>CM066727.1:129969433-131169433 GCA_033961575.1 Aselliscus stoliczkanus
CACATAGATTACATAGAATTATGTAAGGCTGAGCATGTATAGATGGCAGGAATATGTGACTATGTGAGACTGTATAAATGGGGTAGGTAAGACATATTAAATATTTTTAAACCGATAAAAATAATAACAAAAATAAATATACTCATTTTATTGAAAATTTGGAGAATATAATCTATAATTTTATGACAGAAAATTGCAAAAAAAAAATGACTATACCACTCACTGTAAACAGAATTTTTAAACTAATAGTGCTATTTCTCTAGCTTTCTCAGGGAAAAGACACAATATTAACAATGTGAGGAGAGCTTATAACATCGCATGTCACTTTCTGGTACCAATAACAGGTTCTGTGTGGCAGGAGCCATCTTAGACTATAACTGTACTAATGGGTCATTGATCTTAAAATATCTAAAGAGACTCTCACAAATAGTCTGTAATGATTATGAAGGCTTTTCGCATCACTGTTGGGTAAATACTCAGCTCAAGTTTTTCTATTTGCTGTTACAAAAGATAAACAGAATATATTTCTAGAAACTTGTAATTACATGTAGTTACTTAGTTGTTCAAAATAATAATAGAGTTCTCAGAGTTGCATTTTTAATATAAACTGAACATTCTGTCTTCTGTTGAAGACATAGGACTGAAAATCAGAACTTCTATTTTTGGTACCATGAATGATAACTGCTTGTTGTTATTGTTTTTCCTCCAGGGAACAAATCATTTAACCTTTTCTTTTTTTTAAAGATTTTCTTAGGGGGAGGGGAACAGCGTTGGGGAACCAGGGAAGGGAAACAGACAAGTTGCTGTCCTTTTGTTCTTCAGTTTGGTTGCGGAGGACATTGCTTCAATGGCCCATGTTGGTATAATCATTGCTCTCTTCTCGGGTGAGGCAGATCGGTCGCCGGCCTCTGGACGGCTGCTCACCGTGGTTCTTGGCAGCTCACTCCAGCTGCCAGCCGCTCATGCTAGTTGCTGGCCACTCACTGTAGCCTATGGCAGCCCACTGCAGCAGGGGCTGCAGCTATGCTGTCCTGGGGACTCACAGCAGCCCGGCTCCAGGTGAAGCTGTTGTTCACCATCTTAGCTGTAGAGGGCAGTGTCACTGGCCCTTATGTGGGATCCGAACTGAGTCCGCTGGTGTCCCAAGCCAGCTGTTAGCCAACATGCCACTTGGATGCCCCTCATTTAACCTTTTCTTGCTTCAGTATTGGCAATGTATATGGAGACAAGTCCATTTGTACAAGCCATCTAAAATGAATGTTAAATTACAAATTGGCATTTTTAACCAGCTTGCTGTTGTCTCAGAGTGATTTGCATGTAGAAAATGAAATGAAATTAGTGTGACTCATAATTCAAATATATGCAAAGCAATTAACTATCTCCCTTTATCTTTTCCTTCCTTCCCTCCTTCTTTCTTTCCTCTCTTCCTTTCTTTTTTCTTTCACACAAGGGCTAAACACTGAGCATTACATCTATATTTATAATTTCCTTGCTTTTTACATAGTCTTGTGTATTTTCCTCAAATATATATCTGAAGTTGTTTTTTTTGTTTGTTTGTTTTTTAAGATTCTATCGGGGAATTGGGGGAGGGGAACAGTGTTAGGGAATTGGGGAAAGGGACCAGCCAAGTTGTTTCTCTTTAGTCTTCATTGTGGAGGGCACCATTCGTCGCCTGGCTTCCCATTTGCAGCTCGTGGCCTCTAAGCTCAAGGTGCTGCGTTCAATCGTTTTGTTTTTTTTTCCAAAGTCACTTTCAGGTATATTATTCTTTTTTATTTTATTTTTTATTATTATTATTATTAGTTACAGATGTACAAAACAATATAATAGTTATCTTTTTCACCACTTACAAAGTGACTCCCCCCTGCCCTCTTCCCCTTCCACTGCATTTCATGGATGGTGTAGTGGCCTGACCACTGCACTGTACAGCTGAAGCTGCTGCAGAATAATATTAGATGTTGACTATAATTTAACACATATATAGTCATGGGAGTTGTGTTCAATTTTAGTGCAGGAGGGCATAGCCACCATCCCATGTGGGAGTCAAACCAGCAGCCTTGTTGTTAAGAGAAAAAGCTCTATCCTCTGAACCATCCAGTCGGCAGCTCAGCTCAAGGTGCTGAGTTCAGTTTTAGTTGCGGGTGGGCATAACCCACCATTGAACAGGCAATCTTGTTGTTATACCAGCTGAGCCATCCTGCCACCTGTTGGCAGCTCAGCAACAGCTCAGCTAGGGTGCAGTGTTCACTGGCCAATGTGGGAATCGAACTGGTGTCCCTGTTGCTCAGAGTATGCGCTCTAAACCAACTCTTAACCAACTGAGCCACTCAGCTGGCCCTATCCTGAAGTTTTTATTGTTTTAAAATTTTGATTAAATGTATTGGGGTGACATTGGCTAGTGAAATTATACAGGTCTCAAGTGTATATGTCTATAATACAATATCTATATATCACATTGTCTGTTCACCACCCAGAGTCAGTTCTCCTTCCATCACCATATATTTGACCCCCTTTACCGTCTTCTACCACCCCTTCCCCCTTACTCTCTGGTAACCACTAAACTATTGTCAGTGTCTATGAGTTTTTGTTTATTTGTCTTGTTCATTTGTTGCTTTCAGTTTTGTATGCCACATACAAGTGAAGTCATATGGTTCTCGACTTTTTTGGTCTGACTTATTTTGCTTAGCATGATAATCTCAGGATCCATCCATGTTGTCACAAATGGCAGCATTTCATCTTTTCTTATGGCTGAATAATATTCTATTGTATATATGTACCACATTTTCTTTATACAGTCATCTATTGAAGAACACTTTTGTTGTTTCCATGTCTTGGCCACCATGAATAATGCTGCAATGAACATAGGGTACATATATCTTTACAAATAAATGTTTTCAGATTTTTGGAGTCAATACCCAGAAGAGGGATTGCTGGGTCATATGGTAATTCTATTCTTAATTTTTTGAGGAACCTCCGTACTGTTTTCCATAGTAGCTGTACCAATTTACATTCCCACCAGCAATGTATGAGAGTTCCTTTTTCTCCACAGCCTCTCCAACACTTGTTACTACTTGTCTTGTTGATAATATCCATTCTTACAAATATGGGTGGTATTTCATTGTGGTTGTGATTTGCACTTCCCTAACAGCTAGTGAAGTTGAGCACTTCTTCATGTATCTGTTGGCCGTTTGTTTGTCTTGGGAGAAGTGTCTGTTCAGGTCCTCTGCCCATTTTTTAATTGGATTGTTAGTTTAAAGGTACAGAGTAGCAGATTGGATCAAAAAACAAAAGCCAATCATATGTTGCCTTCAAGAGACACATCTTGGCTGAAAGGACAAATATAATCTCGAAGTGAAAGGGTGGAAAATGATACTCCAAGAAAATAGCATCCAGAGAAAAGCTAATATAATCATATTTATATCTGACAAAATAGACTTCAGGATAAAAAAGGTAATAAGAGACAAAATGGACACTTCATAATGATAAAAAGGACAATACAACAAGACAACACTCTTGATATATATACTCCCAATCAGGGAACACTAAAATGTATAAAGCAACTACTAACACAGCAAAAGGGAGAAACTGCCAAAAACACAATTATAGTAGGGAACCTATACACTCCATTGAGAGCTAGGGATACATCATACAAACAGAAAATCAGTAAGGAAATACAGTCTTAAATGATACATTAGACCAAATTGACATAATTGACATTTACAGAGTCTTTCATCCTAGAACACCAGACTATACATTCTTTTCTAGTGCACATGGAACATTCTCAAGGGTAGACCATATGTTGGGACACAAAACCAGTCTCAGTAAATTTAAGATTAAAATCATACAAAGTATATTGTCCGACCACAATGCTTTGAAATTAGAGATCAACTGCAAAAAGAAAGCAGGAAAAAACACAAATATGTGGAGATTAGACAACATTCTAAAACATGATTGGGTCAAAGAAGAAATAAAAGTAGAGATCAAAAGATACATAGAAACAAATGAGAATGAAAATATATTGTATCAAAATTATTGGGATGTGGGCTGGCCGAGTGGCGCATTGGTTGAGCGCTGGTTTTGGGATGCCAGCGGCCCCGGTTCGGATCCCACATGAGGGCCAGTGACGCTGCCCTCTACAGCTAACAACAGCTCCACCTGGAGCTGGGCTGTGCGAGCCCCGGTGATGGTGTGGGCTGCAGCCCCTGCTGCAGTGGGCTGCCATAGGCTACAGTAAGTGGCCCGCAGCCTGCGTGAGCGGCTGGCAGCCAAGCGTGAGCTGCCAATAGCCGCGATGAGCGACATCCAGAGGCCAGCGACTGATCTGCCTCATCCGGGAAGAGCGCAATGACGATACCAACAGTGAAGCAACATCCTCCGCAACTAAACTGAAGAACAAGAAGACAGCAACTTGTCTGTTCCCCTTCCCCGATTCCCCAATGCTGTTCCCCTCCACCAAATCCCCAATAAAATCTTTAAAAAAAAAAAAAATTATTGGGATGCAATAAAAGCAGTATTAAGAGGGAAATTTATATCATTACAAACCTATCTCAAGAAACAAGAATAATCCCATATAAACAACCTAACATTACATCTTAAAGAACTAGAAAAAGAACAAATGAAATCAAAGTCAGCAGGCATGGTTTTGATGTTTTGTTTTCTTTTGTTTCTTAATTAAAGTTTATTGGGTGACAATGGTTAGTAAAGTTAAATAGGTTTCAGGTGTGCAACTCTGTAATACATCATCTATCTATCACATTGTGTGTTCACCACCCATAGTCAATTCTCCTTTTATCACCATATATTTGATCCCGTTTACCCTCATCTACCACCCCTTTGGGGGAGGCATGTTTTTAATCCTAGCTAGTTGTGATCCTAGCTTTTGTTTCATTAGGAGGTTTGTGAGTGTTGTGTGTGTATGTGTGTGTGTGTGTGCGTGCATGTGTGTGTAAAGTAAATTAATAAAAGCAAGCCATTCATGAATTAATGGACAATGATGAATATGTGCCATAAAGTAAAGAGTATATTAACTCCAATTCTGGTCTTTGCACGTTAGGTCTAGAGGGGGAACAAACAAACAAAAACAAACACAGTCTAATGTTCTCAAACAGAGACTAGATCTGCATTCATGATTTATGGGTCTCTTTCAATTTCTTTCATCAAGGTCAATTAATGTTTTAAGTAAAGTCATCTATCTTACTTGACTGAAGGCAGACAGTGTTTCAGTCAACATAGTAAAATTACTACCTAGCATACCATCTGCCAAATAATGAGCATTTAATAAATATTTGTTGGATGCATGAAGAAATTCATTAAGATGGCTTATTTTCATTAGTGGACAAACGTATGCATTTTTTTCATAAGCCTTGAATTTCAAATGGAACTCTGTGCTCATACAAATCCCAGACAAAACATGATAACACCTCTAGTTCAGAATGAGATCTTACTTACATTAAAATGGCTTCCAAACTTGAAAGGTAATATGTAATTATAACCAAAATTTTGTTTACATTTAAAAATAGTTTCCAACTTTGAAAACTGACCTGTAATTAAAATAAAAATTTCAGCATTTTTATATATTTGCATAAGTGTATATTGGGTTGTCAGAAAAGTCATGACACATTTTTGCAACGAAAAACAGAAAAATATGTCATGACTTTTCCATCAATACAATATGTTGGTATGAATGTGAAAATATGTAACACATGGGTTTTCATGTAATAAATGTATAAATATTGTATTTGACATAAAATTTAGTAATATGTAAAGGGTGAAAAAGGAATCTTAGAAAGCACCTAGTCCGAAAGAAAGAAAGAAAGAAAGGAAGGAAGGAAGGAAGGAAGGAAAGAAGGAAGGAAGGAAGGAAGGAAGGAAGGAAGGAAGGAAGGAAGGAAGGAAGGACAAAAAGAAAAGAAAACACATTGTTCTATGGTTCTTAGCCTTTAGGGAGCCATAAACTTCTTAGTGAATCTGATGATTATGAATCTGGTGAAATTATAGACTATTTTTTCTGGAGTATGTACATGTGCAAATATTTTTTTTAATTCAGTGGGTTGGTAAATCCTCTGAAACTGATCCATTTGGCATCTTGACCTATCATTAATATAACCTCCTAATTTTACAGATGAGAAAATAAGAACCAGAAAGTTTAAGTGGTCTTTCAAGCTAGTTAGTGCCTGAATTAGTACCAGAACAGAATCTCCTAAATCCTAATGTAGTTCTTGTTCCACTTTCTATGGATAGTAGCAAAACCAGGACATTCAGAAATGTGGACACAATGAAACATTATTCCATTACTTATCAGTAGTAAGCTAAAATAATTGCATCATGATTCTCACTTCCATAATTCCTATTTATATCAGTGTTCCAACAGCATAATTTTGAATTTTTGCCTTCTAGTTTTGTCTTTGTGTTATTTAACACAAGACTATGTATTGTGTTTTAGTAATATATTTTCTCATATATTTGTTATCCAAATTTCCAGGAGGCAATGTAAAACAATTAGTTATTAACTATTGTATAATTGGCATTATATCACCAAAGCAAGTTATGACAGTTCCAGGAAATATCAGTCCTTTCTGGAATATCTGTGTTTTTTTTGTGTGTTTTTTTTAGAGGACAGTGTCACTGGCCTTCATATGTGGGATCCGAACTGGGGCTGCTGGCATCCCAAGCCAGCTCTTAACCACTGCGCCACTCAGCTGGCCTTTATCTGGTTTTTGTTTTTTTTTTTCTTTTAGCTGAGCCATCCTGCCACCTGTTGGCAGCTCAACGGCAACTCAGCTCGGGCTGGCCTCGAACCGCTGTTGCTCAGAGCTCAGCTTGCATTCTTGAGCGAGCTCTTAACCAACTGAGCCATTCGGCCGGCCCCTATCTGGTATTTTTAAGACCAAACTTTAGCAAGTATGTTTCAGGATCTGTCACAAATATGAATGTCTATTCAAAAGTGCTCATAGTCCTTTTCTTTGTAAGTTAGCATTATAGCCAAGGAAACCATTTTCAATCAATAGTCACAATGTTAGGGAATGAAGGCCTGTTCTTCTAGATAAAAAGAAAAGAACTATGTTACAGGTAACCTTGTCTTCTCAAACTATCTTGTCCTTCCCATGTCTACCTGTTGACCATATAAGAAACCTCAAATATTTAAGCCTAATACCTAGGAACTTTTTGAACTGCATTTTCTCCACACTGCTGTTTCAGCAGTAGTTCATCCCAGACGTGTCCTACTCTCTAAAGTTCAGTCCCAAATTACTTTGCTTGCTGATCGTTCCCCATGTGCTAGTACCTGGAGATGCAGTCAGAGTACCCAGACCTACCAGTTGATAGGCAAGGGACAGCAGTCATTTTGAAATTCATCTTTCCAAGTTTTTTAGGGGCTATGCAGTGAAATAAGCAAATAGAAAAATCAAATAAATGAAGAGCCAGTCACACAACAACAAAAACAACAGAAGAAACCCTTTAACTTAGAGTCATTGAGTGTGGGATTAGGGGCCAACAGAGACACATACTCTTCCTTTCCTCTGTCTTGCTTCTGGAAAGATGGGGGCAGTGACCAGGGATACCAATGACAAAGAGATGATGCTGGCCTGGATAGCCAACAGAAGCATCACCTTGATGACAATGGTCAGATGTGAATTTTTCATGTTAACTATTACAGTAATGTCCCTCTTTCTTTAAGGACAGGAAAGGAGAGGGAAATTAGTTCTTTCTGGAACACGCAATAGAATAGATCATTCCCTCTTTCACTGATTTCCTTGATATCATTTTCTTCACAAACATGTCTAATAAGTTTCCAGGTCTTATCCTGAATATCAGCAGGCACTGAGCCACACAAAAATGACAGTGCCATACACATATTTCTAAAGAATTCTCAGGGCTACCTATGCTGAGAAATATAAACCCATATGGAATGAATATGGGAAAGGTTACTGACAGTGTAACAATATGAAAGAATCCTACCTCCTGGAGTTTCTGATTGAAAGGATATTCCCTTAAATATCCTTTCGGGCCACCTGCTTGACCACCAGATATCTGTGACTTTTTGTTTCAGAAAGTGAATTGTAACTGGATTCTATCAAAATTTCATTGAAAATCATTCAATTTCCTCACAGATGGGATAATAATTACTTCATTGCCCAGGATAGAGAATAACCAACTACCACTATACATTGCGAGAGCTGGGATAGCTAGACATTAGCTACATAAATTAGACATTCCTAAACAAGCTATAAATTATGTCCTTCCTCCAACTACAACAAAGATGTGTGTCAATTATATTTAAATAAAAATTAAAATAGCCAAATAATAAGGTTGGAAGAAATTCAAGGTCTTAGAAAAGTATAAAGACACCATGATAGTTCAAAAGAACTTTTCATTAATAATATTTTAAGTGTTTGAAGATAGTTCCATTAGAGGACAATAATTGATTAATTACTATGATTGAAAATTTTGTACTTATGAGTGTGATTCAAATCACATTGTTGATATTTCATACAAAATACCTTGTCAAGCATAGGCAATTGCACAAACAATGGTTCAGAGGAAGAGAGTCATTTAGAATGTTCATTTGCCTTACCTAATTTTGGCACGCTATTACAGCTAAGGGAGGAGTTTTCAAGATCTCCATGACTTACTGATTTAAAGTAATAGATCACTGAATACTAAGACTTTCATCTTAGAAAGGGTACACTTGGGTAATAAAGAGGTCATTTAAATTATCAATTTAATTATTATGGTATAAAAATAAAAACAAATGAAATTGATTATTATAATTATAGCTTTATAATATTTGCATTGTGAAGTGCAAAAACAAATTGAAGTATCCACATATTTGAACATGTAAATATGCAAATGAATTTTGCCCAACTTGAATTTCTATATAATGAAAATTTGGCCCTGTTAAGTTATAGCTTAATGTAAAAATCTCAGAACACTTATTCTATCTAATTTTTTTTTGAATTAAAAAAAATATTTCAGGTATATAAAACAACATAATGATTAGACATTTACACCCCTCAGATAGTGATAACCCCAAGTCTACTACCCATCTGACACTGTACATACCATTACAATCCCATTGACTACACTCCCTATGCTGTACTTTACATCTAATGATTATATATACATATTTTTTAAATTATAGTTGACATTTAATATTATTTTATATTAGTTTCAGGTGTACAGCATAGTTAGTGGTTATGCATTTACATAATTTATGAAGTGCATTTATTCTATCTTTAGTTAGCTAAATAGTTATAATGATCCAATGAGGAAAATAAATATTGAATAATGTTATTTCATAAAATATTTCCATTTTGTAGACAATAAAAAGATAATTTCCTTTTATTGAATTCCCAGTGATAAAAAGGTTTATGTTTGTTTAGTTATTATAAGATTTCAGAAAGTTTTTAACCATTAAATACTTATATTTAATTTTGAAAGATGTTTCATAGTGGATGCTTAATTAAACATGAGTTTATAAGGAAAACATCCATAAGTTAATCACCTATCTGGCTCTTTTATTCACTGCCAATGTTCAGCTGTCTACAAATACTGATTTCCTTTTAGGAAGGCAATATTTATAATAGTTAAAAAAACACATATGCTTATTAAACTATATTTCAGTGTATTTGGTATTGATATACATATTGGCAGCTAAAAAAAAAAAGTAAAAGGAGACTTTTCCTCAAAACAATAGCTGATTTGAATATGTAAAACTACTTCATGGGATTTCAAAGCAGTTACATTGTAATAAAGCTTGTTGACCCTTTGTTAATAGAGATATAAACTTTTAGAGATCTCCTTTCAGACACTGCAATTCAATATCTATAATTTTATTTTAGGGCTGGCCAAGTGGTGCGGTGGTTAAGAGCTGGCTTGGGACACCAGTGGCCCCAGTTCGGATCCCACATGTGAGGGCCAGTGACACTGCCCTCAAAAAAAAAAAAAAAATTAAAAAAAAACAACAAAAAACAACCACCTCTTTAGGCCAGCCGAGTGGCGTGGGGGTTAAGCACTGGCTTGGGAAGCCAATGGCCCAGGTTCGGTCCCACATATGAGGGCCAGTGACACTGCCCTCAAAAAAAAAAATAATAATAAAATAAAATTTTATTTTAATGTAGTAAGTTATTTAGGAAATAATTTCATTCTATATTGTGTGCTAACTCTGAGAGGCATTTTCTGTTTCCCCCTTTTTTCCATTACCCTCCCCTTCCATGTGGCCATTAAAAACCAAATAACCACTAATATTAATTCTCTTAACTTTCATCCCACTGCCGTTATCTTCTAATGTGCCTGGAAGAGGAAAAGAAGCTGAATTAGATGGAGACATTTCCCCCATTCACTCACCCACTGTTTTCAGTTAAAGATCCCTTAATTTTGTTTGTGGTTTTTTCCATTTTGTTGTTGTTGTTGTTAATGTAGCAGTTATAGTTTTATGACCTTAGGGCTTAGCTTATTTCTATGTGAATGCTTTTTCCATTTATAGCAGAATTTCCCATTGACCTTTCCTAAAGTATATGAATAATTTTTTAGAATACTGTTTGCCTCTAAAAATAATACAAACGTATCATATTTATAGTCTTCATGTACAGTGGTAAATCAGGCTCACAGTTAATGAATCTGAATGTACTCGTGACGGTGCAGCAAAAATACATTTTTCCTATGCAAAGAAATACTAATTTTTAGTTGGCAGCTAGCACCTGGAGGAGCTCTAGGTGAAGTGCATGCCTCTGCTATGCATAGTCTGGCCCTCATCTTGACTTCATAAGACTTCTCATAATGGCTAGTTACAAGAGACATTCTTGCTTTGTAGTCTCCCGGTAAGCCATTGATGATGGCGTCAAACAGTAGGTGTTGTGATGATTGTTGTGGTCTAGTGTACTTTTGGAACATTTCTTCCATTTTCTATGCTTGCTGTGCTCCCCACTTCTGTTTTAGAGCAGCTGCTTGTTCCTACTTCCCCCCACCCAGGACTTGTCCAGCACTGGTGTGTAGCATCAGTTCCGATCAGGTGGACTCGCAGGATTTACATTTCTCCTCATTGAAGAGGAGAAGATGCTTACTTTTGTAATCCCCCTGGATCTTCTCAAGGGTATCAAGCAACACTGCACACTGCACACTTTAGGGACATCATTTATTTTCATGGTCACCTGGATTCTGATATTTATTATTACAATTTCCTGGCACATGGCTGTGTCTTAAGGAAGGGCTAGATTTTCTTTTAACATATACAGTGGCACTGATTGTGAAGTACATTTCCCATAACATGTTTTTTGTCATTTTGTACATTTATATCAGACGGGCATTAATTTGTACATTGAGATTCTAAGAGAGATTCCAAACTTATTAGGAGTTAGCAAAACTTCCCAGAGCCTTGCAACTACCAAATTTCCTGTCTCTAACTTGTTCATTCTCATGTCCTTTAACTTTCCTCATACGGCATGGTTTCCCATACTTTCAATCATCTGGTTACCTCTCAACAAACTCTAAAGTTCATGGGAAATGCTTACTGGAAATATTTGATTCTATAATTTTATATTTTGTATGAGTGGTTTACATGTAATACTGTTATATAATTCAGGTCCACTTTCTTTCAGTACCCCTTGGGCCAGATTTGAGAGCATTCAATTGTAGCCTTCTCTTAGAATGAAGACTATTTGCAAATATATATATATATATATCTATATTATATAAATATAATATATATTATATTGTATCTATTAGCTTAGACATAATTTAGTTGAGTTATGCTTTTAGCAGCTGTTAGTCATTTAAATTTCTATATATATATAAAACTATATATGTATATATAACTATATATAGTCATATATATAATATACTATTATATGGCCATCTACTTGTTAGAATCTTCAAAAATATATGTTATTCAGTGAAATGATTCCCAACAATTTTTAGTTCAGTATTTGTCTATTCAAAGTACACCTGTTAAGTGATTAAAACAAAAAAATCAGAGGGTACCGATGGATACTGTTTTCAGCCCAAACCTCTGGGAATCTTTGCCAGGTTTATCCCAGAGTGCCCTGCTGGAGTGCAGTGCCCATGGCCTAAAGGTCACTCCACACCCGGTCAGCTAAACAATCTGCCCCAGCAATTTGCATTGGGCAGGTAGGGCAGACATGTACCAGGCGTCCACAGAATTCTCCCCACTGGGGAACTCTCTAATTCAGACTGAAATGCTCTCTTCATTTATGTGAGACCAGAAAACATATGCATCTTAAATAGCAGAGTTAGTTCCCAAGAAGCCTTCACTTCAGCTTCCTAGGCTTGTGTTCATTCCTAGGCATTTGTCTCATAAACCACATGACGTTTTTTTTTTTTGTAAAGTTTAAGATACCTTGGTTTAAATTGCTAAATCCCAATGACTTTTCTCCCTCTGAGCCAAAATGTAGGCCACCTTAACTTCACCTTGTGCTGCTTACTGGCAATTGTGTCATTGTTTAGACTGGGTATCACATCCTTATCCATCTTGCTTAAGTGTCAAGTGTAGAGCAGTTGAAATGCAGTGGGTCTGGTTTTTGACACTGAAGAACAGTCTCTGCTCTAGGATTTCCTCAAGGGTGAGCCTGTGCCGCTGCGATAGTGATTATGATATATAGGAACCCCTTATGAAACCAGCCCAGAGGCAACTGCTGGCCTCCTGTGACCTTATCCAGTAAGTTTTTTTATGCCCACTTAATTCATTAAAGGCGAGCAATAGGTCTGCTGAGCAGCTTGGCAGGCAGCATTTCTGATCTATCTTGTCAGGAGCCAGTTAAATGAGATACTAGCCCCTTCCTGGTATCTGAGTTAATTAGTTCCTGGGAACTTTGACCTAAATTATATGGAAAGACAAATAACACACAGTTGTGAAGAAACGCGTAACTCCTGTTGGTTTCTTCTTTCCTCTCTTACCAGCAGAGCCGATGTCTCTTCATTCTTTTTTTTTTTTTAAAGATTTTATTGGGGAATTGGCAGAGGGGAACAGCGTTGGGGAATCGGGGAAGGGGAACAGACAAGTTGCTGTCTTTTTGTTCTTCAGTTTAGTTGCGGAGGATGTTGCTTCACTGTTGGTATCCTCATTGTGCTCTTCCCGGATGAGGCAGATCGGTCGCTGGCCTCTGGATGTCGCTCACCGCGGCTATTGGCAGCCAGCCACTCACGCTGGCTGTGGGCCACTCACTGTAGCCTATGGCGGGCCACTCACTGTAGCCTATGGCAGCCCACTGCAGCAGGGGCTGCAGCCCACACCATCACCGGGGCTTGCACAGCCCAGCTCCAGGTGGAGCTGTTGTTAGCTGTAGAGGGCAGTGTCACTGGCCCTCATGTGGGATCCGAACCGGGGCCGCTGGCATCCCAAAACCAGCGCTTAACCAATGCGCTACTCGGCCGGCCCTCTTCATTCTTGAGTAGGCAAATACTGACATGTTGGAAGAACTTTGTGAATGATTACCTTGGTGCTAGGCAGATAGCCTCCCATAATTGCTATTACACTCTCGTGGGAGGCAACTTCAGCATTATCAGAGAGAAGAAACGCTTCCAAGGTGCAGTCAAGTTTCTAACTATCCATTATCTCACTACGGGAGGGTTAAAATAGCTGCTTCCAGGTTCCCCTTACCTTTGCAATCAGTGTAGTAACACTTCAGGCAAAAGTCATTTTGTGTGGACTGTAATAAACCTGAAGTGTACTTAAATAATAACCAAAATACTACTAATATGTTCAATTGGTAATGTAAAATGCTTGCAGCACAGTATAAAACACTGTTGCACATTTCTGGGCCCAAGGGGGATGGGTTTCAAATACTAGCAGTCTAAATTGAAAATAATTGAAATTTAGCATAATAAGACCTTCCCACTAAGGAGGTATGCTTTGAGAATGGGTTTGTTTCCAGTTAATATTCCTCTGAGCCCTGAAATCTTCATGATTTCTGATTTTTATGTAGCATAATGTTCATACAAAGAAAGAAGTGTAAAAAAAGTGTGGAAGTCTTGCATAAGAGGAAATCTATTTAAGTTGATGGCAGACTATAGAGTGGAATATAGAGGAAAAGGTAGCCACTCCAGGTTTCCTACCAAAAGCTTTTTTCACTTCTTTCTAATCATATCTAGATTTTAGAATAAAATCTAAAAATATGATTTTATTCAGGTGCTTATACCCACTAGCTCTTCACCCTTGTTCCCAAGCATGACTCAGGGTGACCCTAATCTCAGCTAAATCTGATTGGTTTAGTATAAAGCACATGCCACAGTGGCATTCCCCTTTTGAGTGATTAGTTTAGCAGGGTGGGGAAGTGACCTTGATCTGGTCAGTGTAGCATAAGTGGAAGTCCCAGTAAGAAGTTTCTGAGAAACATATCATAGCTATGAAAAGGAGGCATGGAAACAGAATTCCCTCTCTTTTACTGGATGTTGTCCTGTCCGGATGTGATTTTGGAACTATGACAGCCTTTGAGGACCACAAGCCTCCAAAAACAAAGCTAATATTATGAGCATCCCAGAGGAGGGAAAACCTGGGACGCTTATGACAAGATTAAGTCCCTGAACTAATTCTCTAGATTCACCTTACCTTGCCTTGAACTTTTTCATTATTAGCTATTCTCAGTGCTTGAGCTAGTGGTTCCCAAACTTTCTTGCAGCTGAGAATCACCTGGAGAGCTTTAGAAAACCTGCTGCCCAGCTCTCACCCCATTGAAAATTGATCATGACGTTGGATGGGAGCCAGACATCATTGTATTTTAAGGATCCCCAGTTGATTTTATTATGTAGCAACAGTTGGGAACCATCTGGTTTGAGCCATTTTGAATTATATCTTTTGTTATTTCCATCTGAATGCTTCCTAACTGAAACAACAGAATTTAAAATAGAAAAAGAAAAGAAAAATTGAACTACAATCATTATTTGTATGAGTAGCTACACTGGATAAATAAAAAAAATACAGGAACAATATTAAGAAGAGATAATAAAGAGTCAGAAAAATGCTTTAATCGTTTTCAAAAAGAATTCTAAGTCACTTAGCAATCTAATTGAGCCATATTCAAATGCAATCAAGTATTACTCTTAGTAAAGTAGTGTTACTGCTTATTTCCTTTTAGAAAGCTTTGTATCTATTTAATAACTTGAAGTTTAATTTATGTAAAATGATAAAAAGTGAGAGAATCCTTCCATTTTTATTAAATTTGCATTTTGAAGAATATGTCTACATAATAGAAACAAATATTGGTTTCTATTATACCTAATATCAAGAAAGGAAGATTTATTATCCTGTCAGATATAACAAATGCCTCCAAACACACACACACACACACACACACACACACACACACACACACACACACACACTTTTTTAACCACAGGTGAATCCTAGATTAAGACCCTTTGATATTTTACCTCTTTGCCTGGTCCACGATTATTAAAATATTGAATTTTGAAACCATCCAAGAAATGGTCCATAGTGACTTTACAATCTATATGGGAGACACAGGCAACAAACCTAACAACTCACCATGAATCCTGGCAACAATTCTATGAAAACCAATTTACAGAAGAAACGTTTTCTACTTTCTGGAAGACTATGCTTTCTCTTATTTTGAAAAGAAAACTTCTTGTCATCTACCTCTTCAGGATGGAGACCACAAAGAAATAATTCTCCAGTTCGGCCCCTTATCTAAGAGCCAGAGGGCACTAACCTGTTTCTCTTGTCACACTTTCATAAAATACTGTGCAGTGGACTAAGGATCTTGCTGAGAATCTCAGTGTCATCTTATAGTCCAAGAGTGGATATTTTTGGTACCCTAAGTTCTGAGGCTGTTTGCAAACACACTACATCATGGTCTAATATGACAGCTGCCTGAGAAAACTTCCAATTTTTGTGAAAATGTTCTTGATATCATACAGCGCTCATTGATCCCATTACCCTTCTCCACTGCTCAGTCGTTGGACTGTGACCTTGATTTCCTACTTTGCATTTAAGTGAGATAATAAAAACTGGACAGATACTGTAAAAGTAGCATCCCTAGTCTCATAGATAGCAAGACAGGTCACTCAGTTTAAAAAACAAGACTGATAAATTGACAGATGAATGGACTTTTCATTTCATTGTTCATATAAGTGTAGAATTTCTTTAATATTACAATACAGAGATATAATTTGCTTAACAGATGAGAAAAGTGACTACCCAAGGGACTATTATTCTTTAAATAAAATACATTTAAAAATATGCATTTACAATGAGATCCAAGATGGCAGAGTAGATACACACTGTGCTTGTCTCATCCCATGAACACATCAAAAGTACAACTAAATTATAGAACAATCAACCTGGAGAACCATCTGAAGTTTAGCTGAACAGAAGTTTTACAACTGAGGATGTAAAGAAGAAACCACATTGAGACTAGTAAGAGGGACAGAGATGAGAAAGGAGCTGGTCTTACACCCATGTGTGGCACTTGAAAATTGAGAGAGATATCTCAGCCACAGAGGTTCCACATGAAGCAAGAAGGGACCCCAGCCCCCTACAAAATGTTTCACAGCCCAGAGTACGGTGCCAGAAGAGGAGCCTCCACAACATCTAGCTGTGAAAAAAATGAGGGGATTCTAACCATGTTGGTGACACAGAAGACTGCAGAACACCCAGGAATCCTTTGAAAGAGCCCATGCACAAACTCACTCGCTTGCAGGCACTCGCTTTGTGCTCCTGTGGAGGGATGGTAACTTGGGGGTGTCAGACGTGTGCCAGGGGCAGACTGAGGTGTGTGGCATTGGGCAAGGGCTGGAGGACAGTTGCCATTTTCCCTGTGGAGAGATCCTTCTCCCGTGCATCAGGCAGGTGTGTGCCATTTTTCTAGTGTTGAGCCCACTCCCTCATGGCCAAATATGATACTGATTAGCCTGATGAGCTCCACTGCTCCACCCTGCTGACTCACTGAGACCCTGATTCACCAAGCAGGATGCTTTGTTATCAGCAAAACCTTACAGGAACTGGCAGGTGGCAGAAGCCTTGGAATATGCTGGCTTTTCTTGGAGCTACCTCAAACCCAGTATTGGTGGTGGCCATCCTCAGTTCATAGTGTGGCCTCTTCCACCCGCCTTTGGATGTAGTGACAATAGCAAACAATTGTTGATTGCTTTGTGGCTTCTATCAGGTATTCCCTGGCCAGTCATAGGCAGTGGCTGACCTGGCCTGCACTAGAACCCCTTCTAAGAGGCCCCTAAAACACCATACTTAGGAGTTGGCTTTAGAGAAGAGCACCACCCAATTAGCCCCACAAGTGGCACACACAAAGGGTGGTCTCAAAAGGCACCAGAGCCAGCTGGGGCCAATCCCACTCCATGCCGTGAACACCCCATACTACAGCCCATAAGCTGTGAATATGGCCAAATCCCACAGCCAGTTAGCCTGAGGGTCAGTACCACCCACTAGCATGCCAACAGTAATCAAAGCTCAACTATAACAAGAGGACACACACAACCTACACAAGGGATGCTCCTGGAGCACCCGGTGTAGGTGACCAGGGAGACTGTGCCACTGGGCCCTACAGGGCACCTACTACATAAGAGCATGTGGCAAGACTGAGAGATATAGCAACTCTACCTAACATATATAAACAAATGCAAAGAGGCAGCCAAAATGAGAAAACAAAGAAATGCATCCTAAATGAAAAAACAGGAGAAAACTCAAGAAAAAGAACTAAACAAAATGGACATAAGCAATCTACCAGATGCAGAGTTACAAACACTGGTTATAAGGATGCTCAAAGATCTTTGTGAGAACTTAACCTAAAACATAGAAAACATAAAAAAGGACATATTAATAGAAACCATAAAAAAGAACAAGTCAGAAGTGAAGGATACGATAACTGAAATGAAGAATGCACAAGAAGGAATCACTAGTAGACCTGATGAAGCAGAAAGTTGAATCAATGATTTGGAAGACAAGGTAGCAATAAACACCCAATCAGAACAGCAACAACAAAAAAGAATCCAAAAAAATGAGAATAGTTTAAGAGATCTCTGGGACAACATTAAGTCTAACAACATTCACAGTATATGGGGTACCAGAAGGAGCAGAGAGAAAGCAACAGATTAAGAACCTATTTGAGGAAATAATGACTGAAAACTTTCCTAAACTGGTGAAGGAAATAGACATAGAAGCCCAGGAAGTGCAGAGAGTCCCAAACAGAATGAACCCGAACAGGCCCACACCAAGACACCTTATAATTAAAATGGCAAGCTTTAAAGACAAAGAGAGAATCCTAAAAGCAGCAAGAGAAAAGCAGTTAGTTGCCTACAAGGAAACTCTCATAAGACTTCCAGCTGATTTCTCAACAGAAACTTTTAAGGCCAGAAGCAATTGGCAGGAAATAGTCAAAGTGGTGAAAAACAGGACATACAACCAAGGGTACTCTCCCCAGCAAGGCTATCATTAAGAATCAAAGGGTAGATAAAGCGCTAACCAGACAAGAAAAATCTAAAGGAGTTCATTACCGTCAAACCAGTGTAAAAAATATGAATAATAAAATGGCAATAACTACATATCTATCAACAGTTACTTTCAATATAAGTGGGTTAAATGTTCCAATCAATAACATAGGGTGGTTGAATGAATAAGAAAAGAAGACCCTTACATATGCTGCCTTCAGATTGAAAGACACACATAGACAGAAAGCAAAGGGATGGAAAAAGATATTTTATGAAAATGGAAACAAACAAAAAGCTGGAGTAGCAATACTTATACCAGACAAATTAAACTATAAGGCTATCAGATGAGACAGTGAAAGACCCAGTAACCCACTTCTGGATATTTATCTGGAGAAACCCAAAACACTACTTCAAGGGGACAAGCTCATCCATATTTTCGTTGCAGCGTTGTTTACCTAGGCCAAGATGTGGAGGCAGCTTGGGTGTTCACTGATGGAAGAATGGATAAAGAGGAGATGGTACATATATACAGTGGAATATTGATTGGCCATGGAAGGGAGTGGGTTCTCGCCATCTATTGTGGCATGGATGGACCTAGAGGGCTTTTTGGTGAGTGGAGAATGTCAGACAGAGAAAGACAGATGCAATGTGATTTTGCTTATATGTGGAACCTAAATAACAAAATAAACAAAACAGACACACAGTCATAGATACAGAGAACATTTTGATGGTTCCCAGATGGGAGGGGGAGTTAGTGGGATGAGAGAGAGGTTGAAAGGGGAATGGATTAAGAAGTACCAATTGGCTGTTACAAAGTAGTCATGGGGTTGTAGGGTATAGCATAAGGATTATAGTCAACAGTATTGTAATAATTACATATGGTGACATATGGGTACTAGATTTATTGGGGTGATAGTGGGAGGAGTGTTGGGGGACAGGGTGAAAAAGGTGAAGATATGATAAGTACAAATTGGTAGTTACAAAATAATCATGGGGATGTAAAATAAATCATAGTGTATAGTTAATAATATGGTAATAATTATTTATAGTGTCAGGTGGGTACTAGACTTGTCAGGGGATCACTTCTTACATTATATAAATGTCTAATCATATAATGTACACCTGAAATTAATATAAAATAATATTGAATGTCAACTGTAACTGAAAAATCAAAAGGAGGGGGAAGGTGAAGGGCAATAAGTGGTCCAAAATTCCAGGTATAATACAAATAAATCATGAGGATGTAATGTAGAGCATAGGGAATATAGTCAATAATATTGTGATAGCATGGTACAGTGTCAGATGGTTGTTGGACTTATCATGGTGATCACTTCTTTAGGTATACAAATGTCGACTGACTATTGTATACACCTGAAAGAAATATAATATTGTATGCTAACTATATTTTTAATAAAAAAATCTTAAAAATAAATAAATATATGCATTTATATAGGCAGAAAGAACATAAAGAGGACACCGTAGACAGAAACAGGCCTGGAATCAGAAGACTATTTTTCTTTTTTTTTTTTTTAGCTGAGCCATCCTGCTACCTGTTAGCAGCTCAGCGGCTGCTCAGCTAGGGCTGGGCATTGAACTGCTGTTGCACAGAGCTCAGCTCGCACTCTTGTGCGAGCTCTTAACCAACTGAGCCACTCGGCCGGCCCAAAAGATTATTTTTCTTGATTGCTGAGTTATACTGACAATTATTTCTGACAAAAATGAAGGGCAGTGTGACAGGAATACAATCAGTGGCTGAGAGAGATATTCTTTGCATCAATCTGAATTGATAGTGTTTATCTGATTGAGGGTAGGTAGTAATGAAGCACTTCAACCTAATTAAAACCTTCTGAGTTTTCCTCCCTTTCAAAACTTAGATTTTTATAGGATTGAATTTGAAGAATATGGAAATCCATAGGCAGGTTTTGTCATGCTGAAGGGCAGGTTAATAACACATTCAGATTGATATAATCTTCCACACCGATAAAACTGACCTACTTTTGCTTCCAGAGAGAAAAAATGTTTTAGGAAATATTTTCACATACAAAATGTTGCATTTTTGGTGTCTTACTTCTTACATTCTATAATTAAACCTGGCATATCACTTCCAAAAGTTAAATGAAGTTTAGTTCATTTTCAGGTCTGAGCTTTTTAATGAGTTAGCATCTCTGTTGCCTGAGACAAATGGCATTTACTGCGTTGCATGCCAGATAATTTTTCTGACAGTAGTGGTAATGATGCAGATGTTTTTTGTTTTTTGTTTATTTTTTTATAGGGATCTTTCAACAATATCCCTAATGAAACACATGCCTGTTTCCTGGCAAGTGAAAACAAAAAATCATTTTTGAGAACAAAAAAATTTGAAATGCTTTCATCCAAAGATAGAACATGTAACTAGTCCATTATTCTATCCACATCTTTTTTTGCTGTGTTCTATTGTAGCAATAAAGTGATTCTTTTACTTTTTATTCAGGCCTTAATATCAAACCAACTTTCACCAAATGTTAAGCAGGTCCAAGGAAAGTGGAATATTTAGATAGGTGGGGTTATAATTAAAGCTGAGGGGTCAAGCCTTGTGAATTGACTCTTGAAGTTGATTTGCAATCTCATCCTGAGTCTTATGTGTAGATAAGCTGATTTGGTTTCAATAAAGAAATAAATATAGTTGCTGTAAGTATTATGCCCTTAAACTTATGAATGTAATTTTGTTTTTTGAAGTTTACATAGATGGAAATAATAAAAGATCTGTGTAAATAATCTTTAACAAATCTTTTCTTATTGTTTTACTTAATTTTTAAAATTTTATTAAATTTATTGAGTTGACATTGGTTAATAAAATTATATAGGTTTCAAGTGTACAATTCTATAACACATCATCTGTATACGAGTATTGCATTGTGTGTTCACCACCCGAAGTCGTCTCCTTCCACCACCATATCTTTTTTTTTTTTTGAGGGCAGTGTCACTGGCCCTCATATGTGGGACCCGAACTGGGGCTGCTGGCTTCCCAAGCCAGCGCTTAACCACTGCTCCACTCAGCTGGTCCCCACCATATCTTTTTTTAAACTGAGGTATAATTGACATATATTTAACAAATCATTTTATTAAAAAGGTAAAATTTTGCAAAAATTCAGCTGAGAGTTTTGCAAAATTAAACTCTAGATACGTTTAGGGGTTTAAGAGAATATTTGCTTATTCAAAAAACAAGCCTTTTATCAGTTAGCTTTTAAAAAAGAACTTCAGTTGATACACACAAGAGATGTCCTCACCCTAATTGGTTTTTAATTGTATTATATTGTAGTAAGAACATTTAACATGAGATATGTTTCCTTCACAAATTTTTAAGTATGCAATACAGTATTATTGACTACCGGTACAGCAGAACGCTAGAATTATTTCTTAATTGAAACTTTATGTCTATTGTTTAGCAACTCCCCATTTCCCCATTCCCTCCAACCTCTAGCAACCACCATTCCACTCTTTGGTTCTATCAGTTTGATTATTTTAGATAGTTCATGCAAGTGGAATCATGCAGTATCTGTTCTTCCTTGACTGGTTTATTTCACATAGCATAAACAAAAGACAAGTGTTGGTGAGGCTGTGAAGAAATTGGAACCTTACACACTGTTGATGGGAATGCAAAATGGTGCAGCTGCTATGGAAAGCAATGTGGACATCTGAGGAAACTTTTGGATATTTGTCCACTGGAATTGAAGTTGGGATCTTGAAGAGATATTAGCACTTACATTATTCTTCAGCATCATGCATGCCCAGAACGTCATGACAGCCTTATTTCTGAGCCTCACTGCAAGCATGACCCACACTACTGGATGGAATACAGCATGGGGTGAGGACCAGAGATGTCTATTGTACCCATCGCGTGGTCCTAAAACAATAGTCTTTTAAATTTATTTGTCTTTGTTAAGAAGACTATGTCAAAATGCCACGTCAGATGGATCACATCAAAATATTCTCAGTTTCAAAATTTATTTGCCACCTGGAGGTTTATTAGCTTGTGTTCTCTCCTTCTTGGGTGACTGAGCCATCATAGTCATTAGGACATAAAAGTAAACAGCTCATCAGAATAGAAAGGGAAGGGACCTGAGGAATCTGGATAATTCAAGCCAATAAAATTTTTCATTAGTAGCAGCTTGATTAAGCTACAAGTAGGTGATTTTGTTTTAACTTTGAGAGGACATATTGACTGCCTTTTTGTATGACCAGCCTTAGATCATTTTTAAGCTCTACCTTCAGAAACAAATGATGTTTAATTATGTGTATGTACTTACTCTACTTCAATTACCTTTTAAATCTACAAGAAAATGGGAGAACAACATCATTATTTTTGAGTGTTTATTTAGTCCTTGAAAGAATGAACTTGAAATTGAATTCTAACAGAAGTCTGCCTTAAGCCAGCAGTTTAAAAATCTCCTTCCTTTTTCCCCTCTTTATTTTTTATCAAACCTAAACATGTTTAAAAGATAAGGTTCATCTTTGATTACAAATTAGAACTTAGTGATTGTTTTTAGTCATAACGTGACTTTATGAGACTAATTATACAGAGCCAAAGCCTGATACTTTGAACATAAATTGAATTTAACAGAAAAACATATGAGAAAAGCTGAAATGGAAAAACCCCCTCCATGAAGATTGTAGCTTGGTATTTTGGTAATGATGAGACAGGACAGTGTCTGGAAAGGCTAGCCCGTTCTGATATTCTTCATTCTACAGCTTCTTAAATGAATTATTCTTATACAACCAATCCTCATCATTCATGTATTCTGTATTTGTGAATTCACCTACTGGCTACAATTTATTTTGTGGCCATTCTTTAATATATACAGAGTTGGGAAAAATTTGAGTCACCCAATGACCACTCTGAATTTTTAATTATTTTTTCATAAATACATTATGGCACATTTATAAGATTAAATATGATGGCACCCTTAAAATAATGTGGAAGAGTATTTAATACATGGGGAAAATATGCCCAATATTTAAGTGAAAAATCAGATTATAAAAAGTATATAATGATTGATGATATTGATTTTTAAGAGTCAATAAATAAAACTAGGAATAAATCCTCCAAAATATTAGCAGTGGTTGCATCCTGGTATGGAATTATTAATTTTTAAAATTTTGCTTGCACAGTTCTATATTGTACAGATTTTCTATTGTTTATATGAATTATTTTTACTGTCAAGTCACTTTTTAAAAATTTCTTTGTATTCTTTTAAAAATATTTTATTTAAAAAGAAGTATATGTGAGTTATTTAACTTCAAAAAAGACGCTTTAGGTTAAATATAAGACTAAGGCTCAACTTATAAATTACATAACTACATGTTGGAGCTCATCAAGACCTTCTTGTCTTCGCACTCTAAATTTCTCCTAGAGGATAACATACACAAAGAACATCATTTGCTAACGAAATAACTAACAAATTATATCTTACAACCTATATTCTTCCTCTGATTTTCAGATCTATGTATCTAGCCATGTACAGAACATCTCTTGGAGATCACAAAACAACTCAAACAACATCATCGAAAGTCAAACTGATTTAATTCCACATCCCTGCCCCTATGACCAAACTGTGCCTCTTCCCATCTTCTCTCATCCAGAGCTACAATCACAAAGTTCTGTTCAGTTTACTCCTTAATCCAATTCACTATTCTGCTCCGAATTGTGTACATCTCCTACCTGGCAAACTATAATAACCTCCTTTCAACCACAATTCATTCACTATATCCCAAATATTGTGTGGGATATACTTAAACTAAAAATTTACTATTGTTTGTCTGAAATTCCAATTTAATCGGGCATCCTGTATTTTTACTGCTTACTCTGGCAACCATATTATTAGCTATAATAATTTTAATTCTATCAACAGAATATTCAGGTTGGTTGTTAATAACTGAGCCAATTTTTTTTCTTTTATGTTCATTGATTAGGTAATATGACTCCTAAAACAATGACAATATACACCTACCTAATTGATCCCAAATGATTCATCCATTTTCCAGATGAAGACATGTTTTTAAGAAGTAGAAGCTGGTTTTACAACTCTTGTAAACTTTTAAGTACGTTGGTAATTTCAACCCTTCTGAGCCAACATCCTAGTCTGTTGGGATCCCAAGCTTCCACATCATCTTAATTCAATCAGTAAAAAGAGTCAAATTTAATCCCCAAACCTTGTTTGAATTTTACCCCAAATAAGCCAATCTAGATAATCCAGTCCCTTTGAATGGTGCTATACTAATTGGAAATGACATTTTTTCCAAAATTTTGCTCAGGCATTTCCTGTCACAAGGGACTCTGGCTGTGTAACAAGGACAGGATGGGAACAGCTGCCTTAAGGGAATTCTTTTTTAGACAACCATAAAGAAAGCTATTTCTCTCTGGTGGCTTGGCCCTGTGGGAATGTTCTGTTAATTGTGATCTCATTTTTTTCCTTAAAGTTATTAAATGATTGTACAAAATATTTAATTTGTCTTCTCTTATGAAAGTTATACGGGTTCACCCACTGGAAATATAAACCATTTGTTACAATAAGTACAGAAATTAATGGTGAATGGCACAGTATTAAAAATTATCATCATTCTTCAGTTTTATAGTTTCACAACTAATAATTCTGCTTGTATATATACAGGAATAAGTTGTGAAACTATAAAGTATTTTCTGTTCCCTTTGAAAAATTAGGTATTGGGTATGGTCATTTTAATTCACTTAAAATAGGCGATATAAATAACTTCTGGAAATTTCAAAATTGATAGAAATTCTAAGGACTGTGTTACGTAACATACTAATAGCCCTGATGCGTCTCTACTGAGCTCCTACAGGACCAAAAACAAATTGAAGATGTGTCATTTACTGTCATGCAGGAGGGGCATTTAATCCACTTTGTTAAGTGATCCCAGAGCACCTTTCTTGAGGGTCCTCTCATCCCTCCTACATCATTTAGGAAGTAGAGTGATAAAGAACATTCTTATGGTGCCCTTTTCATTAGAATTAACCTATAAACAGCATTTTAGAAAAAGTCCCACTTCCTGTATAACTTGGCGAGGCAGGTGGGTAGATATTTAAAGTTATCACTTTGTTCAAAATGTTCTTCACCTTCATCTAATCTAAGCATTGGAGATCACTTGCAATTTGAGACTATATTTTGCGTCAGTCCAGTAATACCATTTTCACATAAATTCACGTTAAAGACACGAGATCGGTTACAAATCACGGACCCTTTCGATTCAATTTTTCTACTGCTACTTGATGTCCTTTAAAGCCAGTCATAAACGGCATGTATCACATTGCGGCAGAAAGTCTGAGTCGTGTAGTTGAACCTGGAAATAGAAGTGTGAGGGCCGGCCGAGTGGCGCGATGGTTAAGCGCTGGCTTGGGAAGCCAGCGGCCCCGGTTCGGTCCCACATACGAGGGCCAGTAACACTGACCTCAAAAAAAAAAAAAAAAAAGTGTGAGCTGTGAGAGGTAAACATGAGGTTTCAGTGCTATTAGGATGGTATCATAGCCAGAGGTCCAGGAAAGCTCAAATCCTCTCCTGCATTCCCCGTTCCTTCTCGGGGAGTTACAGCCAAGGAAGCTAGGTGAAAGGACCAGAACCAAATAGGAAATAAGTGGCCACTTTGTTATTAGCATGTGAGGCACCCAAATGCTCTCTAGGGTAGCCCTTTCTGGTAAAGTATACTTTGGAGAATGAAGTTTGGGCCCAGATGCTTAAGAGAACCCACCCCCCCCACCCCCCGGTTCCCCCGCTTTTTCTCCTAGTCTGAATCTGAGATGTCTGTTTGGACTAAGAGGGTGGAATATAAAGTGAGAGGAGCAGCTACATCTGCTCCAAAGCAGGTGACCCCTACCTGAGTTCTTGTGACATGGATGCAGAAAGAGGAGTGTCTGATTGTTGCTAAGCTTTTAGAGATACTATCAGTACCTAATAAACCATGGCTTAATACAGTTCCTGGGTACTGACCAATTACATGAGCAGGTAGTCCTTCCTTCTTTGAGGGTATTCGGGCAATAAGTAAGCAGGTGTGCAGAGGTTAACACGTGAGAGGGAAAGCCAGGTATTTGTAGTCCCAGAATGTCACATTTATTCTCCATCTTCAAGTTTGGTGGGGTTTTTTGTTTTTAATTATAAATACTGCCATCCTATTATGATGACATGGTTGCCGGAGGTATCCTGTCAGGATGCAATTGAAGTTGGAGGCTCTGTAGTAAGGCTGATTTTATTTCTTGAAGACAATACTTGTATCAATAAACGTTAACTGAGGTTTCTTCTTCAGTGCTTAAAGAAAGGGCTGTCTGGGGCCGGCGGAGTGGAGTGGTGGTTAAGCGCTGGCTTGGGAAGCCAACGGCCCCAGTTTGGGTCCCACCTATGAGGGCCAGTGACACTGCCCTCAAAAAAAAGATAAAAAAGAAAGGGCTGTCTGCTAAAGGCATTACTATATACTGCACCAGTATGGTTGAAAAAAATAGTGATGAAGTAACGAAGCAAATTTCCTAAAAGAAGGTTTTGTGTCCTTTGTGACTAAAAATGGCAGAGTCCATTGTCTTCCCCTCCCTTGTTTGAGGACCTAAAGACTGCTTCACATGGCACAGTTGTCACTGAACCAAGGAGGAATGCTTCCTCTTTAAGTCCATAGGCCCATTTCTGGAAGTTATGTCTGTCACCGTATAGATTTTACCAGCAGTATTGTCAAATGTCTGCTTTAAGGGCTAAACCCTCTTTTGTAAATCATTTCAACCTAACAAATGTATTGTCCTTTGCTTCTTTATACCCGTCAATATTTTTCTTGTCCAGTGGGTGGCATGTTGTCATCAAAGTTGAAGGCCATAAAGAGATGTAGAAAAAGACATTACTCTGGAAATTTTACTTGCTTTGATTTTCAGAGGATTGATTTGATCTTTGATGGTTTTACTAGATAGCAGACATGACTTGTAACCAGTATGTGCCATTTAAATTTTTTTTGCTAAAAAATGATTGGTTCTAGATATTAAATTTTATATCCTAAATTCTTTAGTTTATAGGAATTCTTACACTGCAATTTTAAACAGACTATTTCCACAGTTACAAAAGCATATGGAAACTATATGCAATAGGTACATGGATAGTTATAACTTTCAAAATATAAATTTTTATGGCTGCTGTTTTTTTCCAAAATGGAAGAAAAAGCTCAAGGCAAAATAAGATATTTTTGGAATGTATCTTCCTTAATAGATGAACCAGTTTTCAATGGATCTGGAATTATTTCTCCAAAACCTCCTAAAATTAGTAGACTAAGTATTCAGTAAGCTAAGCTCTATTTCTATTTATTCTACACATATCAAGTGCAGTATGCACATTCAGATCAGGGCATCTGAGTTTTACATGCATGATCTTTACTCCACTAAATGGAATGAAATTTAGAGCTACAAATTCATTTTAGATAAACTCCCTTAGCCTAAAATTTGTTTTCTGAAAGCCTGCCACACTTTTATTATATTATTGTAAAAATATTATGGTATAATATTGCAAATGTTGACCAATCACTCAGGTGACCTATAATTATAAAAGGATATGGGGGTTGGGAGGACTCAAATCTTTATTTTTAATGTTATAAAAATATTTCAATATTTTAAAGTCAGATACCACATCAAACAACTTTTCTTTACTTAATTCTTACCTAAATTTCCAAATCTGAAAAATCAAGGAATCCATTAAAAATTATAAATATAGGTAAAAATGTCAGTCTTAAATACTCACATTGTTTTATTTCTTACTAACAAAAAGTACACTCTTGCTTTTTAATAAAAGCCATATATTGAACAAACCTTAATGAACACTATAATGTGGTAGGATTAAAACCATATCTTTCTTTTCATTTGGACTTTGTTTCTTGTTCATTTGTTCTAATAATTCTGCTCATATGTCTTTCCACTTTTTTCCCTCTTGTGGTAACTTGGTCTAATGTCATTTCATTTTTCACAGTGTTGCTGAAAGGTTTATTTCTTCTTGCCAGTCACTGATATAGAGGAGTTTATTTAATCCTAATTGTAATTCTATTGACATTTTAGTGGCCTCCTTCCCCCATTCATCATGAGACACTACACAATACCCGGAGCTCCTATGTTTGAAAGAGATGTTACCATCCATAAAGTATGTTTATTGCTTGGAACATGTATAAACTGTGAAGAATGGGGGCTAATATGTCATTTTTTTTATTACATTAAACACTTTCTCAAATATATGTAGATCTTTGTGTTTCAAAGCCCTTATTTTTAGTTTCCAAAGTCACGATTAAGCTTATGAATATTTTCAGTTCTTAAAAATATTTTCTGCTTTTTTTAAAAGTTGGGATTATTGAAGTATAATTTACATAGAGTAATATTTCCGATTTCAGTATATAGTTCTAAGAGTTTTATAGTTCACATACAGTCATGTAACTATCACCATTGTCAAAATATACAATAGTTCCAACACCCCCCCAAAATTCCCCAGTCCTGGTGGTCAACTCATCCCTACCCCCAGCTTCTGGCAGTCTTTGATCTGTTTGCTGTCCCTATTATTTCATGTATTATAAATGAAATCATTATAGAGTGTGGCCTTTTTCACTTTTTCATTGTAAAATGCATTTGAAATTCATCCACATTGTTGCATATATGAGTAGCTTGTTCCTTTGTAGTGCCTAGCAGTATTCCATTGTATGGATGCACATCGAGTTGATCATTCATTCACAGTTGAAGGCTATTTGAGTTGTTCTCTGTTTGTGGCTATTATTTTAAAAATCTGCTATAAGTGTTTGCATCACATTGTTGTATGAATATACATTTGTATTTATCTTGGATAAATAACTAGAAGTAGATGCGTGAATCTTATAGTAAGTTTAGATTTAACTTTATAGAAAACTGTTTTCTTGTCTTCTCAAGTGGCTGTGGCATTTTCCATTCCAGCCAGTAATGTATGAGAGTTCTAGTTCTTCAATAATCTTGACCATACTAGGTATTGTCAGTATTTTTTAAAAATTTATACATTCTGATAAGTGTATAGGTGTTCCTAGGTATGGTTTTAATTTTAATTTCTCCAGTGACTAATGATGTTGAATCTTTTCATATTTGTCACCCATATATCTTCTTTGTTCCCATGTCTATTCAAATAAATACTTCACCCCATTTTTAATTGCATTATTTTCTTATTATTGACTGTTGAGAGTTCTTTATATATTATTGATATGAGGCCTTTATCAGATATATGTTTTGCAAACGTTTTCTCCCAGTCAACTTATCTTTTCATTTTCTTAATGTTTTCCAAAGAGTTAGTTTCTGCCCTCCATTTTTTAAACTACGGTTTTAGTCAATTCTCTTTCAGTTTCTAAACTGTCATATTAACAAATTTGCATTAGGAATTACAGTATATCTTTTGGAATTTGATGGGGCTAGGGGAAAGACTGTAAAGATAGCATAGTTCTGTATAACATTTATTTGGATAACAATGAAGAAGTCTCTTGGCTGAAAATAACAAAAAAATCCAACTTCCATGGCTCAAACAAATAGGACCATTTTTCTTTGTTACAAGTTGAGAGAAAGGCAGCTGCTTGTGGAGATTCAGGAGCTCCATGCGGTTAGAGCTGCTATTTGTACATGGCCTTGGCCTTTCTCTTGTAGTTAAAGGTTGCTGCTACAGTTGATTATATCCACACTCAGCACAAGAAGTAGAGGAGGGAAAAGAATGCAGCTTGTGCCAAGAGAGCAACACTTTCCCAGAAGCCTCTCAGCTACTTCCAACTGAATTCTCATGGGACAGACTGGGTCATAGGACCAGGCAATGCTGGGAGGAGCAGGCTGTGTTCAATGAGTCTACCTAGTGTCTGCCTCACACAGCGATCTTCAAGTCACAACAAAATATGAAAGGTGATAAAACTGTAAGAGCAGAAGACAACAATCAAAATCTAGTTTTTTCTACACTTTGCTGGCCAAGTATAGCTAAATTCTGAAGACATCATTCCTATTGCAACTTTGACAAGCATGTAAACGTAATAATAGATATATAGTAGCCATTATAATAATATTAGGATAAGATATTATAATAAGAATAATGGGTCATAGCCTAGGGGGCCACATACTTTATCTTCGTTGACTGCCTCTTGAAGATAGGATCTTAAATAGTAGAAAAGTAAGAGACATAGATTGTAGGTCACTTAACGTCACATAGAAAAGGGATCCAGGACAAGAACTCATGATATATATTTGTCATCCCTTACCTGCCTATCTGTACCAATCAGAGTTTTTCAAGATCAAGAAAAATGACTCTGTGTAAAGTTTATACTGTGATATTGTCTACATAGCCTGTATATGCGTGTAGAAACAAAAGCTCAAAACAAAATCTGCTTGCACTAGAATTTTAGCTGTTTGTCTTAAATGGGAATTCTGTTTTAAATTTGGGAAATAAATTGAAGTTAAAGTGAAGCTTTTACTTCATTTGTATTTGTTATTGTGTAGGTGACAAATTATCCATCCAGAAAACGTAGTCTATTTGCTTTTTAATTTAAAGTAAAGTAAAATTTGAGCGATTCATGAAAACATTTTAAAAGCAGGTCTTCTATAATGAACGTTAATGTTAATTCAAAGTTTTAGAAGCCGCCATTAATTTTTTTTCTTTCATGTGTTGGCCCAGGTGCCTAACACCCTGACTAGAATGTTGGTGGAACAAATGAATAAATGAAACTTCTGGGCTATCTCGCTAAAATTTACTGAGTTGATCTGTATTTGTACATTTTCAATAGTTTAAAATACGTTTTAAATATGCAAAATGTTATTGAATCTGTGATAATTATTCAAGGTTAGGAAACTGCTGACACTAAAATGTAAGGTAAAAAACTGTACAACAGTTTCTATCAATTATTTGACTTTCACTAGGAATTAAACCCATCTTAATGAGTGGAACGTGCTTAGAAATGGTGTAGCTAAAGTTTGCCAGAAATGCGGGGACCCAAACGATTCTGGAGTCTATAAGCCTCTCTGACCCTCGTTGAAGCTTATAAACCATTTTCAGGTTTTCCTTTAAGAACTGGCTCAGGGTTTCTGGTAAGATACTTTAGCTTTCTGTAACGACATTCCTCAATTTTTTTTTTTTCACGATTTGTTTACAAATACTTTTACAATTGTCCTTAAAAAGTAAGCTAGGCAAAGATACGAATGCATCATGTCCCTTAGAAAATGAGAGGCTAAGACGTTTTCATAAGGTGCCACAGCTAATAGAATCATCTATATCTCCAAGCTTTGACTTGACTCTATAGCCAAACCATGTCCTCTTCAGCCCACTTTTGAAAATCAACTAATCAGAATGTATTATTTTATTGGAAAAAAAAAAGACTGGCAATAATAGTGGATTCATTTCACCTAACCTTGGTATGTTATAATCATAATGAAAGATTCAAATACTATTTCACTTTCATTTGGGGTGATGAATTTGTTGTTTTCAGAATTGTTGTATTGTACATTTACCCCACCACTTGTATAATGGTAGGTGTCATACAAAAGCTAGATACCTTTATTCAAAATATAAATAAAAACTTGTGACATCTACAAGGTGTTTTGTTTCCACACATGCTGCAAAATAGTATTGGTTGGATGCTGTCTTATTATAAGAAAGCCTGATGTTGTTGAAAGAGGAAAGATATTGGAGACAGCTGGGTGTGAATCTCTGTACAAAATCTGCCACTGACTAACTGTGTGACCATAGGCATGTCAACATCTTCATGGCTATTTTCTTGTATGTAGAATGCCTGAATCATAAGTTGTGAGAATGGAATGAGCTCATAGATTTACAATGCTTAGCATTACATTTGGCCTAGAGTAAGTCCTCATTAAGTGTACACCAGAATCATGGTAATTTACTCCAAAACTTCTCTTTTTAACATTTCTAAGATCCTCTACTCAATGCTATAAAGTGTGCCTTTATGACTTCTAATTATTACATATAAGAAAAAAAGATATAGCTTGATTTCTTAGTTTAGGGTTTCTCAATCTCAATACTATTGACATTTTGGCAGGTAATTCTTCTGCTGTGGGGGGGTTTCCCTGAGCACTGCAGGATGTTTAGCAGAATCTGGGCCTCTACGTACTAGATGCCAGTAGCACTCTCCTTCTCCCCATTTGTGACAACCCAATATGCTCCTAGGCATTGCCAAATGTCTCCTGGGGTGGAGTGTGGGGGTTGCCCCCAGCTGAGAACTACAGCCTTGGATCAATTCTTTGTAAAAAGTGCTCATGAACTTTTAGTCCTAGGAGATTCTTCCCAAAAGATCCGGGGTCAAGTAAGTTAGCAAACATTTAATAATAATAATAATAATAATAATAATAATAATACCAGTTATATTATATTATTGTAAGGCTCAAACTTAGGTCCGTTAGTCAGGAAAACCTGCATGCTTTCTATAACATCATTCTGGGTCCAGAATTTGCCCCTATTCGTATTATTTCATCTAAATGTTAACGTGAACCCATAGTAAATATGTTGCTCTGTGTTACTAGTTTTAAGAATCTCTTATTTTACCTGTCTTTGCTCCTGAATACTATTTTATCTACATGCCTATGCATTATGAATGTGTGTCATGAACAGTAACATCCCTTTCAACATGCATGAAAAAGATATTATTATCCCAGCTTTCTAGAATATTCAGTTAGAAAACTATTTTTAAAGTGTTACCTAGTTTCAGGAAGTAACTATGTATATTCTTTTATCATGTAGTTAACACATAGAGCTATAAGTAATGGTAAAAATATTTACCGACAAAGTAGTTTTTATAAAATATATGTATAATAAAAATAAATATGAGAGTTTCTATATTTGATACACATGGAAAGCCAAATTAAAAACTTCTGAATAAAAGTGATTGTCTTCTCTAACACAACTGCCCCACAACGAAACAAAATAGGAAGGATTTTTGGCCCAAATCATCAGGATAATTGATTCAGACCTATTTCACTTTGTGATAGGAAAATTTTGTATTACAATGAAAATTTATTGTCCTATCTGCAATGAAAGAATTAATATTCTTAATACCCTTACACATTCTTTTTTTTTATGTGAACATTTTAGGTATATCAATATATGCATGAAACGATAACTGTTAATGGCTGTCCCGAATTCCGTGCCAGGGCCACAGCAAAGGTAAGGCTTGAGTAACTTTAAAAATATACTTAACCCCAGTGATCTAGTAATTGATTGTGCGCGTGTGTGTTTCAGGTATTCTCGTGTGTACACTGTAAGAGAATTTAGACATCAGTGGCAGCCCAGAGTCTAGAACCAGTACTACTTCCCAGGTAAAAATCCTAATGGAAAATTGAACGTTTCTGCTGCTTCTGTAGCTTAAGAAAGGAGAATGATTCCATTAAACTCACTAAATGTCCATTTAGCACAAGCAAATCTACTGATTCATTTGTATGAAATACTACTTGGTTTTCTGACACACTCCTCTGATCCAAAAGAACCCGTTCCCTGTAGCATGCATGAAGATTTATTTGCACAAGTCTCAAGATTTGACATTAAGCGAACTCACCTGACACTTACCTGATGTAGGAGTCTGCCATGTATTCAGCTGAGCAGCGGGAAGCTGCTGAAAGAATGTGACGTTGACCTAAAGGGAAGGCCTGTCCCTTTTGTGGTGGTGACCTTTTGTGGTGGTGACCACATCTGCCTTTTAAAAACTGAAATCCAGAGATTGCAGAGACCTATTCATGGAAATAAATGTTAGAGCAATAGGATTGTGAAATTATCTGGAAAATAGATAATTAGGAAATAATAATTTTATATCATAATACACTTTAGTTTAAAACCACTGATGCTGTTCTTATTTTACAGATATGTATAAAAATGTTATCATACATACACACTTGCTTTATAAAAGCTTTTTCTCTTTTTAATAATATATAAGAAATAAGATCTGGTAAAAAAAAATAATAGTCAGAATTTTTCATTTAATTATTTTGTGTTACATCAGCCCTTGTTTGGTTTCTCTCCTGATTTTTTTAGTTTTCATCCTGTAACTGAACACTGTGGATTTGTAAGTTTTTTTTCACCCAAACAAAAAGAGGGTATTATTATCATTTTATCATGCTTTGCTTGTACTGAAGTGGAACACACACACACACACACAGAAAAATGATCCCTACATGGTTTAATTAAGGGGAAAGTGAATTTTATGTAGTATTTTACCATTCTCATTTCTTATTCATGTAGAACAGCAGGATAGCAGCATAATGTTGCAATAGCACAATATTTTCTGGTTGTTTCTGGGCTGTCTGCATTGCATCCATGTCAGCCATTAAAATCTATGCATGAAGACAAGGTTTGCATGAGCAAATGCATGTAGCTAAAAACAAGCCATTGTTTCCATATCATTCACTATCTTTCACTAAATGCAGACAGTAGCATAATGCTAAATTGATGTGATAATGCTGTGTGTGGAAAAGAATGTACAGTAGTTGGGAATCGATATTTTTACAGTGTTGGGTAAATCACTTTATAGCAGGCATCTAATCAGCTGTGGTTAAGAAAGGTTAATTAAGGTGGAAAATAAGCAGGCAGAGAATCTTTTCTTGATAGAAACTACTTAAATGCTATCATTTTATTCCCAGGATGGGTGGAAACTAATGGTAAGTTGGTTTTTCAAAATTGTTTTTTTAAATTAATATATGAATTTTAAAATAAAATTATGTCCATATTAAATGATATTTTGTACTTCTAGGTATAAAACTATAGACTGCTCATTTTGCCTCCATTGCTTTAGTAGTTACAATCTTAATGTTAAATGTAGGGGGGGGGAAACTTGTGCCAGATAAGAGAACCTCTCATAATAATATGAAATATTATGTGAAAAATAATAATATGTTTGAATCTGTTATTTTGTTGTAGCTTCCATTTTCTTTTAGGCATCTTCAAAAGAAAAGAAACTAAATTTGCTAAGTCAGTGGTCTAAAAATAGTAAAATTATATTATAGATGTACTCACCAGTATATATACATCTAAGTGCTCCTCAGTGTATTGAATAAATATTGATGAACATTTATGTGTAAACACCAGGTTAGACTGTGTGACATACAAACAAGTATAAGCCTCCATCTCTGCTCACAGTCAGCATATATACATAATAATTATAGTATCTGTACAATATGCAGGTAGTGTATGGATCAAACCTATTTGAAGCCCAAGAATAGGAGGAATTCCATTTAACAGAGGTAATTGGGAAAGATTTTTATGAGAAGGGGAATTTTTATCATAATAGATAAGGTCCAGAAAGCTGGAAATTAGCTGCGCTGGTCTTTACCAAGGAAAAGAATCGCAGATGACTAAATGAAGAAACCCTCCTTTGTGTGTTCTTTGTTTCACAGGAGAATGCTATAAAAATATGAGGAGTTGCCTGATCCACCCACTGCAAAGCATATGATTTGCCTTCTTTTCCTCATTTTATTACCAAATGACCATCTTTTCTTTCAGGCAACAGTGGCAGCTTTTGCAGCTAGTGAAGGCCACTCCCACCCTCGGGTAGTCGAACTGCCAAAGACAGATGAAGGCCTTGGTTTTAACGTGATGGGAGGAAAGGAGCAAAATTCCCCCATTTATATCTCTCGCATCATTCCTGGAGGGGTGGCTGAAAGACATGGAGGCCTCAAAAGAGGAGACCAGCTGCTATCAGTGAACGGAGTGGTATGTTCAAAAAAATAACCAGAGGTTTTCACCCTAAGCACATTCTTTTCTCTGCTGTTACTGAAGTCAATGTTGAAATTCTAGGACAAATCTTAATTAGGTGTCCAAACAGCTTCCTAAACACTGATGGATATTAAACATACAAAAGCAGTAATTTTAGAGTCTTTATGGTGCATGTCATCTTGTTCAGGTATGATAAGTATGAACTAGTTGGAAAATGATCCCAATTGGTAAAATTTACCCCATATAAATACTGTAATTGAATGATTGTTAGAAGAACATAATTTCAAGCCACCTTTCATTCAAAGTTACTATAAGCAAATACACACATTTTAAAAATAAAGATAAAACTCTTCACCCTATATTTTTTTCATTTTAATTAAAGAGGAAGGATAATTTTAGTATATATAATAACACACATGGAAAAGGCTAATGCACAGATAATTCTTTAAGCCAGATGTAGAGCTCTTGTATAATAAAAATATGTCAGCCTCCCCCACAAAAATGTTTGATTACACTATATATATGTCTTCACATGAAATTAAAGTAAATTAAAATATATAATAACATTTTAAAGTAAAAGTAGGAGCATATATTTTTTTCATAAACTCATATTCTTTAGATTCCATTACTTCCACTTGTAATAATGAGCTGCTAAAGAAATAGCTCTGTGTAAAATGAATAATTTTTTCCCCATAACTACTACTTTAATAAAAAATTAATAACCTAAAAGCATACAGTTCAGATGTATAAAGAGGAACATATCAATGATTACCTTCCTATTAACCTAATATAGTTTCCCTAAGAACTTAAGATTTTAATAAATAAACTAGATTTGGGTATCCGTGGCCATATTGATTTCTGCTTAGAATATTTGAAATAAAATGCATTTGGAATATATAATATTTTATTGGCATCTAGAGAGTAAATTCTTCTTCTATTTATATCCTGCATTTTCTTTCTATTTTTAGCCTGATTAGTAGTTCTAGAGAATCCAGAACTATTCATTCAACTCTGCTGATCTCTTGAGGTGCATCAAAATCATCAATCCATGAGTATTTTATATCACTTCAGTAATCCAATTCTAAAATTACCATTTCATTTACTTTTCTCTATGTAATAAAGGTTGGAGATGAGCTCTTCATTGACCTTTATATGACTTGACTTTTTCAAAGCATGCTTCAACTGATAATTTCAGAGTCAAACTTTCTAGTAATAGATGTCTCCAGAGCTAGGTCATGTAATTATGTCACAAAATAATCTGTGCCTCATTGTATGAATTTATAATTTTTCTGAATATATTGGGTAGGTCGAAAGAAGGTATAGATTGTAAAACATGAAAAATACAAAAAGGAACCAAAAACATTGTAATTACATAAAGCAACAATAAATACATATGAAATCACTTTAATAGGTTGTTGACTTTTAACTATCTGTCAAGGGAGCGAGGGAGTCGGTGTTTAATCCATACATTTGCAGGGAAGACAGCTGTAGGTATTTCATAATTACTCATCCTTTCCTTGCAATGACTGTGTGACTATCTGGGAGGCTGTGCGTGGCAGCGGGGGCGGGGAAAGAGGAGGCGAAGGGTATTAGAGCAATGGAATCGGACACATCAGACTTTACCACTCAGTATCTATATGATTATGGGTTAACATCCCCTAAACATGAATTTCCTAATCTGGATAATGGGAGTAGTAACTAATCTGAATGTTGTTGAAGATTAAGCTAAGGCAAAATGTCTGTTGATAATTCGGTCACACACATCTTTGATAGGTAAGAGTGGTTACTGAAGAGGGTTGAAGACTGCTAGCAATCCTATGTTGTGGCTAATGCTAGTTATGTTAAAAGTAGGTCTTAAAGCAACTCCTGCTACACATAGAAGCATATTTTATCAAACATTTATTAGCAAAAAGTCATTAATGGACTCAAAAACTGCTTCCGAAAGTTTGGTGAAATCCTAGTTCTCTGTCCATTCAGATGTTCCAATCATTCCCTTGGAAGGAAGGTTCACTTGAGGCAGATGAAACAACATTCCAAGGCCAGGATTTTGTTACTCTGATATACAGCTTTAGACAACCAGAAATTCTATTTAAACTGACCTTTGGAAATAGGAAAGTTTAGTGATCAAACTTAGGCCACTAATTCTATGGTACGGGCTGTGAACTTCATTGTGATTTTCACACCCTGTTCATGTTAAGGTGGGGAATGTCTCCAAAAATCTTTAATATTTCACATAAAGTGGAATATTAATTAAGTTCAATTTATCATGCTTATTGTGTCACCCCTTTTACTAATGAGAATCCATTTCTGCCATGTTTTTGCTAATAAGCAAAGCATCATTTGTTCATTGAAATAGGTATAGCAAATGTTTTTATAGTGGCCAACCTTTAGAGTGTTGCCTTTCTGATATAATGCTTCTGAGTACCTTGGACTGGTTTAAGCTCCTAAAGTTGGTGTTTAAAATATTGTACATCCATATAATCAAACTATATATTATAAATCACATCTTTAAAGTATTTAAAAGTAAGTGATATACATTTTAACAGTGCCTAATATTTATCAGATGTTCATCAAGAGGTAGTTTTCCTTCTGTAAATGAAAAACTGCATGACCCAATGGGTTTCCCATTGTCACACCAAGAGTAGTGTAAATTAAGGCAAGGACTCTGGGCCTCTAATACCCAACCCAGATGTCTTTTTAGTATAAATAATCCCAGGCAGAAGTATTTAATGAAAACAAATTACTCTGTAATGGAAGGGCCAAAAGAGAGAAAAGATTATCAAATAATCGGAGTGGCTGGTTAGCTCAGGTGGTTAGAGTGCAGGCTCATAACATCAAGGTTGTCAGTTTGATTCCCACATAGGCCAAGGATCTGTGCCCTCCACAACTAGATTGAAATAACTACTTGACTTTGAGCTGATGGGTCCTGGAAAAACACATTGTTCCCCAATAAAATTAAAAAAAAAAAAAGATTAGCAAATGATCAACTTAAAATAAAATACTATTTGGGGTTAATTAATATGAAAGATTTTCAGAACATGCCATTCTGAAGTGAGAACAAATTTTAGAAGGAAGTGATTTGGAGGGCTGAAGTAAACCTTATCTACTTCAGTACTCTAAGAAAAGTTTTCTAATGCCCTACTTAAAAAAAAAACAAAAACAAAGAAATTATTTTTATGGATCTTTAAACATCTGAAAAGACATAATGTCTTAGAAGTCAACATAGAAGGAAATTCATACCAGCCCAGCTATCACTGGGAGAGATTTTTTTTTTCTCAATCCCTGAGCTCCAAGAGAAATTTCCCATGGGATTTTTGCAAATGAGACGTTGAATCACCTAATACAATTTTATAGAAAATACAAAGACCTTTTATGTATGGCTATTTCTTAAGTCAACCCTCAGAAAAAACTTAGAGCTGAATTCTCAATTAAAATTAAACATGAACAGGAGGTCAAAATGTTAAAGATAGAATTTGTAGCTTTCTAATGATCTCTTTTTTACCCTTTTATGCCCAAATGTTTCATCAACTATTTTGAGAAAGGACTAAAGGGTTTTTTATAAAGGTAACAGCCAATGTGGAGCCAGCAGGAACGGTAAATACATTTATAAAAAATCTCAATTGCATGGTACAATGGACCCAGTTTAATAAGAAGCTACATGAAGTCCTGCTCCTATACCCAGAAAACCAGCTATCATGTGCAGAATCAGGAAGGAAAGGCTAAACATCAAAACCTGAAGGGAAAAAAAAAAAAAAGCCTGAGAGATTTCAATGGGAATATGAGGAAAGTTGGTGTTGGGGGATGGGGGAGGGAAACACCCAAAACATGTTAATATGACTGAATGGGCCATTCACAAACTATTGTCCACAGACATGGAGGGGGATTGGTCCAGCTCCTGAATGTACTATTCAGCTTACATCCTATTCCCCATCCTGGTTCTATCCTTAGGAATAACAGCAAACTAGTTCAGAAACAAGCAGCCTTGCATACAATGAACACGTTAAAGAATGACTTGAGTTGTATAGGATAGAGAAGAGAACATTTAGGGAATGGTGGCTGTCCTCAGCTGTCCTCCATTGTATGAGGCATCAGATGGCAGAGCCAAGACCAGTGGGAAGAAGTCACAAGGAAGGCAGATTTCAGTTTATTAGAACAGAGAGCTTTTCAACACTTAGAGCTCTATAAATAGGGAAAGACTGAATCATAAAATAGTATGTGTCCATTGTTTAAATTTTTAATTGGGAATTAGAAGACCACCTGGCAAGAGTATTTTAACATATATGTACTGTGTAGAGCTGGAACTGTTGGCCCCAAGGTTCCATATAACCATGTAACTGTCATTCTATGTCTTCAGATAGGATTTTGCTGAGACTTCCATATACTCTCACCCATACCCACACATACTCCACCTTACACAGGTAAGTAGGCTCCACCTAGTTTGTGTACACTACTAGTCAGACATTTTTCTTAAACCACCTAGTCTGTGTACACTACTAATAAGACATTTTTTTAACAGAAAAATTAGAAATCTACTACAGTATAATACTATTTATTTAGTGCTTTACAGTTTACGAACAGCTTTCACATGAGATTCTCCCATTTGTCCCTGAAAACAATGTCATGAAATGGGGAGGGACAGAATTTATTCTCTTTCTTCTCTCTCTCTCTCTCTCTCTCTGACTCTCTCTCTCTCTCTCTCTCTCTCTCTCTCTCTCTCTCTCTCTCACACACACACACACACACACACACATACACTCACGCACATTCATTCACACACTCACATTCACACACACACACATGTGCACACAGACCCACACCCAAATGCACCCATGAAATAAATTTCAACCTTTATTGTGATCATTACTGATGCTTAGTTGACTTATTTAAAAAGTCAACCCCAATGAAATCTGTAAACTCTGTGGATTGTACTAACATCACTTTTCTGGTTTTACCATTATATAATAGTTTACAAGATGTTAATATTGAGGGAAGCTGGGTAAAGGATGCTTGGGACCTCCCTGTACATTTCTTTTCAATTTGCTGTGAATCTATAATTATTCCCTAATAATATTTTTAAAGGGAGAAAGTCTAAAAGAATCAACCTGAAATATCCTACTGGCACTGAGGGAGAGGGGTCAGTGGGGAACAGGAAGGCCAGGGACAGAAAGAGAAAATAAAAGCATGAGGACTTTAACTATGTCATAGTGAAAAGAGGCCTTCATTAGCATCCGAAATCCAAGCATTGTTTGAGAACATCATTGGTGAGGAAATTGCAGTTACATTTGGCCAGCTCTGTAGTTAATTCTAAATAAAGCTGTTGCTGCAGTGTATGCACACTGCTAATTGATTTTTAAGCATAGCAGGTGAATGAGTGAAAGTTTAGGGATGGTTCCACTTATATGTGGAATCTAAAGAACTGAATAAACAAGCAATGTAAACAGAAATAGTCGCAGAGATACAAAGAAAAAACTGATGAGGGCTAGATGGGACAGGGATGGTCATGAGGGAGAAGGGGAAGGGACGAGGCAACACAAACTGATAACAATACTGCTGCAGAGACAGAAGAGACAGTTTAGGGAATATAATCAGTAAGGTTGTAAATATTTTTTAGGGTATCAGAAGGACTCTCGTCTTTTTAGGGAGACCACTTCATGGACAGTGTAGTGGCATGACCACTGCACTGTACATCTGAAGCTGCCACTGAATAATATTAGATGTTGACTATAATTTAACACATATGTAGTCATGGGATGTGGAATATATTGTGGGGATGTAGTCAATGGAATTGTAATAGATATGTATGATATCGGGGATGGGGGGACGGGGGAGGAAGGAGGGGGGAGTTACTTTGTAAGGGGTGAAAAAGATAACTATTGCATTGTTTTGTACATCTGTAACTAATAATAATAATAAATAAAAAGCTTAGGGATGCAACAGGATAAATTGTTTTCGTGGAATCTGGCATTTTTTTCACATTTTATGAATAGGTATGCCAAGTTAAGGATGAGTGAGTGCTCACAGTCCAAATTATTTATTCATAAAGACTGTCAGGTATGGAATGAGGACAAAACAAAAAATAGAACTTGAAAGTTGAGCTCTGTAAGGCTAACCATCTCAGAGAGGAAATCTATATTAAAACCTTATTTATCTGTTATTTGAACAAAGAGAAAACACAAATAAAAAGATTTTTTAAATTACTGTGGAATGTGCTATAAGATTTCAATGAAAATTTAAGACTCACATTAAAATGTGTGCCCCACTGATGGCAGTAATTTTGTTCGTTCCCTCATCTTCAGTCTTAGAACAGTCCCTGTACATAGTTAAAGCTCCATATAATTTTTTTTGGAACTCAAGGCACAATTGTAAGCACTTTACATAATTAATTTGTTATTTCCCCATAATGATCTTTTGTTGTAGGTGCTATTATTAGCTTTCTTATTTTACAAATGAGGAAACTGAGGAAGAGAGAGATCAAGTAACTTGGCCAAGGTCCTACAGCCACTGAATAACAGAGCTGGAGTCCTAACTCAGGCATTCTGACCTTATTCATCATAATTTAAGGGTAAATAAGTGTCTTAGCCCTTAAATAAGTTAGCATTTTCCTATATGGTATAGAAAAGATCAAGGTGTTTTCTCCTTTATGGGATTTGCATCAGTGCATTTTTGGTGAGTCTAATGTTTTCCTCAGATTCTCATAAGGGGCTCTGACCTTTAAAAATTTGAGAACCATTCCTTGAACTGGCAACATTTTGGAAAAGAAGGAGTTGACTTGAATTCACGTGGCTCAGAATACAGAGGGGTCACAGAGAGTTCAGTCTGAATATATCTGAATGGTTCCATAGCTGCCTAACTCACCACTCTGCCTTGTGCCACGCCTAACTCACCACTCTGCCTTGTGCCAGGCCCAGAAACTACAGGGACCAGAGTGTGGCCTGACACAACCCTGATCCACTCACTCGAGGTCCTCTTGGCCATTAGAGGGAAGCCAATGCAAACATAAAGAGAGGGCAGGCAGAGCCTTAGCCTTCAGTTTCCCTGGAGGACAGGCTTAACCATCCCCATCTCAGTTCTAGGATGAGGAGGCAGTAATGCTAATCTCCTCATGTTCCTTTTCTGCCTGGGGCTCATTTCTAGATTCTTTACCTTTCTCAGCAGCTGAGTAGGAGATTGTTTGGGTTATAATTAAATTGGAGTGCAAGCTGGAATTTCAGTTAAGTGCTGAAAATTTGTGTTCACTGAATGACATCATGTGACACTCCACTCACAATTGTGAAGGAGCCAAGAGCAGTACAACGAACTTTTTAAATTCCGGTCACCTCTGGAATAGCACAAACAAGTCAGCCTCATCTAGTATAGGGGTCGGCAAACTTTTGAGACGGAAGAGCCAGTCCTGTCCCTCACAACAATTTATAAATTATTCGAGAGCCATAAAACAAATGAAATCACCATTATGTGAATAATAGCCTTTAAAAATTTTATAAATGAAACTATGCTAGTTTTATTTTCATTTTCAATTTTACTTCAGAGCCACATGAACGTCCCAAAGAGCTGCATGTGGCTCGCGAGATGCAGTTTGCCAACCCCTGTTCTAGTATATTTTGCAGTGCTGAGCCAGGTAGCATTCTGAGTCCCCTTCATTCTGAGTTGGCTCATGATAAGAGATTCTTTCACTTAAAAAGTGGGACAGGGGAATGCTGTGCTATCCCAATAGAACAGGTAATAATAGCTCACAGGCTAGACTTGCCACATTCCCACCTTGTGATTTCATCCAGCAGGAATGGGCACCAGGAAAATTAGCTCCCTGACATGAAGAGACCAACTTGAGCTTTGAATGCACACTTAGATTGTGCTAACAATCTTGAAAATGTATCAATGCCACAACGCATTTACATTTAGCCAGTGTTAAAGACAAATCTCTAGATGCTAGAAAGCATTTAGACACTTCGGGTCAGACTGACCTAAATCTCTATTAAAATTGCTGATAATGGGTCTTTGACTCTTCCATGTAGTTGCTGGTACAGTCTTTCTCATAGCTATTACCATTATTTTCTTACCATTTTTTGTTTGCATTTTCCTCATTTTGTGCTCTTTTAGCAACATTTTTATTCATTCAACAATTATTTGTAGAGCAATTATTACGTGACAGCTGCCGAGCTAAGCTCTGGGTATCGATGGTGAACAACACAGAAAAGGTTATAACCCTCATGGAACTTTCTGCCTGGTAGAGGGTAAGAAAATGGTGACAATACTAATAACTATATACATATAACTGTATGTGTAACTGGTGAAATCCACTACTTATCCCATCCTAAAGGACCACCCCCTCCATGATTCAGTCAGTTTTACATTGGTCAGAGTAATGAGCTTTTCACTCCATGTATGTATTAGTTTCCTATGGCTGCTATAACAAATTTACTGCAAACTTAGTGGCTTAAACAATAAAAATGTATTCTCTCATAGTTCTAGAGGCCAGAATTCAGAAATCGGTCTGAGTGACCCAAACCCAAGGTGTGACCAGGGTCCCGCTTCCTCTAGAAGTGCTAGAAGTGACTCCTCCCTTTCTTGCTTCTTCCAGCTGCAGGTGGCTGCCTACAGTTCTTGACTTGTACACCCCTTACTCAAATCTCCACTCAAATCCTGGGAACATTACTTTCTTCTCTTCTGTGTCAGATCTTCCTCAACTTCCTTCTTGTAAGAACATTCATGATTGCATTTAGGGCCCACCAAGCTTATATAGGATAATCTCATTTTAAGATCCTTAACTTAATCACATCAGCAAAGACCATTTTTTCCACATAATGCAACATTTATAGGTTCCAGGGAATAGAACCTGATATCTTTGAAGGCCATTATCTAGCCTTCTATAATATGCTAATATCCTAAATCCAGGAGGCTTACAAGTGTCTACAACTAAGGAATGGTACTGGTTGTCCACAGGCCATGGGCCTATTGGTTTTCTACTCTCAGCAGGACATGTGCTGAGTATTTCCACACTATCCCTGGTTCTGATAATGCAAGTTCCTTCTTCCCCTCCCACTTTGGGTACTTTTCTTCCTTTACTTCTGCATCTATAGTCAATGAAGCCCCTCAGCCGCCTCTTCCTCCTTCCTGCAGCCCAATCCTGTATAATCTTTAGATGATGAAAAAAATTGCAACCATCTCTGCCTCACACACAAAGGCTTTCAGCTATTTTTGAGTCCTTCTTTGTCCCCTAGGTGAGAGCTAAGGAAGCAAAAGAGGAGGGGAAGTACACAAAAAACACAAATTTATACTTTATTATATAACAGTGTCTCATCATTAAATGCTATGACAAGTCTTAAAGGGGAAAAAGGAGAAGGAGATAAAGTGCCATGTAAAAGAATAAGAGACGCTATTCTTAATAATGTTAGGGATGGCCTCTTTGAAGTGTAGCATTTCAGCTGAGACTGAGGACAAGGAAGAGTTAGTCATCATAAGAAGAAAGGGATTGTAAGAAGTTCCCCAGATTAGAAAGCCCATGACTTGCCACCTAGGAGTGGCTGAAAGAAGAACAGAGTGACTAAGGCAAGGACAGTCAAATAAGATGAGCTGAAGAGGTAGTTGGGAGCCAGATGAGGCACATTCTTATAGGTATTGCCAAAAAGGCTCTTATTTTATTTTATTTTATTTTATTTTAGTGCAATAAGAATCTCAGTGCTGTTCATCAATTCTGAAATCTGGTGATATGCTAAGGATTTCTGATAACTCCTATGGCTGTGCACTAAGAAAAAAATGTATTTTTCTTTAGTGTATTATTTTTATTTCTATATTGAAATTTTCTATTTATACCCTAAACCACTTGACTAAGTTCTGGCATCTAGTAACTTCAGAAGCTGTTTTCTTTCTATTGTTACTTTTAATGGACATTAGGAAACTTTTACTTTATTGTCTATTGATATTTCCAACATTTCAAATGACATTACATTTCAAATTCTTATAGTTTCTGTGGAATTTAAGGTATTCTATGATCATCTACTCTTAGACTCATTTCATCATCTGTAAAGCAGAAATAGCAGTACCTTTCTCAAAGTGCTGACCTAAAGATTAACTAAGAGAAAGTATAAGACAATAACTGATCATTATTAACTATTCATTGTTATTAAGTGTTAATGTAAGTTTCTTTCCTTTAAGGCAGGTAATAATTCCCCTTCCTATCATACAGTTTTGCCTGCATATAGATTTAAATTCTCAGCGCATACTAAGTCTTTTTCTCTGTTGTCTATTTGTCTTCAATAGACAGTAAAAGTCCCCCATTGAATAATCTAATTCCAGAGGCAGTTGGATCCCACTCATTAGCAGGTATTGACAATTCACTGAATTTTATGGTATCCTTATGTCTGCAAAACTGATGTAACGACATATGTCCTTATCTACCTTTCCTAATAGTTATGAGGTAAAATAGAGAATTAATAAATATAGCATTGGCAAAAATAAGGCTTTATATTTCCACAAATACACAACATTATTGTTGTATATTATTATTATTAAACAGATTTTTCATCAAATTCCCAGTGGTTCTCTCCATATTTCCTATACAACAAAGTCTTAATTTACAAAAGCAGAAAATGTAAATAGTGTAGTTATCCTTCTTCTGTTGGTTTGAGATATATGTGGTTCATCTCAAAGAAATACAGTGTTTGCCTTCAAATTCTGTGCTAGGTCAAGTTGTGGTATCATTTATACTATGTAGAACTCACCAAACCAAATTACCAGTTATTGTTTTAACCATTAGGGGAAAAGCCTATTTCTATTGCCTAAAAGCTATGCTTTATGTTTCAATTTAAGCCTAACTTGCTTGAGAAGGAACATTCTTCTAACTTCTTCAGTATTAGGCACCAGCCTAAAGCAAAGTTGGAATGTTGTTAATATACCACAGTTCCATAGGAATACCTAATGAAATACAAACCAAGTTAAGTCTCAGAATTTGTGCAGTTTTCTATAATGGAGTTTGAATCTTGTCTTTTTTCTCTCTCTCTCTCAAAGAAAAAGACACTGATATAGACAGGACTCAAATACCATGTCATAAGCTATGTATGATTACAGGGAGGGAGGTTCATGGGAGATCCCAAACTCTAATGCAACTCTTAGTTGGTGGGCCTCTGCTACGGGAAGTGCAGTGAGAGGGTCGTGGCGGCTGGGCAGCCAGAATCATCTGTCTGGGTTCAGCCATGAGGCGTGGCCCGTTTTAATGACCTTGTACAGTGTGTCAATTTGAACCACAGGCCTTCCTGCCTTGGTTTGCTCTCTTCTCTCATAGATACAGAATCATTAGTTGGTAATTTTTACCACTGTCAACTTTACTCGGAAATGTAAATTACATTACAGCCCTTCAGTGGCACTTAAAACCTTCTCGAGAGAAGTCACATTTCTATTCACAGGTGTGCTTATTATCACCAACAACTATGTAAATGTAGCATAGTTGAAGATTTAAGAATGTAACTTTGAATACAACCCAAAACATAAGACTGTATACATCCTGGAGTTAAAGTCTGCATATGTTGTAATTAGTTTTGATGGAGCATGAATTTAAATCACTGCCAGGCTGAAGTGCACCAGATTTGATCTCTTAGCATCAGCCTAGCCTAGTTTATCACCTAGCACCTGCATCTCAACTCCGCTTTTTCATTCTGAACTCATTACCACTTATGCAGTACTCGTTACATGTTTAGAAATCTAGCAAAATGTGACATCAGAAAAGTTCAGGATTCTAGATCATCCTTGAGCTCCTACCTCTGAAAGGCAAGGAAGCATGATGCTATACTGGATGTGGTTCTGCAAAGGGCTCTCCTTGAAGTAGGAGTCATAAGTTTGATTTGTCTGGGGTCCAAGAGGAGATTATACAAATGAATGGAGATGACCAGGTAGAAATTGTGAATCTCGAGAGGAAATGCCCCATTACAGTTCCAGCCATTGGGAAATGTGGACAGTGTGGACAGATAGCCCAGAATGAAACAAAACACCTACTGGCTTTGTAGAGGAGATGATATATTAGTAGGATCTGAAAGGATAAATATAGTTATCTATGGAAATTTCAGAGTGAGTGGGTTGATGGCCGGATACTACAGGCAAAGGGCACAACGTAAGCACAAACATATAAGGAACAGCATGGTGTTTGTAGCTAAGGAATAAGGCACAGTGTGTGGTATCGGGTTGGAGAGATGGGAATGGGCCGTGTCACAGTGGGCCCCAGAAGCCTTGAGAAGGAGCCCGGACTTATTATTTGAAGGGGGTAGGAAATAGCGACCACAACATGGGTTTGTTCTGGCAACAGCCAGCATGTGGGTGTGGGCGTAGGTGAAGGAGTGGAGGAAAGTCAGAGGTGAGGAGATCAACTAGGAAACCCTTAGGCGTTTCAGAGAGACACTATGAAGGTCTTAACTGCAACAAGAATAATTAGGATGGAGAGAAAGGGAACATTTGGAAACTATTTTGGAGGTAATGGTATTATAATCCTGGCCTTGTGTTTGATTAGATATCAGATAAAAAGAGAATTTCCAAGGAAGTCCCAAGTTTCTGGCATGGGTCCTGTCTCCTATTGATACAGGACAAAAGGTTCAAGTGAGAAAATGAAAAGCTCAATACTCAGCTGTGTGTCATCCAGGTGAAATTGTACAAAATAGAAAAATTTCATCTAGTTTTGAAGAAGGGCACGGGATTCAATTTTGGTTTGCGTTTTAGGAGGTGTTCATTTAAAATGACTTACCTGATTTCTAGCAAGCTAACGGCATTTTAAAGTAGAAATTTTTTTTAAATTCTACTATTATAAACTTCTCACTAAATTACATTTGCCTTAACCCGAGTTTCTCAATCTTGGGTCAGTATTTTGAACTGGACATAATGTTTTGTGGAGGAGGCTGTTCTGTGCATTGTAGGAGGTCAATAACACTCCCCATCCCAGTGGGGACCATCAACAATGTCTCCAGGCATTGTCAACTGTCCTCTGAGTAGCAAAATCATGCCTGATTGAGAATCATTATCTTAAAATAAATTAATCCAATTTCATGGGAACTGATACAAACCAAATAGGAGCTGCACTATTAAAATCTGAATTGCATACGTTATACTTTTTATGGTATGTGTGAATAGAATGGACTTCTGCCAAATCATAACATGTAGGGAATTCCACAAATGAGGACCATTCTAGAAAAGACATCGTCCATGGCTGTCTCTGCATTGCAGGATCTGTGAAGAAGAGCCCTGCAACTGACCTTATTTACCCTGATGACAAAGGCAAAGAGGTTGACAGACAGCTTATCATTATTGAATCTGTCTCTATAGGCAAACAATATTTTAAGACTATCTATCACTTTAGGGCCAGTCGAGTGGCACATTGGTTAAGAGCTGGTTTTGGGATGCCAGCGGCCCCGGTTCGGATTCCACATATGAGGGCCAGTGACACTGCCCTCTACAGCTAACAACAGCTCCATCTGGAGCTGGGCTGTGCAAGCCCCGGCGACGGTATAGGCTGCAGTGGGCTGCCATGGGCTACAGTGAGTGGCCGGCAGCCAGCGTGAGCTGCCAATAGCCACAGTGAACGACCATCCAGAGGCTGGTGACCGATCTGCCTCATCTGGGAAGAGCGCAATGATGATACCAACATGGGCCAGTGAAGTAACGTCCTCTGCAACTAGATTGAGGAACAAAAAGACAGCAACTTGTCTCTTCCCCTTCCCCCATTCCCCAACGCTGTTCCCCTCCCCCAATTCCCCAATAAAATCTTTAAAAAAAAAAAAAAGAAAAAAAAAAAGACCATCACTTTAAAAGCTTCAATCAGATTGCGAAAAAATAATTATCCACCAGTTGCCATGTACCTGGCAGTGGGACAGGGACAGTTTAACAAAACATAGATCATACTCTAAAGGGACTTAGGTTTATCTAATTCTCCTAGAAACACCAAGTTAAGATTTTTATAAATAGAGATGGCTTCATTACTCATAATTTGTCTTAGCTTTAGCTTTGGGTAGTTTGTAGAAATATTCTGCCAGTATGTCATAAACAGAAATATTGCAAAGGCCTCAGCACTTTTCTCTTCTGCCTAAGTGTAGAAAGCATAGTATCTATTTGACCACTAAATAAAGTCTGTCACCGATGTCTACAGGGAACCTCAGAGCTCCCTGAGTTTTACAATGGGTCTGAAATGAGGCCGGTTATCAGGCTAGAAGGGGGACAGCTGCTAATCCTGAAATTTGCTTTATTTTGATGTCCATAAGCTGTTTAAATTTATATTAAATGATCATTATTATGTTGCTATTCACTCTTAAAGAGTCTAAGAAGCAACTTTAAATATCACTGCCCATGCTATAGCAATTTAGGCAGAGCTAATTACCACAGGAAGCCATTACACACACCATTTCACACAGGTCCTATTTTGTTAGATGAAATTGGCAGGAGGGATAATGCAAAGTTGTAGGATGCTAGTTATCAGATCACACATCATTTTATGGTGTCAATATTTTCAGGTGTTAAAATATGATTTCCTCCAATTGAATTGAATATCATTTTGCACATATTTGGAGTGTTCCATAAAGAAGCCCAATCACTTTTAACCAGCTTAGCCTCTAATAAATTTACGTATTTTTAAAAGAAACTCATCAAGAATTTAATTATGTGCAACAGTAGGCATGTTTGATTATTCTGTGAATAAAACAAATCAAATATAGTCATTAAAATTCCTTGTGGTTCACTTTCAATTATTTATAGGAATGTAGGGAACAGAGTCAAACTTTTAACTATTTTTGTTGTGTACAACAGACCCAACCACAATTATCTGCTTTCACTAAAAGATTAGTTGCTCAGTTTGTTATTCCACCAAATCTTAGATTGAGAGATATTTAATAGGGCAGTAAATTGACAAAATACCATAAATGCTCTGTATCTAGAGCACATATGTGGCCAAACAAGGTTATATAACAGTTCCTGGACATAGTCTTAATACTCATTCATTCATTCAAAATGTGTTTATTAAACATCTGTAGTGTTTAGGCAGTATTTCAGGCAATCAGGATCCTTTGGTGAAAAAAAAAAAAAGAAATATTCTTTCCTTCATGCAGTTTATTTTCCAGTAGGTAGATAAGAAATAAACAGAACAAATAAATAAATACATATAATATTAGATGGTGGCAAGTACTAAAGAAAAAAGAGTATTCAGTACAGTGTAAGGGGTATGGAAGGGTGTGGTTCGGGGCAGGGGAGCTTCCGTGAGAAGGCCAGGATTATAGGAAATAAACAGGTGAGCCACTTGAATATCTAGGGAACATTCCATCCAGAGGAAAGAGTCAGTTCAAAATCCCTAAGATGGAAAAGCCCTGGCATGTTGGAGAAGCAACAGGAAGCTAGAGGTGAGTTCAGTGGCAGTAGCTCACTATTTTTTTTTCATTATTTAAAGTTTTTGCTAGTTAAAAAAAAAAATGCAACGTTTAAAAAATATATCTTCTACTTAATCTATATATCACTACATTAAAATGGTAGTTTTAAAACCCCCAGGTTGAGAAATAAAGCAGGCAGCCTCCAAATGTAATAACAAAGTTGGTAACAGTAACAGAAGAGGTTTCCTTTTGAGAGCTAACAGGCCAGGCATTTGCTATGCATTTGAAATGCACGGGCCATTTAACTCTCACACTAATTCAATGTACTTTATGGAGTTTGAGGAGTAATTTGATAACTTCTCTGAACTTTAGTTTCCACCTTACTAAGAGATGGTAATAACCATGGTTTGTTACATGTTTGTGTTTAAATGGCATAACTTAGTTCCTGACACATAGTAAGTACTAAATAGTGTTGGTTGTGATCATTGTTACTAGTTCATAATTAAGGCATCATCCATTGGTTTAAGTAAAAAAATGGCTGTGTTTTTTTTTTCTCAGAGAAGTGACTATTAGTTGTTACAGATTTGTTGATGAATACTAACCAATCTGTAAAACTTAGATACATTTTTATTCATTCATTTTGCAAAATATTATTGGGCCTGGCGTTGTCTTAGTAACTGGTGAAATAAGAAATAAATGCCCCTGATTTCATGCTTATAGAAAATGGGGGGGAAATAGGCACGACGAAGATCATCTTTGCAATACAAGTTATTTTATAAATATTAGTAAGTATGGGGTTCCATCAGAAATCATAGAAGGGGCATCTGAGGCATGGGAGGGCCAGAGGTGGTTCTTCCTGTGGAGAAAACAGGCAGGTATGGGCTGGGTAGGTGATTGGAGGCAGTGAGGAAGATGAAAAAGCCATCTCAGAGGGGACAATACTAGAATCCAGACACTAGAAAAAATGGCCAATTTTTTCTGTTGGGAGCCTTAAGTGTTGGCAAAGAAGGCTGAAAATAAAATCAGGGGCCAGATTGTAATGAGGCATACTGGGCTGAAGACTTTGGGCTGTATCTGAGCAATACAGGGACGCAGAAGGATTTTTAAGCATGAATGACAGGATCCAATTTTGCATTTTAGAACGTAATTACTATGATTGCAAAGTGAAAAGTGGCTTAGAAGGGACCAGAATTAGAGGCAGGACAAGCAGATGTAGATATCACTTAATGTTTAGTGAGAGAAGAAACTGATCTCATTATGAAAGGAATAGCTACGTTTGTTGGCTATAATACACTATTATTTGAGGGAAGGTGGAGAAAAGATCAATAATAATCATAGCAAAGGAGAAATATAAAGCCAACTCATTTCATTTTCAAAAACAGTGCAAGGTCGAATGATTTGTAACTCTCTCTGGGATCTCACATCTATCAAGCTCGAAATCACTGCAGTTTTTCATCTTAGGAGCCATTACATGAAAAGCAAAAATTTAAACATGCAGTATTTCATACTTCTTCCTCACCATTTCTCAGTCAAACATCATTCCCTGAAAACCTGGATTTATAACATTCGCACTTAAACATGAATGATCTACCAGGCCATATAACTGAAATGCTAACACGGATAAATAAACAACTGAGAGGAAATGGAGGAAAGAAAAACTCAGGTTTCAACAAATTAACCATGCCAGGAAAAAAAGCATTCAGCCATGATTGCTCAAACAGAATTTTGGTGGCAGTTCCTTACAATTAGGGTTTTAAGGAGCCCACAGACCACACTTTTGCATTCATAATTTCTGAGGTAATGCAGCTAAAACCTCCTTCTTTTCACCTAAATTACCCAGGCAATTACAGTTATAATTTGCTGAAATTACTTCAAAGCGGTGCCTCAAAGCACTTTTTAAACAAAATCACCCTTCGTGTGGCCCACGTTCTCCAGTTTCTTCCAGAATGACTTTCCCTCTCATTTTCCTCACGCTACCAGGCTATTGCGTTCAAACAAATTCTACAAGAAATATGTGGCTATATCCTTATAAAATTTCTAAATAATTCCTTGTGAAAGACTGAAATCAGGCTAAGAAGAAAAATTCCTTTAACCATTTCCCTCTCCTTCACTCCATTCCAGTTCTTTCCTTTCCGCCCATGAAGAATCGCTATGATAATGTATATTTACCTAAACATTTTTCTTTGAACTCAAATACACACATACACTTATTCAATTACTTATTCATTTTTAGGTGCAGACATAGACAATATACAGCAGTGAATAAGAGGTTAGGCTTACAGACAGATTTGTTTACCATTAATGGTGTACCCATGGGAAGTTACTGCGCCTCAGTTTCCTCATATATAAAACTGAGATGATAACATTACATACCTCACCAGGTTGTTAGGAAGCGGAACTATTTTGGTAAATTTAAAGCACTTAGTACCTAATAGTAGACACTAAATGAATTTTAGTTGTTATTTTAAGGACTGTTTTTAAAATGCACTGATATTTTCATATACTTGGTGTATACTCAATTTCTCAGAATTATGACTTGAAATCTTGCCTTGTCAGTACAATACATACTTAGGGTTTGTAATGTGCTGTATAGCATTCCATTGTGTGTGGTACCATTGTTAATGTAACCATTCCCCTATTGATGGATATTTAGCTTGCTACTCAGTGGGCGTTTTTGTTGCGTTTTGTTACTGTGAACACTGCTTCAATGAAAATCTTTATGTATGACTGTTTTTCTAGGGTGAATACTGGTATGTGGCAAGCCAGGTGGATATAAACATACTTTATTTTAATAGATACTGCCAAATTGGCCTCCAATTTATACTTCTATATTGTATAAGAATATAAATAAATTTCACCAAATCCTTGGCAATACATTATACATTTTTTAAAAATAAGTGAATCATTTTTACCCCATTCTGGATTTGATCTGCACCTCCCTAACTAATGGTAAAGCCGAGCATCTTTTATCTGAGAATGTTAATAAAGAGGGTGAGAGCTAGTATTACAAAATTCTGGCAGGAATGAATAGAAATGTACAATACAAAAAAGGACTCCAGTGTGATTTGGGGTATGACTAGAGGAAGAATCTTAGAAAGCGAAGGTGGACAGGCCATCTGGGATTAGAAAGTGAATGTCCTTGTATGCCATTTGTAAGAGGTTAGCGCTTTACTTTGAGCAAGAAAATGACATAATGGAGAATTTGTACTATTTGCAATGAATTTTGCATGATGATTGGAGGCTTACTAAGACAGGGGAGTAGAGAAAGGACATTCTAGGCTGAAAGAATAAAACTGAGAGACTGTGGAAATATGAAGATACATGGTAAATTCAAAAAATATAGTGTTGCTCATATATTAAAGATGAATATAAAGAAATAGAGTTGGACCTGTTTGAAGGAAGTGCTTTGCATGCTATAGGACATTTTAATTTTCATTTCTAGAAAATGAGGATATATTCATGGGGTAAGGGAACCTACAGATATTGGGCGCATTCTGTGGGCCATTTTAGTACTTGACCCTCTACGTGGATATTTCCTTAAATCTTAAATGGCATCTTTGAAGAAAATGCTATTCACACTGTTTTGCCTGTGTGGAAACTGAGGCTCAAGGAAAATAAATAAATTGCCCTCGATCATACAGCCATCATCTTTGGGCCTAAACTTCAAAGCCAGCTCTCCCAGATTAGTTAGGCAAATGCTGGTGGAGTAGTGTGCGCTGTGCTGGGTGCTGAGGAAAAACAGTCAGTGTAGCACAGTCCCTGCTCTCAAGGACAGTGTCTACCAGACCTGTGTTCTTTCTGCTCTTCACTAGATTTTCAGCCAGGGCATGGAAAGACCACAAATCTGGAGAAGTGTTTAGATAAGAGAGAAGCTAGAGGATATTTTAAAATCCAGACAAGAAATTATAATAAATGAGAGGGGAAAGAGAATGAGATAAGATGCTAAATGGAGAATGAATATCAATGAATATCAACCAGTACCAGGGGTTAATTGGGTGTGGGTTGAGGGGACAGTGAAAGATGTCCCCAGGGAGTCTAATTTGGGTGGCTGCATGGCTAGTGATAGCACAAACCAGAAAGGAGGGGTGACAAGGATCTTTGGAGGTTGAATCAGAGCATTTAAAATAGGTAAGTTTTATTTTGTGGCCTTACCTGAAAAATCTTAGTGGAAGTCATTGGTGACAAATCCAAAGACCACTCTGTGGATACACTTCTAATTGGAAAAGACATATATATGCAGAGCCAGACAGATATTTGACAGTAAACCTGAAATATCCTTTAGATTATCACTTCTCCTGCAAGAAGGCATCTGTAAGGTTGAGACTCTGCAATTAAATTAAATGTTGTAGCTATTATTAATGTTTATTATTCATGGTACACAGCAACACTAAGGTTCTTGCTGCTTTATACTTCCCAAGAAACACATTTGACAGCTCTGGACCCAGACAACTTCTTCCTAGATTTGTTATGTTTCTCCATCATGCTTTATATTAGTTGCTTGGGCATCTAGGATTCACAAGTTAAATAATAAAGTGCACCCTCTGAAGGGTTTGGTTGAATCATTTCAGGAAACTATTATTGTCTCCATGACTCCCCCTAGAAAATTATGGTCTCTGTGAGATCACTAGAATAAGATCCTGAAGTGGAAAAAGAAAAACAGCTATTCTGGTTGACAGAATTCTGAGTTTCTGCAGCATAATACATGCTGTCATTTAGGGAGAGGAGATAGGATGATTTATTTCATGCTTATTAGTAAAATAAGATTTTCCAAAAACTTCTTATAGGCTCATCTTTTTTTGTTAGTTGAAAAATGTCATAGAACCTTCCAGTATTAACCCTGTTCCCACTAGGAGAACAACCCACCTGCCTTAAAAATCAGCGGGAACAATTTGATGGGTGGGCTTTGATGTTTATCTTCAGGGATCTTGCCAGTGTCTCAGCCAGGTATGCAGCACTGGTTCATTCACATTTACCTGCCCTCACCTGAATCTGGGTACTCCTTCTAAATAGCTTTGCCATCTTTTTGTTTTGTTTTGTTTTTTGTTTTTTGAGGGCAGTGCCACTGGCCCTCATATGTGAGACCCGAACCAGGGCCACTGGCTTCTCAAGCCAGCGCTTAACCACTGCGCCACTCGGCAGGCTCATAGCTTTGCCATCTTAAGCATGGCTCATTATCCTTGGGATTTTGCAGTGGCAGAAGGTGATAATGCATCATTAGGGTCTTGGCAGAATTACAGTGAGTAAAAAATGGGTGCCCTCCAACCTACTCTTGCAAATCTTACTCTTAACTCAGATAGAGATTCCCTTCCTCTTCCTCATGCTAACCTTTGGTGTTCAGTGGAACCACCCCTTTGATAAAATTGCTTCCCTTCATGTCACTGAAAATTCAAATCCATAGGACTACTGATTTAAGAAAACAAAAACAAAAACAAATATTTATTGAAAAACTATCATATAGTAGGCATTCTCTGTACTCTTTAATCTTTGCAACATCTATCTGTATCTTAATAGGTGACCAACTGTCTCATGTTGCCTGGAACTAAGGCATCTCCTGGGACTGGCAGTGCTAAAATGGGGACTCCATCTGGGAACTGAGGCACAACGAAGAGAGGTCATTTTCTAAAAGTTACACTCTTCATCAGTGATTGGTCTACTATTTATACCCCGATCTTCCTGATCCCAATTCCTGGCCTTTCTGCCCTGTCATGCTGGCTGTACCAAGGATTGATTTGATGATTCATTTGATTAAGGAGTGACACTCATTTTTAGTGACAGATGTATTTGCATGTTTCAGTGGAGCTATAATAGTGGTGCGTATGGGGGAGGTAGTTCATGGGTATGTGGGGGATGGTGGTTTTCACACCCCCTACAACCCTGCCCTATGCCAAACCAGATCTGGAAGCAAATATTGAGAATTGGCAATTTCCATGTTCCTGCTTCTGAACCTTTGCAAGAGGCTCTGCTCCTTGGAGGATTAGTGTCACAGTGTCATGGCTGGGAGAGAGTGGGCAGGCACAGCATGCATTTTCAAAACACAAATCAGCATGAATCATGATTGGGAAAGTTCTCTGTAATCTCCTCTTTCTGGATGAAACCTACCACTCAAAATTTAACAGACTGGTTTACAGATCTCATTACCTAGAATGTTTTCCCATGCAGCTTTGTTTTGTTTTCCTGTCTCTAGGGCTCACATTTGTACTCCTGAAGATGGTTGTGTGTGTATATGTATGTGTGTGAGTATATGTGTGTATGTATGTGTTTGTATATGTGTTTGTATGTATTTGTGTATGTATTTAATCTTCATCCCAGCAACCATCAGGATTTTTTTTTCTCCTTTTGGTGCCAGAACATCAAGAGTTGAGCAGTTACTGTAAAGCATTAAAACTGAAATGTAGTAGCTGCATTTGTTTCCAATTTTAGTCTCAAGATCTGAAAGGTGGGCTGAGAACAACCAAATGTGATTTCTGGCACTGCTTTTTTTCTAAAGCTTTTGCCCTCTTTAGGCTTTCTGCCTCTCTGACCTGCTGCTAACACTCTGCACTCTTCACTTTCGCAGTTCAAGGTTTTTTGTATTTATAGCCACTCTCACAGGAAAAAATTATGTGTAATTATATACACTTTTTTTTTGCCATTAAACTGTGCTGTTTTGTAGTGTTTGGTTATTTGATGATATCCTGTTCAAGTTCGCTCACATTCTCCATGCTTCATTAAGTGACTCGCCTTCATACTCTTCCTTTCCTTAACAAAGTGTGATGCTGAGAGGAAGTTTTTCAGGAATACTGATAATTTGTAATTAGCGTATCAATTGTATGTATGGAAATGATGCTTTTAAATTACTTGACTGTGATTAGAAGCAGTTGATTTACCAAGTAGTTTTAAACTTTCTTCCAACAAACTCCATACCCTGCTGATTTATTTTTAGTAAACTTTTGCTTCCTAGATAATATAAAGGAACATTCTACCTACTGCAAAGGCAAATTTTAGTTTGTTGTTGTGGTTTCCCTGGAGCACCTGAAAACCCTATAGCAACATTATCACAGAAGAAATAGTTCAACAAAGAGTTAACATTTGTTGGATACTTTTTTTTTTTAAAGATTTTATTGGGGAATTGGGGGAGGGGAACAGTATTGGGAATTGGGGAAAGGGAACAGACAAGTTGCTGTCCTTTTGTTCTTCAGTCTAGTTGTGGAGGATGTTGCTTCACTGGCCCATGTTGGTATCATCATTGAGCTCTTCCCGGATGAGGCAGATCAGTCGCCGGCCACTGAACAGCCGCTCACAGCGGCTCTTGGCAGTTCACTCCAGCTGCCGGCCCCTCACGCTGGCTGCCAGCCATTCACTGTAGCCTATGGCAGTCCAATGCAGCAGGAGCTGCAGCCTACACCATTGCCCGGACTCGTGCAGACCAGCTCCAGGTGGAGCTCTTGTTCACCGTCTTAGCTGTAGAGGGCAGTGTCACTGGCCCTTGTATGTGGGATCCAAACCAGGGCCACTGGCGTCCCAAGGCAGCTCTTAACCAATGAGCCACTCAGCTGGCCCTGTTGGATACCTTTTAAGGGTCAGATGCTTTTCCATGTGCTTTGTGTATATTAAAATTAATACCTGTAATGATCTATGATACCCATTTTACAGATGAGGGGATTGAGGCTTGGAGATACTAAACAGCTTCTGTCACTCACAAAGCTGATAAGTGAAGAAGCTCAAAATCAAACCCGGCAGCACTGGCTGCTTAGCAAAAAAAAAAAAAAAAATTTATATATATATATATATATATATATATATATATATATATATATATATATATAGCGTTTTCGGAAAAGTCATGACACATTTTTGCAACGAAAAACATAGAAAAAATACATCATGACTTTCCCAGCAACCTAATATATATATATATTGACAGTAGAATGATTGTAAACTGATAAATTACAGTGCAGTGAAACAGATATTAACATTTAGGCTGGAACACAGTACTATGGAAGGGCATTAGCATCTTTTTTCAAGAGATAAATGCAATACTTTTTATACACTCGCCACTTGTCTTCAGCATAAGATAATGTAGTACGTGTAGAACAGGAAATTAACATATTTGAGAAAAGGAAAAGATCAAAGATTCATGTTTTTTTCTGAATATATTCTGTAGCTTGTGCAGAGATATTCCATTCTTAATTAAACACCCAATCAATATGTATATTTTTTAATGACCAAAAATGCTGACTGTAGAGCTACACCAAGGCAAAATTATCAGATTTTCTCACCTACCCAATCCTCTTTTCTCAAGTAACAGAGTAGAGAAGCCTATATGATGGCATCTACTATTTGGGTTAGTTATAATCTAGCACATTGTATTCAAACAGTAATCTGCACATCAGTGAATGGCTGACTGGCTGTATTGGAGTTTTATGAAGTCACATATTCCTAGGTCATATCATTGTGGATCTTGATACAAGTCTGGAATACAGCCTAGGTCTCAATATTTTAAGAGTGCCCCAGCTGATTCCTATGTACATCCAGGTTTAAGAATGACTGGTTTCAAAAACCATGAATATGGAAAGCCACCCATATGGTATTTATTTTCTCTTCAGCATCTTGTTTAAGGCTATGGATTGGTAGGTAAGAACCTACACTCCAGAAACAGATAGATGTCGGTTCCACTTACTACCTGGGGACCTAGGATAAATTTCTTGAAGCTCTCCATTACCTTTCTTATGGGATTGCTATGAGGATTAGTTATAATGCACACATAGCAGCTAGCAGGGCTTGCACTTGATAAGTGCTCCTTAAATGGTAGGGTACACATACACCAATATATATGTATAGACACAAATACTGAAAATAATATCAAAACACTTTAATGGGCTAAAATCAAAACTATCATAAGAACAAAATGACCAATCACCATGACCTCTGTGGAAAAGGAGTAGGTTTTTCTTTGGCTATGGTGGACCTTTTCGAAGTTGAGAATCATAACCCACTAACAGTGAGCCCTTCATATAGCTTCATGCGGTTCCCACTGGCCAACTCACATCATTTAAAACTAGTTGACAGATCTTGTCATTAGCTCTTAATCTCCCACATCATGCAAAACCCCACCTGCCATGGTCTGGATTAGTTCATCTAGAAAAGCATAATGAGGCTGTTGAAAATGCAGTCATCAAGGATCATGAGTTCTACAGTATGGAGGTTCCTCAAAAAATTAAGAATAGAATTACCATATGACACAGCAATCCATCTTCTGGGTATCTACCCCCCAAAATTTGAAAACATTTATCCATAAAGATATATGTACCCCTATGTTCATTGCAGCATTATCCATGGTAGTCAAGACATGGAAACAACCAAAGTGCCCTTTGATGGATGATTGGATAAAGAATATGTGATACATGTCGTATATACAATGAAATATTACTCAGCCATAAGAAAAGAGGAAATACTGCCACATGCTAAGCAAAATAAATCAGACAGAAAAAATTGAGAACCAATGACCACTCATAGGTGGGATGTAACACTGAAAGCAACAAATGAACAAGACAAATCAAAATTCATAGACACAAACAATAGTTTAGTCATTACCAGAAAGTAAAGCAGGGAGGAGGATGGTAGAGGAACATAAAGGGGGTCAAATATATGGTGATGGAAGGTGACCTGACTCTGGGTGGTGAACACACAATACAATATATAGATGATGTATTATAGAATTATACACTTGAAACCATAATTTTACTAACCAAAGTCATCCCAATAAATTCAATTAAAAATAAATGAAAAAAACAAAAAAGGGAATCATGAGTTCTAATCCAGCCTTGCTGCAACTAACTAATTTACAAAATGGGTCAGGTCACAGCAAAGAGATAAACGAGATTGTTTCTAAGGGCCTTTACAGGAGTAATGTTCTGAGTTTGTGAGCTATGTATGTGCATAATCCAATACCCTTGATAACTTTTATTCCCTGATAATGCCATTTGGCCCTTAATCCAAAGGAAGCCTATGCATAAACCTGGATTCCGATATGCCTAGAATAACTGGGAGGCATATCCAGTTCTTGGCTTGCCAACAAAGTGTTTAAGCAATTTATCAGCAAAACTGGGTCAGGATTATTTCCATGTAATTCCCACAGGAAAAAACCTGCATAAATACCTGTGCATGAGCCATTGTGCACTGATTGTGCACAGACAACAAGATCCCTTCCCAGGGCAATCATCTCTTCTATCTGAGGTCTAGCCAGGGTCAAAATTTAACAACTAGTTTCTCTATTGTGTGGTAGAGAGCACATATGAGTAAATTCATGTGTGCAGCGTAATCCAAAGTTCTCTTTATTAGAGAGGATTTTTAATCAACCAGAAAATTGTGCATGCCAAGAAAGAGCTTCCATTTCAATACCTCACAATGTGTGGAAATAGAAAAATAATTGAAAGATGAGAATGCAGCCATGTTTAAAAGTTGGTTCATTTACCAGCTACTGATTTGCTAAACTTCCATCAAGTAACTTCAAAGCTTTCTAAGCTTACTGCTACATGAGATTGCTAATGAAACAAGTATGCATCTGGTTGTTTTACTGAGCTATTTTTCCAAGCTTCCTAAATGTAAACTTATTCCTTTATATATTAGCATTATAGAAGATCCAGTTCTTATGGTTTTACATAAATTTAGTATTTTATTAGCATGTATTTATGAATTTGGAAATGGTAATATCACCATTTGAACTCTCCTTCCCATATTAATTTCTATGTGTATTTTAAAAAAAATGAGCAGGAAAAGATAGAAATAGCTTCAGGATGGGAATGACTGTTCTTCCTAGTGCATTTTAATTCTTTTTAGTGAATGCTCACAGCCAGTCTAGGCATAACTGTGAGGTAGGTAATATTTCTCTTTAGGGGCTTTGTCTTGCAGGACCCTGCTTCTCATTGGTCTAAATATTTCCTGGGTACCTAGTATATCCCCATACATTTTTCATCCTTACCTCCTTAATAGCATCAACTTTTACCAAAGGTCTGTTGGAAAGCCTTGTTAAATTAATCCATACCAGTGATTTCCTCAAATTGCTATGAGTACAGCAAAATTCCCAAAGCAAGAGAATGAAATCTAAAAGTATAGAATTTCTTTTAGAAAGCATGAAAATTTCTTAGAGAAAGTATAGAATTTCAGGTTTTAAATGGAGGAGGGGATTCTACTTTAAAACTGGAAGACTTCCTAGGTCTTCACAAGTCACATAGGGCTACATTCTCATCCTATGTGAAAAGCTGGTGGTGCAAGATTTCAGTGATGGCTCAAACTGAGTTAATTGTTATAAAAGACAATTCCTGAATCAGCAGGGTGTGCGTGTGTGTATATACAGAGGGTGCCAAAAACATGTATACACGTTTTAAGAAAGGAAAACTGCCTTAAAATTGTAATACTCAATATATACCAAAAACAAGTCACATTTGACTTCTGCAATTACAAGAGGTGCTCAAAGTGGTTACCATAAGCGTCCAAACACTTCTGATTACAGCGAAGTACTGCTTGAGCATTGCTGACCAAAGTGTCTACTTGTATACATATTTTTGGCACCCCTGGGGTGTGTGTGTGTGTGTGTGTGTGTGTGTGTATACACACATACACACAAACGTGTATATATGTATATGTTTGCATATATATATATATATATATACACAGACATTTCAAAACATGTTATAAATATTTAGATTGAAAGAAGGCACACTTTAATTAAGAGTGAGACATAAACTAAGTAAAAAGTAGGAATAAATGACAAACCTTCAGGGCTCAAAGAATATACCTGTTAACAAGAGTCTGTACATCAACATGGATACCCTAACTGAGCAGATAGTTTGGCCTTTTTTTATGCATGAAACAAGAACTCCATGGGAAGGTGGTCTGGTTTTTTTGTTGTTCTTACTTTAAAAAGGAAAGAAAAAATGAGAGAAAACTGCCTTCTTCTTTTTAAAAAGTTATGCCATAGGACTAAAAGCATTCCAGAGGTAAATAATAGGTTCAGGAGACAAACATACACACCCAGAAGTATTCATAGCATAGGTAACCAGTGGAAAAAGAGCCAACCAGAACAATCCTTGAGAGCTAAGAAATTTTTCTGAAAACTTTACAAAACAAAATAAGAGGTGTTTAAAATAATATATTCTACAAACGTGCTTTTATTTCTTCAGATCTCTAAGAGAGATTAGTTCCTATTGGATTGTCAGAAAAGTCATGATACATTTTTGCAACAAAAACCAGAAAAAATTCCGTCATGACTTTTCTGAGAACTCAATATTATACTGTTTATGTAATAATTTATATTATTTTAACAAAGTGATTCTAGGTGTAGAAATGAAGACGTATGACACTCAGGACTCAGGTGATGGTTCTGTGGCCCTGGTAGGGAAGGCAAAGTGAAAGGTAGATCCAACCAGGAGACCTGTGAACCCTCCTGAGCCGGAAAGAAACTGAGTCGTCGTCTAAACCAGAGGGAGAGCATCAAGGCAAAAAGTCTGGATTCAAAGACCGTGAAGTCTGTTATTTATAAACTGCTAACTGTGTGGGGAAAGCTAAGCTGTGGGTGGCTAAGAAAGCTAAGAAGGTGACCCTGACAGTTCTGCAGGGCTGGGTAAGGCACAGCAGCCATTTTCTCTCAGCTGTGGTGAGAGCCTGATGTTATCACATACCACTGCCACAGCCCTCCTGTGGCAACTCTAAATTGCAGGCACAGTGCCTAAACTGGGATAATGGGCCTCTAAAGGTCTGGCCTAGAATTTCCAACCCTATTAAATGAAAGTAAACAGAACAAAAGCCAAAAAGTCTGGAGACTCATCATCTGGTCTAGAAACTGATGAGCCGTTATTGCTGAAACATATAAACACTTAACTTGTACTATTAAAAAAGAAATGAGAGAAAGGTATGGATAACCAAATCAGCCAGTTTATCTTTTGAAGGAGAATTCTATATGTTAGCAATGTATCTTGGGACAAAATACAAAGAAATTACAAACACACTGAAAATAGAGTTTATATTGTACAAAGTTTTCCCCATCCTTCATGTTCTTCCAAAAAATTTAGTAGACTATAACCAGTAAAATAAACATCTGTTGAGTGACCAAGTCAATGAGTTAATAATTAAAATAATGTGTTAATCAATGAACAAGCCTATTTTCCTAGGCTTCAGCCACAGATAAAAATATATTCTTCCCAACAACTATGTATAACCCCTTGATCTCTATTTAACTCCGCCATGGCGAAGGAATGGTTATATATAGGTTGTCTCCAGGGCTCACCGTGATCATTTCTTAAACTCTGATCATTTCTTAAACTCTTCCTATGTGCCTGATACTCTGACAAATGACCAAGCAGCGCTCATGCTAAATTCAAATGTTTTGTTGTAATCAGTCCACATCCACTTTGTTGAGGCAGACCACAGAATGGAATACAACCTCTTAAATCTTCACATCTGTGTAATAGTAGTCCTATGAATCTCAAAATATAATTGAAGTGTGCTTGAAATGCAAATTATTTTTTTAACTTAAAATAATACCTATTTTTAGTACCCTTTCCGATTAGGTTGAGAAAATGTAATCTCAACCAATTTGGGACGGCCTTGTCTGCCACTTGAGTGCCACTCTTAGGTGTTCCAGCAATTCTTAAGCCCACATTGGTCCCTGTTTGTTCCATCACACGTTTCTTCTCTGAGCTTTATCCAGGAAGCAAGTCACAAAAGCCTTTGCACTTCAATCCTTTACAATAGGGGTCATGTCATCTGCCCTGGGGACCACCTGAGAGAGAAAGAGATTCTCTCCTTTTCTCAGGGTCCTATAATGTCTGATTACAACTCTCTTCCACTGCTTCTCCCTAATTACCACCTGGAGAACAATTAGTAGGTTTGGGAGAAGTCTCTTGGTGCTTACTTAGAGTAAACAGAGTTTTCCCAACTATTATCTACGCCATCATGTTCAAATGACTATTTTGAAACTCAAAAGCCAAGAATCAATTTGTTTTTTGCTTTCTGTTGTATTATAACTACTTTATAGGCACGGGTACATCTTTTATAACAATAGTGCCTTCCAGAAAAATTGTGCCAATTTCTGTTAAATTATTATTAGTGCATGAGAGCCCCATTTTCCTACATCCTCATCAATATAATATATTTAAAAATACATATTACCATTTTTAAATTAAAAGTGAAATATTTTGTGTTTATTTTTGTTGATTAGGGCACTTTAGCATTTTTTCATAGGTTTATTGGACATTTTTAAAAATTATTATTTGTCCGTGAATTCACTTGCGCATTTTGCTTAGATCTTCATTGACTTGTAAGAGCTTTTGATTGGAAGAATATTAACAAATTGACTGTCATATATTGAAAATATTTTTTATGGTTTAATTGACCTTTTCATAGTGTGTAAGAAATAGAAACACAATTTTTAAATCTGACTTTTGTGATTTTTTTTCCTTTGGCATTTTTACTTAAGAATTCCTTTTTCATTACAAAAGAATGAATATTTGCCTATGTTGTATTTTAGTTGCTTTATGGTTTTATTTTTACATTTAAAGTTCTAATCAATCTGTTATATTTAGCATTGACTATGAGATTGGGGTTTACATTATATTGTCATTTAATTATTATTTGTTCCAGCACCATTATTTAATGATCTCTTCTCCCTTTGGTCTACATTCCACATTTATCATATAATAAAAGTTACATATGATGAATCTGCTTCTGTACTCTGTTCTGTTCTGTGTCTTACTACACCAATGAAACACTGCTATACTCATGGTAGATTCTTAATAAATTTTAATATCTGATAGGGAAAGTCACCTTTAATTACTATTTTTTAATTGCTTTCAAAATTTTCCAGAAGAGTATATTTACTCTTCCAGGTAAAACTTAGAAATCCTATTCTTCATAATTAGCATTGTTTTTTTAGGTCTTTGTTATTTCTCACTCTCCTATCTGTACCCTAGTGCAGCCTAACTTGCTTATATTAATAGGTCAATTACATAAGTGATAAATAATAATGATGGTGGTAATAAATCCCATTTGCCATGCCTTCTTGGAATTTCACAGTTTGGGATTTTAATATGATCCTAATTGCAGATTTATCTCTTAGGGAAAAGAACACGGAAGCTCTTTCCCTTAAGAAATGTCACTGTCTTTTCAGAGCGTGGAAGGGGAGCACCACGAGAAAGCTGTGGAACTACTCAAGGCTGCTAAGGACAGCGTCAAGCTGGTGGTTCGATATACTCCAAAAGTCCTGGAAGAAATGGAGGCTCGCTTTGAAAAGCTACGGACAGCCCGGCGCCGGCAACAGCAGCAATTGCTAATTCAGCAGCAACAACAGCAGCAGCAGCAACAAACACAGCAGAACCACATGTCATAGGTGAGAAGCGCCTTCTTCCAGGCAAGGAAAGTCCCTTACACATACCAGTTGTTTTTTTAAAAAAATGTAGTGTTCTTCAGACAGCTGGAACAAAATTATTAGATTTAATAGTCCAAAAAAAAAAAATCAAACAAATGAAATACAATGAACTCAGAAAATGTAAACACAGTAGTTGCTTACTTTATGTGTCATTCAGCCCCATTCCTTGCAAATGTAAGCTATTTTGGAAAATAATATTCTGTGGGAGGGCCAGGTACAGACTATTGAACACCTTTATAAAAATCAGGAAAGCGCAGCTTCTGTACAAACCCAGATCCTCAGGCACATGCATGGCTAGATGACAAGAGTCAGGGGCTGGATTTCAGCCCCCACTCACTCCTCTAGCCAGTTGCCTCAGCCTAGTGTACAGTCTAAACAACCATACAGTGCAGATTCTCAGAAGATCCTGAAATGCAGTTTATTAGAAAAACAGTTCCACTTAAAAGAGTGAAATGGAGATCTGTCAATGTCCAGTGCTCTGAGAGCTTTTGAAATCCTCTTAGGATGGTCACTTAGAACGTATCTAAGATGTACCTGCCTTTTTCTCAACTCCACTTTGTGGCAAAGAATACTAAATCAGGTTTGCTGTATATTTTAAAGAAAACCCAAGAAAAAAAGTTGTCAGAGTAAGAATCACTATCTTTGAAGTACCTGCTATGTGCTAGGCCCTTCTCAAATATTATCCTTACTCCTCAGAAAAACCCTTCAAGTTAAGTATCATTAAAACCCCATTTTTTTAGATGAGCGATATGAAGCTGCAATAGCGTCAGTGGATTCCCCGTAACCATATTCACAAGTAGGTAGTTCATCTGCCAACATCAGTGATTCTGGCATTATATAAAGTTTTCTGGCTGTCCTGCACAAGACACAATTCATATTGTTGGATACCTCTACACTATGTCTGCAGATGTGTATCTGAAATGAGGTTCAGATGTTCTTGGGAAAATGACCATGGGTAATATTTGTTTTTTCATTGATTCAAGATCAGATTATAATTTGCTCAACCTGAAACATTGCATTTAACATGAGGCTTTCAATTTTCTGTGACACTTATGACTAGGAGATGCTATATGGGGAAGTAAGAAGAGTATGGGATTTGTCCTGAGAATGTCTTGGGAATTCATCAATCTATCTTTATTTTCATAGACTGCTAATTTTATTATATGTACACCTTAGTTTGGTGTCTTTATCAAAAACTCCATTCCATTCTAAAAACTACATTTATTCAACAGTAGCTATTTATTTGGCACTATTTATTGGTACTAGTCAATGCGCTGAAGAAGCAGCATGAGCTACGTCAAGTTTTTGCTCTCATGGTGCTTACGTTCCAGTTGGAGGAGACAGTTAACAAACAAGTAAATACAAATATCTTCCTGGGACCAGTACATTACAGAGTTAAAATACGGTGCTTTGATAGAGATTGGCTCGTTGATGACTTACAATTCGGGGATCAGGGAAGACCCCTCAAAAGACTGATGTTAAAGCTGAGATTGAAAGACAAGGCAAAGCCAGGAAATGAGCATAAGAGGAGGAAACAGCCAGTGCAGTAGCTCTAAGGAAGACTTGAGTTATCTTGGGTAGTTAGGAAATACTGAGTAAGAAGGACAGTGAGAGGCAGATGTGGGCCAGGTCACAGAGAGCTTTTTAAACAACCAAGAAAAGTTAGATTCTATTGCAATAGAAGCCACTGAAGATTTTTAAGCAAAGGAGTGACGACCTGATCTCATATGTATTTAAAACGGTCATTCTGGCCGTTGTGGGGAGAATAGATTATTGCAGGGTAAGAGTAAAAACAGAGACCAATTAGGAGGCTAATGTTTAGTAGTCCCGGCAAGAGAGATGGTGGCTTGGACTGGGGTGATATTTGTTGAGATGGAATGATATGGACGCATATGGACAAGTCATTTTGTCCATATCCTTCTCCTCTCTTACCCGTTCCGAATGTAAAGGTACTTTACAGTTGTACTTTCAGAAGATCCGTTCACTAATATTAAAAATCCACTATTCTTTAGTCAAACATTGACAGTCTTTCCACTCACTCATTTTTTTTCATCCTCAATATTACAGACTTGTACCGATTCTTTTTTTTTTTAATTTATTTATTTATTTTTATTTAGTTTCAGGTGTACAACACAGTGCAATAGTTATACATTTTACCCCTCAAAGTGACAACCCCCTACCCCCAATTCGCCACCCCACTCTCCCCCATATCATATATATCTATTACTCTTCCTCTGACTCTCTTCCACAGTATAATCCACATCCCGTGACTATCTATATATATTCAATTACAGTAGGTATACCACCTCCGCTTTAGTAATACAGTGCAGTGATTAAACCTCTACTCCATCCATGAAATGGTCTCCCTAACAAGACCTATGATCATCTGACATTCCACAGAATATTTACAACATTATTAATTATATTCTCCAAACTGTTTTTCCTATCCCAGTGGCAATATTGTAGTTGCCTATTTTTGCTGTCTAATCCCTTCCCCTTCTCCCTCATCCCCATTCCTCTCCCAATTAGCAACCCTGATTTTTCATCTATATCTATGAGACAGTTTCTGTTTACTTTGCTCATTCATACAGTTTTTCAGATTCCACATATGAGTGAGATCATATGGTATTTGTCCTTCTCTGACTGACTTATTTCACTCAACATTATAGTCTCTAGGTCCATCCATATCATTGCAAATGGCACGATTTCATTCTTCCTTATAGCGGAGTAATACTCCATTGTATAAATATACCACAGTTTCTTAATCCAGTCATCTACTGATGGGCATTTTGGTTGTTTCCAAGTCTTAGCTATTGTAAATTGTGCTGCTATGAACATCGGGGTGCATAACTTTTTTTGAATAAGTGTCTTGGTTTTTTCAGGATAAATACCTAGGAGTGGAATTGCTGGGTCAAACGGTAGCTCTATTTCCAGTTCTTTGAGATACCTCTATACTGACTTCCATAGTGGCTGCACCAATCTGCAGTCCCACCAACAGTGCAGCAGGGTCCCCTTTTCCCCACAGCCCCGCCAGCACTTGTTGTTTGTTGATTTGTTGATGATAGCCATTCTGACTGGAGTGAGATGGTATCTCATGGTGGTTTTTATTTGCATTTCCCTAATGACCAGTGAGGTTGAACTTTTTTTCATATGCCTGTTGGCCATCTGTATGTCCTCTTTAGAGAAATGTCTCTTCATATCTTCTGCCCATTTTTTAATTGGGTTGTTTGTTTTTTTGGTGTTGAGTTTCATGAGTGTTTTATAAATTTTGGATATTAACCCCTTATCAGATATATCGTTGGCAAATATATTCTCCCATTCAGTAGGCTTCCTTTTTGTTTTATTAATGGTTTCCTTTGTTGTGAAAAAACTTTTAAGTCTGATATAATCCCATATGTTCATTTTTTCTTTTATTTCCCTTGCCCATAGGGATGTATCAGTAAAAATATTGCTCAGTGTAATGTCTGCAAATGTACTCCCTATATTTTCTTTTAGGATTTTTATGGTTTCATGTCTTACATTTAAGTCTTTAATCCATTTTGAATTTATTCTTGTTTATGGCGTAAGGAGGTGGTCCAGTTTCATTTTCTTGCATGTGTCAGTCCAATTTTCCCAGCACCATTTATTGAATAGACTATCTTTACTCCAGTGTAAATTCTTGCTTCCCTTGTCATAGATTAACTGTGCGTAAATGCCTGGATTTACTTCTGGGCTCTCTGTTCTGTTCCACTGATCGATGTGCCTGTTTGTATGCCAATACCAAACTGTCTTGATTACTGTAGCCTTGTAGTAGGTTTTGATGTCTGGTAGCGTGATCCCCCCGACTTTGTTCTTCTTTCTCAGAATTGCCGAGGCTATTCGGGGTCTTTTATAATTCTATATAAATTTTAGGATTATATTTTCTATTTCTGCGAAAAAACCCCTTGGTAGTTTGATAGGAATTGCATTGAATCTATATATTGCTTTAGGCAGTATGGACATTTTAACTATATTAATTCTTCCTATCCATGAGCATGGTACGTGTTTCCATTTATTTGTATCTTCTATGATTTCTTTCTTCAGTGTCTTATAATTTTCTGAGTACAGATCTTTCACTTCTTTGGTTAAATTTATTCCTTGGTATTTTATAGTTCTTGACACAATGGTAAATGGGACAGTTTTCTTAATTTCTTTTTCTACTAGTTTATTATTGGTATAGGCAAATGCCACTGATTTCTGAACATTGATTTTATATCCTGCTACTTTACTGAATTCATCTATCAGTTCCAATAGTTTTTTGATAGAGTCTTTGGGGTTCTCTATATACAGTATCATGTCATCTGCATATAATGACAATTTTACTTCTTCCTTGCCAATTTGGATGCCTTTTATTTCTTTTTGTTGTCTGATTGCTGTGGCTAGAACTTCCAGCAATATGTTGAATAAAAGAGGAGAAAGTGGACAGCCTTGTCTTGTTCCTGATCTTAAGGGGAATGGTTTTAGCTTTTCCCCATTGAGTATGATGTTAGCTGTAGGTTTATCATATATGGCTTTTATTATGTTGAGATATAATCCCTATATTCCCACTTTGCTAAGGGTTTTTAACATAAATGGCTGTTGGATTTTGTCAAACGCTTTTTCTGCATGTATGGAAATGACCATGTGATCTTTATCCTTCATTTTGTTGATGTGGTGTATCACATTAATTGATTTACAGATGTTGAACCAGCCTTGTGCACTAGGGATGAATCCCACTTGATCATGATGTATGATCTTCTTAATATATTGCTGAATTCTGTTTGCTAATATTTTATTGAGAATTTTTGCATCTATATTCATCAGGGAGATTGGCCTGTAGTTTTCCTTTTTTGTGATGTCTTTATCTGGTTTTGGAATCAGGGTGATAGTGGCTTCATAAAAAGAGTTTGTGAGCCTTCCTTCCTTCTGGATTTTTTTGGAATAGTTTGAGAAGAATAGGTGATAGTTCTTTTTTGAATGTTTGATAAAATTCACTTGTGAAGCCGTCTGGTCCAGGGCTTTTGTTTTTTGGGAGCTTGTCAATTACTGATTCAATTTCCTTGGTAGTAATCAGGGTATTTAGATTTTCTGTTTCTTCTTGCGTTAGCTTTGGAAGGTTGTATGCTTCTAGAAAATTATCCATTTCTTCCAGATTGTCAAATTTGTTGGCATATAGTTGCTCATAGTAATTTCTTAGAATTTTTTGTATTTCTGTGATGTCTGTAGTCATTTCCCCTCTTTCATTCCTGATTTTGCTAATTTGAGTCCTCTCTCTTTTTTTTTTTTTTTTGATGAGCCTGGCTAGAGGTTTGTCAATTTTGTTTATCTTCTCAAGAAACCAGCTCTTGGTTTCATTGATCTTTTGAATTGTTTTTCTGTTCTCTATATTGTTTATTTCTGCTCTGGTCTTTATTATCTCCTTTCTTGTACTCCCCTTGGGCCACTTTTGCTGTTCTTTTTCCAGTTCCCTTAGGTGTAAGGATAACCTGTTGATTTGCGATTTTTCTTCCTTCTTTAGGTAGGCCTGCACTGCTATAAACTTCCCTGTTAGGACTGCTTTCACAGCATCCCAGAGATTTTGGGTCGTGGTGTTTTCATTTTCGTTTGTCTCGAGGTATCTTTTGATTTCCTCCTTGATTTCATTTGTGACCCACTCACTATTTAATAGCATATTGTTTAGCCTCCATTTATTTGTCAGCTTCCCGGATTTCTTATAATTGGTTTCTAGTTTCATAGCATTGTAGTCAGAGAATACGGTTGAAATGATTTCAATCTTCTTAAATTTATTGAGACTTGTTTTGTGGTCCAACACGTGGTCTATCTTAGAAAATATTCCATGTGCACTTGAAAAGAACATATATTCTGTAGTATTGGGGTGAAATACTCTGAAAATATCTGTTAAATCCAGCTGGTCTAATGTGTCATTTAAGGTCGCTGTTTCCGCATTGATTTTTTGTCTGGAGGATCTGTCCATTAGTGACAGCGGGGTGTTGAAGTCCCCTACTATGATAGTGTTACTGTTGATCTCTGTCTTTATGTCTGACAATATCTGTTTTATATATTTAGGAGCTCCTATGTTAGGTGCATAGATGTTTACTAGGGTTATATCCTCTTGTTGGATAGATCCCTTCATTAATATGAAGTGTCCTTCTTTGTCCTTTGTTATATTCTTCAATTTAAAGTCCATTTTATCTGATATAAGTATTGCTACTCCAGCTTTTTCTCAGTTCCATTTGCATGAAATATTTTACTCCATCCCTTTACTTTCAGCCTGTATGAGTCTTTGGATCTGAGGTGAGTTTCTTGTATACAGCATATGCTGGGGTCTTGCTTTCTTATCCATTCAGCCACCCTATATCTTTTTATTGGAGCATTTAATCCATTTACATTTAATGTGATTATTGATAGGTGTGTACTTATTGCCATTTTGTTATTTGTGTTCGTAGTCTTTCTTAGGTTGCTTTTCTCTTCTACTTACAGAAGTCCTTTTAACATTTCCTGCAAAGCTGGCTTGGTGGTAATGAATTCCCTTAACTTATTCTTTTCTGCAAAGCTCCTTATCTCGCCTTCAATTTAAATCATAACCTTGCTAGATACAGCAGTCTTGGTTGTAGGCCTTTATTTTTCATCACTTTGAAAACCTCCTGCCACTCCCTTCTGGACTGCAAAGTTTCTGTAGAAAAGTCAGCTGATAATCTTATGGGGGTACCCTTGTAAGTAACTTGCTGCCTTTCCCTTGCTGCTTTAAGGATTCTGTCTTTGTCCTTAACCGTTGCCATTTTCACTATAATGTGTCTTGGAGTGGGCCTGTTTGGAATCATCCTGGTTGGAACTCTGTGCACTTCCTGGGCTTGTATTTCAATGTCCTTTGCCAGGTTAGGGAAGTTTTCAGATATTATTACTTCAAATATATTCTCAATCCCTTACTCCCTCTCTTCTCCTTCTGGTACTCCAATGTCCCGTCAGTTATTGCGTTTGATGTTGTCCCCCAGCTCTCTTAAACTATTTTCCATGTTTTTCATTCTTTTTTCTTTTTGTTGTTCCACATGGGTGATCTCTGCTATTTTGTCTTCTAAGTCACTGATTCGATTTTCTGCTTCATCCAATCTGCTAGTGATTCCATCAAGTTTGTTATTTAATTCAGTAATTGTGTTCTTAAGTTCTAGCTGGTTGCTTTTCATGATTTCTCTATCCTTCTTTATATTTTCATTAATTTCCTTGAACATTCTAATAATCAGTGTTCTGAACTCTGTCTCCGATAGGTTGTTTACCTCTATTTCCTCTAGTTCCACTGATTCAGGAAGTTTCTTCTGTTCTTTTATTTGTGTTGTGTTTCTTTGTCTCCTCATTCGGGCTTACTCTTTGTGTTTGCTTCAATATAACAAATAGATCCCCCAGGTTTCTCAGTCTTTTCTGGGTAAACATATACGGTGTGTGTCCTTTATATTTGAATTACTCAGTCTCCCTATTCTACTGTGCTTGTATCTGAGGAGTTCCTTGTGTCGTGCATCCTCACTTGTTGAAGTTTTAGTTTTGATTACTTTTGGCTTGTCAGTAGGTGGGATTGACTCCCAGATTGATTAGCTGTGAGGATCAGCAGCGTCTGCAGTTTATGAGCTGCTGTGAGAGGATTGACCCCTCTGATGAAACTTGGACCTTATGGGCCCTAGTACCTGTAGCAACTTCCTTTTGGGTGTCACTCTTGTATGTCAAACCCAGAAATGCTCTGGTTTTATCTAAAGTTGGCCTTCGGGTATGATGATTCTTGTGTCTGTTTGTTTGGACCCACTGCTGCAGAGTGATTTTAGAGCATGACAGATCAACAAGAACAACCTCCACAGCCACCAAAGGAACCAAATGCTCGCACAAGTAAAAAAAAACCAACCATCAAACTACAATCAACTTGTACAGAAATATCAAACATACTAATGAAGAAAACAAACAGAAACAAAACAATAACCACAAACACAATAATAACAGAAGAGGAAACAAAATAAAATACAATATCCTAAAATAAAAAAATAGAATAAACATGAGAAACCGAATAGCTATACCTAAAAAATAAAAAATAAAAATAAACTAAAATAATAATAATAAAAAAGTAAGAATAAAAATTAAAAAAATAAAATTTGCAGAAAAAAAGGAAAAGAGGAAAAGTATAGCAGTGAGAAGAATGAATAAAATAAGGGAGAAAGTGAGGGTGGGGAAAAAAGAAAAAGAAAAGAAAGAAAAAGAAAAATAAAAATAAATAAATTATATATATATATATATATTTGTCTACACACCCATATATATGAACATATATTCACCTATATACACCTATATATATGACTATATTAAAAACTACAAAATGATAAGAATGAAATAGAAATAAAAACCAAAAACAACCAAGATAAGCAACCAATAAAGGGAAAACAAAACAGAATAAAACCAAACAAACCAAAAATACCCGTGCCGGTCTTGGCTAAAGTCCACCAAGCTCTCTTCAGTTTGTCCTCTGCTGTATAAAACTTCCTGTGCGTCTTGTGGGGATAGTAGGCCACCTGATGCCTAGTATGATCCTGGCACTGCAGGTTTGCTGTACTTGAGTGTGGTTGTGACATATGATTGGTGGTTTTTACAAAGTCACTGCCTTTTTGCTTTTGCCTGTCCCAAGGCAGGCTGTATCCCCAAAGACTCAATGAGTGTCTCTGGGCACCCTTTCGGTTGACAGCTGTGGAGAATTAAAGAATTCCTCACTACCAAAAGCCTGCTGCTAAGAATCTGTTAATTAGTGCCTCAGCAGGTGAACCTGCCCTGCCTCCCAAGCTTTGCATAAAGGAGTCAGTTTAAGACTCTGTCTTGGCTGCAGCCAAAGTTTGTGGGAGTGGGTGGGTTATTGTTTTTTTTTGCTTTCTGTTCAAGAGTAGAAAAAGGAAAATAAAAAATAAAAAACATAAAAATAAACAAAGCCACAGTTCCAACACTGTTTTAAGCTAAGGCCTTTGCGTCTTATGCTCCAGCAGAGTTCCTGCTGCTCTCCCAAAGGGTCTGCCAGGATTTAGGGGACTGCGCGCACCCTGCCGTGGGCTCAGATCCCCACTCCTTCTCTCGGGGACCTGCGTCTCCGCCCGGCGCACTGCGTCTCCGCGGGCAAGTCCTCTGTTTTCCCCTGCTCCCGGGTTTCAGGCTTCTGCGCTCCACGGGACCCGGTGGGCACAGAGACTGATCCCTGAACCGGGAGGGTGCAGGGACTGATCTTGCCCTGTCGCTGCGGGGCTCTGCACCCTGCTTCCTGGGGACCCGGCGAGCCGCGGGTGCAGCTCGTACCTCTGCACAGTCGTCTCCTCTCTCCCCTCCCACACTTGCCCGGCCTGAGGCTTCTGCCTCAGACTGCAAACCAACGCACTCTTGCTGAACTCTAGGTGGGCCGCGGGCCGCAGGGAGCGAGCCGGGGAACACTCACCGTGACTCAGCAGCCGCGGGTGCGGGCTGCACCTCACGTGTCTCGCCGCCTTCTTCCCCTACTTGCCCGGCCTGAACACCTTCCAGTATTCCTTGTGTGGAACTCTTAGTTGCTCTGTGTGATGAGTAGATGTCTCTTTGAGGCCTATTAGAAGTTCAAATTGTGGATATTTCCAGGGGAGATTTCATGGAGCCCTCCTCACAGCAGCCATCTTGCCCCCCTCCTCCCAATTCTCTTAATTGCTATACCACACTGGCCCATAGTAAAATTCTTCTGAAGTGTTTTAGAAACATGTTGCCATTCAGACTCTTGGGGTTTTACTAAAAACTAATAATATCATGCTCATTCAATCATCTTTGGAACTATACAGCTTGGCCATAAATATTTGCTGGGCCATATACTCAATTCTGTTTCTCTGTTCCATTAACCTTCATTAAATCACTTCAGAATTCCCTATTGTCTCATCACCACAGAGTAATATTTTTAAGAAAAGGCATTTACAAACTATGTTGTTTTTTTTTGCACAAGGTATGTGGTAAAGCTCTAGTTAAGTGAACATGAAAGTTATATTTATGCCTATCAAGACAACACGTGCAACCAACATGAACGATCACAGCCCCTTGAGATAAAAGTGTAGTGACCATTTCAAGTACAAGCAAAATACAACCAAGCCATGTCATCCATGGATTTTATGGTGAATTCAGTCAAGGAGACCTGCATTAACTCTTGTTCAACTTTTAATTAATTAGATTTTTAAGGATTAAATGAGATTTGTTACACTTCCTAAATCATACTGTGGTTGCTTTTACCAAAGAGATTTGAAGCTAATTTGACCTATTTCTTTGAATGGATTTCTGATTTTTCTTTTTTTTAAGTTTGCTAAGTGAAGCAAAACCAGGAAAAGCAAAATACTGTCAGATATTAAGTTATTGTTTATCACGAAATATAATTTCCTTTTTTTAAATTAGAAATAGCATTTTTTTAAAAATCTGATTTGGTATAAATTACAAAGTAATTAGCAATGGTAAATTCTGGATACAAATGGAAAATAGGTTGAATGCAGGTAGTGTGTAGAGAACATCTCTTATGCCTACTTTTAATTTTAAACTCTCCTGAAGTAAAATTCAGATGTCCCCTAACTTCCATGTTTGATAATCAGGAAGAATAGGTTATATTTTCTAAAATGTAGTAGATATGTTCACTATATAATTATATTACAGAAACCTAAACAGAGAATAAGAGTATAGGTTGCTTACACTCTACTCATTTTTTTTTAGAGTGTTATGTTTATTAAGCTTTAAACATCTCGTTTTTTAAAGTGTGATTTTACATACATCCATATTTCACCTAGATTCCCAAAGAATGAAAGTAGGAAGGAGGAGGAATACTTCTTGAGATGTCAACATTTTGAGAAAGTACAGACTAAAAGCTTATTTAATTTCTCTTAACCTCTTATTGTTGGATCTAAGGTGGAGAATTCATTTATATTCAAAACCAGGCTGGCTCTTAGCAGATTTACTAAGCAGCTGTTGTTTGCCAGTGGCCTAACCAACTCCTTTTTCCTCCTGCTCCAGTGTCCGCCATGTTGTCCACTTCCACTGCCTTCCTTCCACTTCCTTCCACTTCCACTGCCACAGCCACGGGCCTAGTGATCTGATCCAGGGAACCACTGCCAGAACTGTCAGCCCAATCACTTGGGAGGACCAGGTCCCAGAGGATGCCTCTGATAAAAGTGAATCCAAGGAACCCAGAGTTACTAAGCTGAAAACCGGACCAGAAATAATCATCATAATGCTGCATAAAATTTATTAACAATTAGGCTGTGCCAAGAACTCTTTCAAAAGCTTCATATACATTAAATTGCTTAATCTTCAAATTAATTCCTTGGGTATGAGGGAGTATTGTCAATCTCATTTGAAAAAAGGAAGCTGAGTCGTGTAAGATTTTTAAAAGTTCACACACCGGGGCCGGCCGAGTGGTGCGGTGGTTAAGAGCTGGCTTGGGAAGCCAGTGGCCCCGGTTCGGGTCCCACATATGAGGGCCAATGATACTGCCCTCAAAAAAAAAACAAAAAAAACAACTTCACACACCATGTCATAGCCTGTAAGGGATAGAGCAGTAATTCAAACCAGAAACCTGGGCTTCAAAAGCCCCTTTCTTTTAACAACTTTGCTACTCTGCCTCTTACTTCAGCTGCACCTGCCCTTATAATCCTCTATCCCTCTTCACAGACACATCCACATGAACTCTCCAGAGATGTATCCTCACTCTGCTCAGAGTTGGGAGTTCTCCAGCTCACCCTCACTGCTTACCGCCAAAACAATACCCCATACTTCAAAGTACGTCATCATCACAGCTGTATTAGTTTCCCCTCGCTGCCCTAAAAAATTACCACAAATTGTGTGAGTTAAAAAAACACAAATTTATTATCTTGTAATTCTGTAGGATACAAGTCCAACTCAGTCTCACTGGGCCTTGGGGGACTCTAAGAGGAAAAACATTTCCTTGCCTTTTCCAGCTTCCAGAGGCTACTCAGTTTCTTGCTGCGTGGTCCCATCGTCCACCTTCAAAACCAGCAATGGTTGTAGAGTCTCCACATTGCACTACTCTGATCTCTGCTTCCATCATCACATCCCTTTCCTGATTCTTCTCACACTCTCTTTCACTTTTAATTACACTGGACTCACCTGGACAATCCAGGATAATCTGTCTATTTTAACATCTGTTGGTTAGCAATCTTAATTCCATCTACAACTGTAATTTATATTTACCGTAGAATCTAACATATTCACAGGTCTGGGGATTAGGACATGCACATATTTGGAGTTCAAAATTCTAGCTACCACAGTGGCCTGTTTAAAAGTTAGCAAAGCAATTTGATCAATACAATTGACACTAATATGGAAAAGAGGCCTTTATCTTTTTTAAAAAAATTACAAAGCCTGTTGAATTGTAAATCACGGGAATAAGGGGAATAATGAGAAATTTGGGGGCAGCTGGTTCTTTCCAGTGCATATTTCAGTGACATATTTTGGCTGCCCAGTGCTCTCTCAGGCCTCCTCCCCCTCTGAATGACAACATCCAAGACTCTTACTAAAATTCACTTGTTCTGAGACCCATTCCCTTGGGACATGTAACTGTATGATAAATTAATTCATTAAAGGCTCAGTCTCTAGATCTCAGACACTTGGTAGCAAAGGGACCGGTAGGAAGTTACTCAATCTAAGGTAAAACTGCCATTGTGGAGATTAAATAAGGAAAAATATGTAAAACACTTAACAAAATATGTGGCGGTTAGCACTGATTGGGGTAGTAACTGTGGTAGTAGGACTATTGTAGTTGCTAAAATGTTAATGACAGATGTGATATGTAACATTTTGTCAGGTGTCTCCTGAAGAAACACAGTGGCCTCATACATGGATTTTGATTCCATTCTGTAGGCCCCGGGGACTTTTAGGCACTAGAAGGCATGGTGGCTGGAGAGTGCAAGCCACTCCCTGCCCCTCCCAACCACTTTCACATCAACTGGAACAATTTGTTAAAATCTGTTTTGCATATGGTGCTCTGCATTCAATGAAATAAAAAAATCTGCAGCTTTAAAAATAAAGATTGAAAACCACAGCTCTCTCTGAAAGAAATGACTCCATAATTAGAAAAGTGACAGGTCTCAGGGGACTATTTGGGGAGGCTGCTCCCCAAATCTGACCATATGGGCAGCTGCCTTCTCTGTTCTATTTGGTGTCAGGCTGACCTTGTGGGAGAACAAACGGGCCTGGTATCTGCTTCAGAGAAGGAATATTGGTGCCTCCAGCCTGTCAGAGCAAGGCTTCACTGGCTTGTACCCCAACCAGAGCACCACTAACCTCCCTGAGAGCCATAATATAACAGTTATCTGGCCCTTGCCTTCATAAAGAAAAATAGAGTTATCTGGAATTGGGAGGAAGAAGTGTTTTACATTTTAAATGTTTCCAAACTGGTGTTCCTTATTTCATTTTAGAGAATAACTGTGTCTTTTCCATCCTTATTCAATAATTACTTCCTTTGCAAACATCAAACAATTTTTTTTTCACATGTAGAAAATGGTGCATGAATGGTAGCTCCCAAAATCATCTTTGTTGCTGTCACATGGCACATGCTTCTTTGTTATTTTTAGCATTTTGTAGTTGACAAATGAATACAGATCACTGATTTCTCTTCACTCTTTTCCGCCTTTCAGGTCCTTGAAGAAAAGCTACTCCATCAAACATCTGATAGTCACAAATTTGAAGCCATGCTTCTGAATCCCAGCACATAGTAAAAAGAAAAGACAACACTGATAATTATACCAGTCAAGAAGCTGTGAACACTGTGGTGTATAAATTCTTTACCAAGGCAACTCGACACCTTCTTTCTCTGGGCCTGAACTCCCGTTGCCCAAGGCTCTTTACACACACAGGCCTTCCATTCACTGCAGTGGGAATTCTCCGTGTGTCAATGGAGAGGTTTTCCCGTCTGCAGACTGAAACAGTCTAAGAATCAAGTCCATGACTTTCCGATAAATCACCAGGGCCAGGATGAAGTGAACCTTGGGTCTATGGCTTTTCCACAGATTAACAAATCCCTCATTAGGCTGTAGTTCAAACTGCATCAGTTCAATATTGTCACCACTTAAAAGAAACCTACAGGTTGCCCCTCTCCCTGACCCTTCCATATCCATACTGCTGAGTTGTCTGAATTACAATTCCAGTTAACTGCAAATTCAAGCTCTAGTCCCCTCTTGAAAAAGACAAGTTATTATACTATATACTCTACTCAGACTCTCAAAGCAATTGGCTTTTTATTTTCTGTTACCATGAATTTTATTATGCATTAATAGACTGGGGCAATTATAGCTCAACTTTAGTTTGCTAGAAGCAAGGATAGAGAACTCTAGTACTGTATTTTTTTTAATTTAAGTATTGCTTGTATCTATTACTATTAATTCTAACAGAATATAATGTATATTTATTCCATAAAATATATATTATCAGAGTGTATTTGTTACAAAGGTAGGTCTTTTTTTTTTACCAATATTATGAATCTGGTAAGAGAATATGAGCAAAGGACCTAGCTTTATGAACTGCCCCTCTTACGATATTTATATATAACCCTGCTCACAATATTTTTTTTAAGTTTTATAGTTTTGATTGATAAACTGGAGAAATCTAAACTCTACGTACACTGATGTGCTGTTATAAACGTCTATTTAAAATTTAAAGGTTAGGGCTTTAAAAAACTAAATTACAACACACACACATACACACACAGAAATGTATGTCATTCTAAGTTTAGATCAGTTTCCCCAAATATAAAATGGATATTCTGGGCAATCTAAGATCAAAGTATTATTCCTTTTAAATTAGTCATATGTAAACCAGTGATACTAATATTATAAATGAAAAGATGCTGCTGCTTCTGAAGGAAAACGATAGCTACTTCATTATACACATTCATGGAAGTAAAAGACAATATGATGTCATCTCTCAGAAAGCATCACATCATTTACTGGAACAGGATCTGTTAGAGCCACCTATATTGATCATAACTTGTGACTTTTGTTAAATCTAGGCACATAAGTCTGATTTTACTCTATGGAATGAATAGGAAGCAAGAATTATTTGGGCACTAAATACCTTAAGCACACAAGTGTACCTACAAAAAGAATAAATGTCCAATTGAAACACTCTAGATCAATCATTAAAATTGAGGCAAGTATTTGAATATTCCCTTTACTCAAATGCAAAAATTGATTCCCCAAGATACAATAAATTTCAGACAGTCCCCCAAATTAAAGATTTATAAAGCTCAGTTTAGGAACTGTTTTATTGAAAAAATAAAACCCGCCGGAATGACTCAGCACATTTTTCAGTTTGCCCTGCTCAGCTAGTCTTATGCCAAATTCTGCCTACTCTTCATTGTCTGTCACCCAACAGAGGACAAACAGCAAGGAAACTAGGAGGTACATACACCATTTTCAACACCTTTCTGCTGTAGTAACAGATTCTCATCCTTGAAAACGGATCATTTTTTACTAGGAAGAACCCCTGGGGGGGTGGGCAAGGGAAAGGATCCTGAATGTTATGTAAAATAGGTTTACGGAAGAGACAAGCATGACTAAAGGGAATGAATGAAGACTGTGTATTGCTCAGTTTGAAAGAGGTAGTTCTCATTTTTATAAGAAAAATGTAATAAAACATATATTTTAGTTATCATTTAACAGAGAAATATTAAAGCTTTTCAGGCGATGCCACAGATTCTCAGAAAGGGAAATCATCAAACCCTTGTAATGAGTAAATGGTCATTTCAATGCATTTTAATATACTGTATACATTTGGAGCTTAAGGTGAGTATGTTTTTGTTTAGCGTGTATGGTTCATGTGAAATTATCATGTTTTCCCATCAATGTAAATATTGTCATGGAATTACAGAACAGTTATCAAATGAGCAGATACCTTACATTTGTGTTTTCTAGAAGTTTTTGTATTTTTATGCTTCATTCGCATAATGTTATATGCTAATAAATGTCTGTCAGGTCATTTGTCACCGTGAAGGGGCAATCTGTCACACCTAAGACATCTATGGACAGATTACATGTTGCAGTGGTCCTATGTACATGTGACCAGTTTAATGGCCAGTTTCCTTCAGTAAAATCTAATTGTTGAAATATAAGCCTTATCCTCAAGTTTTAACCAAAAGTTTTAACCATCCCTAAGATTTAGAGAGGACACTTGTGATTCTCTAAAGGTTCCCTGAGGCCAGAAGAAAAGGGAAAAAATATTACAACTTGTATTAATAAATATCCTTTGTTATTACTGATTATATTAGAGCTACTGACATGTCCAAAATGATATTAAAATAAAGGCATATCAGGGTGCTCTTACATGAAGCTCAATCTTTAACAACATAAACAAATTAGATATTAAAAGTTAGGGGAAAAAGTTCTGTGTGACTATACATCAGTGATCCTGGTAACTTCTAGTTTTTTCCTTGGTCAGGTTGGTGGCCAGATTTTTCTAAATTCTTTCCTGCTATGATTTTGAAGGCAAATATGTGGAGCATAATTCACTAAAAGAATACTGAACCTTTTCATTGGGGCATTTGCATTTTGATTCTATTGCCACTTGAAATAGAACATCCTTGGGGAGATAATGAGCTTAAATTACAATTGACTTTGGGAAGAATAACAAACTTTCATGCATCCTATATCATGTAATCAATAGGGAACTCTCCAGTTATGTGAACAACTACTTTTTTTTTTTTAATACAATACTAAGATCTAACTGCAAAATCAGGGGCTTTTTAAGAATTCAAGGCTGTCTCTGAAGAACTTGTCTAAAGATGAATTGAACCAATTTACAAATGCAATTTTCAGCCATGACAAATCACACTGATCTGATCTCAGTTTAATTTTATTCAGCTGTGCCTACATATAAGACTCCAAAATGTTGGAATATTCTGTCGACATCCTTTTAAACATCTATAGATATTTGTGGATGTGTGAATAATGCCTGAATTTCTCATCTTCTAGCTAGTTTGTGTTTGTCATATAGACACAGCCTGTTAGATCAGCTTTAGACAGCATTGTGAAGTAGAAATGAATGCTCTAAAGATTTAAGGAGGCCAACAGGCAAGATCTCCCCAAACTTGGGATAGTTCTACCCATTTCAATCCTCTCTAGATCATAAACTCCATGAGAAAAGGCTGTGACTGTTTTGTGGACTGCTGTATCCCTAGAATCTAATATAATATTTGTTGAATAAACGAATGGCAGAATAGGTAGACAGACAGACAAATTAATTTTGCTTTCTGATAGTTTGAAAAATTTTACCAACTCATATTGATTGGCACTATAATATCTGAATTTCATAGTGAGAACTAGTATTGACTCTTCATAAACACATTCTAGACATATGAATTTGCAATCCATTACTTCAAACATGTCAAGCGTTTGAGAACATTTAGGTTAAGGAATAATGTTTGGGAATTCAGAGTTTTTACAATGAATAACACTCAACTTTTCTAGTTCTTTCTGAAAGCTCTGTGAGTTATTTGGCAAAAATAATCCAAACATGGAGCTCCATCAATTGATTTTATAAGATATTATGGTTTCATTTTTTAAATAAAAGAAAAGTCATATTATCATGAATAATATTAATATCCCGTTTGATATTTATTAACAACTTTAAGGAGTTCAGAGTAACTGGAGTTACCATCTCTAACTATTCTTTTGCATTTAAAAGATCACTTTCATGTTTGATTCCTAAAATGGTTCCCAAAAGCTTAAGATTAATCACACAGCTATTAAGACTTTTCTACGTGTTCGCTCATTTAACAAATATTTATTGTGTACCTAGGGTGTGCTAGGTTCTGGAAATACAGTGGCAAACAAGACAGACATCGTGCCCTCATGGAGCTTACTGTGAAGAAATCCTTAACACTTACTCTAGCAATAACCAGAGTTTCCTGCCCATCAGATCCCTTTTCATAGCTGATAGAGGAAATAAAATCCCTAACCCCATGGAAATCATAAAAGACTCCCTGAACATATTTCGATCAGCTTGCTTTTCTAAGCACAGCACTCAAGAATGCTGTTCAGTTTACCCATACTCCATAGTTATACCCCAGTGAGGTACATAAGTAGTAATTTATTCCTAACTAACGTTTAGCTCTTAACTGGGTTCTACTGTGCTCAGTGCTTTCAGAGACTATCTCATCAACCCTTCAACAACTCTATTTAGTAGGTTCTATTTTATAGACAGGAAAACTGAAGAACAGATATATCACTTACTCAAGGTCACACAGTTAGCAGAAGGAACTGGGATTTGAACCCATGCAGTATAACCCAAGAGCTCATTGTCTAACCATTATCTGTGGCCTGGGAACACTATTACATGCAAATAAATGAGTCACTGTATATAAAAGTACTTTTGAAATTGTTAAGTAGTATACAAAAAGATACTAGTAAAATAGTAACAGTCAACAAACCACATCAGTGACAGAAACAGAGTGAGAATGAAATCTTATGTCATAGCCTATTCTCATGAAGAACACTTAAAGCCAGAGACATGAATAAAAGGACAGATCCAGAAAATTTTTGATGTGATAAATATTTCAATGACCTTTCAGAATTATTTGTTGTTAGGCACTGTGTCTATTTGGTGCTACAAACACACACACACACACACACACACTAAAACTAAAACAAAACCCCTTGCTGTGTAATGAATACACAGTGTGGAGATGAACCAAGGCTATTTCACATTTACGGGGAAAGAATGGGCACTTAGTACTATTTTCTCACCATTGCATGTGATCATGTCTTCCCAATTGTTTTCATTATTTTTTCTGAAAGAGCTGCAAAATTGTGCAGTCGTGCAATTTGACCAAAGTGGGATTATGCTGCTGGGAAGTAAAAGTATTAAACACCACACTGGAAATATTGTCTTCATTATCAAATGATTTTAAGTTCTTTTAAAGCATGGATATAGAGGGATTTTTAGATGCTGAAGTCACCTGAATAGTTGGATGCCAAATTCTTTATGTTTCTCCATCTCAAACCACACAGTGGGGTCATACTACTGAGGGGTTAGCCAATATGAGAAGCAAAAATTGAAATTGGTGTGCCAGCTGAGTGACACAGTGGTTAAGAGCTAGCTTGGGACGCCAGTGGCCCCGGTTCAGATCCCACATATGAGGGCCCACATACTGCCCTCTTAAAAAAAAAAATTGAAATTGGTCTAATCACAATTAAGTAGACCAGTGTCCACGCTTCCAGAGGCTAGCAGGAACTGACATTTGTGGGAACAGTAAATTCATGTCCCCATCTCATTCACAAAGAATCATATGCATTATTTAAATTTGCTCTCTCTCTGCCCCTCCCAGTTAAATGGGCATGCAATACAACTTAAATGTTAGTTCACATTGTTGGTAGCAAGGAATCTCCAAGAAAACTTTTCATTATCTCATTCTTTCCCACTACCAATGAATTAGTTCCTTCTAAATAATTCACATTTGGGGGAGTTTAGCTTTACAAATAATACACCAGTGGAGAACTCAAATGCCTTATGTCCCAAACCACGCTTGTTAACTTCTCTTCAACTCCCTCTACACCTTTATTTCTACTGATGATATTACCATTCTCTGTACCAATGTAGTCCTCTTTCTCACTGGCCATTTCTATCAATTCTTAGATTCTTTACATTTTACCTTGACAGAGTTTCTTGAAACTGTCTTCCCTTTCTCATTCTCACTACTCCTACCTATGCATAGAGCTTAGTAATTTTTACAAGGACTTTTGTGAGCTTTTATCTCATGTTTTCCCAGTTATCTCATCTCCCCAATTTTTCCTATGTACTGATGCTAGATAAATCCTCCTGAAGCTATGCCTTTGTTCAAAATCCTCCAAGTCTCTCTCTCTCTCTCTCTCTCTCTCTCTCTCTCTCTCTCTCTCTCTCTCACACACACACACACACACACACACACACACACACACACACCTTATTCTTACTCAGGATCCCCTGAAACAAAATACTAGTATGGTATTGGGGAAGGAGGACATCATAGTTCCCTCCTACCCGCAAATACAAAATATAGAACATGAAACATGATGATACTGAATTCTGGTACATATATTGTGAAATAGAATTCATGGGGTTCCATGACACTGAAAAATATCACAAGGTTTTCTTCGAGATGGAATTAAATACAAAGACTAGCAGTTCTACGGTGAAGATATCTACCAAATCTACATCAGATTATGACCCACAAACCCAAGTATATAAGTGTGTGTGTGTGTGAATGTGCGGGGATAGACTAACGTACTGACATTGGGAAGAGATATGGTTTGAGATATACTATATAGCACTGCTTTTTTTAGCCTTTTTGTTCTTTCAGTCCAAGTTGATCACTACCTATTTATGGAAACTGTTCCAAACTTTTTTGATTATTTCCGAAATGCCTCTCTCGTTTTCCTATCTATGCCTAAAAAAAAAAAAAAATGCCAACATTTAAGGCCCATTTCAAATGGTTCCTATTCCAAAGCTTTTCCTAATTTTTCCAGGCCTGATGATATCTACTCTATCATCAAACCCCATTGTAATAATTGTACCCCTCTTTAGCTCTTTCCTTAGCTTGTCTTATAGTATCCCCATTTGTGTCTTTATCAGCTTAATTTCCCCTGCAGTTAGTAATTATGTATGGAGCGAATGTCTAATATTTCTTAAAAGGAATTTCTTTTTACTTGTCAACTTCACAGAATGACTTCTGGATTACTTGGGAGTCTATCGCAGTTCTTGGTAGCTCACCCACAAAGTTCATCCGAATTAAGAACTCAACACCAGACACTTTAAAGGAGAAAAGAGCCTCAATTATTAAATATTTTGATTTTAAAAGAAAAAAGAATATAAAGATAAAAATGGTAATCCTTATCTCTTATTTCTTAGGTTTTTCTGACCTGATTTTTGTTCTGAGGATGAATATGGAGATTGATGTAAATATTTTAGATGACAACCACTACCACCCTGTCTACACACACACACACACACACACACACACGCACACACACACACACGCACACACACCATGACTTTACTGCTGATTTATCCCCACATATGTGGTTGCTTATTCCATGGGAGAAATTGTGAAGAGTAAAACTGGGTTTCAAGTTAGCAAACTTAAAACAGGGCACCGTAATACTGCTTCCGATTGTACTTAAGTCCTGTATTAATGGTCCTGCCTATTGCTGCTGTCAATCAGAACACAGACCTGCCCACTCTTCATAAGTCCTCCCTTACCCTCACTTCCCCCAAGCTTTTACATAAGGAATAGATTGGGAGACTAATCACTATGATCTCAACTGCTTTAGCTTATACAGGAAAATAAAAGTTAATAGAAATTAAAACATTTCTCCAGCCTTAGTCACGTATCATGTTCTATTGTGTGGCCTATCACACAAAGTTTTATCTGAGCATGACATTTATATACCAAATGTATTCAACATCTAACTAAAACATGATATTAATTTAGCTCTTTTTATTTACCTCCCGCAAGGATGGAAAACACAATATCCTAAAGGAAAATTCCCACACATAAACAAAGATCTGCACTTTTTTCATTCTTTAAGTTAGAATAATTACAAACAGAACCTCCAGAAATATCCTACGTGAATGCAACATAGTTTCAAAAGAGTTTAATTGCTACCTGTTCAATAAACCTTCCTTCCTGTGGGCGTTTGTTTATTAACTACATTGTTGTATCTAAAAGGGCTCTTAAGAGTGAGAGGCTGACTAGCTGCCACAGAAGGAGACCCAACCAGGACCTGGGCCTCAATTTTATAGATCCAGGCTAGCTTGGTGTTTTTTTCCCTAAGAAACGTAGGAAGAGTCTCAGTTAACACCTGTTTTCTCTGAATAACTTGTTTTTGTTGTTTTTTTTTTTTGTTTTTTAGCTGAGCCATCCTGCCACCTGTTGGCAGCTCAGCAGCAGCTCAGCTCAGGCTGGGCATCGAACTGCTGTTGGTCAGAGCTCAGCTTGCACTCTTGAGCAAGCTCTTAAGCAACTGAGCCACTCCACTGGCCCTAAATATTTGTGTATATATATATATATATATAATTTTTTTTTTTTTTCAGCTGAGTCATCCTGCTACCTGTTGGCAGCTCAGGCTGAAATCCAACCAGCAACCCTGTTGCTCAGAGCTCACACTCTTGAGAGAGCTCATAACCAACTGAGCCACTCGGCCAGCCCTTCTCTGAATAATTTTTAATAGCACCCCCTTTAATTCTCAGAAGTGCCCCAATTAAGACAACACATTTTGTGGTATTGACCTAACTAGAAGTGATCAAGTATTGAGATGATGGTTCACAGTAACTTTCCTCAATTCACAAGATAATTGGAAGGAGTTGTTGTTGCAAATAACAGAAACAAGACTCAATAGACCTTGAATAAGAAAAAGAATTCACCACCACCAAAGTGAGGCAGATCCAGAGACCCAGTGTTGATACAATTCTCACCTCTTCTTAACCTTTCTCTTCCTGGGCTCCACTCACCTTTCTTCTTTTTGCCTGTGGCTCTTGTTCTTCCTGTTATAGTCAGTTTCTCTCCCTTATCTCTCCCTTTCCTAGTCCCTTGCAGCACTAGATCTATATCCTCAGAGCTCTTAATCTGAGAAGAAAACCAGGCTCATTTCCTCAGATTCTGTATCCTACAGGCAAACTCTGAATGGCCCTGCATGGCTCCGTGCTCACCTCTTGAGGCATATCATTATGAAAACTGACATGATTGGCCATGCTTGGGTCTCATGCTCATGCCTACTGAGTGTCTACTTATTGGCTGTAGGGAAACCAAGATGAGTAGCACACTAACAATTTTATGATAAGGCAAGCTAAGAAAACAACTACAAAAAGGACATAATGATCAAAATGTGATTCAATCACAGGTGAGATAACACATTATCTGAAGAAATTAGAAAAAATCTTCCTGAAGGGCTACCAATTGAAATAGGTATTAAAAACTCAGTAGGATTTGACAGGTATGTAAAGAGTCTGGAATAACATTGAGATAGACATTGGCTGTTGGAGGAGCACTATCCCAAATCTTGGATTAAAACAAGAATCTTTTCTTTAGTTCTTAATTGAAAAGCTAACCAATTTAGGCCGGGTTCAAGCAGGCAGTTTCTTGTGTGTTTGGCTGTCTGGGCTTCCCCATGAGTCCATAATCACTTGCCCATCAACTTCTAGGGTTGGCTAACTTCCAAGTAAAGTGACTCAGCAATCCTCCATGTGGCCTCTTATCCTCCAATAGGCTCAAGGCAAAGGAAGGAATTTCAGAAAGAGCAGAAGTCCACAAAGCCTTTTGAGAGTTAGGCTCAGGCTGAGGCAATGTCACTTCCACCACATTCTATTGATCAAAGCAAGTCATTAGGCAGCCAAGATTCAAGGACTGGGAAAAGAATCTCTATTTTTTGACTGGAGAAGTTCATTGCAAAGGGCCTGGATCCACAGGGGGACAGAAACTTGCATAGTGCTTGCAGTCAATCTATAACAGTGCTTTTACTGAAATAAGGTGATTGGCATAGGCTCCTCGCTAGGCAAAGTTGTAGTTAACAGCTAACATTTAAGTGCTTACTATGTGCCAAGTGCTGCTCTAAGAGCATCACGTATATTAACATGTTTTAATTCTTGTTACATCTCTCGTTTCAGAGAAATAAACTACCCTCATATGAAAGTCTAGATGTGGTTTATTATTAGAAAAGGAAACATAGCTGAGTCCAGAGTCAGGAATTCCCTGAACTCTTGGCCATTTTCCCTGATAAGAAGTCAGGCTACTTTGCATAGTTCCTGCATGGGTTCCCAGTGCCCCTAGCAGAATGGAGAGCTGAGAGCATGGTGTATTAGTCAGGGTTCTCCAGATAAACAGATCCAATAGAATAGACACATAGAAAGATAGATATAAGAAGAGGTTTATTATAGGATTTGGCTCATGTGACTGTGGAGGCCAAGCAGTCACATGCTCTGCCATCTACAAACTGGAAAATCACGGACATCAGTAATGTAATTCAGTCCAAGGCTGAAGGCCTCCAGGCCTACCTAGAAACAGGAGTGTCTATATCAGATGGCAGGAGAAGATGGGTGTCCCAGCTCAAGCCGAGAGCAAATTCATCCTTCCTCTGTCTTTTTATTCTATTCAGGTGCCCACTTGCATTGTTGAGAGTGATCTTTACTCTGTCTACGAATTCACATGCTAATTCCTTCAAGAAACACCAACAGACATACGCAGAAATAACTTTTTACAGCGATCTAGGCAACTCTTAGCATAGTCAAGTTGACACATAATATTAACCATCACAGATGGTGTCAACCTGTTCCTCTCAAACAGAATGCAATCTACTAAGGCAGATATTATAGGATGTTGAGAGAATTCCCCCTCCTTCCATTAGCCAGAATTATGGCTAAGACCAAAAGCTGAAACCAGAATTTACCATATGTTCACATAAACTAAAGAGAGCCTTGGACTTTCTAAGAGGCCCTGCTCACTTCAACCCCACCCCACCACCAAACATCACAATAGCAGAAAGAAATAGAGATGAGAGACATAGAGAGGGAGTAAGGAGAAAGATGTAGGGAAGACCATTTTTTAGAGATCAAGTTTTCCATCTGCACCCCCACTCCCATCTAGGTGGAGCCATTTGAGAGAGAGCAGCTTCAAGACAAATCTCATAAAGATGGAGGGTAGTTATAAGAAAACACCACTAGAAACTCACTTCTTAGCTGAATGATTGCTAAGCTGCAGAAATCTATCATTCCTGGATGGTGCCATTGCTTCTGCAGCTGAGTGTGATGAGATGGATCTTAGGAGAGCTTTGAGATATCCCTTGAGCTGAGGGGCATACATGAACTAAACAACCAAAGATGGGGAGCCCCCTGCAGGGCCTATGCCTGCAGGGCTTGAAGAGAATGTGGGGCCTGGGAAGAAAATGGGAACAAATCTCAATTTCATTCCAATTCTCTGTGGCCCTCAGGGTTCACAGAAGAGGGCCTCAGCTAGCCAATGTGGTAAAATATAGAATTTAGAGGAGGGGGTTGGATGTCACATCAATGTCAAGTTACTATACAAGCTTCTAAATGCCTATTCTCACTTATTTTACTTCCCTCTCACCAGTAGCAAACAATATATGGGCTAGAAAAAAGTCTTATGGATTATACTTTGAATACCACAACTTATGTATACTCTGGAGAAGAACTTGGGATCAAATATAAAGATTGCCGTTTTAAATTGAATTGGTTTTAATTTCAATAAACATAAGAAACCAGAAAGCTGTGAAATCTGTTCATGATATTGGCTAAAAGGTTGCTGAAAAAACATTGCTGAAAAAAAGTGGTTGTAAAAAACTAGGGCCGGCCGAGTGGTGTGGTGGTTAAGCGCTAGCTTGGGAGGCCAGCGGCCCCGGTTCGGTCCCACATGTGAGGGCCAGTGACACTGCCCTCAAAAACAAAACAAAACAAAAAAAACAAAATCAAAAATTAAAACATCGTTTATGCCATAAGGTGATGAGATTCAATAAACAATATATATATATATATATATATATATATATATATATATATATATATATATATATAAATTCTAATTTTAAATTTGTCAACATAAGAAATGTGAAAGACTGTAGAGAATTTTTATTAGTTTATTTAAGCCAAACTGAGGATATTGCCTGGAAGCAAGATTTCAAATGCTCTAGAGAATGACAGTTTTGCAGTTCTTTTATACATTTGGAATTAAGAAAGGAACATAAAGTAGATTACGTGAAGGTGAGAGAAATGAAGGCAAAGATTGGATTAAAGGATATTAACAAGATTATGTGCTCTCTTAAGGGTGGTTATGCTTGTGGGTCAGAGAAAGAGGCATTTCAAAGGTGTGTTACCCTAGAAGATAAACAACAACAATGGACGATGGACAGGGTTTGCTTCAGGCAAAGACAAACCTTTCACTAAAGAAGTCATAGGCCTGGGGTGGGACCACCCACCATGACCTGCCCAGTTAGCAATTTATGATCAGATCATCTTATGAGGTTACTTGTAGTCACTAAACTTGTACATACTCCCCTTTTCATTCACAAACTTATTTTATCCTTCCATGAGTACTTACTTACATTTGAGTAAGGTCCAATCATAGCATAGGACTTGCTTCAAAAAATATAACCAATCAAGGTTACAACAGCCTTGTGGGATACTGTGATTCATGAGGAGAAAGATTTTGGTATTCCACCCCGTTACTGGCACATGGTGCATAAAACACTTGGAATTTCCTGTGATAAGAGTAAGAAGATGTCTTTTGCTATGTTGATGAAGTGACTTTTGGAAACTAAGGCTGGGGGCTGGTTGCCAGTGAAGCCAACCATGTGATTGGAGGATTGAAACTTTGGGTCCCAGCCCTAGACCTCCTAAGAGGGGAGAGGGGCTGGAGATTGAATTCCACCAGCACTGGCCAATGATTTAATCAATCATGCCTATGTAACGAAGCCTCCATGAAAACCCAAAAGGACAGAATTCAAAGAGCTATTGGGTTGGAAAACACATAGTGATGTGGGCAGAGTGGCCCACCTGGAGAAGGCATGGACGCTCCACATCCCTTCCCCTTCCCTTGCCCCATGCATCTCTTCCATCTGGCTATTCCTGAGTTATATCTAGCAATCTAATAAGTAAAACATTTCTCTGAGTTCGGTCAGCAGCTATAGAAAATTAATGAACTTAGGGTGAGGGTCTTTGGTACCTCCAATCGGGAGCCAGTTGGCCAGAATCCCAACTGTAAGGCATCCAGCAGAGTTAAGTTCATGCAGTGTTTCCTGAGTCTAAAACAAAACCTCCTCCTAGTACTCTTTCTTAACTTACTTCCTGCACCATTTAGACAAATGCCCGGTTCAAGTCAGAGAGAAGAATACAACCTCTAAGAGAAGTTTGCTTTTTCCAGCCTACTAAGGAAATGGGCTAGGCTAATAGAGAGAGGCCTGTTGTAGTTGTATGTTCAAAAATTTGCAGAAATTTTATGTTCGAGAAAAAACACGCAGAAATTTGCCTATTGTGTTTAAGCAAGCTTTTGAATTTACAATTTTTGTTTCAAATACACTTATAGAGAGGGGTCACACTCAATGCAGCATTAAGAGATGTGCATTTCTTATTTAATATTGGACAGAAACACACCACTATGTAAAGATATCATCATCACGCATACCCTGACTGGAAATTATTGAACAAAGTCGGAATACTTCTTTTCCCACAAAACTACAAGCTTTCTTGTAGAAACGAGAGAGTAGTGGCCCGTCTTTCTCTGCCAGCCATTATAGTACTCACAGCATCTGTATTTATTTATTTATTTATTTATTTATTTATTTATTTATTTATTTATGTATTTACTTACTTACTTATTTACTTATTTACAAGAAATGCATACAGTTGATTCCAATTGTGGGAAGCACAGTAAATTCAATGAAAATTGTCATTAGTTACAATATACTGGGGAGGGGGGCCCTTAGATGAAACTGGGGTTCTAAGGTTGTTTCAATTTTGTTTTGTCTGTTCCACGATAGTCATGGTAAAAACTGTAAACTAGTAAATTTAAAAGGTGTAAACTGGTCCCTTTTATTACAGATATAGACATCAATTCACCGTGATCATGAAATGTTAAGAGGGTGGCCTTTTATATATGTTAAATATAAAGCCATTATCCATGCTTTATTTTTAGAGAAAATTGAATCACTATTGTATGTGTGTGACCTTGCTTTCTAAGAATTGAGAAAGGATCCACAATTGGTAACAATTACAGTGAAGGTGTTTATAGGGGTAGATTCTGCTTTGTAGGGACCCAAGCTTATACTGTGGGGAGGTATAAAATGAGACCTTTTTACAAAAATTACAAAGGTAATTTCTTGCAAAGATGCAAAAATGAATATTAATTCAGATGAGACTAGAAATCACAAAAAATTATAAATTTTCAGCTGACAAATAATACAATATCCATATGTGTAACATAATTTTATTTATTAATGACCTGAAAATGTCCATAATATTTTTCCTGTTTTCATAGGATAAATATAATGTTTTCCATGGAGAGAATAGAAAGGTAATATAGCAGCTTCCTCTCAACTGGTTGATCAAAATTTACTTTTCATTTTTGATAGGTTGAAAGAGTTTTTGATGACTTCATAAGTTGATATTTGGAATGTCAAATTAATTTTTTAGGATTGTGGTTAAATTTGACATGGGGAAAATCCACTATCGTATGTAAGTCATGAGTTCTCACGGCAATTTTTGCTTAGTAACTTATCTTAATATTAATTCTCTATGAATTGGCAATACTCTTTAAATAATTACTGATGTCACTGTAGTGGCACTGCATTATGAGGTTTTAAAAATTTACTTCTTCTGTCAGTTATTTCTTGTGAAATCAGCAAGAAATTTACATCTTTTCCCATTTTGTCCAGGTGAAACACTTCCTTTTTATTAGATCATCTATCAAACTAAGAGCCTGCTCATGACTTCCATTCGAGCCTATCTTTTTCTCTTAATGAATTAACCGCTTGGAGATGATCAGATTTTTGTTATTTTTGTTGTTATAATTCATTTCTAAATATCAGATTAATTTCTATTAACTTTTATCAATCATTTGTGACCTTTTCTTTTCATATTTCACTCATGTGAATTGGAATGTTCTCTCAGTTCATTAGTAAATATATTCTAAAACAGCAAAAGAATACCTATATATAACCACACCAAGAGCTCATAATTTCTCACTTGTTTTATTAAAACATTCCAAACTGTCTTTCTAAATTACAATTAAAATGGAGTATTTGCAACTTAACGTGCCTTTGTCCCAAACTCAAAATGCCTAAAGCCACTGTAGGGGAAGTATGTAGTGGGCCAGTCACAGTGAAAACCGGTCTTGACAGATTAAATTGAAATTCTTTTTTTTTTTTTCAAATTGTATAGAAACATATGATGATATAAAATGTTTGCAGAGGCCCCTCTCAAAGCTTTGGAAGGGGCTGCTGCAAGTGCGGGATTCAAAGCTTTCAGAGTTAACCTGCAGATGGGTAGGATAAACTTGACTCTGGTTGGGTATGCATGTTTATTTTTTTTTAATTCCATTTTTTAATTAGTTTCAGGTGTACAAAGCAACGTAATAGTTAGATATTTACACTCCTCACAAAATGATAACCCTCCCCAATCTACTACCCCTCTGACATCGTATATCCCTGTTACAATAAATGTCATTGACTATCATGCCTATGTTGTACTTCACATCCCATGACTATGTATACCAGGGATGCCAAAAAAATGTACACAAGTGGACACTTTGGTCAGTGTTGCTCAAGTGGTAGTTCGCCATAATGAGAAGTTTTGGACACTGATGGTAACCACTTTGAGCACCTCTTATAATTGCAGAAGTCAAATGTGACTTGTATTCATCTTTTGTTATCGTTATATTTTGAGTGTTACAATTTTAACAGTGTTTTGATTTGTTAAAATGTGTATACTATTTGTTGGATATATATATATATTTTCAGACAATTAAGTCGGTGAACTCATCCTAGAAAAAGTACTACATACTTCATTGCTGAATATCACTATGGTCATCTTCGAAGTGCTCCCCTTGGGAAGCTATGCACTGATGCACTGACACCAGTGCCTTGTCCATCCTTCAAAGAAATTTTGGGACTCTTTTTTTGGGATGGCCATCAGAGCTGTCGTCATATTACCCTTAATGTCCTGAATGTCATTCAAATGTCTTCCTCTCAATATTTCCTTTATCTTCAGGTAAAGAAAGAAGTCATTGGGGGCCAGATCAGGTGAGTAGGGAGGGTGTTCCAATACAGTTATTTGTGTACTGGCTAAAAACTCCCTCACAGACAGTGCTGTGTGAGCTGGGCATTGTTGTGATGCAAGAGCCATGAATTGTTGGCAAAAACTTCAGGTCATCTAATTTTGTCAAGCAGCCTTTTCAACACTTCCAAATAGTAAACTTGGTTAACTGTTTGTCTAGTTGGTACAAATTCATAATTAATAATCCCTCTGATATCAAAAAGGTTAGCAACATCATTGCAACAAATTTGCCAACTTAATTGTCAGGCCTTCATGTGCGCTCGCACGCGTGCCTGTGTGTGTGTGTGTGTGTGTGTGTGTGTGGGTGTGTGTGTGTAATTATAGTTGACATTCATTTTAAGGAATTTGGGGATTTAAAATACAGGAGAGAAAAACTAGAGTGAGAAGGTGATGTAATCATTTTCTAGACATTCTGGGTTAGACTGAGGAGCAGCCATACTGCTTTGGGCTTGGGTATCAAAATGGAAAATAATGAAAAGTGAATAATCACTACCAAAGGATGCCTATCTTTTTTTTCTGGTGTGTGTGTGTGTGTGTGTGTGTGTGTGTGTGTGTGTGTGTGTGTGTTTTAAAGAAAAAAGAAGAGGAAAGTTGTAGTCTTACTACTCCAGCAATTGAGAAACATCTTGTGAAACACTAGTCTACCCCCAAGTTCCAAGAATGACCCTTAATTTTGCTTTCCTTCTTTTTTGTTTCCTAACAATTGACCTCCCTTAGTATAGCTGTGTACACTAGAAATTAAGCAAAAAAACAAAAAACAAAAAAAAGAAATTTCTCTGTGTGCATGTTAGAATATTCGTGTTATAATAAAAGGGATACTTGAAGCCTCAATGGAATTAAGAAAACAATGATTTAACCTAATGCTGGTAAAATGAGAAACAATGGACTTCTGAATGCAAATTTGAAATATTATTATTATTTTTTAATGTGGCCCGGAAATTACATATGGTTTTTCAGGGCTTTAAGGTGCACTTTTAAGGTGCAATTTTCTATCTGACCACCAGGTAGCAGACAAATGCCTTGAAAGACAGGTTCTTCTATCCGAAGTGAAAATGTCAAAAACTTACCACAAATGGAACATAAATAAAGCCAAAGAAGTATAGTGCATTGATAAACACAGCGGTTCTTTTGTTTGAAAAGTAAAGGATGTCGGAAGGCATATGCTAAAACAAAACATCTCAGCCATTTTCCATCTCAACATATTTAAAGGTTTTATCAACTGTCAATTACTCCGTGGGTTTGGATTGAGGAGGGAGTTTCTCCTTTTTCTGAAGGTGAGCAAGTACTAATGAAAGGGAAAATGTGCTCAAGTATCCTGCCTACTTCCTGGAATTACTTGACAAGACTAAAGAAAGGGAACATTGTGAGACATCCCCATAGTTAATCTCCTGACACAGAGGTCCCTAGAAGTTCTCTTTCGTCATAGCAAAGCTAGCTGTAAAAAAAACAAGTTGAGTTTTCAATTTAACTTCTTGTGTAAGTATCAATTAAGGGTTTAGTTTAGTCATTGGCACATTTTTAATTAAACTTCAGTCCATCAACTATAAAATCAATAAAATTGTAGTATAAAATTTTGTTTGTAGGCAAGTTTAAACAAATTATGATTTAATACACGAACTCAACATGATGTGTACCTTTATCTTAATAATCACTTAATGTTATAAAAACCACCCCTGGGTTTTATTTAAGCAGGCCTATTCCAAAGGATGATTAGTCTTAGGTAGAACTGAGTTGGGCAAGTCGCCTTCGAAATCAGAGGGTTCCAATATGCCCCCTCCCAATTCTTTAACCTATCACTCTATAACCCCAGCCCCCATCTTCCCTGAGTGCCAAGTATACACATGATTGTTCCTTCCTCTGTCTTTTAATACTTGTTTTTACAACCTCACATAAAAGACAGCAATGGGCTTTCTATGTTACCCTTCTGAGCACTGACTGCATTTTTATAGGGTTTGAATCCTTAAGCTGAAGGGAGAAGTGAGAAGGTACAGGACTTTAGATTCAGAAGTCAGGATACTGCATTTAACTCCCAGCTCTGCCCCTTACTAGTAAACTGTTCAACCTTTCTGTGGCTTTTTTTCCTCTTTTGCAAAATGGTGGAAATAGTTCTAGGACCTAGCTCATGGGGCTGCTCTGAGCCTTAAGGGAGATCATGAGACAATGTGTCTGGCATGGTGCAAACTCTTAATGAGTGTTAGGTGTATGCCTTCATTACCAGGGAGGTTTTTTATAAGCCCCTTCTCAGGTGACTGGAATCATTACCCCTGGCAGTTTTTCTGTTAAAGAGGCCAGAGAATTCTGAGCTTGACTATGATTTAGTGCCTAGAATGCAGTTTAAAAGAACAACTGTTCATGATAATAATTGTCATGCTGTGTAGCCCCATGGGAGCCACCCAACACTTTCCACAAATGAACCTCTTATTTTGTAAAGAGATACCATTGACTAGACACACAATAATATTTGTATTATTTGTATAAATTGTATTTACTGTAGTCTCAAAGCTCTTTCACAATTAAAAAGTCTAAGGTAAGATCTGAGATGATTAATAGACACCTCAAACCCAGCACACCCCAAACTGAACTTCCGACCTCCCCACCCCCCATGCAGAACCCTCACATCTCAGTATATGGCAGTTCCACCCTGACAGTTTTTTAAGCCACATTCACAACTCCACTATTTCTCTTACATCCCACACCCAGTCTGTTAGAAATTCTGTTGCCTCAACCTTCAGGATATATCCAGGAGCTGACCACTTTTCCCTAGTTCTATTGCCATCGTCGTGGGCTCAGCTACCACCTCTTACTTGATTTCTGTAATAACTTTAACTGGTCGTGCTTACTCCACATCCTCACCCCCAGTCTATTCTAAACACAGCAGTCAGATCCTTTAAAAATAGAAGTCAGGCTGTGCCTCTTCTCTGCATGGAACTCTATACTGACTCTTCACTTGGACTAAAAACCAAGGTTCATACTCTGTATTGCAAGGCGTTCCGTGACCCAGCTGTCACCTACTTATGTCCTACTAGCCTCCATTAGCTCACCCCCCTCCATCACATCGGTCTCAGTGCTGGTCCTCAAAATTACCAGAGAAATCCACCTCCAGATCTTGGGGCTAACTTTTCTTCCTCTCCAGAACACTCGCCCCCAGACAACTGTAGAACTAATTCCTGCAGATCCTTCAAAGCTTTGTTCAGGTCTTATTTTCACAATGTGGTCTCCCTAACCACTCGATTTAATATTGCAAATATTAATGCACCCCTCCCCCTCCCTAACCATACTACCCTGTTCTACTTATTCTTGTGTTCCTTAGTACTCACCACCTTAAATACTCAACGATCTCTCTCTCTCTCTCTCTCTCTCTCTCTCTCTCTCTCTCTCTCTCCCCCCCCCACCTTCCTTCCTTCTCTCTCACTCTATCATTTATGCTGCTTATTTTATTTTATCTATGTCACTTCACTGGAATATAAGCTCCATACTGGCAGGGATTTTGATCTGTTTTAGTCATTGATGTGTCCCAAGCAAATAAAATACTCAATAAATATTTGCTGAATAACTAAATCAGAGTGGGAGAAGAAAAGAAGTATGCAGAGAGGAATTAAGATACACTGAAGATTTATTGATCACTGTTCTAAGCACTTTCACATACAGATTTATCTGTTTTTCTCTTTTATTTGAGATTGGCAAAAATCAAGCCTATGTTAACACAGATTTGTGTCATCATTTCTTGTCTACTAGTTGCTTTTCAGCTACCAGGAGTAGATGCTGAAATACAATAGTTATATCACTGTCTCTGCATATGCTTGGGTAAGAACAATAACAGTAAGAAGAACTAGAGGAAAGTTGAGAAAAGAAAGAATATGGCCAATTCATTCAATGGAGTTTCAGAAGATATGTAAGTACAGCCCTTGCAATGCTTCAGGCTCCAGCAATGAAGTTCGTCAAACATACGCTCATGTTTGTAAGTAATGTTCTAGGAAAACTGGTTTCGATGCAGACTATTTGTTTAAAATGGCCTCAGCAAAAAGTTAATAATTTTAAAAATAACTAAATTCAACAAATACATATTGAGTAAATATTGCGTACCAAGCAATGTGAGCAATGATGAAAAAAAAAATTGAGACATTATCTTTGCCCAGTAAGAGGTTATAATTGAGTAGGAGACCCAAGACATGTAAAACCAATAATTATAATTCACTGCAGAATGCAGTGTTATCGTAAAGGTACAGAGCACAATAGAAAGACAAGAATGTGAATGATTAATTCCAATACTCAGAGATAGTGACTTTTAAATTTCTTTTTAAATTTGTGTGTTTATCCTTGCAAGATGCTTCAACTAAATTGACCTTAGCCAACTGCAGGTAATTGCTATGGTTTTTTTTTTTTTTATGTTATCAGACTCTATGCTCCTAATTTTTCACTACCATAATTGATTTAAGTAATGCTTTGTAGAGTACAATATCCTGAACCCTGAAGCATTCAAGATTATTTTTTGAAACTAGTAATTTTCCATAATCTGAAGTGCTAACTGGACTCAATTCATCTTATTAGCTGAACTTGAAATGAATTGGAAAATATGAAGTATGAATTTCATAAAACACAATTCCAGCAAGTATCTATCAAAAAAAATACTGTGGTGGTAGCTTTATAAACACTACTATTTGAATGTATTTTATTTAGATGATAAAAATTATAAATATACAACCAAGCCAAAAATTATGAGAAGTTCTTATGCTAATATTCCCATTTTTAGTGAATGATAACATCAGACCCAAAAACTTAGGAATTATCTTTGAAACATCCCTATCTTTCCTCTCATCCAGTAGCCAATCCAGCATCATATCATATGAATTTTTACCTCCCCAGTATCTTTCACATACATCTACTGCTCTCCACCTTCGCTGTTATTCTAGTTCAATCTACAATTATATCTCTATGATTCTAATGTATTAATACCACATCAACTCTGATGCCCTATAACTCATTCTCCACATTACAGTAAGAATGGTTCTTGTTCATGAGTGTGGTTATTTTGGGACCCCAGGTGTGAAGAGCTGGATTACTCGTATTTCTTAGCTCATGGCACACTATCTTCATCAGTCTATGCAACGTTCTCTTATTTTATTATTTATTTTATTATTTTCACCCTGTACTCCCCATCTGCGTTTTTTTCTCCTCTCATTCTGCTTATTAGTATAGGTAGAACACTTGAAGAAATATGATGTTATTTCAGCCTAACAGGTTTAAAAACTATATAAATGTTATAATGCAAAAGATTATATTCTATCTTATTTTATCTTCACTCAACACTGTGCTCTGAAAATGTATCCATAAAGCTGTTTGTATATTAATTAAGTAGTAATTAAGTATTTCTACCTGCTGTCTACTATTTCACTGAATGCATTCACAACGTTTTTACTCATCATGGGTAAGCATACATTTTTTTTTTCATTCAGCATGTATTTATTGAGCAGCAACTAAGAGTTAAGCAAGTTTGTAGGCCACAGAAATAAGAGAAAATAAAATGGATCAAAGAACCATTACCTCAGGAACCATTACTCTAGTGGTAGAAACATATAATAAACAAGATAAATAAGTAAAATATAGATTTTGAATGGTAATAATTGCAGGGGAAAAACAAGAAAGAAAGGAGATAATAAGACGTGCGCAAGGATTCGGGATAGTCAAGGAACACCCCTGTGTTCAGAGGTGACATTTGAGTAGTGAGGGTATGAGCCACATGGGTATTTGGAGGAAGAGCATTCCAGGTATAGAAAGAATAAATTCAAATCCTCAGTGGGGAGTGAAAAACTGTGTTCAAGAAACAGTAAGGAGCCCAACGTGGCTCAAGCAGAGTGAACCAGGGAATGAATAGTATGGGTGAGATTAGAGAAGTACTATGAAAACACACCTTTTCTTGAGCTTTGTAGGTCGCTTTAAGGAGTTTAGCATTTGTGTGAATTAGATGAGAAACCACTGAAGCAGATGAATAACATGACTAGATATATGTTTCTTCAGGATCTTTCTGATTACTGTTTTGAAAATAGACTGAAAGGGGCAAGGCAGACACAGGCAGACGGGTTAAGTGAGTCTTGAAATCATCTTGTGTGAGAAAATGATGGTAAACCAATGTGGTACCAGTGGAGGTGGCAAGAAGTTCTTTGCTTTTTTGTATTTTTAGAATGTGGAGCCAATAGATATTTTTGATTTATCATAATAGGACATGAAATAGAGTCAAAGATGACACAAAGGTTTTTGGCTTGAGTAACTGAAATAATGAATCATCATTTACTCAGGGGGGACAATAAAAAAAAAATCAGTTATGCCCATGTGCAGCCTGAAATGCCTGTTAAACATCTAAGTAAAGTGATTGATCACACAGTTGGATTTATGAGATTATAGTTCAGAGGAAAAAAATCTAGGCTAGAGATATAAATTTGGGAGTCTTCAACATTTGATAGTATTTAAAGCCATGAGATTAAATGAGTTCATTCAGGGAAGAAGGATAGCAAGATAAGACACCTAAGAACTGATGTTTGACTCACACTAACATTTGTACATTGGGTAGATAAGGAAAAGCTAGTAAAACAAACAAACAAACAAAAAACCCAAAAGCTAAAACATGTCCAGAGAGGCAGTTCTCCCTTTAGTTCAAGAGAAATTTTCAAAAGGCATGCCTTTTTCTTTGTCTGTGGAAATACCCCACGAGTCAAAACAGGGACCTACGTTTGGGGTTTTGAGGAGTTGACAATACCAAGAGAAACTGTCTAGCAACACCACTTCGCTTAAACAGCTTTCACTTTTTTATTTTGTGAAGAAGCTAAAGACATCTGCGAGTGAATAAGATGGGATGGGAGGGAAAGCACATGCCGCATGTCCAGTGATTGACAGGCTTTCTCACTGGCTCAGTCAGGGCTCCCTACCAGCAGGTGTGACTCACGGTCTCACTTGCAGATTTCTCTGCCAAGGATACAAGTTACCTAATGGTTTGTATGTGCCAATTTGCAGCCAGCTCTGCACACTCTCAAGGACATAGGGAGTCAATGTTTCATAGTGTGGCCAGCAGGCCTGTATGCTAACTGGGTAAGCTGAGTGCTCTGAAAGCGCTCACATTGATTGCTTAGCAGTTGTATCAGCTTCATTCTGATGAGTGAGACCCAAACCCATCAGCCATGGCATCATTGATTATATAATGTTTTTACAAGTTATGTCACACCTCATGAATAGGTTCCAGAACTTTCTTTACTTTTCAAAATTTACGCCTTTGAAGCACAAGAAGTGTATATTTCCTTTGAATGAGGTACGCTGTTTAACCAAAATGGAGTAAACATGTTTATGACGTCAACAACTACTGAGAAAAACATACTTACAAGCAAAGGAACACTTTTAGTGGGAAAGCTTGTTTAACACCTTTAAGCACAGCAAAACATGTTTTTATTTATTCTTATAAAAGTGTAGGATGAGGCATACATAACAAAATTTATTTCACACATGAGATATGCCTGACCATATCATCATTCCTCTGCTTCAAATTCTTCAAGGTTTCCTGTTGCTCTTAAGATAAAAACCAAAAAATTTGTTGGGGTGACAATAGTTAGTGAAATTACATATGTTTCATGTGTAAAATTCTATGATACATCATCTATATATCACAATGTGTGCTCGCCACCCAGAATTGGTTCTCTTTCCATCACCATATATTTGAGCCCCTTTACCCTCTTCTACCTTCCCATACAACCTTACCCTCTGGTAACCACTAAACTATTGTCTGTGTCTATGAGTTTTTGTTTCTTTGTTTGTTCGTCTTGTCCATTTGTTGCTTTCAGTTTTATATCCCACATATCAGTGAATCCATATGGTTCTTGACTTTTTCTGTCTGACTTATTTTGCTTAGCATAATAATCTCAAGATCCATCCATATTGTCACAAATGGCACTATTTCATCTTTTTTATGGCAGAGAAGTATTTCATTGTGTATATATACATCTTTAGCCAATCATCTATTGAAGGGCACTTGGGTTTTTTCCATGTCTTGGCCACTGTAAACAATGCTGCAATGGACATAGGAGTACATATATCTTTACAGATAAATGGTTCATTTGGGGCAGGGGGAGGTAAATACCCAGAAGATGGATTGCTGTGTTGTATGGTAATTCTATTCTTAATTTTTTGAGGAAACTTCATACTGTTTTCCATAGTGGCTGTACTAATTTACATTTCTACCAACAGTGTATGCGAGTTCCTTTTTCTCCACAGCCTCTCCAATACTTGTTATTATTTGTCTTGTTGATGACAGCCATTCTAACAGGTGTGAGGTGGTATCTCATTGTGGTTTTGATTTGCATTTCCCTAATAGCTAGTGAAGTTGAGCATTTTTTCAAATATCTATTCACCATTTGTATCTTCTTGGGAGAAGTGTCTGTTCAGGTCCTCTGACCGTTTTTTAATTGGATTGGTTGTTTTTTTGTTGTTGAAGTATACAAGTTCTTTATATATTTTGGATATTAGCCCCTTATCAGAGGTGTTGTTTGCAAATATTTTTCTCCCATTTGGTTGGTTACTTCTTTGTTTTGTTGAATTTTTTTTTTCTTATGTTTTGTTTTTTTCTGTGTAGAAGGTTTTTAGTTTGATCTAGTCCCATTCATTTATTTTACCTTTTACTTCCTTTGCCTTTGAGGTCAAATTCATAAAATCCTCTTTGAGCCCAAGGTCCATAAGTTTAGTACCTATGCTTTCTTCTGCACAGTTTATTGTTTCAGGTCTTATGTTGAGGTGATAAAGCCCAAAATATTCAAAATGGCTGCCTGGATCCTACAGGGTGTGGCCTCAATCAACCTTTCTAGTTCGATGTCAGAACAATTGTCTTCATCCAAAATGGCCTTTTTGATTGAATTCCTGTTCAGTGCAGGGACTTCGTATGCAGTTTTCTCTACTTGGAATTCTCTTCTTCCACCCCACTCTCTAGCAATCCTTCATTTACCCAGTTATTTCCTTAAATCTTACATTATTTCTTCCTCAGGGAAACCTTCCTTGACTCTCCAGATTATATCAAGGTCCCTATCACTTGCTCTTAAAGTACTGTATATATTTCCTTTGTAACCATTAGATCACTTGTAATTTAACTTTTATCTGTATAATTATTTGATTAATATCTGCCTAACTAGAAATACACTCCATTGCATTCCAACAATTAACACAATGCCACGTTACATAGGTTTTCATTTATATTTGTTGAATAAATCAATAATAGAAAGCACTTGTCAGATTCTTGAACAGGGCAGTTTTCTTAAAGTGCTTATATTTTTACTTAAAAAAAATCCATGTTGGAAGCATTGAATTATAATGAGAAGTTCTGCATGTAATATAGGCATCTTAAATTTACCATGAAACTGGATTTTTGCATTAGTGATGCAGACACTAGAATAATGGATATTATAATTCATGCTGAGTGATGTTTTGGACAACAAATGTGACCTGATATTAGTCTGAGTATCTAAAACCTATGCATTATTATTGGAAGAACACAGTTTACTAAGCAATAAATGTGAATGGAATTTGACTCATTAAGCACCCATAGTTATTATAATAAATTGTGAGATTTTTATAGACCATAGCCACAGTGTTATGAGTCATAAGATGCCTGAATTGAATACGTTCACATTCAGCCAAAGAGAAAATTTTGACAGCTCAGTTGATACTTCAGTGTTTCCACTGGATATTTTTAAATTGTAGTATGTATTCTGGGTCGACCAGTATCTAAATTTCTTGCTTATTAGTGAAATAGGTTTGCAGGAGCATTTTGGACAGCCATTTGTCTCATGCTAGCCAAAGATTAATTATGCCAGGGGTGCCAAAAAAATGTATGTATACACGTTTTAAGATATGTTATCTATGTATTATTTTTTGAAGTTGAATTGAATTATGGTAGCAACGTGTAATTGCAGCACTCGAACGTGACTTGTATTCATTTTTTGTTATCAGTATATATTGAGGATTACAATTGTAATAGCTTTTTCCTTTCTTAAAATGTGTATACATTTTTTGGCACCCTCGGTATATCCATGTGGAAAGCCCAAAGACAAGGCAGTTCCAGAGTGTTGTCTTTCCCACCTTGGAAGAAGATGTTTGGCCTCCATGTCTGCTGACCAGCCCACCCACACAACCCATTCTTTTCACGCCAAGCCCAAACAACACATGCCAGTTTCCTCTCTATTTTCTTGCTCTCCTTGGATCATTTAGCTAGGGAGAAAAAAAGGGGTACAAGTTATTTGCTAAGATAGAGTTTAATTTTAAGCGTAAATGAGCAGGGGAAAGGGGTCTGGTTTGAGTGTGGAATAGAATAGGGCAGAAAATATGATGTGGAGAGAAGGAGCAGCAAGAGCTAAAGATCTCGCCCAGCTAGTGTTAGTGCCTCCCAGAGGACAGCTTTGACACTTCTGATAAGCAGGAAGCTTGAGAGCTGAACAGAATCAGTTACTACAATTATCAAGAGTTCTGGTTCAACCAAACTTTGAAGACTTGTACTCCTTTTTGTCATTATTCATGCCTTTCATAGAATACTGTTTTATTTGTTTGTTTATTGTTGATAGTCTCACTGGCCCTACTTTGGAAGTCTCAGTAAAGACCATGACAGTTTTGATCTGGACTGTATTTTTATTATCTAGAAAAGCATATGGCACTAAGTAGACCTTCAGGAAATCTTTACTAAATTAACAAAGCATGTTTAAAGCCCCAACAAATATTTCTACCTTATCTGTAAATTCCTTCCTGATTCCTTTAAGCAAAATAGTCATTCTCTTTGTATTCTATCTGGGTGTGTATTTTATTCATCCATTCATTTATTTATTCATTTGTTTGTTCATTTATTCATTTGTGCAACAAACACTCATTCAGTGTGTGCAGTATACTAAGCACTCTTAGAGACATTGAAGCTAGAAGATGGAATAAAAAACTTTGCCTTGATGTTACAATTTAAAGGAGGAGGCAGGAAGTGAAGGGTTAAGATAGAGACTTTTAGCAGAGGGCATTGGAAGAGCTCCACCCTCCCAGCAGCAAGAAAGGCTTTCTTCAGAACAGACTTTAGGCTGAGGTCTAAAGGATGCATAAAAGGGAATTGCATTTCAGAAGGAAGCACTGGCATTTCCAAGGCTTAGGGGCTAAAATAGAGCATGGCATCTGCTGAGAATTGCACTGTTCACCTGACAAATCCCAGCAAGGAGACAATGCCCTCCACATAGTAAGTACTCAATAAATGTTTATCACAGTGGTTGTATGGTTTCTCCACTGACAGAGCAATTATGGAAACTAGAAAAGCATCCATAATTAAGTACTCTGTGCTTTCCTTACCTTGCTCTAAGAGTAATATAATCTCTCTCCTGTTACATCGATATGTGGCTGAAGTAGCATTCATTCCTACACATCTTGTGTTCTAATTACCTTAAAGGACAGAAGACAGAACCTGCATTGTCTATGCAGTGCCATTACTGCACAGCACTTTCCATTTTAGTGCCACAGCTTCTCCTGCTATGGGTGGAAAAAGGACCTGAGTACCAACCATTTCCCCATTCTATACCCTCACCACTCCAGGTCTGAAAGAAATCCTCCTCCTCCTATCTTAGGAGAAGAAAAGCAGGTGCTTAAAATCTATCAAAAAGCTTTCACTGCCCTTTTTGCAAAAACAATGAACTCTGTTATTCTTTCAATACTCTGGCTCTTCCAGTATATTCCATGCTAATTAATACAGAATAACTTGGGATGATTTCTTGTCAGTCGTAATTCATGACTGTCTTTTCTCTGCTCTTTTATGATTTCTAGCCAACTCCCATCTGTTTTGTAGTTTCAATACCAGCTTGTCACAAAAGAGATTCACTGACCACCTAAGATTCAAAGGGGTGGGTAGCACAAAAGCTGCAGAGGTGTTTCACATATCAATCTGTAAGAAAGATTCAAATGGTAGAACCCAGAGTACATATTAAGCCTGTTAGGATCAGAAAAGGTGCCATTTATTAATGAGATAATGAAAAGACATACAAAATAGATAGTTCAATAATTACCTCACTCTAAAACAAAAACAACCCCCACTCCAAAAAAAAAAAAATCATATGGAATATAACAGGATCCTAAGGAGAGGGATTACCAGGACAAGGTCAGTTGCAAACCTGTATAGTATTTCACATTCTACCTTGATGACTGTCTCAACCCCTTTCATCGTCTTTCCAGTCTATTCTTTTTCTGTCTTCTCCTTATCACATCTCTCTTTCCTTATAATGCACATACAAAATCAGGAATTTTAAAACAATTTTATCTCATTGACACTGTTTAAAAATATAATCACTTTACATAAAAATTGAGATACTTAGTTTCTCTTGGGAAAAATAAAAGGGGGCCTGCATTTCTTCTTGATGATAATTAACTAGAGGGGACAGTGTAAACTCTCTGGATTGTCTTTTTGCCCCAGTCCTCACTAATCCCTTTAATCACACAAAGCTGCTTTCATTTGTTTGCAGAATCTGTCTAGTTTTGATAGGAGTTTGAGTTTCATTTCTCTTTCACTGCCTGTATCTCTTTGACAGCCTGTATCACTTTATGTTTGTTTGTATAATTATCGATATACAAGTCCATCCTTTTACTCAACTGCTAGCCTTATGAGAATTCTGTTCTTCATTTTTGGATTACCAAAGAGCCTATAATGGATGTTCAAATATTCATAAAGTGAATATTCTATCAAAGGATAATTCAGTAGATGAGAATGTATCACAGAGTAGAGAAAGGACTGGAACAGGAAGGAGTAGCACATCTGGCTTTTCATTAACACACTGTGATTTTCAGCAAGGCATATTTCCATTTAGGAGTCTCCCTTTCCATGTTTCTAAAAATACGGAAGTTAATTCGAATGATTATAATGATTATCTTTTCACTCTAGAATTTTATGATGTTAGAGTTTTTTGAATTAGACTTTCCTCAGTTTCTATAAATTTGCCAGCTGGGTCACGAAATCCCTACCATCTCCCCTGTTGAATATGAGTGGGAAGTCATTTTGATTATAGATTTGCAAAGGCAGGCAAGAGAGCACATCAAAGAAAATAATACTTGGCACATTGTAAATGAGAATTCAAACCAAATGTTTTTAGACTATGTTGTTGTCTTTGATGTGCCGTTATCTAAATCCTCGGGTTTCAGATGTGATTTAGAGTTAATAATATGGTAAGAGTCAAGCAACTCTGTCTTCCTTGTTATGTGACACAAAAAGGGAGAATACAGGCGCCAGGGAACTCATGATGAATAATTTGCTGAGTCATGTGTTTCTTTGTATTCTGCAAAGCACTAAGAATTTTGCTGCCACTTGAAAGATAAATAATAATAACTGTAATAAATTCTTCTTTATTCCCAACAGGACTGTCAGAATCTGAACAGTACTTTTTTGCAATATTGTAACTGGGGGACACAGGCTCCCTGGTGTTTTCCAGAAGCTCAGAATCATGTCATAGGATATATTGTTCTGACTTGGCCTCAGACTGGATGTCTCAAATAAAGGAGGTGAACTCCTTTTTTACATGCATCACCACAGAAATGTTAATTAACCATTGTAGAAAAATTAAAATATAAATGAAAAGGAAACATTAGAATGAAAATCACCTAAAATGCCTCCATATAGACAGTTACTCTTAACAATTCCATATACATGCACACACACATATACTCAAAATTTTACAAAGGATAATTGTCATTTTAACCTCTAGTATCTTTCCCCTTCTTACCAGCACTGTGCCATCCTATGGAATACAATGTGTACCTCCTTGTATGGAATTGTGGTGAGATGGTAAATCTAGGTGTTATGGTTTTTCAACTTTGATATTTCTATACGAAGCAGTCTTGCTCAGCCTCGGCACTGCTGACATTTTGAGCCTGATGATTCTTTGTTATGGGAGCTTCCTGCCCATTGTAAGATGGTGAGCAGCATCCCTGGCCTCTGCCCACTTGATGCCAGTAACACCTCTCAAATTAGGATAACCAAAAAGTTTCCCAAACATGGCCACTGGGGCACAATTGCCCCCAGGGAGAACTAGTGGTATCGTGCACAGCCCTAGAATAAAATTCCACCTCTTACGAAGGCGGAGTGACTTAGCTGTTCAGAGACTGTGAAGGACAGGACTACGCATGCACACCTTTGGTATTCCCTCTGGGATCTGTTTGCCTCCAGAGAATATATATGGTCTGGTCTTAGGCTCCTGATAATATTGGGCTGTCGAAAAAGTCATGACGCATTTTTGCAACAAAAAACATAGAAACATACGACATGACTTTTCTGACAACCCAATATATTACCTAGAGCTTGAAGTTTTGGCTGTGGTTTACCTAACCAAGTGTTTTTTTGAACCTAGATGATGGTCACAATTGTACAACGTGGCGTGTTTTTAAGGTTCTATAGTTGGCTTGATTTAGGTGAATGGTCTTAGGACTGAGGACTTTGTGAGTGCAAGCTACATGGTTGCTTTGACCTTGAGAGGTCATCACAGCTTAGGGTGGCTTTATCCTCAGGCTACTGACTGTGTCTCAGCAAAAATGGGCCATAATGGTCTTCACAGATGTCTGCCTCTTGGGCTCTAGAATGCAAGCTGTTGTACCTTGACTGCAAACTGTATTTTGACTTGACCCTGCAAAAGAGACAAAAGGATAGATTTTTTTTCCCTTTGAACATTCATAGGGAGAGAACTATTGGGTTGTCAGAAAAGTCATGATGTATTTTTTCTATGTTTTTCATTTAAAACATGTGTCATGACTTTTCCAGCAACCCAGTATTTACTGCTATGTTATGCCAGGCTCTCAGATTGGAACTTTGAACAGCACAGGATGTTGAGTTCCAAGTGGACTCCACTAGTGAATTTCAAACTCTAAATTATTAGTGCCAGGCCTAACAAATCATTGCTAGATCAGCTGCCCGAGATTCCACTCTTCTTTTTGTTGTCTTAAACTGTGACCTTGACAGAGCTAACATTTTTGATTTATGTGCCATGTCCACATGTTGGTACATGTGTCGTCTCCACTACCATCAGCACATGATCTCAAAATGGTTATGACTTTGTTCATTGCACAAGTTCTGACCAGAGCATTAAATTTCAGAGGCCCAAACTATGATTTTACTTATATTAGGATGGTCAGTTTGGGTAATTATGAAAAAAAATAAAAGTATGTAGTCCCTTACCATAAAGGGTATATTCTTTCTTCTTGGTTGATGGCTATGAAACAACCAATGAAACTTTGACTAATACTAAAAGTTGTGAAAGTAATTAAAGAGATCTATGCCTAAAACAATGTTTCTCGGAATCAAAGTTCCCAGGAAATCAAGAAATGGTTTGCAAAAAAGAGGTTTCAGCCAACAAACACTTAGAAAGGAGCAGGAGAAGAATAAAAGTAAATAAAGGAAAGCAAATAATTAAGCATGAGGAAGAGAATTCATTCTTTAATTTTAAGATCACAGGTGATACACTAAACAGATATGAAGGGGTAAACGACATTAGGTCTTCAAGGCCACAATAAACAGATATAAAAAGAGAAAAAGAAATGCTTCCAGATCTCATTTTTTTTAAAGAGAGTATATGAAATTGAGGAATTATTTCATTTATTCACAAAGGGTATCTATGGTCCAATAACTTCTAATAGAGGTGGATAAGCAAAAATCTTAAAAAGCAGGTTAAAATGACTGGCTCTACAAAGAGCAAGATTCAGAAATTTACTTTGGACTTTGAACCATGCAATTAGTTCAAGTATAATAAAACCACAAGACAATGTGAGCGCATGAAGAAAAGGACATAGTTATAGTTATGTCAAACAGTTTCATAGAAAGTTTGGACCTATTATGAAAGAAAAACTAAGAAGATCGATATTAGGCCCTCAAGAATTACTTGGTGACCTTTCAAGGTGACAGTTATTGCCAATAGACTTGTATCATCTATTGCTTGTACCTTGAAAGAATGTGCTCCAGGAAGTTTTAACATATGAATCCAAGGGGAGACACAGACAAGATCCTAATGCAAGCTGGGCAGAATAATAACAGAGTCCATGCCTGATTTGAACATTTGTCCAATGAAAGAGTATCTCCTGGGTGAGATTATCTGACTTGGGGGAAGTAAAAGTGGACACAAGTTGTTTGAATTGTGGAAGTTTTTTTTTGTTTTTTGTTTTTGTTTTTTACCAGAGTAATAGTAGTTTATTAAGAGAGAGTACATTTCAAAGAAGTAGAAGTAAGCCTGAGCAGTAGAGAATGGCTCAAGGGCCCATTATTAGAAATTACATTCCCAAGAGTTTGGAGTGGGCCACACGCAAAGGCAAGGCTCAAAGGGAGGAAGTGGGGTCAAAAGAGAAGAAGCAAAGTGGTCCAAAAGAAGGACAGCAGTCAAAAAAGGCGAACTTCCCAGGACTTGGGGTTTTTATCACTTTTTCTCTAGAATGGGCTGTTCCCCTCTGGGTGTGGGACCCCTTGATTGGCAGAATTGTGGAAGTTTTTAGAAGCCCCATAAACATCATATATTCTAGCTATGGAAGACAGCAATAAGACAAAATTGAGAGGAATATGTAAGAAAAATAAAGTCTGAGCCAGAAAACAAAGAAAGGAAAGAGTAAGACATTCAAACCCAGCAAAAAGTGCTAGTTTTATCTGTCTAAACTAAAAAAGGGAGCAATTTAAGAATCAGATAAAAGCTGAACTGGTAAAGCTGAACTGAGCATTTCTAAAATAAATAAGGGAATGTCAAAAGGAAATAAAGAACATAACAGCTCTGTAAAAAAAGTGCACAAGAAAAGTCTGGGACATTTAAAAGCTTCAGGAAGAGAATGCGTTGGTGAGCACATGGCAGAGGTATTGGTCTTTACTGAACCCTGGGACATAAGCTTCAAAATTTCAGTAGCTGTGTCAGTTCAGGAATCTGCGGAAGGTGATTCTACAGTTGAACAAACATGGAGACCAGGTGAAAACCTTTCCAAGCATGCTGGTTTCACAAGCCTAAAAAATAACACAACAAAATGCAATGAGAGCAGCCACTATGCTTCTACCCAAGAGAAAGTGAAAGCTTTGTCAATTAGTGCAGAACCACAGCATAAGAAGCACAGATTCTAGTGGGAGATGAAGATAAAGAAAGTTTAAATTTGCCGGAAAAAACAACAACTAAGATCTGGTCGCTGGGGATCCACATTGCAAATTTTAAACTTTGCAAGCAAATAGCAATATTACAATATGTCTGGGTAAGTGTGTGCAGGCTGATTAGAAAGAAAGATTATTTCAGAGAGAGGGGACAGTGTCTTCAAGACTCAGGGGCAAGAGATAAATGTCACAATTGGAGGACTGCAACTAGGTCAAGCGATGGAATGGGGTACTGGCCACAAAAGAAGTCAGAAGCCAGATCTTATGTTTAAAAAGAAAAAAAAAAAAAGCCCAAGCCATAGTACGTACTAACTATATATTAGAAGGGAATATGGAACGCAACACCTTTTTAAAAAAAAGTTTTAATGAAGGAAATATTTAGTGTCCTATGAAAAGCAGCAACTAGCAATATTCATGGTAACACTTATAAAACTGGCCAGGGAGAGAAGAGAAGTACTGGAAGTAACAGATGATGATAGATAGATAGATAGATAGATAGATAGATAGATAGATAGATAGATAGACAGATAGACACTGTCTCCTGTGTCAATTATCTATTGTTGCATAGCAATGTGTCCCAAATGTTAGTAGCTTAAAACAATAGTTAATTACTTTTCATGGCTCTGTGTGTTGGTTGGGCAGCTCTTCTGCTGGTCTCACTTGACCTTTCTCATGGGGCTGGGTTCAGGTGGTATATTAGTTGGAGGTTGTGCTCAGCTGGGTCAGCTGGAGTGTCAGGGTCTTTCTTTCTATGTACTCTTTTATTGTCCAGAAGGTTCTTTACAGCATGATGGTCTCAGGGTTACAAGTGCAGGAAGTGACAATTATAAGGCTTCTTGAGTCCCAGGTTCAGGAACCTGTGCTGTCCCTTGAAATTTCCCATTAGCCTGTTCCTGTGTTTGCTTTCCTGTTTCATGGACTTTTTTGTCTCACTTGTTCTTTGTAAATTCTCTCCTACTAGTGATATACATCTTCCAGCAACTTTGTGAAAGAAGGTAATTTTTTTTGAAACTATGCATGCTTGCTAAAAATGTCCTTAATTCTACCTTCACACTTGATTGAAAAAGTCTACATCAAAAATAATTTTTACACAGAATTATGAAGGCATTGTTTTGCTGTCTTCTTTCAGTATTGCTCTCGAGATGTTGATTGCCTTTCTGATCTTCATCATACGTATAAAATCTATGTTCTTCTCTCTGGATGGTTTTAAAATCTTCCCTTTGTCCTCAATCTTCAGAAACTGCATATCAATGTTATTTGGTTTGGGTCAATGTTGACCCATTGTGTTGGGTATGCAGTGTACTCATTCAATCTGATAGATTCTGTTCTTAATTTGAGGGTAATGTTTTGAAATTTTTGAATTATACTTTTCTACCACTCTTTTTCTTTTTTTAAAAAACTCCATTATTTGAATGTTAAATACTTGGCCTGGTCCAATAAAATGTCTAATTTTTTCTCTGCTATTTGCTCTCTCTTTTCTATTGGCTGAGAAGTATCTTTAACTTTATTGTTCAGTTCTTCTCTTGAATATTTTATTGTTCTATTTTTAATTTCCATGAACTCCTGTTTGTTCTCCAAATATTCCTTTTTTATAGAATTCTTTCTTATTCCGTGATATAATAATTTCTAAGTATCACAAGGGCTGAGCTTTTTGTCTGTTCGACATACTACTGCATCCCTAATGCCTGACACATAGTAAGCCCTCAAATATTTGTTATATGAGCCTCTCTGAGGATATTTTTATAGATTTTTGGAGGTTTTCTTCTCTCCATGTAGTCTCTGTTTCCTCCAAAATTGTATTTTCTATTTATTTTGGCTTATTTCATTGTACATCAGCTGATTCTTATATTGTCTGCTTATATTTAAAAACTCAGCTTTAAGAAGTTGACTAGAAGCTTTTTATACACAGGCAGAACTTATTGAGAGTGGATTTATCTTATAGGATTCGTCAAATAGAATTTTAAATATCAATCCCAGTTTTTAACACACATTTAGTTAGATTTAACTGCAGAATGTTCTAAATCATGTGGGATGTATTTAAATGTCTAGTTTTAACATGATCTATCATTTTTCTCATCTCCCTGAATCTCTCGTAATCTTTACTATAATGACCTGCACAGAGTAGAGCTGCTTTATCTCTTAGTTTTACCTTCCAAATATATCCGTATAAATATCCAATGAGCTATATACAAAGATAATCATTGCAGTGTTGTTTGTAAAAAAACCTATGTATTCATCAGTATGGGAAGTGTAAAATAAATAATCGTACATTCATATAATGGAATACTATACTGATTTTAAAAAGCATGATGGATACCTACAAGTGCTTATATGAAAAGATGTTTGATTTTTGTTTAAAGCAAGGTACAAAACATAAAGAAAAATAAGTTGTGTTCCACTTGCATAAAAAAATGGATAAGGACAAAATTAATTATCCCTCACTTACAAATAAAGCCTGGGTTGTTGGGGATAGGAAACAGTTTCTATCTCCTTGATAACTTGTTCTAGGGAATAATACAAATCCATGACAACAAAACCATCTTCATGTCTTATTTATGGAACTGCAAAACAAATTTTAAGTTATACTTACTACATTTCAGGGACCCTTTTGTGTACATCTGTATTTTAGATACTTTACATATATTAACTTCAATGCTGACAGCTAAATATAAAGTATATACTTTATATTTAAAAGCACAGAGAAATAGATCATTTGCTCAAGTTCACTTCCTAAGATTTGTATCTACAGGTCTCTCTCCAGAATCCATTCTTTAACCATCATACTAACCTATTGTTTGACCATTACCTATTGAGTTGTCTGTTACTTTCAGCCTAAAGCATTTCTAGCTGGTATATGACTTAAAGGGTCATCTTTGATCGCTTTAAAATTATAGTTGGTGCATCGAAAGAAAATGAGTGTTTAAACCTTTCAATCAAACTCCTATTTACTCTAATAGTCACTGTTACTCACATCTTCGTCTTTATTGCATCATAACTCATAGTGGTGTTCCATTTTTATATCTGCATCCTTATAAAGCCTTATATTCCAGACATGTGCTTCTCTGTCCTGGTGCTGACCACTGCCAAGAAACATTTGTATACTTGAAATCTACTAAGAGGGTATGTCTTAAGTGTTGGTCACTACAAAAAAAAAGATAAAAAGTAAAACAATGGTAACTATACGAGGTGATGGATTGATGGATATGTTGGGTAGCTTGATTGTGGTAACCACTTCACAATGTATACATACATCAAAACATCAATTTCTACAACTTAAATACACATATGTAAGTTTTATTTGTCAATTATACCTCAACAAACCTGAAAAAGTCCCACATTTGTATTTATACTATTTTCCTGGATGTTTCCTTTTCTACTAGCTAAAGATATATGTAGTCAGTAAACTGGCAGAATCATTGTAGCAGAGGGTCAGGCTCGATTCAAGAAACATATTCTCCCATATCCTCCCCTTGCCCTCTGAATTATGCCAAAGAATTCCTTCTTAAAAATTATCAAGTACACGTTAATCGAATCATATTTATGCAATATAACTGGCATGCCAAAGTTATTTAATTCCTGTAACAGTAAAGAAAATGAAGAAAACTACAAAAATATATCTCTAAAAACTCTAGCTCCAGTTCCAGTTCTCATCATATTTTAAAAAATTATTTTATCAGAGACGGGGTTGATTTTATTTTAAATGTCCTAGGAGGCCCCCAGAAACCTTTCTGTCCATGGCCTACTTTACTCTTCTGAGAGATCCTAACTGGCTCTTTCTATAGCATTGTCTCCTATTGAGAGAATGGGTAGTGGAGACACTCCTTGCTCTGCCTAAGTCCCCTCAGATCCCTTTGATCTTATCTGTGGGCCCATCTCCAGGTTCTGTGTGCCTGGTTTCTACACAAAGTGCTGACCTTGGCCGGAGTCATTTTGCCTGCAAATACAGAGAGCAGGAAGTTCCTGGGAGGTCAACAGCAGGACCGTTAGCCAGTGAGGGCCTTGATAAATATGGAAGCCCAGTTCTTTTGTTTTCAGTAAGTACAAACTCTGAGATAGAATTTATATTCCAGAGTTCCTCGTGGGATCAGGCTGATGCTGGAGCTTTGTCTGACATCACACCCTTTCTTGGCTTCTTCCTTTTCCTTGTTCTGATTTGCTCACTCTCTTCCCAGATTTTTCTTTCTCCCATATAAGACTATAATGACCAGCAAATGCTCTTCTGTTACCTGTGAATTCTGTGAATTTGGGCTCTTTCTTTGTTTCTGGCCTCCAAGAATTTGCCACTTTTGGGTTAACTCAGTTAAAGATTAAAAAGTAGTTAGGTTAGAAGAGTACTGTGGGCCAGGAAATTAGTTTGCTGTAACAAGGAGACAGGGATGATAAAGAGGCCGACACACTTGATTCTGTAGATGTAGAAATTATTCTCTGCAAGAAAAAGTTCAGAGGAGGAATTGAGAGGGCATGAAAAGAAATTGGAATTTTGAGGCAAAGAGGGGTGTGGGAGAAATCAAATAAGCACTTCAAAGTTTTGATATAAGTGGATAATAGTCACCTCAGAGTTGGGTTTACAATGAGGAGGATGAAATTGAAGCTTCAGAGCCTCCCCATTGCATAAGCCCCTTTGAAAGTCCTAGAAGGTAGCCTTACAATGTGTTCACGTGGTCACTCGCAAAAGTAAGGTATGGGGCGGGGGGGCTGATAGCTCCATCATTGATTACTATCCCCATACATGCTTTCATTGTGTGAACTGACCTGGCACAGTCACATGAAAGTTCAAGGCCAGAGGTTTAATTGTCGTGTCATACAGAGAGTGCCCCAGAATGTCCCAGCAGAGGAAGAGGGTGGGGCAGAAAGAGTTTGAAATACATGGTGCAGAAAATTCTTTTATTCATTGGACCAACAAACTCTTCAGGAAGGATTCAGTTCTCACCAAGACCCAGTCAAAACAGAAGTTCTCTCATGTAAAGAATGCAGTTTATGCAACTGAAAAATGCAGTTTTTCAATGCATTTTAGAAATGCTGTTTATGCAATTGAAAAATACCTACTAAGTTTTAAAAAAATAAATATAATAGAATTTATCAGAATCCCTATGTTGAAAGATACCACTTATAGCCACACTACAACCAATGAGTACATCTGTGTGTATAAAGTCATATTTGTTAGGCAACTCTGTGATCAATTAATGAAGAATTCTATTAGCTATAATAGAAGAAAGGCTGAATTATCTTCTATTTTCTCTGTAGAGACTTGTATTGCAAAATTACTGATAAATGAGAAGAAAATCAAAAGGTATGTAGCCAAAGGGAGGGGATGGAGGAGAAGGTGAAGGGATTAGAAAGTACAAATTAGTAGACACAATATAGTCATGGGGATATGAAATATAGAATGGGGAATATAATCAACAATGTTGTAAAGATTACCTAAGGTGCCAGATGGGCACTGGATTTATCAGGGGGATCACTTCACTTCATAGACTGTGTAGATGCCAGATCAATATGCTATACACCTGAAACTGAAGTGGAATAATATTGTAGGTCAACTAGAATTTAAAAAATATATATATATATATATATATATATATATATATATATATATTCCATAGGAGGTGGAGTATAGCATAAGGAAGATAGTCAATGGTGTTGTAACAGCTATATAAGATGGCAGAGGGGTAGTAGCTTGGGGGAGGGGGTTATCACTTTGTAAGGGGTGTAAATGTCTAACTATTATGTTGCTTTGTACACCTAAAACTAATAAAAAAAAATGTAGGTAATAAGGAAGATTTAAAAAAAAGTATGCAGCCAAAGAAATGTTGAGAAAATGTATTATAAAATGTATAACATTATTAATTGATATAGTGTAATTTTTCTGGATTTAGTGATATTGATGGTATTTGTCAGATTTTTTGCTTTGTAATGTAAATTTGTTGTAATTCATGTTCTCATTCCAAATAAATCTTTACTTTTATTCCTGATTTTATATTTGTAATTCTTTTTCTTTTTTCTCATATCAATTATACTTTATTTAAATAGCATATTAATTATACTTTAAAAATGCTTTAGTTGTTACCCTAAAGTTTGCAATATACATTTACAACTAATCTAAGAGCATTTCAGTATTCCAATTTATGAGCAACAATGATACAGTGACTTTTATCAGAGTATTCTTTTTTTTTTTTTTGAGGGCAGTATCACTGGCCCTCATATGTGGGACCCGAACTGGGGTCGCTGGCTTCCCAAGCCAGCGCTTAACCACCGCGCCACTCGGCCAGCCCTTTATCAGACTATTCTTAATTTGTCCCTCCTGTCCCTTTTAAAATAATACTAAATCTAGGGTTGGCCCAGTGGCGCATTGGTTAAGAGCTGGTTTTGGGATGCCAGTGGCCCAGGTTCGGATCCCACATATGAGGGCCAGTGACACTGCCCTCTACAGCTAACAACAGCTCCACCTGGAGCTGGGCTGTGCAAGCCCCGGCAATGATGTAGGCTGCAACCTCTGCTGCAGTGGGCTGCCATAGGCTACAGTGAGTGGCGGGCAGCCAGCGTGAGTTGCCAATAGCCTCGGTGAGCGATCATCCAGAGGCCGGCCACCGATCTGCCTCAACCGGGAAGAGCACAATGACACTACCAACATGGGCCAGTGAAGCAACGTCCTCTGCAACTAGACTGAAGAACAAAAAGACAGCAACTTGTCTGTTCCCCTCCCCCAATTCCCCAATAAAAAATAAAATCTTTTTTCTTTTTTTTTTTAGCTGAGCCATCCTGCCACCTGTTGGCAGCTCAACGGCAACTCAGCTCGAGCTGGCCTCGAACAGCTGTTGCTCTGGGCTCAGCTCGCACTTTTGAGCGAGCTCTTAACCAACTGAGCCACTCGGCCAGCCTCCCAATAAAATCTTTAAAAATAATTATAATAACACTAAATCTAAGTAATAAAGGAACAAATTATTCAAGAAATGTGGGAAACTCTAAAAGTTATAACAATAAGTAATTGAAATACCATAAGGAGAGGAAAGAGAGAATACAACACAAGAAATACTTGAAGTAATAATAGCCAAGATCTTTCCAAAAAATAATGACAGAAACCAAAACACAAATCCAAGAAGCTCAGACTTTCAATATCTAGACATATCATGTTCAAATTGCAGAAAAACAAAAATGAGAAAATCTTCAAAGAAATCAGAGGGAGAAATTTAAAAACCTTACTTTCAGAAGAACACTGATAAAGGCTGTCTCCATTTAAGAAGAGGTTTTTAGGAAAATACAAAGACAACAGAGGAGATAAAAATAATAGCACTAAAGTGTTCTGCTCCTTTAAGAAATCAATAGGGAAGTGTTAAAAGCCATTCATTTGATAGAAAAAGTCCAATTAAATAATTCTAAATTGGTGTTCAATCAGTATAAGTAATGAGTGGCAACCTTGAGCCCTTCAATGCCTTACATCTGTTTACTCGTATGTGTTACCTTTTTGAAATACACTCAGGGACTTCTCCATACAAAGCCTTACTTATCAAAGAAAAGGAAATTTCCAGAGGCTTGTCTCACATAGGCTGAAGGGCAATTACCCAGCCTCCTTCAGCTATTCTGTCTCACCTCAATGGGAGGATAGACAATGAAAAAACTGATAAGAAGCATTTATGAAGGTCACAGCCCAAGGATGTAGGCTAACTAATACACCGAGGTTTAATCATAAGATGATAGAATGCTGAAAGGACCAGAAAGCTTCTTTAGTACTTTCCTAGAATATGAAATCAGAAGATAAATGAAAGAAACAACACTTTTATTTGGCACTACCCAAGATTTTTCACCAGATTGATGCATCCGGAGGTTTCGGTTTTATGCACACTCCACTGAGTTAATCCGGACAGTTTAAAAAGACAACAACTAGAGACAAACAAGAAAACTGCTTTCAAAATTCTTCCCCACTCTGCAAGGTAATTGTAGAATCAATTTCATATTTCAAGTGATGTACTACTATTCAACTATTCAACCAAATGTATGTCAAGGATTTAACTCTGTATGTTACTCTGATTTTCCCCAAAACATTTTTTCCCCAGTGAACACTTCAAATGTACGATGATGAACCTACATAACTAATACCTAGAGTCGGTGTCACTTGTTATTTGTTCCCTAATTCATCATGGTATAACTGTTTCTTGCCCTACAAAAACGTATTCTCCTCCTATAGAAGCCCTGTATTGTCTGGTTCTCTTATCCCTCCACATAACCCCTAGTAAATTCTCTATACACTGATGACTCAATAAAGACTTGACAACTGGTTATATTTTAAGTCCATATATTCCAAAGAGAGGCATAAAGAAGATGAAAGCAGACTGAATTGGCATAGTCTTCTAAAGAAGGAACATTTGGGAAATATATTTGTAAAAGAAACTCAAGCTGCCTCCCTTGAAAAGAGCAAAAGAAAAAAAACAAAAGGAAGCCAGTTACATATCAGAAATGGCACGCATTAATCTCTTTGCCAAGCAGCATAAAGGAAAGAAGCCTTGGAAAGGAATTGCCCTTAAGAGCAGAGTCATAGTTTAATGTGTTTGGTTTGGAGCACCTTGCTTTCAGCAGGGAGCACCTGCAACAGACTGACAGTTGCTGCTTCTCAGAGCAGATTGGGTAATGATACTGATGGCATTTATGGTCCAACATTTCATGAATTAATTTACAATGGAAACAGTTCTCAGTGCAGTGACTCCCGGTTTATCAGCTATAAACTATGCAACCCAGCTAAAGTCCTTTAGAAGGCAAGCATTACAGACATTATTCACAGTTATTTGGGGTTCATAATTCACTGGGAGGATATTTCAAATATGAAAGTATATGCCACTACAATAAAAGCAAGAGCAAAAACCTAGAAAGTGATTCAGAGAAAGGAACAATGGCGGGATGTGTTCCAGGTGTCTTTGTATCTCTTTTCTATCTGATCATATTTGCTATGGAAGCCATGCAACTTTATCTCTAGCAATCCCCTGCATTCTGCTTCAGCAATGTCTCACCATAACGTTGTCTTCACTCAGCTTCTCTTCTTCATCACTTATAGCCAGCTTATTGTTTTCACAAGAAAGACAATTTTCTGAAAATCTAATTAGAATATTCACATGAAGTGAGTGTCCTCATGTTATTTTGTGGATTTGATGAAGGCTTTACAAGTCGCTTTACATGTCTAGCCTTCAGTAAAGACTAATATTTCCTTGGACTTCTGGGATATTCTTCAAATGATTCTAAGTACCTATTTTTTCAGGGGGAGATGCCTCTGTCTACAAAAGGAAAAAAACATACTAGGGATACACTGGTAATAAACCCTCGTAAATGTTGATTAGATTCTTGGAGCTATGAATAAACTTGTCTTATAATTGCAAAAATTAATAAAAATTAACATTATGCAAAGGGGACAGTTATACTACAGTAAGCTAAAATTAATAATTCCATTAGAAGGCTAACAGAGACACTAGAGTTACAATTATTAGTACTTAATCTTGGCCCTGAAATAGACTTGGAATAAGTTTAACTGAGATCAATATTTTTTCTATGTCTTTAAATTAGCATGGTCTTTATCTTAAAGCTGTCCTGAGTATAAATAATATGTGAGGAGGAAAAATTCTATAATGGGTGGTCTGCATGATCTCTGGGGCAGTAGGGAAAGAGACACACTCCCCTCAGCTTTCACAAAGGCTTCTGTATACATATAATGGCTTTTTAGCAAGTGTGCTAAATATCCCAGTGCCTACCCTCATACATAACTCCCTTCTCCTCCAACCTATCCTTCCTAATGGTCAAATTTCTATTTTTTTTTTTTTTTGAGGGCAGTGTCACTGGCCCTCATATGTGGGATCCGAACCAGGGCCGCTGGCGTCCCAAGCCAGTACTTAATTAACCACCATGCCACTCGGCCGGCCCTCTAATGGTCAAACTTCTTATAGTTAAAACATGAGAGCAGATGTACCCATGTGCAAACAGCACATGAAACATTAGGGCTGCTTTCAAAAGCCAACTCTCTGAAAGAGAAATTACAGATCGGATAATGGTGATATAAGAAGAGTTTATATAAATAGCTATGCACTGTTTTGTTTTCTTTATAAAAGTATCTATTTAAGAAATTTAGCAAAATCTAAAAAGAAAAAAAAAATGGGGCAATGATATTTATAGTTTCCTCATCCAAATACACTGTCATTCTTTGTCCACTAATAGTTAAGAATGTGTAGTACAAGTACTGCAGAAAGAGTTTGCAACATTATAGAAAATATCACTACTTCTGGCTGAAAATTTACTGGGAACTTATATATAAAGTAATTGAAAAAAATACCACCCATAAAAATAGAAGTCTTTCATATAAAACTTACTAACAAGTGATATGGCTCAGTGAGTAAAACTAGAATGGACATACCAGAGATACTCAATCCTTTGTCAATGTTCCCAAGTGCCAAATATAACACATGAAACTTAATAGCCATGATTTTAAGAATTAACCTCCAGAGAGGATTAGACTAACAATTAGAATCCTATGTATTTAAATTTCAGTGAGCCATACGTCTCGTCACTGTAATTTTGTTATACATTGATTTTATTTCTAAAAAAAGGATAATTTTGCCTATCACACTCAAATAAGAATTAAAAATTACCTCCTCTTATATGCTGAAATAGCCATATAAACCTAGAGAAATTGAAGAATACTATATTTGTAATATGATTGTAGATCACTATGCCAACCACTAGTATATGATTTCAAATACTCGGATATTTTTCTTTAAGGATTATTAGAAAAGAGTTTTCATAGCACTTTTAAATTACATTCTCACATATATTTATTAATATTTCAGAATTTAATTTATATTGTGAAAACATTTTTAAATTATATCTTCCGTTATTAATTCAAAGAATGAAGACCAAATTTCTGAAGGGAGATGGGCTGGAAAGATATATAGTCTCTGGTGCTGAAAGATTTTATTAAAACTTGTAAATTAACCAAAATAAAAGGAATAATGATTTTAGGTAATTTATTTATATAGCTTTAATATTAGATTATTATATAACTTCCTATATGAACGTTAATATTTATTTGAAAATTCTAGAGTTTGTCAAATGAGTTTGAAACTATTTTAGAATTTTGATTAAATGTTTATTGCTAGGTAGAAACAAAAAAAAAAAAAAAAGGAAATTTAGTATGTTTATGTTTTCTCTAGTGTTACCTAAACATAAATTCTGGCTATGGTATTTAATGTAACACTATCATTAAAATATCTAAAATTAAACCAGACTATCTCTTGGGCCAACCACTTGTTAGATCCCGAGGTTTAGAATAATTTAGCACACTGGGAAATATTTTTCATAATCCCCTCCCCAGTATTTTGTATGTATTCTGCTAACCACTAGTAAGTAAAATGAATTATCTCCAGGTAGTGTGTGTTCTACATTCTAGGAATTGATTTCAAAGCTTGATACACATTATACATAACTAATCCTAAGAAAACTTGTGGAAGTGATTAGTAAGAGCTCTACATTATGACTGAGGAAAATAAAGCACAGAGGGGAAAAGTATAGCTTGATCAACTTATGAGCTGGGAAACTGTGACTTGCTCAAGGTCACTTTTACTTCACAGCTCCTTCTCTTAACTATTATACACATAGCTTTATATATTCTTTATGTTGGATCAGAAATCCACAGAAAGCTCCCATGTGATATTAAAGAACTCTTGAGCTTTTGAATCTCATCTTGAATTTGGTTGGCTGCACTAACATAACTTTTGTGGTCATCAAGGATCCTAGAGACTTTATACCACTACAGAACATTTAACCTTTCTGTCCTGAGCAGAAATCTAATTCTAGCAGTTTTACTTCGATGCTCTATTTTTGATTGGTTAAGCCATTCATCCTGTTTGACATTGTTGTGTGGTGTTGCTATGCTTACTTTAACCAGCTGTCACATTCCAGCCCAGAGGTGGGTGACATGATTCTTGTTTATATGTAATTCTAAAAGGACCTTTAGATACTTTGAGTTGGCAATATATCAATGTAAAAGAAATTTATCCTCCCAGCACAGTAAACCTGAAAGATTTTCAAAATTGTTTATGTATCTTTATAAAAAAATCTTCTATTGCCATTCAAATGTTGACAGAGTGTTTTGATGGAATTACTCTAGCTCTATTATTAAGCTTGTGATTGTAAAGAGATGGCTTTGTAGCGGATACTCATTTCTTCATGTTGAATTGATTCTAAATTTATATAAGACTATTCATATCATATATCCTGTCTTTCTGAAAGAGATTATAACATTTAAAACAGGATGGATGTTCTGATCTACAATTAGAGATGGAAAGTAGTTTGAATGCCTCCAATAGATATTCTATTCTTTTATACAAATTGATATGAGAATATAGAAATTTATTCAATAAGCATTTATTTATTTTTCCCTTTTTATACCAGAAGCATGACTAGGTGCTAGGAATAAAGAGAATAGTTCTGTATTTAGGGAACTCATAAACTACCTAATAGGAAAATAAAGGAACCCACACACTTTTAATATTCTTTAGTCACAAACCCATGTTCCTCCCAAAATATACTAATAATGAAAATTGATGGAATCTTGGGCTTAGTTATCCAGGAAATCATATCAATTCTCCTCGTCACTTTCTTGTGTAGATAGCTCATCTTGCCAAGTACTATTATCCTTATACACAAAATATAAAGCCAACTAAATGATTCAAAGAGTAGCTTTAAAAATCAATCATTTCTTCTTCAAAAAAAGGCTGATCTCAGTGCAGCCAATCTCACTATTATCATGCACACAAAGCGCCCACTTAACCAGTTAGTTTACTCAAACTTTTACTTCTCTTCAAGTCAGAGTAACATTTAGACATAGCATAAATTCGATTAAAAGGTATTATCTTTAATGATAAATTAATATTCTTATGTCCAAGTTATATGTACTTTGGAGACAATTTTTCAAAGAACAAAGAAATATTTATTTTATGTTACCACTATTATTTAATTGCAGCAGCATAATTTTATCAAAATTAGAGTTTTTCAAATACATTATTATATGCATATAGTTGTTGTAGGAGGATAAAAATTACTCTTAGTGAACTGAAAGTGGTATTACAGTGCTTCACTTTTATATCACATTTTAACTGTGCACAGAAGGAAAGTGTTAACATTTAATTGTCTGTGAAATATTTTCAAGGAGCTAGCTTTGATGTGAAAAAATAATAGTTACTTAGAGACCTGTAATGCTGTAAGCTTGAGACACCCAACCCAATGAAAATTCTTTGACTAAAAAAAAGAGAAACCACAACACCTAATGCATCTCTGATAATATGAAGCTTTCACTTTCTTCATTATACTAGTTCTCAGTTATTTTGATATTCAGCTGTTATACCACCATTTATATTTTAGTGATTCATCTGCATTGGCAACCTGATTACCATTCCCTAGTAAAAAAAAATCACAGAGTAACAATTGGTACATGCTCAAGTTGAATTAACTCAAGGCTATTCATAGAGACAAAAAGTAAAAAAGCAGTCAATTAAAAGTTTTAAATGTTTGATGGAGACGTATCATGTAACCTTAACATCTGGGTAACTGGATTTTACTCTTTATATCCAGATGTCTGGCATCATGCACACAAAATCGCAGTGGTTCAATCACTCAACAACTTCCATTCAGAACTCCCCTTTTGGTGGACAACTCAGTGCGGGCTAAAGGACAATGTCACCTCATGCATGGCTTATTACAAAATCTTCTTAATTAGTCCACGTGCCTCTACCATCTCCCCATTACAAACTACTGGAATACCAAAATACCATTTTCAAGATCTTAGTTACTTGCTCAAGATAGTTGCCTTGCTTCAGATTTTCACTGAACCCTGTAGTTGGTGCGTAGGGCTGTAATAGGAGGGTTTGTAAGAGCCCCACTTATAAATTGATCATGTTACTTTCCTCTCTGTGTATAACTCCTTTCTCACCTATAGCCTGCAGTAGGTAGGACTCATCTCATTGAGCTGTTTTTATGCTTAGCTATATATTATATTATGATATGAGACTTCGAAAACAGTTCCAGAGGCAGAGCATTCACTCCACAAGGGGAGGTAATTGTTTTTATCTACTAGTGATAGACATTAATAATACGTGAAAAACCCAGATTCTAGGGGAAAAAAAAGAAGCATTTAATAATTGTCCTTTCTTAACCTTGATTAAGGTCAACATTCCTTGACCCCGAAATTCCATTGATTATAAGATGTTCAATTTAAAACAACTTTTTGAATAAAAAAGGAAGTCAAGTCCATTAAATGTAGGTAAAAACTATAAAATTCAGATTGATTTCATAAATTACAGTATGGAAAATTATCCCTACTGAGAAAATGCAAATTGTTTGTATTGATTCTATTGCTATTACTATTATTTTTTATAATTCCTTTTTGCATCATGTTCAGACAAACTAAATTAATTGCTTTGAAGGAAAAGGAAGAATTAAAAGTGATTCTAAAATTTCCATGCTTACCTATGCATATGATACCATAAAAATAGGAATGTAAGAAAAGAAGATGAGTTGAATTTTGCTGATGTTGAGATTGCCATTATGGTGGAAAGGTTGATCACTAAAATTTTGAATGGGCTTCTTAAGATAAACCTGCAGATTAATTAATATTTGAAGGATGTTTATTGTGACCCTTCTAGTTACAAATCCACTCAAGCTAGCTCATATTTAAGATTCATGAAGAGTAACAAAAGAATCACTTGGGCCCATACACACTAAAGCAAGATGTTTCTGGAATCAGGATGGGTCCAAAGACCCCCACATCAAGCATTTGTGAGTCTTCATCCTAAGTCTCAACCATTATACTCTCTTTCATTATCATTTTTGAGTATTTGTTATGTATTAGGCACTAAGCTAAGCATATTATATGCCTTATGTTGTGCAATCCTTATAAGTTCTATGATTTATATTCTATTATTATCCACATTTATAGAAAACATCTTTTGAGGATTTAAGAAACTTATCTAAGTTACCTCAGCTAATTAGTGGTAAATTAGTAGAGCTCAACTTCAACCTCTGTTCAAGGCCTCAGATCTATTACAAATAGTGGTCACAAAGTGGTTGCTGTGCTATATTCTGTGTCTCAATCCATTCTATCATAATATCAATGGGCTTCTTTCATCTACTTAATTCATATTTTCCTGTAATTGACCCATGACCTATCAATCTCTCCAGCCCCGTCAACATCCTTCAGTTTAGTTCCCATTATTAAATGATTTATTTCTGTGAGTCTGAACTGATAAAAATAATCTGTTTATCTCAATGCATATGCAGTAAATCCCTGACTTACGAACATTCGAGTTGCGAACTTTCAGATACGAACGGACCTCGTATTACGAACATTCATAGATGTGAACAAATTGCGGAAGTAGCTCACGTGTCTGCCGGACATGGTCACAGTTGTGCTGCTGTGTGCTTACTATACAGTGCGATAGTGGACAGTAGTCCAGTGCTCAACCAGAGCCAGGATGTCCGGAAGCAAGAGGAAAAGCAGTGGTGATGTGGAGGGGACTGCTAGGAAGTGCAAAGCAATAACCATGGAAACAAAAGTGAAAAAAATTGAGAGATTGAACGGAGGTGAAAAGATGGTAGACGTCCTTTATTATTATAACATGAATCGTTGAACCATAGGCTTTACATTATATATTTGTGTCAAAGGTGTATAAGACTCTATCGGACTTGCGAATGAATCCGACTTATGAATGATCTCCCAGAACAAAACTTGTTCGTAAGTCAGGGACTTACAGTATTAGAATAAAGCTATTCATTTCATCAATGTTCATCAATCTATGGATTGGCTGGCCTACACTCAGATACCCATCAATAACTGATTAACAGTTAATAAAAAGGTCAATTATGCTAATCAGAGGCTGCACATGGGGCAGCTTCCCTTAGAAAAGGCATGGGTAAAGCAATGCTAGAAACATCTCTACCCCAGGAGATAGGTAAAAGGTGAAGCTATGGAAGTGGAAAAGTTCCACAGCAGACCAAAAAGAAGAATCCAGACAACAGAATCCAGGAGTTCTGCCCAAATGGCAGAGTAGGCAAACAATGTGCTTGCCTTCTCTCACAGTCACGTCAAAATTATAACTAAACTACAAAACAACCATCACTGAGAATCACCTGAAGTCTAGATGAACCAAAGCCTTACAACTAAGAACATATAGAAGAAGCTATCTTGAGACTGGTAGGAGGGGCAGAGACACAAAACGGGCTAGTCCCATACCTCCATGTAACCATTAAAAATCAGGAGGGGGGCCGGCCGAGTGGCGCAGTGGTTAAGCGCTGGCTTCGGAAGCCAGCGGCCCCGATTCAGTCCCACATATGAGAGCCAGTGACACTGTCCTCAAAAAAAAAAAAAAAGAAAGAAAGAAAAAGGAAAAATCAGGAGGGATATCTTGGCTGTGGAGGTCCCCTGAAGGAGCAGCAAGGGGTCCTAGCATCACACCAGGCTCCTGAGCCCAGGGTTCCAGTGCCACAGAGAGAAGTCCCCATGATTTCTGGCTGTGAAAACCAGCAGTGATTGTGGCTGAGTGAAAAGGAGGGCAGCTGGAGTCCCAGGCACTCCTCATACAGGGACTGTGCAGGGACTTACTGAACAACGGAATCACTGACTCTGAGCTCCAGAGCTAGGGCAGCAGGTAGAGAGGTAACAGGGACATACGGGAGGAAAGTGAGTTGTCTGGCTTCAGGGTGAGGCCTAGAGAGGCAGCTTTCTCCTGGAGGGAGGAGCTGGCAGAAGCCATTCTTTCTTTGTTGAGCCCACCTACTTCCGAGCATGTAGAAGCAGGTGCCTGCCATATCTGACTCTCAATCAAGCTGGTTGACATCATCCATTTGTCACTCCCTGGTGGTTCTGAGACCCACCCCACCCAGCTTTTGGACACACCCAACCCACTCCAGTGGTTTTTTTCACACAGACTGCCTGCCTTGGCTTATGTTGCAGGATTTCCTAGGGTCTCTCAAAGGTTTGCAGAACCCAGACAGGTAGCATCCAGTTTGAACATGTCCCATATCTCTTGCTGAGCAGACCTAAGCTGGCACTAGAGGCAGCCAGCCTTGGTTAGCGGCTTGGCCTCGAAGCCGTTAGAGGCACCTCGAAGCACAGTTCAGGCAGTGGCCATCTGTGGATTGCTTTGTGGCTCCTGTAGTGCAGCCCCCAGTGGTACAAGGGGTGGGGCTGACTTGACCTACAGCGGGTCCCCTCCTAGTGGCCCTGGATCTGGCCTACCCAGTCGTCAGCTTCAAAATGAGCTAGAGCATCACCCAGCTGCCTCAAAGGATGACACATAAGGAACAGAGCCCTACTGTGGAAGATGGTGAACTATAGGGTCAGCCCCTGCACCACAACTCCTTCACTGTAGTTAGGGCCAGTCCTCCCAACCAATAAGCCCGAGGGTCAATCCCTTCCATTAATATGCAACAGCAACCAAGGCTCAACTACAAGAGGAGAGCATTCACAATCCATGCAAGTGACACACCTGAAGTGCGTAGCTCTGATGACCACGAAGACTGCACCATTGAACCCCACAGCATACCTATCACATAAGACAACTCTACTAAGACCAGGAGACAGCAGCCCTACCTAATACATAGAAACAAACATAGGGAGGCAGCCAAAATGGGGAAATAAAGAAACATATAAATAAAATAAAAGAACATAACAAAGCTTCAGGAAAAGAACTAAACAAAATGGAAACAAACAATCTACCAGATGCAGAATTCTAAACACTGGTTATAAGAATGCTCTATGATTTCATGGAGAATCAACAAAAAGATAGGAAACATAAAAAAGAACCAGTCAGTAATGAAGAATACAATAACTGACTTAAAGAATACATTATGGGGAATCAACAGTAGATTAGATGAAGCAGAGCATTGAATCAATGATTTATAAAAACACCCAATTAGAACAGCAAAAAGAAAAAAGAATCCAAAAAAATGAGGATAATGTAAGGGGCCTCTGGGACAACATCAAACAGATCAACATTCACATTATAGAGGTACCAGAAGGAGAAGAGAGAGAACAAGAAATTGAAAACCTACTTGAAGACATAATGATGGAAAACTTCCCTAACCTGGTGAAGAAAATAAATATACAAGCCCAGGAAGTGCAGAGTCCCAAACAAGATGAACCCAAAGAGGTCCACACCAAGAGACATCATAATTAAAATGCCAAAGGTCAAAGACAAAGAAAGAATCTTAAAAACAGGAAAAAAAAAAGCAGTTAGCTACCTACAAGAGAGTTCCCATGAGACTACCAGCTGATTTCTCAGCAGAAACTGCAGGCCAGAAGGGATTGGCAGAAAATGTTCAGAGTGATGAGAAGCAAGGACTTATAACCAAGATTACCGTACCCAGCAAAGCTATCATTTAGAATCAAAGGACAGATAAAGACCTTTCCAGATAAGAAAAAGTTAAAGGAGTTCATCAACCCAAGGAGTATATATATATATATATATATATATATATATATATATATATGAATAATAAAATGGCAATAACTACATACTTATCAACAATTACTTTCAATGTAAATGGATTAAATGCTCCAATCAAAAAGTAGGGGGCTGGGCCGGCTGAGTGGCTCAGTTGGTTAAGAGTTTGCTCAAGAGTGCGAGCTCTGAGCAACAGGGTCACCGGTTCGATTCCCAGCCCAAGCTGAGCTGTCACTGAGCTGCCAACAGGTGGCAGGATGACTCAGCTATAAATAAATAAATAAATAAATAAATAAATAAATAAATAAATAAATAATAAAAAGGTAGGAGGCTGAATGGCTAAGAAAACAAGATCCATACACATGCTGCCTACAAGATACTTACTTGAGATAGAAAGACACACAGACTAAAAGTAAATGGATGGAAAACGATATTTCATAAAAATGGAAACAAACAAACAAACAAAAAGCTGGGGTAGCAACACTTATACCAGAGAAAATAGGCTTTAAAACAAAGGCTATAACAAGAGACATAGAAGGACCTAGTAATCCCACTTCTGGGTATTTATCTGAACAAACCCAAAATGCTACTTTGAAGGGATGTGTTCATTCATATGTTCATTGTAGCATTATTTACAATAGCCAAGATATGAAGGCAACCTGAGTGTCCCCGAATGGATGAAAGGATAAAGAGGTAGTATGCATATACAATGGAATATTACTTAACCATAAAAAAAGAATGAAATATTGCCATCTGTGACAACATGGATGGACCTAGAGGGTATTGTACTGAGTGAAGTAAATCAGACAGAGAAAGACTAATGTTACATGCTTTCACTTATAAGTGGCATTTAAAGATCAAAATAAACAAATAAATGAAACAGCAACAAACTCATAGATACAGAAAACATTTGATGGTTGCCAGATGGGAGGGGGTTGCCAGATGGGAGTGAAAGAAGGGGTAAGGATTAAATACAGATCAGTTGTTACACAGTAGTCATGGGGATGTAGGGTTTAGCATGAGGAATGTAGTCAGTAATATTGTAACAACTATGTATGGTGTCATATGGGTACTAGATTTTTGGGGGTGACAGATGGGAGGGGGTTAGGGGAAGGTTAAAAAGGTGAGGGGATTAAAATGTACAAATTGGTAGTTACAAAATAGTCATGGGGATGTAAAGCATAGGGAATGTAATCAATAATATGTTAATAACTATGTATAATGCCAGAAGGGTACTGTTGCATAACTATAATGCACACCTGAAACTATACAATATAATATTGTATGTTAGCTGCATTTTAATAAAATCTTAAAATAAATAAAGTACAATTCAACTAAAAAATACCCAACAGAACCCCAATTAACATATAAATATTAGTCAGAATAAGGATGTCAGTACAAGAAATAAATGTAAAATAGAAAATTAAGAAAACCAGTAGAAAAATAGAAAAAATTGTGCTAAGGAATTCTATGAAGAAGACAGTTTGAAAAATAAGAATGCAGATCCATCCAAGATGGTGGAGTACATAAACACTGTGCCTGCATCCTTCCCTGAACACATTAAAATTACAACTAAATCATAGAACAATCAACTTGGAAAACCATCTGAAGTCTAGCCAAACAGAAGTCCTATAACTAAAATTATAAATAAGAAGCCACGTAGAGACTGGTAGGAGGGGCGGGGATGCACAATAGGCCCCAAACCTCCCTGTGGCAATTGAGAATCAGGAGGTATATCTCAGCGATGGAGGTTCCCTACAGAAGAGTGAAGGACCCCAGCCCTCAACACCAGGCTCCCCAGCCTGACACAGGGAATAGGAGCCTCCACAACACCCGGCTGTGAAAAACAGTGGGGATTCCGACAGGTCAAGTGGGTTGGAAAGCAGTGGGAAACCCAGACGTCCTCTTAAACAGCCCACTCACAGACTCATTCGATTGTAGGCACTCGCCTTGTAGGCACTGCTCCAGTGCTGGTGCAGTGACTCAGGGGTGCGTCTCAGACATACAGGGGCAGACTGAGGTGTGTGCCTTCAGTGGGAGGACTGGAGGACAGTCAGCATTTTCCTGGTGAGGCATTTGTCTCCAGTGCAGCCGGCAAGGTGGGCCCTGTCTTTCCTATGTTGAATCTGAATCTGATTGGCCAGGTGGGCTCCGGTGCTCTGCCCCGCTGACTCAGCTGGGACCCCACTCCACTCAACTCCTGCACCAAGAAAAAGCTAAAGGAGTTCGTCACCAGTATTACAAAGAATGTTAGAAGGACTTCTTTAAGATAAACAAACAAATAAATAAAATGAATAATAAAATAGCAATAGCTATTCAATGTGAATAGATTAAATGCTCCAATTAAATCCATAGGAGGGTTGAATGGATAAGAAAACAAAGCCCTTACATATGCTGTCTACAGAGACTCACTTCAGATTGAAAGTCACACACAGAAAGAAAGTAAAGAGATGAGAAAAGATATTTCATGAAAAGGAAGCAAACAAACAAACAAAATGTTGGGTTAACAATACTTATACCAGACAAAATAGACTTTAAAACAAAGGCTATAAGTAGAGATAATGAAGGACCCAGTAATCCCAATTCAGGGTATTTATCTGAAGAAACCCAAAACACTACTTTGAGGGGACTTGTGCATCCATATGTTCATTACAGCACTGTTTACAATGGCCAAGATGTATAGGCAGCCTGGGTGTTCATCAATGGAAGAAGAGGTGTTGGTACATATATACAATGAAATATTGCTCGGCCATGGAAGGGAATGGGTTGTTGCCATCTGCAGGGGCATGGATGGACCTGGACGGTGTTGTGCTGAGCAGAGTATGACAGACAGCGAAAGACAGATGCCATGTGATTTTGCTTGAATGTGGAATCTAAGAACAAAATTAATAAACAAAACAGAAACAAACTCAGAGATACAGAAAACATTTGATAATTGCCAGATGGGAGCGGGGTTGGGGTATGGGTGAAAGAAGGGGAAAGGATCCAGAAGTACAAATCAGTTGTTGCATAGTAGTCATGGGGATGTGGGATTTAGCATAAGGAATATAGTCAATAATATTGTAATAACTATTGGGTTGTCAGAAAAGTCATGAAGTATTTTGTCTGTTTTTCAAAGGTCACTTTTTTATATAAAGAACAATTATCAATGATATATTGCACATTTTGTTTGATAACCTTTTGCCATCTTTCAGTGAGCTTCATAATTCCTTGTTCATAGAAGGACTTGTCTTTATTTGCAAAAAACTGAACAAGGTGCTGATTTACAACCTCATCTGAATTGAACGTTATACCATGCAAGGAATTTTGAAGAAAGTGAAACAAGTGGAAGTCTGACAATGTAAGGTCAGGTGAGTATGATGGGTGTGGCAACACATCCCATCCAAGCTCCAATATTTTTTTTTTTTAGCTGAGTCATCCTGCCACCTGCTGGCAGCTTAGCGGCAGCTCAGCTCGGGCTGGGCATCGAACTGCTGTAGCTCAGAGCTCAGCTTGCACTCTTGAGCGAGCTCTTTACCAACTGAGCCACTCGGCTGGCCCAGCTCCAATAATTTCTGACAGGTGATCAAACTTGTGTGTGGTCTTGCGTTGTCACGATGGAACACAACTCCTTTACAATTAACAAGCTCTGTACCTTTATGGAAGATGGATTCATTCAAACTGTCCAACTGCGGACAGTACACATTCAAATTGGTTATTTGGTTCCTTGGTAGGAGCTCGAAAAACACAACACCTTTAAAATCCCACCACACTGAGAGCATAACCTTCCTCTGATGAATATCTGCTTTGGATGTCATTTGAGGCAAATCATCACGTTAGGACACCACATTGTTATAAACTTCTCATCATCAGTTATCAGTCGCTTCAAAAAAGGATAATTTCCCTCACGTTTAATTAGCATATTACAGATGTTTTTACGCGCCATCCAATGAACTTGAGTTCATGTGGAACCCAAATATCAAGCTTGCTTACATATCCCAGCTTCTTCAGGTGGTCATGAACACTTAATGATGGATGTTCAATGTTTCTTCCATCTTTCGTGTCGTGTATCATGGGTTTGACTTGATCAATGCCTTTATTTTGTCGTCACCAACTCCAGTGGGCCTCCCTGACGAAGGAACGTCGTTGAGATTAAAATCACCAGCACGGAATTTCGTGAGCCATCATTTGTAGGTACACAGCACTGGATTGCAATGTTGAAGGGTGCCTGCTCTTAAAGGTCAGAGCAGAACAGCAACTTGGATACCTGTCAAAGCGGTTGGCAACGGCTCAAGGAATGAGATAGGACAGGAACAGTGCATGCACAGGGCGAGTGAGGACAGATCTTAGAGATCAAGCAGAAGAGAAGTCAAGACGGGAGCTCTCTGTAGACTGATTGCTTACCCCTCACATCCGTTTATTATGCAAATCCTAAATAGGGCTTTGTTTGTCTCCCTCAATAAAAGGAAGATGCAAATGACCTTCAAGGTCTTTGCATAGAGTCAAATCCCTCCACCTGCACTATCAGTGTACGTCTTTTCATCACCGGTGGGCAGCTTCTCCATAATCGTTGGCACTGATGTGTTTGTAGAGCATTGTCACCGTAAACTTTATGTAACTTTTCACAAGCTTGACACATATTCTTCCCTTTACTGGAAGTAAAACAGTAAAATATGGCAAAAATGCACAGTTTGGTCTTCCATCTTCAACCTGTTGTAAAATCTCCAAAACCGACCACATCGCTCAATTTTTTTTTTTTAGAATGAAGCTAGAACTGTCAGCTGTCAAATGACATAGCAATAACATAGATGAGAATGACTCTAGTACTTTAAAAACGAACTACTGCCATCTGTCGCATACATGCCTAATGACTTTTCCTACAACCCAGCATGCATGGTGTCAGATGGGTACTAGATTTGCTGGGGTGATAGATGGGAGGAGGCTGGAGAAGAGTGAAAAATGTGCAGGAATTTAAAAGTACAAATTGGTAGTTACAAAATAGTCATGGGGATATAAAGTAGAGCATAGGGAATATAGTCAATAATATGGTAATAACTATGTATAGTGCCAGGCGGGTACTAGACTAGTCAGGTCGATCACTTCTTAAATTATCTAAATGTCTAACCATGTGCTATACACTTGAAATTAATATAAAATAATATTGATATATTTAAAAAGGGGGCAAAGGGGAAGGGGAATAAGAGGTCCAAGTTTCCAGGTATCAAACAAATAAGTCATGGGGGTGTAATGTACAGCATGTGGAATATACTCAATAATATTGTGATAGCATATAGTATGGTGTCAGGTTGCTGGACTTGTCATGGTGATCACTTTTTTAGGTACATAAATGTTGACTAATTATGGTGTACCCCTGAAACTAATATAATATTGTAAGTTAGCTGTATTTTTAATCAAATTATGAAAAATAAGGATGCATTTCATAACCACAAATGTTTCAGCACTATCAATTCATTCATGTACATGCTGAATTATAGTTCAGGGGACACAGGGTTGACTAAGAACAGGTGCTTGCCTTCATGGTGGAGGAAACAAATGTTAATTCTCATACAAATTAGTGCATAATCGCAATTATGAGACATACTACAGAGAAGAGGAATATGGTATTTTGAGATCATAGAATAAAACCAGTTGATACTGTGAGAGTTCAAGAAAAAATTGCTTTAGAAGTGATGCCTGAGCTGAGATCTAAAAGAAGTTTATAAATTGACCAATTGAAGTGGAGAAGGGAAGAACACTGCAGACAGAGAGAATGTGTAAAGCTCCTTTGGCAAGAGGGGATGTGGTGACTGATAAAAGTACTTTATGTAACCGGAGTGAAGAGAGCAGGGACTTGACATTACCTCTAGAAAGAGATAATACTAGACAGGTAGAGAGCCAACAGATGTGCAGAAACTTGAGGGCCATGTTAAATTTGGTCTATCCTTACACTACTGGTAATTGACAGTATCAGATGAATATTCTGAGATGATTGCTCTGACTAGAATAGGCAGAAAAGATCAAAGAGTAGTATACAAAATTCTTTCCATTTCAATGAACAAAGTTTCCACTTACACCAGTTGAAGGAAAAAGATTACTTGGTGGCTCCAAAATTATAAAGCGTGGCCAAGAGCAGATATTCAGGCATTTTTGGATTCACATACTTAATCATGTTTTCAGGAATACATCTTTCTGCATTACAGCTCAACTTTCTACTGTGCTGGCTTTACTTTTAGGCAGAATCTCCTCTCCCAGGGATGAAATGGCAGCTGGCAGCCTAGAGTAAAAGGTATCATATATTATCACCCCAGCAGAAGTTGAACTTCTTTTTCCCTATAGTCCAGCAACTGTCCCAGACTGACACTTAAGGAACAACTCGATCACGTGTCCATCCATGCAACCATCATTATGGCCAAGGAAGAGGACATACTCAAGATCAGGCCTCAAACACTTGCTCACTTCTGGAGCTAAGCGGTACAGTCAATCCTACTGCACCACATGGCCTGAGAAAAGAAAAGGGACTGTCCCCACTGGAAGCTGTCTCCAGAAGTGGGAGGTCCAGAGAAAACACAGGGGGACATGTTAAGAGAATCTTATGATATTCTTGAACAGAGATAACCAGAGTTTGGATTGAGGGTAGAGATTTAAGAGGTATTTAGGAGAATAAATTCATAGGACATTATAATGAATTGGACAAGAAGTTAAGGAAGGTTGAATTATCAGGGGTATGTCCTAAGTTTCATGTTTATATAACTGGTGATATTATTCACTTAAGAATCAACACTGAAAGAGAGCCAGGTTAAGAGGGAGGGAGAGAGGCAAACATCACGAGTTTAACTTAGAACATATTTAGTTGGGGGTGCCATTGAGACATTCAAGAGATGTTGGGAATATGCAGTTCTAAAGATCAGATGTATATGCAGGTCCAAAGATCAAGGAAGACATCTGGGCTGGAAATACAAGCTTTCCCATTACAGGAACAGTTCACTGATTTGAAGGTGTCTTGACCATGGATGGTGATAGAGGCAGAGCCAGAGTCTAGTGAATGAGTGGAATGGGTGTAAGGTAAGGAAATGGAGACAGCAAGTACATACTAGTAATTGTGGTAGATTAAATGAGGCTACAAATTCATTATTATTTCTTCCATTGAAGAGTAGAGTTTCATTTGCTTCTTAGTGATTCTGGGCTGGCTTTTATAACTCGCTTGACAAGAAGAATGCAGCGGATGTAATGATCCAAAACTTTCAATGCTAGGTGGTAAGATGCCTTGTCACTTCTCCCTGAGCCTCCTGGAACATGTGCTTTGAAGAAGTCCCCATAGCCAGCCCCAAAAGAGTGTTCTTGGGCAAATTACTAAGTTCCTTAAGCCTCAATTTCCTTATTTGCTTAATGATAAGTACTCAATAATTCCTAGTTGCTGCTTTATCATTACTGCCCACTTAGTCTATAATGAAATAAATTAAGTAGTATAAATGGGAATAAGATTTGGTTTATTTTTCCCTTTCAAAGGATTACTTTTATAAGATTTTAATACTATAATAATTTTAATGGTAGCTATCTATATTCTTATCATAAGCTATCATTTACCCCATTTTACAGATGTGGCAAGTAAAATTAAAAAGAGCAATACATTAATAATTTTAGATCTAGTTTAGATTTTGGAATAAATTCTAGATCCTTTGCTCAGCAAATGTACCATGTTAAACAATTAAATCATTAGTCAACTAAAATAGCTACCATCAGAATTCTTAAAGGAAATAAAATTGCCATTCAGTGCTTTTTCTGATGATGTGAAAGCATTCAGTGGTGACATTTTCAAAGGTACTTTGTTATTTGAGCAGGGCTTTTCTGAAGTTACAAATAGCTTTACTCTAATATCATTCCCAAAAATACAACCTCTGAAAGTCAGAGAATTAAATGACTACTTTACTCTAGTACCTATTATAACCCCAAAGAGAGAATTTCAGGAAATACCACTCTCAGATCAAGTATCTGTAGGAATGTCATCTTAAAAAGAATTTACTAGTATAATACAGCTGCTAATTTTATCAGACTTGCATCTTTCTAATCAGAAATAAATAGGGGCAATCAAGACACCTTGATTATAAATAAGGGAACTTGCTTCCAAATAGTACTTCCCGATGTCCATAACCTTGTTGAATAGTTTCCTATGTAACCCAGTGAGCTCGCACTTCCCAGGCATGAGGAGAAAGGAGTCTCTTTTGACTTTATTTCCTGAGAACCTCCTCATCAGGCTTGCACATAGTAAAGGGAACGTTTTCCTAGTTGCTCCTAAAAATTTGATTGTTGGTTGCATTTTTCCATCGACTGGGGTGAGGTGGTCTGATGATGCAAGCTCAGTGGCAGCCCAATTGTTCACTCCAGGGGATTTACAGTGGACAAAATCTTGTCCTTAACTTGAATATTTTGCCAGTATCATGCCTTCTTCCACCTCCATCCCATACTTTCTTGGAGAAGACTTTGCTGGGTTTGGACTATAGAATAACCAATTTCTGAAGGCCCCTTGTCAAAAACGTCTATGTGAACAGCATGTGATGTGTTGTGCTGAGCTGTTCCTTGATTAGACACCAGCCTTCAGTGTTAGTACATTAGAAAGAGATTAATTGAGCAACTTGGTATGGAGAGTATTGTCTTTAATGATACAATGATCACCATTTGTATTAAATCCAGACCACTGGAAAACTAATGGAATACATGATAATAATCATTGAGACTATCAATATATCTGCAAGTTATAGAAGTAACCAGGGTTTGGTAAGAAAGTTAATTTCTATTCACTTGAATTAATAATTACATAATATTCTCTGCTTACTTTTATTAAATGCAACAGAGTATAGTGATGTGTTTTAAAACAGAAATTAAAAAATACAAGCTAACCTTTGGATAGTTCCTTTTATTTTAATTCTACTAAGAACAACAACAAATCTGCAACCTCCCCATAAAGTATAAAGAGGAGAAAATGTACCTAAAAATAAAAGTGAGTAACTCAAACTTATGGTGAAACTATATATAAATCTCTATCATGCCCTCTTTAACTCTCTATGCCAAAATCCTCATACTCCCAAATCATGGATAAAGGACTTACCTGTGTGCTAAAAGTAAGCATCCCATGTCAGAGCCTGATGTTAACAGTGACAGTGATTACATTAGTTTTTGAACTCAGCATCTTTCCTCCCCCTTCCTTTATGAAATAATTCCCATTCTTTTAAGCCTGATGACTAGACAAGCACAAGAAAAATCACATCAGAAAGAAGGGAAAACCTTCCTGAGAATAGTATGATTGCCAAGCTGTACCACAGTACGGACAGGTTGGTTGATTAATATATGTAACTACAAACCCTTAGCAATTTTAAACTAATGTACAAGTTAGAAGATGCAATGACTATTTTTATTGCTGTCTGTGATCAGTTACTTTAGATGCTTCAAAGATATTGCCTTTTTGTCTCTCTCAATGGTAAACTTGTGAAAATTATCCCAATCACTCTCGAACTAATTTTCCACTTGTTTTATTGTTTTCATCTCAAATCTTTCTGAAGATTTAAAGTGAACAGTAAAAGGTGCGTATCATTCTCACAAACACATTTGAGTATAAAAAAATATGATTAATAAAAGCAAAAAGGCTGTGAAAAGAAGCCATTGTGGTCTGCTTCACTTTACTATATATAGTTTAAGTTTTCTTATTCTGGCACTTTAACAATTAAAAAAAAATCCAATAAAAAATTAAAAAATCAGCTCAATACCTTCAAATATTTTATTGACAATATTAATATATTAATGTATCAAGTTATTTTCAGGCAAGTAAATATGACCTAACTCATGATTTCTAATGTACTGTAGGTAATAAATGATATAATGTTGTACATTCTTCTTGTTTAAACATGTTGTCTGAATAACTTCTACCTTTCCTGCCCCTCCCCCACACACACACATACATACAACTCGACATTATATAGTAGTATGAAGGTAAAGGAAAAATTTTATTTAGCATGTCCCTCCAAATATGATTAAAATGGAAATATGGTATTTTCATTTGTGACATCAACAGGATCTAAACTGAGTCCATGAGATGGTAAATGTTCAGATTTATCCTCGAAGCCAACTTTTTTTGTTGGTATTTTTAGCCCTCTCTTAAAGATTTCATGTCAATGGCTACTATTTCCATTAGAGGTATTCTTTCAAAAAAAAATCATGAACCAAAATATTTCTCCATTTAAACAATTTTATTTATGGTGGAATTTCCAAAATGTCTTATATCTTGAAATTATCCACAAAGTACTATTTTGTGCTTACATTAAAAAGATGTATTTCTTATAAGAAAAGATCAATATATGTACCACTAGGCAGTATTGTTATAGTTTTATTTAATTCAATATAATCAAAGAGTTAAAGAGAAAAACAGAAGTTAAATATATTTAAAAGTTTCCTGTAACTGATTTCCAGCTGTTCTAATGTTTTGAAGAAAAATAAAGATCTAAACACCAGAGATAATATTTTCATAAGCAATATTTATAAAAATATAAATTAAGCATTGTAACCAGCTATGTTCAATGAATTACCCCCTATCAGAAATAATATTATTAGAACTATGTATCTAAAGCAAAGAAGGAAAAGAAGGAGGGAGAAGGGAAAAGGGGAGGAAGAGAAAAGAAATAAAGTATTAATTGCAATGGTGAGTTTTTAGTTAAATACACTTTCTTATAAAGTGGCAAGGTGATACGTACAAATTTACAACTGAAAGAAAATCTATATACAGGTTGTCTTGCTTTTGGACTGTTTGGGCCTCCTTCCTCCTCTGTGATAGCCCCTCCTAGCAGAACTGATTGAGAATAGATTTTTAGTTCATAGCACATGATAGATGAGCCTGGAACTAGAGGTCCCTGGAGTTGCAGGCTGTGAATCGGTGCTGGCAACTGGGGAGAGAGAGGCCGAGTCCTGGAGAGGCAACCCGGGTTGCTCGGAGTTGGTGATCCGATCCACTATGCTGGATAAGCAATCCAGGCTGGATAAGGAGCTTTTATCTGTGGCATATACTAAGGATACAAAGAGAAAACCATTACCAAAAAAAAAAAAAATCACCAAATATACAGACTTGCTTATGTTGCCCCTTAAACTGTAGGTCAGCACCTTTGACACCCAGAGGTCAGGTGGTCACAGAAAGCCTAATGTAGAAATCTTCTACAAATATCTAGCAATTAATGGGGGTGAATAGACAATGTAGAAAAGTCTTCTAGTAATATTCAAGAGAAAGTTTGCATATATGTGTATTCATTAGGTGGGATTTTGCGTGGATTTTGCTCTGCCAAGACATCCCATAAGAACCATTGCTTCCACTCCCTTCCCCAGTACTGCCAGGAAAGACAGGCTCTGCTTTCACAGGCTGAATTGTAAAGTTGAAAGGGTCTTTAAACTCCTCTGAAGCCATCAGTGCTTACCATTTGGTATATCAGGACAGTAGATGCTGTCAAAACTGCTGCTTTTTCTGGACCAAACAGGGCTGTTACATTCGGGCTACAGTACAAGACACAAAAGAAGTTTGTTTTCAGGTCTTGTTAAAAGATTCTCTAACCTAAAGAGAGGCGGTGCTTTGCCTACTAGCTCTGTAAACTGACCCCTGTCAATCACCTTCATTGCCTTGATTTAGGAAGAGTTAGCCCTCACCAAGTTGCAAGGGCACTGAGGTCAATCTCTGTGCTTGGAGAAGAGGAGAGAGCAGCAAAGGGAAGTGGGGGTGGAATTCAGCAGTAATGTGCACTGGGGTTAACCATGCAAAATGGATTGGAGTAGAAGGAAGCCACACTAATTCAGGGAGAGAACTCTTTGCCAGCGCAAAAACACATTAAAACCTGGCAGCGCTGGAGCAAACGCACTCTGTAAAGAATGCATCACCATCTCCATCCAGCCAGGCCTCAGCAAAGCAGGGACTGGAGCCATGAGAGTATTTCTTTCCCTTTCTTCATTAATTTATAAACTGTGGGGAAGTGGGAACTTGAAAGTTGCCAGTTAGTGAATGGAAAGGTCCACTGATCATATATTTTGGAAATACACTGAGCGATGGAGAAAACAAGTGATTGATCATTCATAGCCATTTATCTCACGTGACAACTCTCTCCCTCAACGTACACCGAAGACCTGATAGGAAGTCAAACTAAAATACTGTACAGCAGCTGTTTCTCGGCATCTTTCGAAATGTGGCGCCTCTCTTCCCTTACAGCAACTGTCTGCCCACCCCCAACTATCCACCAAATAACCTTTGAGTATTTGGTTGCCACACCTGGTTTAAAGGAGATGTATGGATTTGGGGCAAACATTGGGGTGACAAAGTAGGGTACCAGAGCTATCTCTTACCATGCCGTCCGAGCAGTTGGAGGTGGGGCTGGTGGGCTCGGAGCAGCTCTGTCCCGGCAGGCTGTAGTAGTTCTCCACCTGCTCCCTCAGCAGCTCCTGCAGGCTCTCGATGTAGCGGATGGCATTCCTGAGGATCTCCACCTTGGGCAGCCTCTGGTTGGGGTTGGTCGTGGTGCACCTCTTGAGCGTTTCGAAAGCCTGGTTGACCTTCTTCAGGCGTCTGCGCTCACGCATGGTGGCCGCCTTCCGCCTATCCATGGTCGTGGACTTTCTCTTGCATGCTTTGCAGGCCCACATGAGGCAGTGGCCGGCCTGGTGGTGGCCGGTCGGTGCTCGCACGTGCTCATCCTCGTCTGAGCCTTGCAGCTCTGCTTTGTGTGCCCCGAAGGCAGCCACTCGGGGCTCAAAGTCATCCCCGAATTCGCCCTCAGGGGACGGGATACAGGAGCCGTCATAGAAATATTCAGAAGGCGAGAATTGGCAGCCATCCATCATGTCCATCCTCTATGGTGAGGCCGGCGGGGCACCTGGACAGCAGTGAGAGAGATGCGGGAGAAACCTGAGCCCGGAGGGAGCGGTTGCTGGACAGCAAACCTCGGGCGAAGCTCCCTGGTCGGTTTCTCCAGTAATTAACAAGGGCAGACGCCTGGCGGCCTGGGTCTGCCGTGCTGGGGTTAGGGCTCTTTATATATTCTTGGGGGAGGGAGGCCGGCCCCAGTGGCCAGGCACTATTAGCATATCCCACCGCAACCCTCGCTGGGGCTGCCCAGGCAAACCACCGTCTTTCCTCTAGAGACAATTTGCTGTTTACTGCTCTTTTTGACGCTAATGGTTTTACTGCATTTCTGCGGAGGCGGGGGATGGCTCCCTAACCTGCTCACTTGCACTTTCTAGATTCACTTGAGAGTGTCACAGACAAAAGGAAGTGTAACTATTTGCAATTGCTCACATATTTAAAAATAATAAAGAGCACTCCCTACATTCAGCTGACACCCAAAGTCTACCTGCCTTTCCATGTATAGACATGAGATAAATCACTTTATTTCTAGGCACTTGTTTCTCTTTTTCTCGAACTTTAGTTATCTGAGGATTCTTTTTGTCAGTGGACTGGAATAACGGTTGCTAAAAACTTGAAGTGAGACTTTCAATCATGGAGTGAAATCTTTTTTAAAAAATTCTATTTTGTTCATATCAAATTGTCATTTTATAAGCTCTGTGTTACTAAGAGTAGGCGGGGAGCTCGCTGCTCTGAGTTCTCTCTACCTGTCTGCTCCTCTAAAAGGAGGTGGGCTCCATCAAGGTCCAGGTGACAGGGAAAGTCCTTCTTTCCTTTTCAGTCTGTGCACATGTTTATTGAGTGTCTCCTCCTTTGTTACCAGGCCTTCGCTAGACCCTGGGCCGGTTGAAGACCCGCACGGCGGTGTCTGTGATTTGTATTAGAAGAAACCCGGTTTTAGACGGCGAACTCCCTTTCCAGGGGCGCGTCTCCTTTCTGGCTCTATCTGCTCCGCCCTATGATTTCAACAGACTAAACAGCCAAGCTGGGCTGTGGGGTCGCTAATTTTCTGCTTTCAGGCAAACTAGCACCGTTACAGATGCATCCCAGCTGCCGGCACAGCAATCCTTCTGGGCTCGTGTAAAATTTCCAACTCCTCAAACCCTGAGTAACTTCACACACTCCCCCGACAAAAGCCTTCCAGGAAAGCAATCGTAGCAGGGTCTTTGAAACTTTTGTGGGTAGAAGGAGAGAGGGGAGGGCTGTCATTTAAATAAGAATGAATCTATTAATCAGCTTTTGCCAGTCCTCCTCTGGCCTTAACCTACTTTCAGATCTCTGGGGGTGGGAGGTGAGGGAGAGGTGCAGTTTATCTCTAGGAAAAACAATTAAGGTTTACACAAATAGACTTAAGTAGTCTGGGGGTGTGGATCCATTAAACAGGAGAAAATGTTCTCACCTCAATCTTCGGTCATCCAGTACAGTGTGTGGTTCCAAAGTTATTTGTTGGAGAGGGGCACTTTCCTTTCTATTACTTTTCCAAAAATTATTTTCCTAAAACAACCCTGGCTGGCTGATTTCACATCTGCGGGGGCCAGATAAGTGTTAACTTTTTCAGGGTCAGTTCCTCTCCTGAAAGTGAAGACCGTGGAAACCAAGGGTAGGAGAGTGTCAGTCAGTTAATTTTGCTACAGAGTTGCAGTTCCCTCTCCCATATTGTGTCATCCCTAAGCAAAGACACCACTACCACCAGGCTTTGAAAATCAGGCTCCCTTTCACCAATGGACTGCTTAATTATCTGGCCAGTGGGAAATCCATCTGCACCTTATTTAGGACTATTAACAGGTGAATGCCTTTGAAATGAATACAACACTCAGGGCTACACCAGATAAAAGAGTCAAGTTCTTAAAGGACCCAGATAAAAGAGTCAAGTTCTTAAAGGACCCAGGCGGCATGGAAGGCTGCATCCACGGGTGGAAACACTCCAATGCATGCACATTGCTGCCTCTGAAATACAACAGTGGGGAGATCTCATCCAGGAATTCTCAACCAAATCCCATAGGTTCTGGCCAGCAGCAGTACTACCACTTTCTTTGGCTATGGAGTGCAGACCTTAGCACACTGACCACAGCGAAACAGAATTACAGGCAGATTTATGATCTGGGCACAAGTAAAGTTACCCCTTCAAGTTTAGGTGGAAGGTAGAAGTTACACTTTTGCAACCCTTTCAGCTGATTTCTTTCCACCACACACCTAATATGCTTTGTACCAATTCCTCAGTGTGGCACATTTGTGGCAAACAGTTATTAAGACTTCTGTTTGCCAAGCACTGTTCTCAACTATTCCCATGTATTCACTCATCTATTCCTTCCAACGACTCTAGGGGGACTATTAATAGAATCATTTTTTTAAAAAAGGTAACCAAATCTCAAGGAGTAGGTATTAATTTGTCCAGGTCACACAGGATTGGAACCTAGGCATTCCCTTGTATAGCTTGCAGCCCTAGAGGTGAATTTTGTTTGTTTTCTTCTTCTCCCAATTCAGGCTCAGTGCGAGTGCTTAAGCGGTGCACAGCAAAAACTGGAAAAGGCTGGGTCCCGGACTTCTTTTCCTCCGCTCCCGATCCTGGAAAGTCGCTGTCACTCAGGAGGCTCTGTCAGTAACGGTAGTTCTCAGAGTTTAGGGCTGTCTTTGGTAAGGTGATCTCAAAACAAATTTACCAGAGTGCCGCGGGCGATTGGAACTAAAGAAGCCAAGAAAACACAAGAGCCCGACGGCTTACTGGGACTTGCTAGTGGGGAAACAGGGTCCGGGGTTGACGACCCTTGGGACTCATGTGCTGAAAATAGGATCTCAGAGGACCAAAGTCAAAAAACGAGACAAAACTTTTAAACCGGTGTTAGGGGCCAGAGGAGAAAGATTAAAAAATGGGAGCCAGTGTACAAAGGAGGGAAACCAGGAGCTCTCAAAGATGCCTGGGGTCCCCCAATTCAGGAGAGGTTTCGCTGCTCTTTTCCCTGGGGTGACCGTGTGAGATAAAAATGGGAAGCTGCGTGAGCAATACAGAGAAAAACAGGTTTTAGTTTTTTATTTTCCCGAGGGGGAACTTGAACAGGGATGTATGAAACAGTTAAAAATCACTTTAAAGAGATCTGTTGCTTATTCGGTTGCTCTCTTACTCAAAATCAGACTAGATTGTGACTTTTGTTTCTCATAGAAAAGACTTAAAATACAATCTGTTTTCCACTATTTCTCCAGAGAAGAGGACTTCTCACATTCAGAGAAAACCGCATGTATTTTAACATGTAAACAAGTTGTTGGAAATGATGTATCCAACTTGACTGCTAGTAAAACCTCCAAACAGGTAAAATGAGGGGAAGAAAACAGCCACGGATGGTGTTAGAAACAAATGGCCCCCAAGGTTCTGGTGAAGTAGATAGATAATCTTTTTTTTTTTTTCATCTCACATTCTGAGAAAAATAAATACATGTTGATTTTCTTTCAATTTAGACATAAGCAGGTTTTAAATGCACATAGACCGTTAACCATCAACCTCCACCCACCCCCCTTTTTTTTAAAGGGAACCTATTTTAGTTTAAGCATTATGGCAACAATCCTAGTGTTGATGGACAGACCACACCAGCAAAATAATACTCAGAGCTTCCTTTCCTAGTAAATTTTGCCCACCCTCGGAATTCTGCATTATTGAAAATTCTCCATGCTTCTCTTAGTGGGAGAAGCAAAAATACACAGAAAGAAAAGTCCGTTTCATTCATTTCTGCCTCTGCCTGAGACCCTTAACAACTCTTGGACAAAGGGAGTTGTTCTAGAGATTTTTGCTTATGTATGACTTCAATGTGCTAAACAATATCAAACTGTTATTAGCTTTGGGAACCAGGCACACCTAAGTAAACACATTAGTACCTGCCAAAGCTGCTGGAAGAATTTGTGGAGAAGACAGCTGAGGAAGACATTGGCTTCTGCTTAAATTCAGAGACTCCCAGGAGAGATCAAAGGCCTAAGGAAGGACTTTTAGCAGCCTTGAGAGTAGAGAAAGTAGCCAGTTCTTGCAGCAGTTATCTTTGTTCCAGCACATGGCATAGCCATTCCATCTCATAGGCTGACTCTGAACTAGGCTTGCAAAATTGCTTTTCAGAATGAAACCTCTAAGACCAAGGGTCTTCTTTTGTAACACTTCTTTTGAGTTTAAGGGAATGACTAGAGGGGTATGTTGGAGAAATATCTCGATGGCTTGGCTCTTTGAGGAAACACCATGTTATTGCTAATTTACTATTACACTGTTAGGCAATGAGATATTCAAAGTTTAAAATATTTTCAAGATATTCTTTCCAGATATGGTGTTCTGGGAGGAGGATTTTGAGATGAATAAACTGGATAAAGTATTACTAGAAGGAAAGAACAAATGGATACATTCTACATTTAAGTAAAAATGTCTTAATAAGGATAGAGGTCACGTTAAGCAACCCAAGACTGCTCTGGTCACCTCAAGAGAAGTTGGGAACACTAAATTTCAGCACCACACTTCCATCTCCCACCCCTCCAAACATGTGAAAGATCCCGGGGAAAAAACAGGAAGAAAAGGTTGCATTAGACATAAATTGGGTTTCTACTATGTTCAAACTTGGAATTTAATCAATCCAAGTATGATGATTCAAGTTACTTTGAAAAAACTGACATTTCACTTCACATTTCACAAACTGTATTGATAATATATATCTTTTAAAATCACTCATTATTTTATATGGGGTAACTTTATGCCTGCCTCCGGGAAGAAGCTCAGTTGAAATCCCAAATTGCTTATTTTTACCAAGTTATTACATTTTGATTTTCTGCTTCCATGGCCCTGTTGGGGTTTTTTTTTTGGGGGGGGGTTGGCTTTGGCCTTAGTAAAGATTGTCATCATTAATATCCAATAAAAACATTTTAATTGCAAACACACCAAGGATTTCATTGGAAAGCCTAACATGTCAGCTACCGCAGTGGAGGTCACATGAAGTCTTTGGGAAATATTTGCTCTATTTAACGAAGAGACTTCTATAGGCAAACTTATTCCAAACAATTTCTCAAGTTACCCAGCTAGGAGAGATAGAGAGGATTTGGTTTGCAAAGACTGAATCAAATCTATCAGCAAGTAAAGTCCATGAATTGATAAAAGCATTCTGCTGCTGAGCAGGTTATAACACAAATCTTATTTTAAATATATGTGCAATCATAAAGTAAATGAGTTCACTTGGTCAATTAGGATATTTGATATCAGCTGTGACATAAATCTGATTTTTTTTAAAATATAGGTATGTGTATATACACATACATTTTAAGGAAAAATCTCTATCGATTTTCAGGAAAAACATCATAGGAACCTAATAATAAGCATGATTAATGGTTATACACAGCACCCAGATATATTCACACGTTCTGATTAGGTAATTTAAAATGCTTTCTCACTTATTTTTGAATTAAATTACTAGCTAATTACTCTTGAGAAGGAGCTTTTGAATAACAACTGTCAAATAGAGGCAAATTATTCTACAGAGAATGGACGTTCCTTTTTATTTCCCAAGGCTTCTTTTTGGGGGTGCATTGTGATTGAGAAAACAGGCTGGAAGCCTTTGAAATTGACTGTCTCCAAGTCCTGGCACTCTACTTACAAACGCAAGAACCTCTCAGTTCCAAAGGATCTTTTTTCTCTAAAATAGAAATAACAACAGTACCTCTTTCAGTTCTTGTAGGACTGTAAGAGTTAATATGTAAAATCTACATATGGCTCATTAATGTTGCTGCTGGTCTTACTGTTAATACTTTCCCAGCCAGAGCCTGTAAAGGCTGGAAAACTAAGTCTGAAGGAACTGTGGATTTTGGTGGAAGAAAGCCTCTTGATGGTCATTTTGAATTTACTAATGAAAACAAGGAGAACCGACATTGTTTATATTGCGCCCTGTTTTGGCTAAACACTTTACATATCTCAGTGAATCTTAACACACACATACACACACACACACACGGGGGGGGGATTAAGCACCATTATTGTCGTCCCCACTATTTTATAAATGAGGGAACGGAGGAAGAGAAGAACAGTTACAGCTCAAGGCTTCCCAGTGGCAACTTGGATTCAGTCTAGGGAATCAGCACCCACCAAAGCTCAGCCATTTGTATTCACTAACACGCCCACCTGCTTTTCTCAAACCTTTGAGAGGGTTTATATGTCAACGTCAGTTTCCCCTGAACTTTACTGCATTTAAAAAGTACTCTAGGTGAACTAGAATTATTCAGATGTTCAGAAAACAAAGTACTGTACTACTTAACTATTACCCCCAGGAAGAGACTTTGTGAGATGGAAAAACAACATACTGCTCCGTTCCTGCAGAGGGCGCTGCCTGTGGCCGTTTATGGAACTTGCGTGTTGTGCAACAGGAAGGTCTAGACTGGAGTGTTAGGAAGCAAGGCTGGGTTGCTGGGAAATACTGAATTCGATTTGATTTCCACGTTTGTGAAGTGAGAACTAGCTCTGGGGAAAAAGGGAAAAGAGAAAAATGGGGTGGTCAAATGGCGGGTGCCACTTACAGAATGTATGAGACAAAAGTAGCAATTCCAAAGGCATGGCTTGCCCCTCTTCTCTGCTTCACTCACTTCCCACAGAGATTCTTGGTGGTCGTTTCTTGCTGAGGTTACAGGATAAACAAACCTGGCGCACGTTGTAAAATCCTCAGGGTGAGGAGCTCCTGGGGCTTCAAGCCTCTCTGGGGCTTTGCTATTTGGACCAGCTAAGAGGTTTCATGTGTGTTGTTGTTGTCCTTTGCCCTCAACCATTTAACCCTTCCTTCTCTTGAAGCAACCCTTCCTTCAAAGAAACCTACCCCACCTCAAGAGACAGAGTGTCCCCTTCTTTTATCTTTCTATTTGGAAAACTGACAGGCCACTCGAGGTCTTGATATTCCAATCTTCTAGCCACCAGTCTAGTTCAAGAAAACTGAGGAGGAGGCCAGAGACCTGGCCGGGAAGGCAGTGCAGCCCCTGGAGACTCGAGATGACTGCTTCTTCGGGAAGGGCCCAGCCTGGGAAGTCAAAGAGGGAAAGCAATTTGGGCTAAATTCGCTGAAGATCTTGTAGGAAAAGAAGCGAAGAGTTTTGGTGAGGCAATTTCTTGCAACAGTGAGATTTTACTGGATTGAAAATTCAGTTGTTAACTTTGAGTAAGCAAATCTTATGCAGGTATATGACAGTTAAAAGAAAGAGAAAGAGAAAGTATGCTGATAAAAGAGGAAAGGATAGTTTCCTCCTGGATATTCTTCACTTATAACCACAAGTATAAGATCTACGTGAGATAGAAAAGTGAACAGCTTAATTCAAACATTGGAAAAAAAACCATTTTTCTCCCTTTAAGAAAACACCCAAATAAATGGGCTTATGTGGTGTCTAAATTAAAATATGGTTCTCTTTATTCATGTAAACATGCCTCAAACATTTTTTTTCAGCTGAATCAAAATAGGAGCAACTTTGTTCACATAGAAACTTATTTAATATTACAATACTAGGATCCTCTCACATGTTATATACAATACATCACTCTACACTTAAAATATATTTCTTAGGTTTACATATAAAATGAAAGTACTAAGATTATTTACAAAAATACATTCAATACCACTAATATTTAAATGCAGCGTTCCCACTTTGTTTTAGACAGGAATGAACTTCTTTTGAACATGGCACAAAAGAATTACCGTAATAACAGTAAATATATCACAAAACCAACCAAATAAAAACAAAGTAAGCCTTCTAGACCTGTCACTCGCTGTTCGAAAACTAAACGCTCAAAGCCGACAGGTTTTTTTCGTCTGAGCGGTGCACAACAGTTTAGGAGAAGTTTCTTTGTGAATATGTCTCCTTCCCTTTCATAAACTTCTGGATCTGGGTTCCTAATTAATGTAATATGACCTAATCTAAAGGGTTAGGCGAAGGAGGGAGGGTGGGTGGAATCTTCCTGCTGCGTGGAGAACATCCCAAACATAGGCGCGGTGTTACTTCTCCACCACCTCCTCCACGCAAGGGAGTTTACACTCCTCGGAAGAAATGCTGTCCACGATGGAAGAAAGGCACCGAAGGCTACTCGAGGCCGACGAATCAATGCTTGCCCCTCCTAAAAGCAGAACACACACACACAAACAGCAAGGAAGTAAGAAGGGGCAACTCCGCGCCCTGCTCCAGGCCTTTTAGGCAGCGCGGGAGCATCGTGTCCCCGCGCGCAAGGAGCGCACTTCTCCCCGGGCGCGTCCCTGCTCTTGCTCTCAGCCTTTTCGGTCTCGAGCCAGCACCCTGGGTCCCTCCCGGGGTGTTCCCTAGCACAGCCCAGTACCCTCTCCTTTACTTTACCTTCCTTGGCAGTTATCACGAGCCCCCTGGAATGATCCGAAACACTTGGCCACCGGGAGCTGCAGGTGCGCAGGAAATCCGCACCCTCCAGCTGGAGGAAAACCAAGGCAGCGGTAGATTAGGAAAGAAACATCGGTTCCGGGGGTGGGGGTGGGGGTGGGCCTTGATAGGGGTGCCTCCCTTGCTTCCTCGGTGCGCATTTCCTGCCTATTGCAGGTACCCCGTGTTCACGGGTCACTGCGGGTTCATTAGAGAGGAAGCGGGAGGAGCAGGCGAGGAAGGGGGACGGGAAAGGAGATCGACCAGCTGGAGGCTAAGGCCCCAAGGAAAGCGTCTAATTAGCCTTTGCGTTCCCCTGCCCGGGCAGCATCTGGCCTTACATTCTCTTGCTTGGGTCTGTAGCTGAAGGGGTCCACCCCTAGCTCTTGCATTTTCTCCTGCTGATCCAGCCGGTGCAGCAGGTCCTGTAGCCGCTCAATATAGCTGATGGCACTCCGCAGAATCTCCACCTTGGGCAGCCTCTGGTTGGGGTTGGCCACAGTCCGCCGCTTCAGTGCCTCGAAGGCCTCGTTGATTTTCTTTAGCCGCCTCCTCTCGCGCAGGGTGGCGGCTTTCCGTCTGTCGGTGGGGGCAGATTTTCTCTTACAGGTCTTGCAAGCCCAGATCAGACACTGGCCGGGACAGTGGGGAGGCTGTAGGCCTGGGGGCGCCAGGACATGTTCTTCTCCGCTGCTGTCGCTCCCAGCTTCCGGGGGCAGTTGGTCCTGGCAGGGTGATAGGGTACCATCGCTCCCTGGATACAAAGGAGAGCCCTCTGCCACTTCTAATGGCTGCAGGGTAACATTTTCCCCGTCCAAGTAGAAGAAATAGGAGCCAGTTTCAAAAAGGTCCATCATCATGTTCTCCTCCTTGGCCTCTGACTCGGTCTGAACTGGGTGATGGGCTCAAAAACCCAGAGGAACCACCCAGATGGCATTTAATTAGTGCGGTGACATAAGTCGCCCCAGCTTTATATATAGTAGCTCCTGAAACTCAATCCAACTTTTAGCTGTCATAGAGCATCAGTCTCCCAATGTGATTACAGCCAGTGTTCTCTAGAACATCTAGTTTGAAAGAAAACTGAGAAGTGTCACCCCAAGAATGATGTGACAATCTATATGCAGAACAGGTTAAAACAAAATATGCAGAGAATACTATCATTTAAACACAGCATTGGCTGCTTCTACTTGGGACAGTTTATATGCTAACCTGCTTACAGGACAACTTCAAAACAACTGGGGATTAACACGGCCCATTCCCCTCCCCCAGGCTCATCTGAATTCTAAGTATAGACCCATGATGAAAGATTTCAAAGGCAATAGCCATTGCTCTGAAATAGCCTGGTTAATACTTCCAGAGTGGTTCAGTTCTTTTCTCTCCTGTCAAAAAGATGCTATTCCTGTGATTAAAACCATTTCAGTCCTTCAAAGGTTATACATGACTTTCAGGCTTCAGCCTCAGTAGCAGCAGGTAAATCTCTTTCCTCTCTTTTAATAAGGCTATGAGATGATTTGGGAGCTGGAGGGGGTGGCTGAAATGTGCTCAGATTCCTTCCTTGGCTATCCTTTTTTTTTTTTTTTTTTTGGCGGGGGCCAGGGGGCTGGCAACCAAAATCTGAAATCTGTGCCCCTCCATGGTGGAGCAGTAGTACCTATGGGTGGGACAGAGAATGTGGATGCAATATGTGTAATAACCTGTGTTTTAAAATAGTCATAGTGGAAATAAGACTCAAACGAAAGCTAATTGATATTTCAGGCTTCACTGTAATCCTGAAATAGAGTAGGCACCCCTACTCTAAGGTGCCTCTCTAATGGCTCCTGTTCTAAAGTGTGCTCCCAGTTTCTTCTTCCATGTACTCATTATCCATTGACTCCAAATCAGTTCTTTCATAGGATTTAGATGAGAAAGGTAGCAACTGAGGCAAAGCAAGGAAATAGAATTTGTAATTGTAGCTTGTTCGTGGCCCAATACACACAAGTATGGTTGTTGGGAGGCAGTACAATATAAGGATGAAGTCCAGGGGCCCTAGATTCAAAGAATTCCCTTCAAGTCCTCGCTTAGTTCATTTCTATTTATGTGTGCATGGCTAAGTGCTAGGCCTCGATTTCTTCAAGACAACAGTGGTTGCCTTATAAAGTTTTGGTGCAGATTCGATCAAATAATATCATGCATGTGAAGCCTATAATTTTATTGTAACTGCTTGATGAACATTAGTGCATAAGGTTATGTCAGGGCTAAGACCATTGTTTATGAAGGAAATATTCACAGCTATTGCAGAGGGATTTCTCTCTCTCTTTTTTCTTGTTTGTTATTGTATTCATTTCCTTTCCCCTTCCCTTCCCTTCCCTTCCCTTCCCTTCCCTTCCCTTCCCTTCCCTTCCCTTCCCTTCCCTTCCTATCCCATCCCTTTCCCTTTTTACTTTTCTTCCCTTCCTTTTCCTTCCATTTCTCTTTCTTTTCTTTTCCCTCCTAGAGCCCTGGAAGGACTCCTTCTCCTATAAGTGGCTTTTGGGAAGACAGTCACCTTTGGTTTTGGCCTTTTATAGTCAGTGCCTGAAAAACTAGATGGAAACCAAAGGTCTTCTTATTCTTCCCCAAGCAGTGATAATTATAGGCTTTGTTCAATATGACTTCTTATTCTTTTTTTTAATGACCAGAGTGAAGACAATGCAAGGAATCTATGGTCAGACAATGTAAAAATTAACTACAGTTTTGAGTCAAATCAGTCATTCCAGAAAATAATTCTTCATAGTCTCTTTCTGTTGAGCCACAGACTTGGGGTGTTAAGTTTTGATATGTTGGGCTGCTTTTATGTTTTTGTTATTGTGCAGCTGAATAATTCCTTATCAAATTTGAGAATCAATTTTAGGTTTTTGAAAAAATAGAAAGCACAGGGAAGAACAATAAGTAGCCAATACTCCTTTTGTGATATTCTCTCTTATTTCTATCAGTCCTCTGGTTGTGGTAAGGTCAGCAGTTAAGACTGCAGATTAAAAGCTCCAACAACTCAGGGTAGAGTCTAACATCCATTATGGAAAATTACTCTTGCTCTTAACCACATTCTGTGCTGCCTCTTATAATATGAAGACAATTCAAAAAGCCATTTTTGAAACCAGTGAAATTCTATATCATTATTGCAAAGATTACCAAGACAACAATAACTGAAATTCATTTATTCAACATTATTGGGGTACCTATTAAGTGCCAGATAGTGTTCTGGGTGCCAGGGATAAATCAATGAAAAATGATCCCTTTCTCATGGAGTTTGAACCTGGAAGGGTGAGTGAAATTGACTAAGAGATAAAAAGAAAAAAGAAAGAAATAGTCCTGGGGTTGGGGTGTGGATGGTATAGATTATAATCATTTTGAGGCTGTGAGGACTTAAATCAACCCTAATATCTCAAATTCTCAGTTTTTTAATCCATAAAATTGATATAATAACAAAAGACATCATACTGTGAAAGAGCATGATGAAGACATTTTTAAAAATGTGAAATCAGTTAAAAAATGTTGTATACTCTATAAAAGTCTTTTATTAAATAAAATTAGGTATAGAGAAAAAATTTCAATAGAAAACAATTTGTTGCTTGGATAATAGGAGTAACATTTAAGGTAGTACCACTTGTAGACTCACCACTGATTTTAAAAGATATTGGATAGATTCGAGAGTCCGCGCATCATGAACTGCTAAAGAATATGAAAGTGGACTCTTTCCCTTCCTTCTAATGTCCCCATTGGAGAAACAGTAGTTCAAAATATAGAAAGAGAAGATTCTAGAAAAAAGTAAAAAAAAAAAATAGCTTTGGGGTGCTGATTAAAAGCAACCTTCCAGACAAATATGGCATTTCTTTATGTAAATTCAAACTTTGCTATCGAGTTGCCATTACTTACTAAATTACAAAGCCCCTTTCCCAACATTCTGTAGAACTCAGGCCAATAAAATTATGTTGTTGTTTACCTTGGTTTAAGTAGATTTTTTTCTCTCTTTCATTGTTGTTTTGGGGGTGGACTGGGTGGGAGGAGAGAGAAAAGAAATGCCAACTTGGGAAATAACCATCCTTTATTAGATTAGGTAATGGGAAAATATGCAATGATTCCAAATAACAAACTAGAGAACTTCTGGAACACAAACTGTTTGCAAAATATGAGATGCCTGTAATTGCAATTCCATTATTTCTCAGTAGAACTTGGGAGACACAGACCTTGACAAGTGTTCGAAACAGCTTTCTGTAAACTGAAATCCTCTGGGCTTTAAATAGTTCAAATACATTATAAAAACTTACCCAAAAGTAAATAATAATAATAAGAGAAAAATAATATTATGTATCAGTCAATCATTTCAAGGACCTAAGAGTTCATTCACAACCAAAGCTGAAACTAGATTAGTGATAGAATGAGAGTTTTCAAATAGTTTCCCACCCCGTGGTTTTTACTTCATGCTTAGTTATTTGTAAATGCATTTTCTTCCCATCATCTCCACAAGAGCTCGAATATGTCCAGTTCTGTCTGTGAAAAGGAGTGGGAGTGGTGGGAAAAGATTATGGCTAGTTTAGTCAGTGGTGGATTTTAGCTCTGAGCCTTTGGGAGAGTCGTGTATGTGGTGGAAAAACAGAGTTTTGGGGCAAGACAGAATCTAAGTTCTAACCATTCTTTTTTTTTTTTTTTTGGTTATAGTTTGTGGTTATTAGGTTTGACATTAAGAGAACGTTTATGACAAAGGTGAATTTTTCTTTCTTTTTTAAGGCATAGTGTTAGAAAAGTCTTTCTCTATTTTTTTTTTGTTATGTTCTCCATTTATTTATTTATTTATTTATTTATTTATTTTTAAGGGCAGTGTCACTGGCCCTCATATGTGGACCCGAACCGGGGCCGCTGGCTTCCCAAGCCAGCACTTAACCACTGCGCCACTCAGCGGGCCCTTATTTTATTTATTTATTTATTTATTTATTTATTTATTTATTTATTTATTTTTTAATTAGCTTCAGGTATACAACACCTGAAATAGTTATATTTTTTACCCCTCAAAGTGACAACCCCCCTCCCCCAATTCTCCACCCCACTCCTCCCCCGCATATCATACATATCTATTACAATTCCTTTGACTCCCTTCCACAGTATAATCCACATCCCGTGACTATCTATATATTCAATTACAGTTGGTATACAATATTATACAACATCAATTTCAGGTATACAGTGCAGTGATCAAGCGTCTACTCCATCCATGGAGTGGTCTCCCTAACAAGACATGTGACCATCTTGACACTCCACAAAATATTTACAACATTATTATATTCCCTGAACTGTCTTTCATATCCCTGTGACAATACTGTCGTTACCTATTTATGCTGTCTAATCCCTTCCCCTTCTCCCTCATCCCCACCCCCATCCCAACTAGCAACCCTATTTTTCCTCTATATCTATGAGACTGTTTCTGTTTACTTTGCTCATTCATTCAGTTTTTCAGATTCCACATATAAGTGAGACCATATGGTATTTGTCTTTCTCTGACTGACTTATGTCACTTAACATAACAGTCTCTAGGTCCATCCATATCATTGCAAATGGTACAATTTCATTCTTCTTTATAGAGGAGTACTACTCCATTGTATAAATGTACCCCAGTTTCTTAATCCAGTCATCGACCGATGGGCATTACGGTTGTTTCCAAGTCTTGGCTATTGTAAATAGCGCTGCAATAAACATAGGGGTGCATATATTTTTTCGAATTAGCATCTTGGATTCTTCTGGGTAGATACCCAAGAGTGGAATTGCTGGGTCATACGGCAGTTCCATTTCCAGTTTTTTGAGATACCTCCATACTGATTTCCATAATGGCTGCACCAATTTGCAGTCCCACCAACAGTGCACCAGGGTTCCCTTTTCTCCACACCCTCGCCAGCACTTGTTGTTTGTTTATTTGAAGTTCTAACCATTCTTAAATATATGTTCCAAGCCTCAGTTTTATAAGAGATCAAATGGCATATATAATACATACATCACTTGTTGTTAGCATAAAGTGAAATAATATACAGAGGGTGCCAAAAAATGTATATACATTTTAAGAAAGGAACAAAACTATTAAAATTTTAATACTCAATATATACCAATAACAAAGATAAATACGAGTCATGTTTGACTTCTGCAATTACAAGAGGTGCTCAAAGTGGTTACCATCAGCGTCCAGACACTTCTAATTATGGCAAAATACTGATTGAGCAACTCTGACCAACGCGTCCACTTATATATATATATATATTTTTTCGCATATTGAGTCCATGACTCAACAGATGTTAATTTTTGTCCTTCCCCTACACAATTCGCAAAACCTCTCATTGAAATAACCATAGTGAATTAATTGAAAAACCTAGAATTAGTGAGACAGATGTTTAAGAAAATTTTAGGGATTTATTTGTGTTAGTGGTATCCATTGAAGTGAAAATATTGAAACTAGTGACCCCAATAGTAGTGTTCCATTTATTTATGCCCTTACCAAATTTTCAGTTTACTGGGGGACAGACACTAATTTTAAAAATCACACACATACGTAACATAGCTAGGAACTTTGCAGGAAAGAAATGTGGTTCTATATGAGTGTATAACAATGAAGAGTTTGTCATGAATGGGAAGCTTGAGAAAGGATGGTTTGGGGACAGGAGTTCTGGAGAAGTTGGGTATTTCTAGACAGCAAAGTAGAAGTTTTTTTTTGTTTTGTTTTGTTTTGTTTGATTGGGACAGTGATGACAGTAGGAGGAAGCTCAAGGAAGAAAGAGACACAGAAGAGAATTTCTCAGAAACTAGCAAAGAGATTTTTGCGGCTTATATCTAAGGGATATGACTATATTGTTCCATAGTTGGGTTCAAAAAAAGCAGTTTCAGTGATAGCTGAGCAAGAATTGAGGGCTAGACAGAAAATGATGATATGTTTTCAGCAGTGAAAAGAGGGAGAAGAGAGGAAAAGGAATAGAAGAAAAGGGGGGCATTGTGGGGAGGAGAAAAAGAGAAGGAGCAGCATTGAGTCCAGCCTGCAGATAGAGTAAGGATCAACTAGCAAAGCCAGTGAGTGGCTCTAAAGAATAGAAGGTAAAAGGAAGGGCCCGCTGACTGAAAGAGTAAATTCCGAGGAGTCAGATTAATGCTTTAAACTTGTGGCAGCTAAATGAGTAACATGAACCCATGCACCTGTAATTTACCTAATCTGCACACAGTTTGTGCCCAGAGATTCCCAAACACTGTGGTAAAAATAGTCTTGCATTTAGACTGACAGAACATTCGAGTCACTGTAGAGGACATGGGGGAAGGGAGCTAACCAAACAGAGGTAAAGGAAAGATTTTAAAGGCCAGTCCTTTACAATCTCCAGGTGGTGGCAGTAAGTTATGCAGAGAAATGGGGCTGGACTTGCACTAAGGAAGGACGTTGGTTTCAAGTCCAGCTGTGAAACAGCACTTTTAAAACCGCTCCAAAGAAAGGAGTCCATGATGAGCAAAGGAGGAACCAGGGAGGCTGCTCTTCAGATCTTTCAAGAAATAAATTTTTTGCTCTTTGCTCTCACGCATGATTCCCTTCCATCTGGGAGCAGACTACAACTTCCATTAAAAAAAAAGTGACAAAAAAGTGAATTCAGTTTGCTTACTACACGCAAAATGCTACTTAAGGAAGCTGCCTTTCATTTCTTATTTTTTAGACATAATTTCCAGGGAGAACATCCATTCCTCAGTGCATAAAAAAATGAAGTCCTTTTCATAATTCCTCACTCTTTCATATTTTACTCTCAGATTTATGAATTTTGAGAGTAAAATTTGAGAACCAGTAGACTCTTTCCAGGTTAAGTATTTGCTTCCTCGTGGATGACCAGCAGACATAGGTTTGCTTAGGATAGGTACCTAGGAGGCCCAATTTATGCCCTAAAATTGGGAAAATCCCAGGCAAATCAGAATGAGTTGGTCACTGTACTTCCTAGTAAAACATGATAGAAGTTTACAAATACCTATTCACAGATAAGAACAATGAACAGAGTGCGGGGTATGTAAAGTGGACTTTTTTCTTTAAAAACATTACAGTGATTACAAATGCAGGTTTGATGTTACTCCCAAGTTCTAGGCCCAGCTCTACCACTTGCTAATAGTTGATTTTAGGCAAGTTATGCAACTTCTCTAAGTCTCAATCAACTAGTCCATAAACTGGAAATAATATTACCTTATAAGGTTTTTTAAAGTTTAAAATAATGTCAGTGAAACACTTAATAGAATTTTCTAGCACATAGTAAATACCTTATACAAATTAGTACTTTATTATTTTACTTTTGATTGAAGAAAAGAGTTAACCATGTACATATTGTCTCAATAAATCATACTCTGCTTATTTTTGTTAACAACAAACATTTTATATAATGTAATATTGTGTAATGTAAATTTTATATTACGATTTTAAAAACATAAATATAGAATAGTATTATGTATGTATTGTCTTTGTCCTTCAAATATTACATAAACACTTTTCCATGCTACATACTCCTAATGTTTAAAGTGTCTAAGATACATAAAGTGATTAACTTAAATGTTGTTTATATCTTTTAAAAACTAAATGAATTGTGATATTCAGATGACCCAACTTACAGTAATGTGTGGTGTTACTATCTTGCTAAGCTAAACAGATGTCTCTAGCATAGAATGGTTAGCCAAGTATTTTGTTACTGCCCTCCAACTGGCTGGTTATGACATATTATCTAAAATAGTTGGTGCTTTAATGCCTATGTCAGAGCTGACTGTGACAAATAGTCACCACTGTACAAACACATTTATTCCATAAAGTTTTTTCACTGGTTTGGAAAAACAAAAGTTGTTTAATCAGACATACACACATTTGACACTTTTTCAGAAGTTTTTTTCTTCAGATAATACATGTTAATTTTGAGGATAAGTGATACAAAAATGCCAAATGTTATAATATATTTACATCACATATAGTCTGGAGCTTCTTAAGTATATGCGTTACATGTTCAATATGTCACTAGTCACATAAAAATTAATCATATTAAGATTTATCATCCCTGATTTCACGATCTGAGCTAGATGTTGCAATTGGTAAAGTCTTGCCATGTAATTTCACAATATAAGTATAATCTTTCTGTTAAACCACTTAAATAGATTTTACATTTTCTTGTATTTAAGTATAAACTATCATGAGATTTAAGATGTTTGACAATATAAATTCAAAATATGGTGCTTTTAGAGTATAGAAAAACTATAAATGTCTTATTTTGTAAAGTTATAGCCATTACTTCACTCTGGGGGAAAAAGAAAAAGTAGCAGGCCCAGTATTGAAGTGCTTTACATGAATGATCTCATTATATCTTCCCAATGTTTTACCAAGTATCTTATATAATTATCTCCATTTTAAAGAAAGAGAAACAAAGCAAAGAGAAATTAATCTACATGTCCAATGTCACGTGCTTATAACTAAATCCTGGCTCCTTTAGCAATGACTTAAATAATCAAAAAGTTCTTATTCTGAACCTTCTTACAGTGATCAATAGAAGAATAGTCTTCAGTGAAAAAAAAATCTAGAGCAAACTAATTTAGAGGACCTTTGAGTATTTATTTGCCTACCTGAAGGGTAACTTACATTTCTCTGGCAGAAAGAGGCATTGTTGATAGGTGGGTTTTTTTGTAGTAGAGCTGCCCAAAGTGGCAGTATGGATAGCTGTTCACTGAGATTTGGACCTGCATTCCATCCCATTGGGAAATAACGATGCAATGGTATTTTCCACGTGCACTGCCATGTACATACAGGCAACCTGTCCCAGAACTCACAAAGTTGATGCTCTAATCAAAATACTTGAGGGCTTGCCGAGTGGCGCATTGGTTAAGAACTGGCTTGGGACGCCAGCGGCCCCGGTTCGGATCCCACGTATGAGGGCCAGTGACACTGCCCTCTACAGCTAACAACAGCTCCACCTGGAGCTGGGCTGTGTGAGCCCTGGTGATGGTGTAGGCTTCAGCCCCTGCTGTAGTGGGCTACCATAGGCTACAGCGAGGGCTGGCAGCCATCGTGAGCTGCCAATAGCCGCGGTGAGCGACCATCCAGAGGCCGGCCACCAATCTGCCTCATCTGGGAAGAGTGCAATGATGATACCAACATGGGCCAGTGAAGCAATGTCCTCCGCAACTAGACTGAAGAACAAAAAGACAGAAACTTGTCTGTTCCCCTTCCCCGATTCCCCAACACTGTTCCCCTCCCCCAATTCCCCAATAAAATCTTAAAAAAAAAATACTATTTCATTATTTAAAAATATACAGCAAGAAGCAAATGGAAAAAAGATGGAATAGTTTAGTATACTTAGGATAGTAGGGTACAACTGGGATAGGGAGAGCATACTACCTAAATCTTGAGTTACATGATGCTCATATGTCCTATCTTTCTCTCCTCCCTTTCACTCTGCCCCACTTAACAGTAGTTACAATCCCTAGAATTCAGGGATTTCAGCAGATGGAAGGTGTATGGAACCAATACACAAATGCTCCATACACCTTGTCAAAAGCTATGTGCTATGTGCCATTGAGTCAGCGCTAACTCCTGGAGACAGTGAATGAGATGTCCACACTATCTTGTCCTCAACAGCCCTGCTCAGCTCCTGTGGACTCTTCTCTTTGGCTTCATTTATGGAGTCAGTCAATCTCATATTTGGTTTTCTTCTTATCCTGCTGTCTTCTATCTTCCCCAGCATTATTGTCTTTGCTAAGAACCATGTTTGCTCATGATGTGCATGAAGTAGGACAGCTTAGTTTTGTCATCTTTGCCTCCAGCCATGATTCAGACTTAATTTGTTCTAGAACTTACTTGTTTGTCTTTCTTGTGTTCCAGGGTATCTGTAGAGCTTTCCTCCAACACCATATTTCAAATTATTTTTTTTTGTTTTTCGATCAGCCTTCTTCACTCTCCAACTTTCACATCCATACATAGTAATTGGGAATACAAAGGTGTAGATCATCTTAGCTTTGGTCTCTAATGACACATCTTCTTTCAAAAGCTGTAGCTCACCTATAATCCATTGGGCAGTTGGCTTTATTAATGTGGTCCAAAATGGATTTCATCAATGAATGGTCAATGTAAGACCTCCTTAATATTGAGTGTCTCAGATGTATTTGATTCTTTATTGGCCTTCCATCTCTTCTTGTGTTGACAAGCATAGCTATACTTATTTTGTCTATGTCTAACATGTTTCCCAAGTCATTTGCTTTTATTTTTCGATTAATCTATTCTCCTTGTTTTCTCCTCTATTCTCTATGATAGAAGTAAACATTTCTAAATAACAGAAAATGTATGTTCTTTATATGCTTGTCAGTTAGAATGGCTATTTCTTGATGTTTTAGTTTCTTACCTAATTTCTTTGAATTCTTTAACATAAATCTGTCTTTCTAAAAGTTTAATTTCTTTCCTTTTCATTTGCCTCTGCCCATCCTTTGTTCTCTGCTTATTTTTGAAAGTTGCTACTTTATCCATTTATAGTCCACAAACCCAAACCTATATTTCACATGTAGTTTATGTACCTGCTGGAGAGAAACTATCACTTACTACAATCCTCTTGGATTTTAAGATTTCATTTGTGTTCTACACATTGAATGATTAACTATTTAACAATAGATCCAAGTTTATTTCACAATTTCTGCATTTTGTATTTATTGTATTTTTAAAACTTTCAAAATAACATTCCCTTTTAAAAATACATCCTCTCAAATATTTTTAATTAGTAGACTTTTTAAAAGAGTACTTTTAGACTTATAGAAAAGTTGAGCAAAAAGTTCAGGGAGTTCCCATAAACCCGCTTAGTTTTTCCCCCACACCAATATTTTTAAAATTCCCCTTTTATTCTCATTCCCTTTTTCTATCTGTTCCTTAATATCCTTTTATTTTGTGCAACATTTTATGTTAAATCTAGAAAGACCTATATGTTATTTGCTTTCACAGATTTTACAGTCTAATTAGAGATATAAGATGTACCTTCTAAAGCAATTACATAACAGTCCAAATTAGTACAGTATATAGTAATAATCCAAAATGAATAATGTAGGCAATATGATATGAATGAAGGGTTATTTGAATGAAAGGAGGATCTCATGGAAAGGTAGGATTTTTTAAAGGACCTACAAAGATGGGCAGAATTTGGATAGGAGATAAACATGGATTTGGATAAGATATGACCAAACTGTGATGAGAATGACTGATAAGAACACTAAAAGTGTTACTATTGTGAATATTGGGGTTAAGCTTATAGGAAATGGAGAATCATAAGACATTTTTGAACTTGTAAAATGGCATGCTTCTATTGGTCTTCTATGAAGACTTTTTTTTTTTTTTTAAACATGTTCACATTGTCTTCTAAAGATTTGTAATGCTACCTATTGTGGAATGGGAATAGGAGAAACTTCAAATTGGGCATTGCATATTTTGAGGGTAGCTCTTTTGAAATTATTGAGATGTCTAAATGCAAATGTGTTCAATGAAAATAAAGAGAAAAATAAAACAAATACTGTTTCTTATCAACATCTAAAAGGAATATGTAAAAAAAGGCATTTCAGAATATTTTGGAAGAGCTATTTTTTTTAAGTCCCCCATAATTTCCATGTGCTGAAACAAATTAAATTTCAATATAATAGTTTTGACATATTTGGTTTATTAATGTAAATTATACTGAAGTTTAACATATTATTTCGTATAAGCCATTCATAAAGAAAGCCGTTAAGAGTTCCCTTTAATATAATGTCTTCCTAAGATAGAGAAGGAATACACTTCAAATTTTCAATCACTATTAATTATGCTTCTAGACAAATTTTATAATCATGGGGAAAATGTTTGTTTACTTTTACTACTATTCATTTATTAGTTGACAGAATAGAGAAGATTTAGTTTGCAGTAGGGTTACTACTGAAAAACTCTAGAACTTAAAAGATTCAGAAAAGGGAACCCTGGTGCACTGTTGGTGGGACAGCTCCAAATACTTTTAAACTCACTCAGAAATAAGATAATTTGGGCTTGAAAGAGTATTTTCTTTCTCAAAATGATGAATGCCTTTGGTCCAAGGATTACCACATCAGCCAAGGGTAGAATTTCTTTCTAAATTTTTGTCCAAGAAAACAGATGATCATATGCTGTTGGAGATCAAGAAAATAAGGTGCTTACATAGCCCATAATAAGGCATTCTTTTCTGCTAAACACAGACTAATGTGGACTGTGACAAGCATGACTCCTATGATGGATATCTGGTAAAGTACGATGGTCTTTTCATACAAACAAGGGCTCTATTAATATGGTTTCCTCAACTCCACTTCTCACTTCCAAATCCTCTAGGAATTGACACCAACTGTCCATTTTGACACTTGTTCATTAACTTCCTTTCTGTAGAACTATTCTCTTCTCTCAGCTGTTGTAGCAATTTAACATTTTACAAACTCTTCTAATATGACTCTTTGTTGAACAGTCTTTCCTTGTTTAGAACATTATATAACATCAGTGCCCTTAGGTATGTCACGAAGTCTTTAGTGCAGTTTGCCACTTGTTCTATTACCCATTCTCAGAGGGAAACATCAGCTTGACCTCTTCAAGAGCGAAAAGAGCAAAATCCATTAGTTCTCTCTACCAAGACCAAGGTCTTGAAGGCAATGCTTCCTTTCCTGCCCTGCGTCATCCTTCCACACATTTGATGTGAATGGATTCAGTAGATCTCTAATTATAAACTACTTACAAAAAAAATCTCTTTCTTTTTTTTTTTTCCTCTCTCCGATTGGGAAGCATGTGTATGCAATTTCTGTGAGTGAGGTCATTTCACAGCCAAGACTGGAAGTACTAACAGATCCCAGGAAACAGAGAATGATAGTTATATCCCTTTGTGAAATTGGTCAACCTTGCTAATTTTTATTCTTGATTGGGAAACCCTGGCATTTTGAGGAATAAAGGGCATAAAAATAAATAATAAAAAGAATGGGTGTAGATGAGTATAATATTTGCTTTGTAATAAAATGAAGTTGTACTGTGCAGTGGTAAGACTTTTCCAGAGCACAACAAGCTCTTTTCATATGTGGCAGTTTTTGTTTTGGGTTAGTGAGAAACATCACATCACAAAGAAAGAATGCAAGCATCAAGGGGTTGTACTTCACCAATCTGTTGTGCTGTTTCTGGAAATTTTTGTATTTGAAGTTTGCCAAAAGGTAGTAACTTTTATGTGTATTTTGCTATGCTTAAAAATAAGTGTTAAGAAGTGATATTTGATTGTTTTTATATTCTTTCACCTTTTTATTCAGATCAATTAATGTTTTTTAGTCTTAGATTTTGTATTGTTATGATGTAATAACACTAAGAACATATGCTATTTTTTTAAACTAAGTAATTTCAAGATATAGCTAGACTTCTTATGTTTCCAACTTTATTTTTACTTCTTTGAGGGTCTGGTATTTTATATAGCTTTCTAAAACTCCCATAACAGAATTTTTTTTCTTTAATCTTATCCATTTCAATTCACCAAAAAGCTTATTTTTTTTTCTGACTTTGAAGAAAATCCCAGTCTTCTCCATGGAATAAGTTATCTTTTGAAGATTAAAGTGATGATTAAAATCTGCTTTTGGACATATGATAATGCCATAATACTATTTTTGGCAGTGGAAGAGTTTTATAAATACATTATCTTAGCAATAACTTCAGCCACAAGGAAAAAATGAAGCATGATCTTGTAAGATTAGCATGAGCTTTCCTGAGGGTGCAGTAATTTAGCTCTACCTTCAGAAGTGGGCAGAAGTCTCTTCTGGGGCTCTGGGGCTCTTCACAGTCTATCTAGAGTAAAGGCAAATAATGGAGAGAGAGAAGAGGGGAGAGGGGGAGTGAGAGACAGGGAGGACAAGAGGGAAAGGGGAGGGAGGAAAAGGAAAGGCTGGAAGGAGAAAAGTAGGGTTGTGAAACATTCAGAATTCAAAATTGTCCACTTTAAGTCAACTCTTTAAAAATCACAATGTTTTCAAAATAAAAGCATACTTTGTAGTCATTTAAAATGCTTAGCATTACTGGATCGACACAAAAAGCCTTCAGGTAAAGCATATCTTGTTAAAGGTATGCTTCCTTGGAATAAAATGTGGTGAAAAAGCACCGGCTCACAGGAAGCCTGGACGCCCTTGATGTTGCCTTGCATATGCTCCTATTTCAAAGCTGAAGACTGTAAGGAAATACTCAAGAGACTATTTGTGGAGTATGGGTCATCGAACTATACCCATTTTTCACAACTGTCCCTTGTTACATCTCTCATATTGATCACAGCATCTGAATGATATGATTACTCATATCGAAGCACTTTTCATGTTGCCCTATGGTATTTACTTGTTCATATCACCCTCTCCACAGGGAAGGCACTGTACAATCATCAGTGCTTGGAAGACAATCTGGTGGAAAACAGGTACTACGTATGTAATTTTTGCTGAGTGAATTAGTGGGGATTATGGTCAAATCCCCCATTCCTTTTCTCTGAGATAGAGTGGCATTTTTCCTTATTAGATATGTATTTCTGTTTTGGATTTGTATAAGTTTATTTGTGCTTTATTCAAAAGATGTGTATCCAGATCAGGTCAAAACACAATGCACATTTATTCTCTTTGTAATTCTCCAATTTTTGTTTCCATAGGAATTCGTGAAAATTTATGGGACCAGAGGCTCTCTACTCAAAAAACTTTGTATAGTAAGACTTTTGTTTGTTTTTCTTAGTAGCTGAAATTGCTAAGTCTTAGATATTAAGTCTAAGAAATTAATTGCTACATCTGGCTGTCACAACCAAATTAAAGTACACCAATTCTGAGTTCAGGCACTCATGGCATGTTTATAAGAAGACAGTGTGATTGTTTGTTGGCTGCTCATTTAAAAAGTATTGGTAAGGTACTTATTCAGGCTCACACAGCTCTGAATCCTTGGCCTTTTTTGATGTTTCTGGCCTCTGTCAGTGACAGTCACTATTTCACCTAGCTGGTCCCAGGAGAGTGAGCCTCAGGACATGTGGTTACCTATCCCTTGGTTACTCTTCAGGACCATCCAGATGCTGATCTGTGTTGCTGCCTTTTTCCCTCTTGAATGTTGCTGGTCCAGACTTTCTTGGGTACCTGAAGAGGTTGTAAGAACAGTATAGAATCCAGCATTGGAAACGGTAATCCTTAACTCCCTTATTTATATCCTTCAAGTTTTGTCTTATTATAAAGTCTTGGCTTTGTACTAATAAAAATATTTTAATTTACCTTAAAATAACAATGTTGTGAACTAATTTTTAGTCCAGTAAATCCTCATTTTTTTAAAAAAAGGTAGTTTTAATGTTACATACTGGGTAGCCCATTTATAAAAGGACTTTGAAATGGTCATGGTAGCCTTTATAAGGTGCTATTGAAATAATCAATAGAATCCATAGAAAAGAACCCATAATAATGGAATACTCAGCAGAGAAGTCTTTTCCTTTCAACTGACTTAATTTAGCAGGTTTTTGAATAGATTTACTTATTAAATATTTTTTATATGTTAAAGATAGTTAAAACCCAAACTTTGAAAGCAAAACGGTCATACTTCTAGCCAATGTCATAAACTCACCAATTATCTTATTAGGTATCTTCACGAAATCTTGATGAATTTCTATTGGTGACTACAATCAGAAAAAAGGAATGGAAAGCTCTACTCCAGGAAGCTTAGTGAGAATTGTAAATAATAGTTATCCTCGGGTGCTGGAATTTTGGTTGATATAACTTTTATAAAGATTTTTCTGTAATTAAAAACATTCTCGGGCTGGCCGAGTGGTGCGGTGGTTGGGCGCTGGCTTGGGACGCTAGCGGCCCCGGTTCGGGTCCCACATATGAGGGCCAGTGACACTGCCCTAAAACAAACAAACAAACAAAAAAAAACATTCTGTTAACATTCTCTACTTTTACAATGAGAATATCAAATAAATATGATTTAAGAAAATAAAAGCAGGCACCTTGGCACAACTTGAACTAGTATATCTGGTAAATAAGATAGAATCTTATTTTGGGATCAGGACATAAGGCATGCACAAGATTTGTAGCAAAGTTCTCATGATACTGATCCAGGGGTATTGAAGGAATATACGTTAAATTTCCCTGGATAAGGACTAAATTCTTCTCGGAGTTCAGAGTGAGGCTGAGTTTTCTGGTTCAATGGAATTGCTTCTGATATACAGAGATGAGGATTGTGGGAGCAGGGAACCAGGTGGCTTGCTCCAAATTATAACTTTCCATTATCTGGGAAATTCGGTTATGAGAATAAGATCCTTCCTAACTATAATGAATTATATTATATGCTACTTAAATTAAATTTATTGGACTGGGAAGTAAGATTACTTGAAGTAGCCTAATAGTCTAAACTTCAGGTTTTGATTTTGGGACATATATCTTTGAATTTTTATAAATTGTGGAGAAAATGTAAATGTTTCACATTGGGGTGGTAGAATCCCCTGGGCATTAGAAGTTGGGTGACTGACCTGAGAAGGCAGCATTATTTAGGGTCTTTAAAGGGAAACACGGCCATGAAACACACTGAGCTGTATTCTCCCCAAAATTTATTTTGGCTTATAGCAAGCAGGTTAAAGTTAGAATGATTTCATTTTCTTTCTAGCAGCCAATTTCCCTACATCATTTACTGAATAGCATATCTTTGTTTCATTGGTGAGTGATAGCTCCTTACTGACATATTGCAATCTTATAACATGGTCTATGTTGAAAAATCTGTCTGTTTCATTGAGGTGTTGTTTGCTTTTCATATAAGTAATACACTTTAACTTGATTTAGATAATAAAAAAGTTATATATGTAAAAGGGAAGTTTTCCTCTCATCATGCTTAATACTCAAATTTTTAAAACTTATTTCTTAGTAATTTATCCTTCCAAATGAAATTAAGAATTTTTTTCACAGATTTGATATACCCTAATACTATTAAGATTTTTAAATTGGCATATTAAACCCATGAAGTATTTTGAGGAGACATATGTTCTTTATAACAAACTCCCCATACCAAAAGAAAAAAACAAAAAAAACAACCCAAGAAACAATTAATCATATTTTAGATTTCCTGGTTTTATAGTTTTCTTCAGAAATGTCTTATAAGCTTAACCTCCTGGTGTTTTACAACATTTGGACATTATCAGTGAACTCATTTTTCCCATTGTAGTCACTCATTAATTGGCTGTTTATGATTTTTGTGCATTTATTTTGTGATCACCTGCATGAAAGAACTTTTTACTGATACAGTTCGAATTTTTTACTTACAAAAGTTTTCCAGTATACTCATTGCTATCTTCTAGGTAAGCAGTATCCTTTTGTACCAAATAATGGCAATTTTGACTTTTACTGTTATTTTTGTTTTCATTATTGTTGCTTTGGTTAGATTAGTGGTAATGCACTTTCGATACCTGATTTTGATAGTTTTTGCCTCTAAAATTTCTCTAGTATCCTTCTTATTTAAAGCATTTGTTCATTCACTCATTCAGTTAACATTTATTTAGTACTCTTAAACACTAAATAAGTGAAGCAGAGAGAAATAGAGAGATATGTCTGTCATCTCTGTCTCTCCGTGTCATCTATCATCTATTATCTCTATCATCTATCTATCAATCATATATGTATCAATCCAGCCATCTATTTATCTATCTATCTTCAGGAAATGAGGGGTCATTGAACCCTTCCTGAGTCTCTCTACTTTGTTTTCGGCCCTGAGAAAATGAGCCACCTCTGAATCTTGCTGGCAAGTAAGGACCCTGCTTCCTGCTGACCCACTTCCCTGCCTCTGGCTTTTTTGGATCTGCACAGGGCCACCTGCCTGCCTGTTACTACATGGTACCTCTTGCTAGTCCACCCTCATGTGTCCTGCTGGCCTGGTTTGCCACCTGTTGCTCGTTACTGTCTTCTCTGACCTTGTGTCTGCTTCTGCGCATGTGCGCGCTGGCAACTGGCTCCAGATCTGCCTCATCGTTTCCAGCACCTGCCTAAACCCTGTGGAATAAATACGTTGTTCTAAGTTTCTTCTGAAACTTCCTCACTTTGTCTTTTTAGTCTAGTTAATTTTGATGAAGTCTTTTAAAAATGTGTTAAACCCATTCCTGTCTCCTTAAAGAGTAAATATAATGCAATTTAAAAAGAAAAAAAATTATATGGTTTCTTAAAAAGGACTTTGGTTGTAATATTATTTTTGTTCTACCCAGTTGCTAATGAGATATGTTGCATTCAATAAATGGTCCCAATTTTTTTATGTTTTGAAGGACTATGTTTTTAATAGGAGGGTGTATTTGTGTGTGTGTGTGTGTGTGTGTGTGTGTGTGTGCGCGCGCGCGCGCACAACATAAGGATATAAGCCATTTATTTTGCTGTTTCCAAACTGCTTGAACTGGGACGCTAAGTTTGTTGAAGTGTCTATATTGTAAGAGAAAATGGTTTGATTAACTACTTTTTAGTGAGTTGCCCAATTGTACAGATTTTCGTTGTGTCGACTTCAGTTGTTTAAAGGTTTTTTTTCTGTACTGTTAAGATCTTGGTTTTATTCTTGATAACTGATAATCCTGAATAAGTGACACATGACTGTATGGCAGTTTTCCCTTCTTTCCCATCTTCATTTACCTTTGATCCAGCAGTGTTTGTTCCCTGATGGAAAAGATATGTTAGCATGTGAAATACACTGTCACACAAGCAACACTATATTACTTCTACTAAGGCAAACTTTATTTTATTTTATTTATTTATTTCTTTTTAAATTATTTATTTATTTATATTTTATTTTAATTAGCTTCAGGTGTACAACACAGTGCAATAGTTATACTTTTTACCCCTCAAACTGACAACCCCCCTCCCCAATTCTCCCCCGACTCCTCCCCCCCCATATCATACTATCTATTACAATTCCTTTGACTCCCTTCCACAGTATAATCCACATCCCATGACTATCTATATATTCAATTACACTTGGCATACAATATTATACAACATCAATTTCAGGTATACAGTGCAGTGATCAAGCCTCTACTCCATCCATGAAGTGGTCTCCCTAACAAAACATGTGACCATCTGACACCCCACAAAATATTTACATTATTAATTATATTCCCCAAACTGTCTTTCATATCCCTGTGACAATACTGTCGTTACCTATTTATGCTGTCTAATCCCTTCCCCTTCTCCCTCATCCCCACCACCATCCCAACTAGCAACCCTGTTTTTCCTCTGTATCTATGAGACTGTTTCTGTTTCCTTTGCTCATTCATTCAGTTTTTCAAATTCCACTTATAAGTGAGATCATATGGTATTTGTCTTTCTCTGACTGACTTATTTCACTTAACATAACAGTCTCTAGGTCCATCCATATCGTTGCAAATGGTACGATTTCATTCTTCTTTATAGCAGAGTAATACTCCATTGTATAAATGTACCACAATTTCTTAATCCAGTCATCTACTGATGGGCATTTCGGTTATTTCCAAGTCTTGGCTATTGTAAATAGCGCTGCAATAAACATAGGGGTGCATATATTTTTTCGAATTAGCGTCTTGGATTCCTCTGGGTAGATACCCAAGAGTGGAATTGCTGGGTCATATGGCAGTTCCATTTCCAGTTTTTTGAGATATCTCCATACTGATTTCTATAATGGCTGCACCAATTTGCAGTTCCACCAACAATACACCAGGGTTCCCTTTTCTCCACATCCTTGCCAGCACTTATTTGTTGATTTGTTGATGATAGCCATTCTGACTGGAGTGAGGTGGTATCTCATGGTGGTTTTTATTTGCATTTCTCTGATGATTAGTGAGATTGAACATTTTTTTCATATGCCTGTTGGCCATCTGTATGTCCTCTTTAGAGAAATACCTCCTCATATCCTCTGCCCAGTTTTTTAATAGGGTTGTTTGTTTTTTTGGTGTTGAGTTGCACGAGTGTTTTATAAATTTTGGATATCAACCCCTTATCAGATATATCATTGGCAAATATGTTCTCCCACTGAGTAGGCTGACTTTTTGTTTTATTGATGATTTCCTTTGCTGTGAAAAACTTTTAAGTTTGATGTAATCCCATATGTTCGTTTTCTCTTTTATTTCCCTTGCCCGAGGGGATATATCAGTAAAAATATTACTCAGGGTAATGTCTGCAAACTTACTCCCTATGTTTTCTTCTAGGAGTTTTATTGTTTTAGGTCTTACATTTAAGTCTTTAATTCATTTTGAGTTTGTTCTCGTATATGTTGTAAGTAGGTGGTCCATTTTCATTTTTTTGCACGTGTCAATCCAATTTTCCCAGCACCATTTATTAAATAGACAATCTTTACTCCAGTGTAAATTCTTGCTTCCATTGTCATAGATTAAATGACCGTATATAGATGGGTTTATTCCTGGGCTCTCTATTCTATTCCATTGGTCTCTGTGTCTGTTTTTATGCCAGCACCATACTGTTTTGATGACTGTAGCATTGTAGTATGTTTTGATGTCAGGTAGTGTGATGCCTCCCACTTTGTTCTTATTTCTCAACATTGCCTTAGCTATTCGGGGTCTTTTGTGGCTCCATATAGATTTTAGGATTCTATGTTCTATTTCTGAGAAAAATGTCCTTGGTAGTTTGATTGGAATTGCATTGAATCTATATATTGCTTTAGGTACTATTGACATTTGAACTATATTATTAATTCTTCCTATCCATGAGCATGGTATGTATTTCCATTTATTTGTATCTTCTTTGATTTCTCTCTTTAGTGTCTCATAATTTTTTGAGTACAGGTCTTTTACTTCTTTAGTTAAATTGATTCCTAGATATTTTATTGTTTTTGAAGCAACTGTATGAGGGATTGATTTCCTGATTTCTTCTTCTGATAGTTTATTCTTCGTGTATAAAAATACATCTGATTTCTGAATATTAATTTTGTATCCTGCTAACTTACCAAATTCTTTTATCAGTTCTAGCAGTTTTTTCATGGAGTCTTTGGGATTCTCTATATAGAGTATCATGTCAGCTGCATATAATGACAATTTTACTTCCTCTTTTCCAATTTGATGACTTTTATTTCATTTTCTTGTCTGATTGTTGTGGCTAGAACTTCCAGAACTATGTTAAATAGAAGTGGTGAAAGTGGGCAGCCTTGTCTTGTTCCTGATCTTAAGGGGAAAGCTTTTAGCCTTTCCCCATTGAGTATGATGTTTGCTGTGGGCTTATCATATATGGCCTTTATTATGTTGAAATATGATCCCACTATTCCCACTTTTCTAAGAGTTTTTATCATAAATGGCTGCTGGATTTTGTCAAATGCCTTTTCTGCATCTATTGATATGATCATATGATTTTTATTTTTCATTTTGTTAACGTGATGTATTACGTTAATGGATTTGCAGATATCCAACCAGCCTTGCATACCAGGAATGACTCCCACTTGATCGTGGTGTATGATCTTTTGAATGAGACTGAATTCGGTTTGCTAGTATTTTGTTGAGAATTTTTTCATCTATGTTCATTAGCAGTATTGGCCTGTACTTTTCCTTTTTTGTAATATTTTTGTCTGACTTAGAAATCAGGGTGATAGTGGCTTCCTAGAAAGAGTTTGGGAGCCGTCCCTCCTTCTGTGTTTTTTGGAATAGTTTGAGGAGAATAGGTACTAATTCTTTTTTGAATGTTTTGTAAAATTCACCTGGGTAGCCATCTGGTCCAGGGCTTTTGTTTGTTGGAAGATTGTTGATTATTGATTCAATTTCTTTGGCAGTAATCAGTCTGTTCAGAGTTTCTGTTTCTTTTTGGTTCAGACTTGGTAGATTGTAGCTTCTAGAAATTTATCCATTTCTTCCAGATTGTTGAATTTGTTAGCATATAGTTGCTCATAGTATTTTCATAAAATTTTCTGTATTTCTATGGTATCTGTTGTCACTTCTCCTCTTTCATTTCTGATTTTATTAATTTGGGTCCTGTCTCTCTTTTTCATGGTGAGTCGTGCTAAGTGTTTGTCAATTTTGTTTATCTTTTCAAAAAACCAACTCTTGGTTTCACTGATCTTTTGTATTTTTTTGTTGTTGTTGTTCTCTATTTCATTTATTTCTGCTCTGGTCTTTATTATTTCCTTCCTTGTACTCCCTTTAGGCTTGTTTTTCTGTTTGTTTTTTTTTTCGAGTTCCCTTAGGTATAAAGAGAGTCTGTTGATTTGAGATTTTTCTTCCTTCTTTATGTAGGCCTGCACTGCTGTGAACTTCCCCCTTAGGATTGCTTTTGCTGCATCCCAGAGATTTTGGGTCATGGTGTTTTCATTTTTGTTTGTCTCGAGGTATCTTTTGATTTCCTCCTTGATCTCATTTTTGACCCACTCACTATTTAGTAGCATGTTATTTAGCCTCCTTGTATTTGTAAGCTTTCCAGATTTCTTCTTATAATTGATTTCTAGTTTCATAGCATTGTGGTCAGAGAAGACACTTGATATGATTTCAATCTTCTTAAATTTGTTGAGACTTGTTTTGTGACCTAACATGTGGTCAATCTTGGAGAATGTTCCATGTGCACTTGAGAAGAATGTATATTCTGTAGCTTTGGGGTGAAATACTCTAAAACTATCAATTAAATCCAGCTGGTCTAAAGTGTCATTTAAGGCCCCTATGTCCGTGTTGATTTTCTGTCTGGAGGATCTGTCCATTGGTGAGAATGGGGTGTTGAAGTCCCCTACTATGATAGTGTTACTCTTGATTTCTGCCTTTATGTCTGTCAAAGTCTGTTTTATATATTTAGGAGATCCTATGTTGGGTGCATTGATGTTTACTAGGGTTATGTCCTCTTGTTGAATTGATCCCTTTATTATTATGTAGTGCCCTTTTTTGTTTTTTATTGTAGTCTTCATTTTAAAGTCTCAAGCTTTTTTCTCATTTCCATTTGCATGAAATATCTTATTCCATCCCTTTACCTTCAGTCTGTGTGTGTTTTTTGATCTGAGATGAGTCTCTTGCAGACAGCATATGCATGGGTCTTGTTTTCTTATCCACTCAGCCACTCTGTGTCTTTTGATTGGAGCCATTTAGCCCATTCACATTTAAAGTAATTACTGATAGGTGCATATTTATTGCCATTTTGTTATTTGTATTTCTTGTCTTCCTGGGTTAGCTTGTTTTCCCCTTTCTTCTGTTTAAAAAAGCCCTTTTTACATTTCCTGCAATGCTGGCTTGGTGGTAATGAACTCCTTAAGCTTATTCTTTTCTGAGAAGCTCTTTATCTCTCCTTCAATTTTAAGTGTTAGCCGTGCTGGGTAGAGCAATCTTGGTTGTAGACCTTTATTTTGTGTCACTTTGAATATTTCCTGCCATTCCCTTCTGGCCTGCAGAGTTTCTGAAGAAAAGTCAGCTGTTAGTCTTATAGGAGTTCCTTTGTATGTAACCTGCTGTCTTTCTCTTGCTGCTTTTCGGATTCTGTCTTTGTCTTTAAGCTTTGCCATTTTAACTATGATGTGTCTTGGTGTGGGCCTGTTTGGATTCAGCCTGTTTGGAACTCTCTGTACATTCTGGGCTTGTATGTCGATTTCCTTCACTAGGGTAGGGAATTTTTCAGTCATTATTTCTTTAAATACATTCTCAATCCCTTGCTTCTTCTCTTCTCCTTCTGGTATTCCTATGACGGGAGAGTTGTTGTGTTTCATGTTGTCCCAGAGGTCTCTTAAACTATTTTCATTCTTTTTTATTCTTTTTTCTTTTTGTTGTTCCAGCTGGGTGATTTCTGCTATTTTGGCTTCTAATTCGCTGATCCGCTCCTCTGCTTCATCTATTCTACTGGTGATGCCTTCGAATGTGTTCTTCACTTCAGTTATTGTATTCTTCAGTTCTAACTGGTTGTTTTTTATGGTTTCCATATCCTTCTTTATGTCCTCACTAAGTTACTTAAACATTCTTATAATCAGTGTTCTAAACTCTGTCTCTGAAAGTTTGGATACCTCTGTTTCATTTATTTTCATTTCTAGAGTTTTCTTCTGATCTTTTACTTGGGATATGTTTCTTTGTTTTTTCATTCTGGCTGTCGTTCTGTGAATGCACCTAGAAAGAAGAGAAAAGAAAAAAAAAGAAAAAGAAAGAGGTGGGGGGCTCTCCGTCCTCTTTAATCTGCAGACCACTTGCTCAGGGTTGCAGTGAGCTTTCCACAATTAGCTGCTGTGTGCTCTGGAACCATGCTCACTACATATATATATAGATATGTATATACCAGGTTGTTCCAGGTTGTCTGCTACTGCAAAAAACAAAACAAAACAAAAAAAACCTCTGTGGCCTGTCGTGATGTGGACCAGGCACCGGGGGCTCAGGGCGCCTCTGGCAACACTGCTCCAGATGGGTGGGGCAGGCCTCCAAGGCATCACTTGATGTGGTCAGTGGCCCCCACCAAGTCAGAGCAGCATGCACTCTGCACCAGCAATCAGTCCACACAAACTCATAAGGCAAACTTTCAATTGAACATATTTCTTTGAGTTCATCTCATGCGTAAGATGTTATGCTAAATGCTACATGGTTAGAATAATGAGAAAAACAGTCCTTGTTCATAAGCAATTGACAATCTAGTAAGTGGGTCATGCCAGTGGGTAAGAACTTATTGAAGAAATTATACGAGGGCCAGCCGAGTGGCGCGGTGGTTAAGCACTGGCTATGGAAGCCAGTGGCCCCGGTTCGGTTCCCACATATGAGGGCCAGTGACACTGCCCTCAAAAAAAAAAAAAAAGAGAAATTATACGAGCCAAAGCATAGTATTGGGAATGTGCGAGGTGTGTTTTAGTAGGCAGCAAGCACTCTAGTTCTCGGTTGGGTCTGGAAAAAAAAGAGTATTATTGTGGGAAAGGCATTTTTTATTTGTAAGTTTAATTCAATAAGTAATGAAGTGCTAATTAACATATTAATGATCAGAGCTCAGAGCTAGGGATATAAATCTGGCAACAAGCTGCAGAGAACTGGAAAAACAATACAATTTGGTTTTGGGCCAAATATATATTGGAGGAGACAGCAAATAACAGAAAGAATATAGATATATAACTAAATTGAAAGTCTAGCATTATCACTGGCTGAGTATCTGACATAAGTAATTTGTATAAAGTGGCCTATTTTAGATGATATCAGGACCCTTCTGTTTTTGAGGACAGGAGTTATTAGGGTTTAAGTCCTAGTAGGTAATATCAAAGATATTATATATGTGGTGGTCTCATATATATATATGGTGGCTAATACTGCACACTTTGAAATCAGATATATAGTTTCAAGTCTAGGCCCTTTCACATGATGAGCAACCTTGAAGAGGTTATTTAAACCATCGTTTTTACTTTTGTTTTCTCATCTGTAAAAGGCAGGTAGTAGCACTCACTTCCAAGAATTGTTAGGATTAATTAATATTTGTAAAGTCCTTAGAAGCGTGCCTGGCATGTGGTAATGATTCAATAAAGAAAGCTATATTAACTACAGTAAATGAAATTATAATAATCTATTTTATGCAAATTATTCATATCACCATTTTAAGTACATTCCTTAAAACATACATTTGTAAAACTTCTGATGTCATAGCCCATGGAGTAGATGTTAATCCTGTTAGCATGCATCAATGTTATGAATATGACGCTCCCAGATTGATGAAACTGTGCAAGTTCAGAAAGTGAATTCGTATCTTCCATGGCACTTCACCTGGTTATAAATACTAAGTGAAGAAGAATGTAGTGAATTCTGTGGAAATCATTTGGAACATAGCAAGTTTTATTTTTAAAATTTAAAACACCAATTATTATTCAGAATGGAGTAACAAAAGTATGTAAATGTTTCTCTCCATATTGCACTCATTCAAGCAGAAGAGCAGGCCACTTTGGCAGATTTTTCAAAATAATCCACATACATTTTATGGGATTTTAATAAATTGTTTAACATTTACTCATGCTTTTAAAAATATGAAATATTTCAAACACAAAGAAAACTTGAAAAAAATAATATATTTTTTGCTTATTAATTTTAACAAAACTGTGCTGCTATATACACTTCGAATTTTAAAAGAAAATTTACAAACTCATTTGAAACCCTTTGGATCCTCCTGATTCTATGAAAATCCATCTTCGTATCTACCTTTCTTCCACATCAGAGGAAACCATGACTCTGACATCAATACTTATATTCCATTCATGACTCTATATACGTACTATAATGAATGAATCCATAAAAATATGCACTAATTATATATTTAAAACATTAAGTGGTACATTACAAATATCTTGAAACTAGTTTTTTATTATCCTTCTGTTCCTTAAAATCAACCTTCTTGGATTCTAATTCACATGAAATAAAATGCATGTATACAATTTAAAGCATTTTGACAACTGCATATACATGTGTAAATAACATCCTATTTAAGATATTGATCCCCTTTGCCAATTTGCAGTCAATTCCACACATATTCCACCTTAGGTATTCATTGATTTGATTTCTATCACAATAGATTAACCTGTTGCAGACTGTCATACAAATGGATTTTTACAATAAGTATCTCCTTGTGTCTGTCTTCTTTCACTCAGCATAATGTTTTTGAGGATCTTCCCTGTTCTTTTGTGTATCAATAGTTCATTTTTATTTTATTTCCAAGTTGTATTGCATTGTGTAAATATTTTACAACTTATGTATTCATTCCTGTTGATTCATTTTTTGGCTATTATGAATAAAGCTGCTATGAATATGTTATTTTAATATGTTAAATATTTCATGGAGATATTTTGAAAATATATTTTAATTTCTTTTGGACAGATGACTAGGAGTGGTAATGCTGGGCAATATGATAATATGTTATTGTTCATAAGATATTACCGAACTGTTCCAAAGTGATTGTACTAATCACTTTGACTCCAGCTGTTCAAAATCCTTGCCAGGATAATTTGATATTTCTAGTTATTTTAATTTTAATAATTCTATTGGTATAATTATCTCTCTGATTTTAATTTGCATTTCCTTGATGACTAATGATATTGAGCATCTTTTCAGGTCTTGGCCATGTGTGTGTGTGCGTGTGTGTGTGTGTGTGTGTGTGTATGTGTATTATTCTGTAAATATACATGTATTCTGGATACAAGTCCCAGGATATAGTGTGAATATTTTCTCCCATTCTCCCAGCGTGTGGCTTGACCTTTTATTTTCTTAATAGGGTCTTCTGATGTGCAAAAGGTTATAATTTTGAAGAAGTACAATTTATAATTTTTTTCTTTTATATTTCATATTTTGTACTCTAAGAAATCTTTGCCTATTCCAAGATCATGAGGATTTTCTCTTAGTTTTTTTCTATAAGCTTTATACTTTATAGTTTTAGCTTTTACATTTAAATCTGTATTCTATTTCAAGTTAATTTCTTATTTGTTATATGAGATAGAGATGAAGGTTCAAGCTTTTCTAAAGGAACAGCCAGTTGTTCCAACACTATTTACTGGAAAGACTATTTTCCCCCATTGAATTGTCTTGTCAATTTTATTGAAAACCTATAATCACTGTGCGAATTTATTTTTTGACGTTCTAATTTTTCTTTTAACGAGAAATACTATATATCTATAATATAAGTCATCTGTGTTCTATTTATAAATCATTTTGGCTCTTCTATGTCTTTTGTATCATTTTTTAGAAATTATAAAGCCAGCTAATTGATTTCTAGAAAAAAATGGCCTTATAGGATCAAGATTGATATTCTGCTGAATCCGTAGATCAATATGAAGAGAATTGACATCTTAACAATAATATTTTTGAGTTCATGGGCATACATTTAAAAAATTTATTTGGATCTTCTTTAATTATTCTCATCAATATCATTTTTAGTGTATAGATCTTGCACATATTTTGTTAAATTTATTCTTAAGCATTTTATGTTTATGGATGCTATTGTTAATAGTATTTTTAATTACAATTTCAGGATGTTCACTGTGAGTATATAGAAGTAAAATTAATTTTTATATCTTGGTCTTATATACTATAGCTTTTTTAAAGCTACTTATTATACCTAGCAGTTTTTTTCTTTGGTATCTTTCTTCATACATGATTATACCCTCTGCTCATATAGTTTTGTATCTTCTTTTACAAACTATTCCTTTTATTTTTATTTTCATTTTCTTATTTTTATGCCTTACTGTAATTACTAAGAATACCTGCATAATGTTAAATAGAAAAGTGGGCATTTTTCTTCTTTTCTTGATTTTAGAGTGAATACCTTTAATATTTTATCATTAAGCATGATGTTAGCGCTAGCTTTTTTTTAGTTGCCCTTAATTAGGTTTATAAGGTACTTTCAGCACTGAATATTTCATTCTTTTATTTTGGCTTGCATTGCTTCTGAATAAAAGCCAAAATAATTTCTTATCTTTGAACACCTGAACAGGTCTCTACTTTCTTTGTTGGTTTTAAAATTTTTATCTTTATCATTGACTTTCAGTAACTTGATTATGATATTCAGCTCCCATCCTTACTAAACAAGATGTTGGACACATCAGTTAAGCTTTCATTTGCATTTTTCTGTAATATGGGACCTTACAGATTTTTAAGGACTTTGTAAGGGTTAATTCAGATTATGAATGTAAAAGTATTCTAAAAAGTTTATCATTTACTAAAATGACTTACCAATCCGAGAATACTTGGGGTGAAAACAAAAATAATTTAAAAGTTTGTGACTCTAGAAACATAATCTTGTTAACAGGAAGGAATAATGCCTTTTGTTGCCTTCTACTAAGTTACAGTTCTATTTTCAAATGACTGTATTGTAGTCACCGATTCAGAATGTCCTGTTGAAAAGCCTGAAATAAAAATATCTTGACTTGTTTTCTAAACCACATTTTATATTATTTGTGTACATGTCTGTCTACTCATGTTAGTCCAAAGATTCCTTGAGAATGCTATTAATTATTCATAAAAAGTAGCAATGGTCTCATTCAGCAAAGTCAATGTAACTGCCACAATTTTCTCTTCAATACATAGATGTGAAACAGACATACAAATATAACACTAAATATTACAAAGTACACTACAATCCTAAAATGGGATATATCATATTACTGATAAATATTAAACAATGACCAGCTTGGGTAAAAGATTACCTTAACCTTGTAGAATTCTTTGTACTTTTTGAAACACTTTCACATATGTGATCCAATCTCTTCCTGAGAACATCGTCATGAGCTGGTGGGCATAGAAGTCCTGACTCTGCATAGAAACTCTGCATATTTATAAATCATTTATCACAAAATAATACTTATCTTCAGAAGGCAAGCTGTTTTGTTAAGACTATGCTTTATAAACTTTTTTTTTTTTTGGTATTTTTACTTTTAATCATTTAGTTGAGAATTTCTGATCATTTTATATTCTAGCTTCATCAAAACTTTCACTGTGAGTTTTTTTTTAAAGCTGGCCCAAGAAAATGAACTTACAGCATTAATGCTGAACTTAAATTTCATTTAAAAAATTTAGGGTTTGGTACCAGATACAGAGAGTAAATCACCATCTCCTTTATGAAGAGAGCAAAGTTTAATCAGCTTTTTTTCAAAAGACTTATTATACATTTCACCTATGAACTGAAAGAAGAAAATTATACATTTGAAAGCTGGATGAAAGTATAGAGGTGATACCCACAGCTGCTCTCTTCTCTGGCAAACCATTCTGAGAGTCTCCAGTTTCATTTGCTTGGGAGGAAACACATGTTGCTCATTTATTGTACATGTGCTTCAATGTATTTTGACAAACCTGATCTAAAAATGTTACAGATGTTCCTCATTATTTTAATTTGCACTTAGTAGCCACCTATGGAACTCGGATATACACTAGCCCTTTCATGGCATAATTAAGAGAAAATGTAGCTATGGTTAATATGAGTTTCAATTCAATTTCAGTTACAGTTTTGTGACATAGCTACACATTTAACAGGTGTTCAGATATCATTTTTTTCTGATAATAATGCCATATCTTTTAAAACATGTGTCAAATAATTTCAGGTGGACATGAAATTATTCTAATCCTAATGTCTTTTATAGATTTGCTATTCAATATATGGGCTGAGATCATGCCGCAATGTTATAACTTGAGTACTTACTAGAAATGAAGGATCTCAGGTCCTTCCCTAGACCTACTGAAGCAGAATCTGCTGTGTTTTTTTTTAAATTGGAATTCCCAGGTGATTTGTATGCACATTAAAGTTTGATAAGCACTGTTTGAGATGAGACTTATATTAAAACTCTGTTTTATAAACACATATGTAAATACATTCAGGTCAAACCTGATACTGTGTTGTACACTTCTGTTTTATAAAGATATTATGGAAAATGGACTGGCTTGTAGGTTGAACTATTTATTTCTTGTCATTTAATATATTAAAAAGTAACCTCACCAATACTTTTCACAGGTATTCTATCTTCCATGAACACAAAACCCCATATTCATAAGTACTGGCTTGCCACACATTGTCAATGACTGACACATGAAGCAAACTGAAGAACTTCCGACTCCAACTTGAATCTTTTAGAGTTCTCATCACATCTTACTGTTTTCTGTAACTTTCTATAGAGTAGGCTTATTGATTGGAATAGTAGTGGGTTATATTTGCTTATACTTCCTTGGATGCAGGACTACTTGCAAGAACAAAGCATTTAATTTCTTGGATAATAAATTTGATTTTAAAATTACTTACTATCTATGGATACCATAGAAATGATTATACCTCAATTATTTATACTATATTATATTATTATATTGTACTTATATATAATACACTTTATAATATATTATATTATAATTATCAATTATATCTTAATATGTGATACAAAATCAAATTTATATTTATAAAGACCTCTGAAATCATGCTACAAGGTAACTCAATTGCTTAAAATTCAATTTTATTGGCCATCACATTTTCTATATTTATATTCCAGCAGAAATATGCATTTAAGGTATAATTCTTATCATAGAAGAAATAGAATAATTAATATTATTTTGTTTTATGAGTCTTAATTGAAATCTGTGAAAAATAATACCACATAGTTCAAAACTTACTTAGTGTGTTGTCACTATGTAACAAATTTATTTGTTAATTTCTTTGTTTCAGGATTACCAAATATACTCCTCAATAATGAACCTAGAGAAATAAAATAAAGACCATTTTTTTTTTGTAATCTATTAGGATGTCTCTGTTGGCACCACAGCAGCACATCATTAGTTTACAAGCTTGAAACACATTACACATTTTTATTACTGTTTTTTATGTATTTCTGCTGAAGAAATTGTTAATATTAGTGTGAATATATATCTAATGGACACATACTCTGATACATTTAATTATGCATTTAACTATACAATATAGTGGTACAGCTTGTGCCTGAAAATGTACAAATGTAGACAGGCTAGAAAAGCACTCTACTGCTTCATATGAGCAATTGCACTGTTTAATGTTTCTTCATGGTTTTTCAAACTAAAGATCACAATGCAATTTAAATAGCCCTAAGTGTCCCCGAAGAGCTACTGTGTGTTGTATAAAGGCTAAGTAATCCCTGCAGTGTCAGGGGTTACTGTTCAGCTGTTTGAGATCACGAGATGATATCTCAGCACTCATAAAACAGAGGATTCAAAACACAGGGGCGTACATGGAAGTACAGATCATTATGACAGTCCTGGAAGTTATCCACAAGAAACGTCAACACCCTGGAGGCCAAAATAACACTACTGAATTAACATTTGCAACTTCTGTTCAACATTAAATTCAATACATAGGGAAAATTCACATTGAAACATGAATGCTAACATAACAATAATTTTATATTTGGCTCATTCCCCAAATATGGAAGACATCAAAAACCTCTGGGATATCTTTTCTTAAATATTTTAGATGCATAATGTTTATTCTGTACAAAACAAATAACTATCCTGAATTAGCTATTTATTGGGACTATTCATAAAATGTCGACACATTTAGTATAAGGCACGGTAAGGGAACCATAGAGATTTCTTTAAGGTTGTACATTTCAAATCAGAAGAATGAGGGGTTACTTTTGGCCCCTGGGATTTGAAAATATCTTCTGGTTGGAATCTTTGGTCTGAATATTTACATGGTGGTTTCTTCCCATTCAAGCTCAACATCACCTATAACATAAAGTAACATGTCACAAAAGAGAATTGAAATTAACAGTTCAAAAGATTTGAATGTTTCACAGCAAAAACATAGTGCAGATGGAAAGGTTATTATCCTAACTTTGATTAGAAATGAAAAAAAAAAAGATAAATGCACTAAGCTTCTAAAACATTTTCAACATATGGATATTATTAAATTAGTACTACTATAGGTGGTAAACTAGTAAATTGGGTACACATTGTCTGTATTTACCTTCCATGGCATCCAAGGAGTCCATCTTCTGAAGTGCTGAATAGTTAACAAAACAGATGGGCTGATTACTTCCTTTACTTGATAAGAGATCCAGGATGCACTGGTGTAAAAAGATATACTGTGCCTAGACATAAAAGAAAGAATGGTTAAATAAATGGATGTGACTGAGATTTTTCTAATAAGGGAAGCTATAGTGTTAGAGTGAAAAGTAATACTTGAATTGAACAAATATTAAATAGCTAAGTTAGAGGCTCAGAATTTACCATGTATGTAAATTATTTTCTACCATCTCATACATAAGGTTCTCTAAATGCCGGTGGCTTCTTATAGCTTCAAGTATTTAAAAATGTATACTTGTCATTAAACACCAAGTGTTAATGTGTTCTTTCTTGCTATGATTATAAAAAGAGGGGCAAATTAGATTATTTACATTTTGGAAGTTTCCTTTTTCCTGGTGGTTGAATTGAGTAAGTTTTCTTATAAATAGTTTTCTTGTTAGAATGCAGATGCTGAATTTACTTTCAAAATCTGTGAATGAGCATATCCGCATACCATCAGCACATTTAAAATGTTATCTAAAGTATCTAGCCTCTATTTGTAAATACATTGAAATGTCCAAACATCCAGCTGCTGGACAAGAACTCCTAACATTTCATCTGAATGTTTGCGCCAAATTCAGTACCATATCTGGGTTCTTTAAGTTTATTCAGTAGAATTCAGTAACCTGTTAGCATTTCTGAATTTGGATTTTTCCCAAAGGTAGTTAAGGTTACAGTTATAGAATATCACCCTCACCTTTACATAGGAAACAAACCTGACATTAAAGTAATATATCTGAATTTTTAAGATCTATAAATTTATGAAGAGGCAATTGATGTAAATAGAATGTCCTCTAAAGCGACTGCCTGAAGAGGTCATATTTGTTTCTATTGCCACTATAGCACAATACCTTTTTGGAAATCCTTATTGAAATTGTCTTCAGAAATTTTTGGTTATTATTAGGAATATCTATTATTCATGGATTATAAAATATTTCCACAAACAAACATGTCATCGTTTGACTGTTAGTTCTATGAGGACAGGACTCTCATATTCACTGCTGAATTCCCATTGCCTGTAGTAGTGCCTGGCATGTCTAGTTGCCTGATAAATGTTTGTTGGCTTAGTCTCATTTAATTCACAGCTATCCAATCTTTACCATTTTGGGACAGATTTCATTTGGAGAACATCCAGCAGTCATTAGGGATCAAGCTTTGTAAGTGAGGTGGATGATCAAGCTACATAATTCAATTTTGGCAAGCTATGAAGTGTTGCTGTGAAGTAATGAAAATTCTATTGAAATTGCTAGTAAATCACTTCTCAAGGTAATTTCAAGAGTATTTTCAAGCATACATCACACAAGGACTAACACTATTGGCAAAAATATATTGACACGAATAATTTCTTTGAAAACAACAATCATATAGGTTTATGAGTTCTGGTATTTCTTTAAAAATCACATTTGAATTTGAAGTCACATTTAGTATGTGAAGTTTCTGACTGTCTCCATCTCATCTTTTCCACTGGAGAGAATGATGGGTGGAAACTCCTCCAGCAGAGTCGGCTGAGCTCCACGAGGAAGTACTACATTTCCCAAGATCCCTCTGCCATGGTGTGTTACTGCCCAAGAGACAGTGAAGCCTGCTATTCTAATTTCTTCCCTAGATAACTCATGTTACCTGAAGAATTGAACTTTTTGATGTTCAGTTTCCTTATCGGGCGGGGGGGGCATAAAACCTACATGGTAAGATTTAGAGGACTTAACATGTGTAAAGTGCCTGACAAAAAATTAGGCCCCCAAAATATATTAGTTAATTTTTGCCTTTTACCTTCGAAATTCACATCAGTAAATTTTCAGGAGAACCAAAGCAGAAAAGGGGCTCATTCAGATTAACTGTTATTTGAGGCACTGGCAGTATCTCAGGATATTATATTACTGCAGAAAGTCTTTTCAAATCTCTTGGGGCTGCTATGAACTGTTTTTGGAAGACAGTGAAGGATAAAGCTCTCTCTTGGGTCAGGGCCAGTGTCCCTCTGGTGCCTTTTCATGGCGATATTTTGCTGAGGTTCCCGCCTCCCCATCCCTGCCTATGGCTACTGTAATAACATGTGCTGAGACATGGGCATTCTTCACAGAAACTAAATCACTCCCAAGTACAATAGAAGAAAGTAAGAAACCATTCTTGGGCAAGACAATGCTGGTTTGCAAAGATGGGAGCCAAGGTGGCCATTTTCTTTCTTTCTTTTTTTTTTTATCACAGGGAAAAGACAATAAAGAGCAAAACTCCTAGGAATGAAGTCGGCTGAAAGAGAGAGAGCTTTGAAGTTCCATCTTTTCATCATGGGGTGAAGCCAGCCAGAACCTCCTCAGACATTTATCACATGCTGGGTGTTTACTGCATGCTTGGTAGTTGAGATACTTTCTCTTATTTAATACTACAACAAACTTGTGAAAAGTATAACACGGCTGTTTTCAAAAAGAGAATTAGCTCAGAGGGGTCAATTAAACAAAGTCACAGAACCAGTCATTAGCAGGGCTGGATTCTGAACTGAGTTCTCCGACTTCAAATTTCAAGTTCTTTCCATTCTCCTACCCATCTGCAACATTTTTCTCTAGCTGGTGAAACAAGTATAACACATGAAGTTTATAGCATATATTGAGTACTAAACTGTATGAAATTATTAGCAGGCATTCTTGAACACACTGTGGACCTAGTTCAGTTCCACAAAGTTGCCAAAATGTCTTCAACTTTTATTATTTGAAGATTGACTCTAGACTCTAGAAGGAAACAATATCTCAATCAGTCCTACCTCGATACTCTCCAAGAGGGCTAACCACCCAACCTTTTTTTTCTTTTTTCATGCAGGAGTTGAACTAGCAACCTTGCTATTAACAGGGCATGCTCTATCCACTGAGCTTCCCTCCAGCAGCTCAGGTCAAGGTGCTGAGTCAGCTCAAAGTGCTGAGTTCAGTCCCAGCCACGGGTGGGCGTAGTGCACCATCGAACAGGCAATCCTGTCATTAGGAGCACAAGTTCTCAACAGCTAAGCCATCCTGCCACCTGTTGGCAGCTCAGCAGCAGCTCAGGCAAAACTCACTTGCCCATGTGAGAATCGAACCAGAGACCCTGTTGCTCAGAGCTCATGTTCTTAAGCAAACTCTTAACCAATGGAGCTACTCGGCCAGCTCAACCAATGTTGATCAACGTCAAAAGCAATGATCACCAGTACATATGTGTCCACCCAAGCACATGGGAGGAAACTTTCAGCTTTTTATATATCCTTATTGTTAATTAAAAATAAGAACAAAAATTGAGTTTTAATAATGGTTAATAGTTAGATTGATATTGGAGCCCTTATAAGACCCCTGGATAACAATCAGCAATATAGTTTATGGGGCCCACTGCAAAAATGAAAATGTGAGTTCTCTTCAAAAATTATTAAAGATAATCAATACAGTGACAACAAACAAACTAAATGTGAGGCCCTTTTGAGCTGAAAGACTATACAGGTTGCACACCCGTGAAGCCAACCCTGGTCACAAGTCATATTCCATTTTTGAAGTATCCTGAGGGAATACTAGTACTTCATTCATTTGTTCCCTTTCAGCATATAAGGGAATGCATATGGATTACACTACCTAGTTTTACCTAACCATCATAGAATTGATGTGGCTGAAAAACATTCCTACAAAGAGATTACACTTCGAAGATAATATTTATCATGCAAGCCCAAATGAATGACAAGATAATGGCGGGACTGACATTCTTTGTACTCCCAGAATAATCTTGTAGTAATCTTGTATTATTCTTAAAAATAATTAAAAATATGTATTTAAAACCACTGCCAAAAGAGAATCATCCTATACTAAGTATATATTTTATCTTTTAAAAATACCTAATGGTAACATGAAGCCATCACAATTAGCTAGATTTTCAAAGTTTGACTTATCTGATATATATCTCATATTTTTTCAATTACTTATTGTGTATATGTGTAATAATTTACATGCTTGTACAATCTATGTCTTAAAAATAAATACATATATATTGGAGTTGAATGCTCAAACATTTTTCCTGCAAGAGATGTGTAGTCCAAAAATTCTGGGAGTCTCTGGTCTAGAGTGACATCTTCCTGAAAACATTAATGTTCCATGACATGGCATTAGAGGTTCTGGAGTCAAAAAGAGCTCAAAGATTTCACATCATATAGGTGTGGGAACTGTTGCCCACAAGGGTTCTAGATTTGTAACTGTCAATGTACATTAACATAGAGGCTCTAAGAAATTCTAAGAAAAACCAGTTTAACACCTTTCTCGAATTTATTTTAGCAAAGAACATGATTTCTCACACCTTTAACAACTGTGATGCCTCTCGTGTTTTCTAGGATGTACCCTGGAAAATACTGTTGGAGCAGATTTGTATATTTACTGTGAGAAAATCTCTATTTGTATAGCATACAAATCCCAATCCAAAGATAGACAGGAATATACAGACAGACGTGGGTTTACATTTTGGTTCTGACAATTATTAATAGTATAACCTTAGAATATCACTTAACTACTTAGAACATCTACTTACTTATTTGTGAAGCAAAGCCAATAATACTTAGTCTGTTGATTCATTTTATTGGATCTACTTTATAAATGAAGGATTAAATAAGATAATACATATACAGAATCTAGTATAGCACTTAGAACCTACCAGACACTCAATAGAGGTTGTTTTTTTTAGTTTCATTAACATTATACTATGTGATTTTTTTTTAAATGAAGAAAAATCTATATATTGTGGAAATATTTTTGCTTCCAAACCAAAACAATAAAACAAAAAACTCCCAGTTAGTTAATATATACTATAATAATCATTATTAGGGATAAATATGGACAAGTGAAATACATATTAATAGAACCTCAAAACAGTCAATATTTTAAACTGTTACCCTAGTAAACTTTTAGCATGTTTACAAAAGAGATTAATTTGATTCATTTCCTAAGCTCCCTATACTGGCTAAATGCTAAACACAAATCAATTTGTTGAATTATTTTCTATACTCCTATCAGTATAAATGAGTTAGGATGAGCAGGCAAATAACAATGCTGAAAGATGACTGTGGCATGTGGGCTTTAGTTCTCCTATAATCTCCAACAGCTGCCCTCCCAAAGACGCCCCCCCACCCCACCTGCACCCCCAAGCCGGTTTATAATGTAGGAAAAGAGAGTGTTTGCTATTCAAATACAGATTCAAATTCATGTCCAACCAGATTGCTGCCCTTAAGATCCTCCCAGGTAGAAATCATAGAGCTGGCACTACAGGCAGTTTAGATATCTTACCAGGTTCTGTACCATGCACATTCTTTCACTTCTCAGCTCAGCTACCAGTCCATATATATCCACAAAATCATGATCATTTATATGTTGTGTTAAGTGGTCCAGAGCAATGAAAACTCCAGTTCTTCCAACTCCAGCACTGCAGCAAGGGTGAAATTAGAGGAAAATTATTCAGCAAAAAGGTTGTTCATGTTGATGGCGATGAAGAAAATGAGATATGATAGTAGTAAATTCTAAACAGATTTTTTTTTTTTAATTTGGAAGCAGATTTTTTTTTGGAGTTTCTTTGGATTTATATTGTTAGCAAGACTGTTTAGACAGGGTAAGATGATTATCATTAATACTCTATCAAATATTTGAGTATTGTTAAAAAACAAGTTGAATTTTCCCTCTTCTTTCCTAATATTTTAGAGGTTGTAGTTGAAGTACGAAAAAGATTCTTAACACCAGAAACTTTGTATTGAACACATTTTTGGTTACCATAAAAATGCTAAACATTAAAAATGTCAAATGTTTAAACCAATAGAGCATTTCCTCTGCATTATATTGAAAAATAGTCTGTCATGTGTTCTTCTCATTTTTTTCCCTATAGAATTTTACTTCCTATAATAGATAATAAAATTGAGAAACTATTTCCTTTTAAGAAATCAGTTCAATCAATACCCAAGGACAGGTATATGCTCCACAGGCTGTTAACTGATAAACCTGACAAGATTTATTCAGAAACTCCCATTAAAAAGACACAACTCTTAGGTTTTTAAATGGTTAATATAGGAAGTAAATCTGAAAAACAGAAAATGGCATTTGAAAGGTCACCTAGTCTTATAAATGTTACTTTGAACAACATGAAACTGCCCTTTTTGTAGGTAAGAAATAGTTTGGCCTTAATTTCCTGTGATTTGATCTAAGAAACAGTGACCGTAACAACAAAAATCCTATTATGGTAACGTTTAAACACATATATATATATATTTTTTAACACATATGCTGGAACAGAGGAATCAGTCATGACATTCAATATATTTTGAATGTCAGACATTGTCCCAGGCATCTGGGGTGTAGCAGTGAGCCATATAAAGTCCCTGCACTTGTGAAGCTTGCATTCTAGAGGAAGATAAACACAAATAAACATGCATAAATTTGCCCTGTGGTAATAAGCGCTATGAAGATGGATGAATCACGCTAAGGAGCTAGAGGGTGATAAGGTAGGATACAGTCATCAGAGGAAGCGTCTCGGATAGTGCAATATTTGAAAAGAAACTTGAATAGGGTTAGGGAGCACACCACGTAGGTACCTGGGAGAGAGGAGCTTGGCAGCCAGAGGGGGCGGAGGGAGAACAGATCTGAGGGTGAGCTGCGCTGCGTGTTTGAAGAAGAGCAAGGAGACCAGGGCACTGGCATGAAGAGTGCAGGGATGAGGTGAGAGGGCGCCAGCTATCAGAGTATGTGCTGGTGGGCTGGGTGTGAATTGGGAGAGGAAGAGGAGAGCCGAGGATGAAGGCAGAGCGGCCTTGCTGTTTACCAAGATGTGAATGAGGAGGAGGAGATAGCTTGGAAATTGAATCAAGTGTTGGGTTTTGGACACATCAAATAGTCAGAATCGTGTGGTCATTCAGGTTATGTTAAATTGGAAGTTAAATGTATCAGTCCAAACGTTGAGATGGGAAGTTGGAGATGGAGATTAAAATTTAGTAGTTTTAAAATAATATTGAAAGATGATTATTAACATAAGTGCACTTTTTTTTTCTTATGTCTTTTATCTACTTAAATCACAAAAGAGGAGTCTTTCTACTCTTTTTGAGGCTTCCATGGAGTAGGTGCTTTCCTTTTTCAATGGCTTCCAGTGCAAGTGGCAGTGTGTATGGAAGACATGGAGAAGCTGAAGGCAACTGTCCATTTAAGGTTTTAATCATTTATGCCCACTTAAAGTCAGTCTCTAAATTTAGAAGCAAACTGTTATAGCATTTATACTATATACTACTCTGTTAAACAATTTTATGCATATGAAGAGAAAAAAATGGAATTGGGAGGGTAAGAATGAGGCTTTTACTTTTCTATATGCTTTTAAAATTCAAACACTGTTCAGTGTTTATCATGAGCAAGCATTTATGTATTACACTTATAATTTTAAAAATTCACAATAATCCTGGAAAATGTATAATTATTTGAATTACATATTGAGTTTTTTTCTCTAAAGTAAAAAAAAGAACTTGGATGAATTAATGTTTTCTCACTTATTTACCCATATGAATTGTAGTATACACCTGTTAGAAAAATTATTAATAAACTAATTATTGGAATTATTATAATTAATAATTACCTTATTAATTGTGTTTGAAAGATATTGTTATTTAAAAACATTTTTATTGTGGTGTAGATGCACAACATAAAATTTACCATTTTAAACATTTTAAATGCATAATTCAGTGGCATTAGGCATATTCACACTGTTGTGTAATCATCACTGTTATTCATTTCCAGAACCTTATCATTACCCCTTAAACAATAATGCCCCATCTCCCTTTGCTCCAAGCCCTTGGAAACAATTTTACATTCTGTCTGTATTAACTTACCTATTCTAGATGTCTTATGTAAGTGGAATAATAAAACAGAATATTATCATGCACGTATTCTCTAATCTCCAAACTCTAATTGTTGAAGAGGCTAAAGTTGAAAAGGAAGACATTTGAGTAGCTAAAGCTTTGTAAAAATTTGGAATCATACTTGGCTTGGTCACTTAACCTGATCTTCATTTTAAAGTTCATTTTCTTTTATTTACCCTTTTAATTCCCAGAAATTTGCTTTTTACAGAAATGTTTAAATTAAAATAGTGTAATAACACCAATCGAAACAATGAAAGATTAGATGTTTATTCATAAAATTCATAAAAGCTTACATATACACATTAATGATAAGCTATACTTTTTAATTTTTAAAAGGCCTTTAGAGGCATAATCCAATCAAGAATTCAAGAAAATTCATATATGTATATGAATATATGATATTCATATGATATCATATATGATATGAATATGATATATATATCATATTAACTACTGCCAGAAAAGTCAATGGTATCATGATAATAAAAAGACCACACTGAGTTTAAAAACTATTCCTAGTGTTTCATACAAGGTTTTAATAATATCTCTTTCTTACCTGCAGTGAACAATCATAGGTGTGGTGTCATGTGCTCTGCTTGCACGAACCAACTTCACAAAGTGCACTAGGGGGGCACTGTTTTCAGGAACCCCATGCTCAGGCCAAGCAGTAAAGTTACACTGTCGAACAGTCATGCAATCCCCGTGCTAGACAAAGTGACAGGTTAAAGCAGCCTGATACAGTTATTTAAGTACCACAATTAAGGTTGAAGACAGCTGATGTCCTAGCTTTTGAAGATGATGGTTTAAAAATGCCTATTTACCAAACAGAAAAAACGGCATTTTCATTTATCCTGTAAGAAGGGTCTTCTATTACTGCTACAATAAAGAAAATTGCTTTTCAGTATGAATGGAAAGAATAAGAAACCTTGCAAAGAGATAATGATATAGAGTATTTATATTCACATGTATTAATAGCATAACACTTTGTAGCACTAGAATAGATTTTGAAATAATTTGGACCCCAACCTTAAATAAACACATTCACCAATTATTCAAACACAGGTATTGAATGTCTGATAATATCAGAAAGTATGAAGATCCTCATATCATTTTCTATATGGATAGGCACTTATATAAACTGATAACATGGGATCCCACACTCTCTCTTCTGTGTTAATTCTGGATTAAATATAAAATAAAATTATTAGGATGTAGATAGAGATGAGTAATTTGGAAAATTCTTATTTTAAGTCAAATATTACAATTTCTTTATCAAATAAACTAGTGATCTAGTTGTTTTCTGCTTTTTCTTCTCATGTCTATTTAAGAATTTGATGCTGATTGGCTCATATAAACTTCAACCATGTGATTTGGAATTTAAACACAGTGACATAAATATTGAAGTCAGATACCAATTCAAAATTTATGTTTAGAAAATAATAGAAAGCATTGTTGATTTATAGGTGTCATTTCAAGGCATAGTTTTAGAGATTAATTTTACTTTAGATGTTTAGAGCATTCATATTTACTATCAAGTTCCTGCCCCCACCATTTTTTTACCCTTTCAATTTTCAGATCCCTGATGGTCCAATCTATTTGAACATCCTCCATTAGCTTTGTAATCACTATATCTCCAAAGACGGTAACTGGTTTGTTGTCCTCTGGCCAATACTGATGGCATCTGATCTGTATTCAGAGAAAATCACCAGTCATAAAAGCCATTGTTACACTGATATCTCACAGTTATTGCTGCAAAGTTAAAACTGCATTATAGATGTCCAAATTATTGATGACTCACAGTATTAGCTGAAATTGTCAGACATATATTCACACAATTGTAAAATAACATTTTGTGAAAAGATTTTTAAATAACTTACCCGCCCTTTTTCAAAACACTGTGTTAGCATTACTAATGTTTTTGTTCTGGTTTCCCAAACCATTCTCCAGAAATCCCCAACTGTTCCTGGTAATGGACCTTGAGTAGCAATAAATTCATTTGGACATAGGTAGCCCTAGGAGGATATAATTACAATACTGCATCAATATTTACATCTATACATATTTTTCATATATAGTAGTTTTTAGTTTTTGAGCAATATATGATAAATATACTAGCTGTAAAAACGATCTAATATTTTTGAATATTGTGGATTTTGAATGCTAAATAATATCAGATACTCAAAATTTCCAAGGTCTAATTTTAACCTCACAATGTGATGTACTATACAACTAATTGTTTTAAAAATTTATTTCTAATTTTCAATAAGACATTAAAGACAACATATAAAATAATAACACTGACCTTAATCAAATGCTTACTTGATGATAGACAATATGCTAAGCAATTCATAGTTAATATTTCCATTAATTTATTTCTTATAAAAACCTTGTAAATTGGTACTATCATCCTCATTTTGTAGATGAAGATACTGAAGCTTAGAAATGTGAAGTAACTTGCTCAAGTTCTCACAGTTGGTAAGACAGACGAGTCCAGAGCTAGCTAACTTACCCATTCCAGTGTGTTGGGTTTTTTTTTGTTTTTTTTTTTTGAGGGCAGTGCCACTGGACCTCATATGTGGGACCCAAACCGGGGCCACCAGCTTCCCAAACCAGCTCTTAACCACCGCGCCACTTGGCCGGCCCAATCCAGTGTGTTTTTGTATATTTATGGGTTTGCAGATATTTTCATACTCTTCCTCTAACAAATTATCTGCTTAAACTTTGGCATCAGTATATTCTCTCTAGAGCTCTGAATCAAGAGTAATGTGGAGATTAATAAGAAGGTTCATTTAGCTAGTACAGGACCTGAGATTTGTCTCAACTCTATTATGACAGGTCTTGTACATTTTATCAAATTGTTCTAAAACTTGGTCCATTCACTTGGAATGTATACTTGCAACTTGAGCTGTATCTTAAAGAAAGGTACTGTATAAATAAATAGTAATGGAGTTCCATCTATTCCAAACATCAAAATATTTAAAGGAATAATACCATTAAAGGATAAATGGAAAAATTTATTTTTAAATTGGAATTATCTTAATAGTCAGAGAATGTAGTATTATACAAGAATAATATACATTTTAAATTTCAAGGGACTGTGAAATCTAATCCAACCAGTTTATTTTACTTTAAGGAATACTGAGGCACTTTAGGTGATTTTCCCAAATCACAGTGCTAGCTAGTGACAGTCTCTGGGATAAAACCTTGAGTCTCTTAAATACATTTTATGATAAAGCATTTCTGTTTTTCCAGTCTCAATTGAAATACAGTTGACTATGTAATTATTTTACATTGTAAGAGTTTGTTTATTTTCTAGGTTAAAAAGGTAATATATATTCAGTGTACAATATTTGGAAAATTCATAAAAGTATATATAATAGAATGTCAAATTCATCTACAATCTCACTGCCTAGAATGATGAACCATTAAAATTTTGGTTGATTTATTTACAGTCTTTTAAAATATGCACAATTGTTCCATTCAAATAACATTTATGAGTACCTACTATGTGCCAGGCACTGTTCTAGGAGTTGGGGATTCATCACCGAAAAAAGACACTAAAAGTCCTACCCTCATTTGTCTTACATTCTAGTTAGGGGAAGTAGATATTATGTCTATTAAATAAGCAAAAAACATAGAACTTTTTAAAGTCATACAGGCTATGAGAGAGGGTTTTCAGAAAACAGATGTTCAGAAAAGACCCACTGTTGACATCTGAGGAAAGACTTGAAGGAGAAAGAGAGTAAGCCCTACAGGATTTGGGGGAAAAGTGTTCCAGGTAGAAAGAAGGTCCAGTGTAACAGTATTAAAGGAATGACGTGTCTGACTTGTTCTAAAATGGCAAGTGGCTCGAGTGGAGTAAATGGGGTGGGGGGGGGGGAAGGGAGGTAGCAATAGAAGATGATGTCAGAAAGCACAGGAGAGTTTGGATAAGGGTGCTGTAGGTCTAGTAGGTAATTATAAGGCATTGATTTTTACTGAGTGATACAGAAAACCATTGAAAGATTACATATAGAGTGTATGGTTTAACAGTTTGACTTTGGTTTCTGTAAGGAGACCAGCCTATAGAAATTTAAAGGTGAAAAGAGGAAGGGTTAGAAGGGTTAGAAGGTTATTGCAACAATCGAATCAAGAGTAGTTTGGGTAATAGCAATGAGGATAGTGAGAAGTGATAAGATCTGGGTATATTTTGAAGCCAGAGCCAACAGAATTTGCTAATGGATTAGATATTGGGTATAAGGAAAATAATCAATAATGACTTCAGAATGAGTAGATTTGAAGGAAAAATTGGAAATTAATTATGGACATATTAAACTGGAAATCCCTATCTAATATCTAAATATGCAGGTGGAAATGTCATGAAGGCAATTGGGTATATAAGTTTGAAATTCAGGAAAATGTTCAAGCTACAAACATACATTGAAAGTTATTAGCATATAGATCTTACATAAAATCATGAGAATGGATGAGATTACCAAGAAAATGAGTTTGGAAAGAAATAGTAAATTCAAGGACAGGGCTGTAGATAATTTGAATGTTTGGTAGTCAAGGAGATAAGAAAAAAACCAATGAAACTGACATGAAAGAGTCAAAAAGCTGTGGATGGAAAATAGAGAGAATAGGGTTTGGAAGCCAAATGATGAAAGTGTTTCAACGGTGAGGATAATTAATTGTAATTGATCAATTTATAAAATGTTTCCTTGGTCATTTGCATTTCACTTTCTATAGTCCTTAGGTACTATAATCTTCTATCAAAATGGGAACAAACCTAATGTTTCTGATGTTATTATGGCTCTTTTGCATCATAACCTTTCATCTTTCATCTCTAATTATAGTAAAAGTTATACCCATGTTAATGTAATTTTAGGCATCTGGTTGAAGGAAGAGATCATTTTGAGGGTTTGGGGCCTCTTCCTCTTGTCCCATTATTTCATGTTCTTATTGTTAGCTCTCTTGAAAACATTTGTATAGTTAGTGGTTGTTTATAGGGATGCAATATCTCTTTTCCTTGATCCCGTTTCTCCCACATTCCATTCTTCAACAAAAATTTCCAGGATTTCTGTGAGTTCTAGCTTCAGACACAATTCCCAAAAACAGCCCAGGGCAGAGGGCTACACATATTGATGGTGTATTAATCTAGTTACAGACTCTGTGCTGGGGTTTCTCCTGTCTTACAGCCCTCAGGCCACCTGCTGGCCTTTCTTTTTCCCTTCCCCAGACTTCAGTTTTTTGCTTTTCCATCTGAACACTATTATTTTGCTTTCTTCCCTAATTTCCTTTATAGTTAGTTCTCCCTTTTCCATTAGCTTCCAAAGAAACGGGAATCCAGAACCCATTTGTAGATGGCCTCTATCTTTTGCTCCTGGGACAAATATTTATGTACTTTCAGATGAAGGTGTTATGGAACAAAATTGGGGAATGGGGGAAAACTGAGGTATTAGACATTCTTTTTGAGTGAAGACTGTCTACATTTGGAGATGGAGAAGTGAGGACCACTATGGTATCAATGCTTTGTCTATTCCCATCTGGTCCTGGCATCCCAAGCAAAAGAGATTTCCCTGAAAAGTAAGAGCAATACAATACACTTCCCACTCCAATACCAAAACCTGCCTTAAAGTGCTTTCCATCTGGGCCTGCTTACCATGCAGCTCAGTAATGAATATGCATGTCATTATGTATGGGTCACAGTGACCTTGCTGTAGGGTTTATTATATTACAACATCACTGATTATAGCAGAATGTATGTATTCAGACTCCTTAGTTTATTGTTCATCCTGCATTATCAGTGACAACCTATAATATTTAGAGATTACAATGGGGATTCATGAATATTCCTTTGCTTATATCATCTGTGTGGTTCAGTTACATCTACTAAAACCATCTGGTTTCCTTTATAATCATATTTATATCTATACTGTCACCCCACATCAGGCTGAACATTAGAGGACGTGAGCTATTATTAATTTGTATCTACTCATTGCTGAGTAAAAAATCAATAGGTCACTGATACAACCATTTGCCTTTGTCCTGTTCTATGGTATCATAAGACATATGGTCATTAGAGCATTGGTTAAATTTAAATATCTAATTGTATATATGCATCATTATGTAAATAAAAGTAAAACTTCAACATGCTATAGAGCTTAGGCCACAATGAAAATTAGTAAGCACAAGATTTATCCAAATATTTAAAGATGAATTATACTTTCAAGGGAATCAGTCAGTTGATAAATGAATAAAGTATGTTAACACAATCATAAACTCTTTTTTCAATACAGTTTTAAAATTCTAGCATAAAAATAGGATGAAATTCAAAGTCTGCTTTAACTTTTTTACCCCCCCCACACATCCATTCCCCTATTAAGAAATCTTAAATTCTTCCTTTATTCATTTATTTTACAATGAAACCAGAATACAATAGTAATTTTGGAGTGACTGTCAACCAATATAGAATTTAGAATGAATCACTTCCACCAACAGTCTTGGAGGTAATAGGACACAGGACATGTATGTTTGATGTTGGACAAAGAATGGAGCATGACATAGCAGAGCCCAAATGGGACCAAAGGGATAGCAGGCCTGAGTCAGAAGAACTATGAGTGAGAGAAGAATAAAAGACCTACGGAAGTGTGGGCAGTTAGAGAAAACCCTCAAGTATTTCTGAAGTCACATTAAAGATGATTAACCTTGCTATGTATTAGAATTGGAGCCAGTAGGAGAAAATGTAAGGGAACATATCTCATTTAAACAACAATAACAACAACAACAACAACAACTGTATATTAGAGTTACTCAGAAATAGAATCTTAGGAGAAAGCGGATGAATCAATGCCAAGAGAGGTTAACTTCTAATTATTGGGAATTTTTTAAGAAAAAGTTCCAAGATGAATGGTTGAATTAACCACAAAGGCAAGGCAATTCCTACTCTGAGATTTCATGATTGTGTCAACTCAGTTGGTCTTGAGTGCATGTAAGGCTTCTATGTACCCATGATAGTGATGAGTATTGACAAAACAAAAGAGCCATGGAGAAGGAGAGGGAGAGAAAGACCCCTAAAACAATTTGGTTTCATTCAATTTTCAATCCAATTCAACAAACATTTATTACCTACGATGTGCAGGACAATACTAGGCATGTCACAGTCCACCCCTGTCCCCATGTTAGTTCATTTAAGATATGCTTATTGAGTAACTACAATGGAGTTCACATTCCACAAGTAGCTGAGGATAGAAAAAAGAACATGGTTTCATAGTCCCTTTGAAAGACCACAAATTTAAAAGGGAAGAAGAGCACAGTAGATTTTTATATTATATGGACATGACTGTCCATTTGACTAATTTTTCTTAGGAAGAAAGACTGCCAGACCTTGCTGTATTCAGAAAATACATTGAAAATACATATGAAATAGGAGACAGACCAGGGGATATGTATCCTGAAGTTGTACATCTGCCACTTCCTAGTGAACTGATTGTTGGTAGGTTGAAATCTCTGTTAGGAGACTCCATTTTCCCATCTATAAAATGGAGGTGCATAGTGCTGTTATAAAAATCTGGCACATTAAGACCCATAGAGGTTGTAATGAATTTGTTGTTCTAAATACTTGGAAGGGTAATATAATTTCAGAATTTATGTTTTTTATATAACATAATATAAAAATATAAAATATATAAAAATGGCAACTTACAGAAACATAGCTGGCATTAATATAATCTGATCCTGGAATACTAGCATCAGCTATCAGCTTCACTCTGTTATTATTATCTAGAAGAAAATAAAAGAAATCAATGCTAATTCAATTTTTAAATTGTCACTACTCTTTTATTATAAAAGTGGTGCAAAGAGGTTTATGACATCACATTCAACATTACATTTAGGTGTAAAACGAATGTAGAAGTTCCCGCTTATCCCATATTTCCACTACCCAGGGACAATGACTGTTAATATGTTCTTGTATATATTTTCAGGATTTTCTATACATATTCATAGAAAATTAACCACAAATGGGATGATAAACAATCTATGCTGCAAATTGCTCTTTTCTTTCACCTATATCTTTCCTTATCAGCATAAACAAAGATACTTAGCTCATTATTTTAAAAAGCCATGTAGTATTTCATTGTTTGACTATATCATATTCAAAGATTTAAATTAACCTCATTTTGTTATTTTAAAATGCTGAATAAACATAATTGAAATTTTTGTATATGTATTGGAATGTATTTGTAGAATGCATTACTAGCTGTAAAATTCCCAAATTATGTTGTGTATTTACAATTTTGAGATATTCCCAAGTCGTTCTCAAATTATATCAATTCAAATTCTGAACAAAAATGTTTGAACAATTGTTTCCTCTTACTTTCACTACAGCAAGGTATTATTAAACATTTTAATTTATGATCTTTTGATAGATGCAAATTGATATAGTATTTATTTTGATTTCTGTAAATATAAGTAAAATTGAGCTTCTTTGCTTGTTTATTGGTCATTATAAATACCTTTTCTATAAACTACCTTTTCACATTATATCATTTTTCTACTTAAAAAATACTTTATACTAAAAAACAAAGGTTATGTGTAGTCTTTTGTCATATGTGTTAAAATTTTTGTCTTAGTTTGTTGTTTGTCTTTGAATCTATCAATCTAGCTAGCTATCTTGGCATACATAAAATTTATTTTTCTTTTGTAATAAAATTTCTCATTATTTTTCATTATGGCTCTTTGTATCATTCATGCAAAGGTGTTTGTCACCAATATTCTTAATTTTACAAATTCATTCATAGTAGTTTCTTCTGGGACTTTAATGTGTTTTTCTGCTTTTGCTTTAAGTATTTCAATCTTTGATCCACTGGAATTTATTTATTTATTTTTCTTACAGAGTAAGGTAAAATCTACTTTATATTGTTTGTTTGATGCCATTTGAAACAACAAACAGTCCTGATTTTTTAACATTCCATCTGCCGTTCCCTCCTTATTCAAACCACCACTTTTATCATACACTAGATTTTTTTCAGTGTATTTTGGTGTATTTCTGGACTATTTATTCTCTTCCATTAATTTCTCTGCCTATTCTTTCTTTAATACCTAACTTTTAATTGTTATTCCTTTTTTAAAAAATTCTTTTATTGTGAAATAAACATTTTTTTTTAAATTAGTTTCAGGTGTAAAATACAGTGCAATAGTTATACTTTTTTACCCCTCAAAGTGACAATCCCCCTCCCCCAATTCACCACCTCACTCCTCCCCCTCATATCATACATATCTATTACAATTCCTTTGACTACCTTCCACAGTAAAATTGTTATTCTTTAGTATATGTTAAGATCTGGTAAAATTAGGTACCTCCTATCCATTACTTTTCTTCAAAGTGTTAAAAAAAATTTTTTCCCTAAGGATTTTTACTAAGTTGGTATTATATTGCAGTGACCAGCACTAATTTTAACTGGACATAGAAATTATAAAAATAAAATATCTATTACTATTTAACTATTTTGAAGGGTTTTTTTTTTTGTTTTTTTTTGTTTTGTTTTTTTTTTTGTTAACCTCAGTGGGAAGGCACTCAATGGCAGAAGAAAACAGGGTAAATGGGTTTGGGTTTGAAATCCAGATGATCTGTCTGCCATACATATGGCCTTGGGTAAATTGCTTAATTTCTCGGCTCCGTTGTTACCTCAGCTATAATACGTATCTCTAATATATGTTTTGTAGAATCCTCTTGAGGAAAGCTTAAATGAAAACTTACAGTAAGCACTCAGTACATGTTCTCATATTCTTAAAACTTAAGCACATGTTTGATATATGTTAAAATGACTTAGCTGTATTGCCAGTAATTATAATGACCTGCCCAGTGGGCTTAAATTTAAAGATGGGGAATGTTTAAGCAAATTTATACAAATTATTATGTCCCAAAGATTTTGCATTCAGTATGATCTAACTATTTTAATAATATTGTAGCTAGTCCTATAACTTAAGAAGGAAAGCCATCAGGTTTCTATTCACTCGATATACCTGCTCATAACTATCTGAGTCAACAACAAGTTAAAATTTTCTTCATGGTGTTGGAACACTTCTGAAGGTCATAGTGTCCTGTCAAGCAGAGATTTGCAAAATCTCTTCTGCAAGCATTTGCTGCTAATTCTAGTATCTTAAAGACCTGTAAGTTAATATGTTCTAAAATGCATGGTGATATTTGAAATCCTACTTCCTACATTACTCAGGGGAAACAATGCAATTCACTTAGCTGGCTCAAGTTAAAATTCAGACGCTATTAAAATGAATTCATTCTCTACAAGAGAAAAAAAGACATTTCTTCAGTCTTATGGCTTCTCTGCAAGCAAAATGGGAAAATATAGTTAGTTCAAACATCTCATTTGCTTGGGGGCAGGGGGTGTGTATGTGTGGTATATACTGGCCCATAGTGGTGGCTATGAGTTTATCGCTTACCTTTTAACCCAGGCTCAGGAAATGGGCTTGTTACTTCCTGACTATAGACCCTAAGGGCCTATTATTAAATGTTATTCACTCAGAAGATTTGCAATTTTAAAAAATAAGCCACCTATTGATTACTAACAATCCTAAGAACTAATATTTACTGTTTCCCTTGTTCCGTGACTGGGGAAAGTGATTTACATGACTATCTCATCTGATCCTCACAATAACCTTAAGAGATAGAGACCACTGAATAATATGTGCAGTCACTAAGAGAATTAGTGGGTAAACAGGATTGCAACCCAGGACGTTCAATTAGAACATGTGTACTTTTTTTTTTGCTATGCAGGAGGCAGTATGTGTTATTAAATTAATAAATTATTCTAATAAAATTCTTGAAAAATATAAAATTGTGCCTAACAAAATTATTATTATTATTATTTAAGATTTTATAGGGGAATTGGGGGAGAGGAACAGCGTTGGGGAATCAGGGAAGGGGAACAGACAAGTTGCTGTCCTTTTGTTCTTCAGTCTAGTTGCGGAGGAGGTTGCTTCACTGGCCCTGTTGGTATCGTCATTGCACTCTTCCCGGATGAGGCAGATTGGTCTCTGGCCTCTGGACAGCAGCTCACTCTGGCTATTGGCAACTCACACTGGCTGCTGGCCACTCACTGTAGCCTATGGCAGCCCACTGCAGCAGGGGCTGCAGCCTACACTGTCCGGGGCTCGCGCAGCCCAGCTCCAGGTGGAGTTTTTGTTAGGTGTAGAGGGCAGTGTCACCGGCCCTCGTATGTGGGATCCAAACCGGGGCCGCTGGCATCCCAAGCCAGCTCTTAACCAATGCGCCACTCGGCCGGCCCCAAAATTATTTTTTATAGGACCTCCAAGTCTTTAATAAGACAGTTACATAAAAGCTTTCCCCTACAAATCCATTAAAGGATATTGGATGTAGATATGATACATTATTTGAAAAATTATGATAAGTTTTCTGTTCCAAAATTAAGAAGAAAGCAGAAAACAATTGGAATTATCCATTTGACTCTAGCAAAAGTGAAAAAAAAAATGCATGTAATGCTTATTAGAATATTCCAGAACATCCTTGTTTTACAATATAAGTCCATTGTTAACAATTATTTATTGTCTTAGCTTCAGAAATGAAGAGTTGGGGTAGTCATACTCCTCAGTTGTTCTTGTTGTTCTTAGGTTATTTATTTAGTTCTATCAATCATTATATATATATATATATATATATATATATATATATATATATATATACATATTTCACATATATATTCCTATAATAAGCTAGTATTATCTCACATTTTTTATAGCCATGATGTGAACCCAGATAATGTAGTGAGATCCTTTTAATTAAAGACTGAAATGTCACATTTAAAACACACCTTTCTAACATCTCAGATTTTTACATATTTTAAATTAGATATTCTTTGGATCTTGGCAATTAGTTAAATATATTTGATTTACTTATTTTATATATACTGATAGATCATAAATTAATTTAGTCAACTATATAACTGTAAATGAATATTAAATATTACATAGTAACTGTCCTTCAGATTATAGTATTTATTTTCATAGAAAATCACTGAGTAAACATGAAGCAGACAGTGTGGAAGAAATTTAAGTACAGGTGAATATAAAAACACGAGAATTTCCATATATCTTTTTTTTTAATTTTAATTTTTTTTTTAAATTTTTTTTTTGAGGGCAGTGTCACTGGCCCTCATATGTGGGACCCGAATCGGGTCCACTGGCAGTGCTTAACCACCACTCCACTCGGCCGGCCCTCCATATCTCTTAAACTTAACTCTCTGAAAGGGAAAACAAAAAGACTTGCTGAGGAAGGTTATGCCATAGAAATTTAGTGATGTAATACTAACATTTCTTATTTCCTATAATAATGTCTTATTGCTTAACTTATCTTAAAGTCATTTATTTATGATTTGTTTTGTTCCAGAAAGGATTTTAGGATTAAAGCTATTTGTATTTTCATCCTATTCTAATTCTTGGGAATTAGCAAATTCTATTAGATTATTACATCCTATATCATGTTTCCTTAAATTTGTTTGTCTGATGGCTCAGTTATCCTCTAGTTCTAGAATATCAGAATTTGGTCCATTTCTTCCTATACTTTATGATTTTACATTCAATGACTTCATCCTTCTCTAAGTTCATGTCTTTCTAGACAGAAGAGTTCAATATTTACATATGAAATGTCCCCTAATATAGTTTCAAAAAGGCATAACATATAGAAAAAATTATATATGTTAACTCTAAAATTAAGAATATTTTAAAACTTTAGATTTTGAAACAATATTGACAATATTTCAAAACATCACAAATATCACTTTTTAAATTTCATAATGTAAAGCATATTAAATCAGAATATAGATAGCAAAAACCTCTGTTCAAAAATATATCAAATATTATTATTAACAGAAGAATGTTGTGTTTTTTTTCTTTCACATAACTGCTAATTCTTAAAGCAATAATATGGTTTCTTTTCTTATTGATTGAAAACCAAAGCCATGTTTATTCTAGTAAGGCACAACCCTGCCTCCTTTCTAAAAACAATCCTGGTAAGCATATATCTACTCTGATCCTCAATGAATATTTTGCAATGATTTTTTTTTATATTTCATAAGAAAACACTACCATACTCTTAAGGGAAACTAATGCACAAAGTTACATGTGAACTTTCTCTTTGCACTTGAAAACTAGGTCTGTAGGAAGAGGTTATAGAGTTTTGTTACTTGGGTTAAATTACAAAGCTAAGAAACTATTAGGTCTACAGTTTCTTGCACCTGCATCAATGAACCTTGTGTGAACAAGCTGAAAACCATGTACATTAACTTTAATAAACATTAACAAAGCAAAAGAGATACAATTTCAAAGTTGCTGCTAAGAAAACGCATTATTATAATTCAATTCACATGTAATAAAATATATTTAAGAAATAAAAAATGCTAAGATGCATTTTCTGTTCGTGTTAAAACATTTTACAGCTAAAAGTAGAGACAATAAGTGCACATACATGGTTTTATGTTTGGAAAGCGGTTTTTTGCTCTGTTCCAAGGCAGATCGGCATCAGTTGAAGAAAGATCCTGAAGAAATTTTGGTAATTCCTGTGGAATGAAGTCATTGCAAAGTTTAAATTTATTTCAGAGGTAAATAAGAAATTCACTTAGTAAAAGACAATTCTTTTTTTCTAAAGCTTTATATTTTTAAATTGAAAACACCTCTCATAACTGCTGATATGAGGTCAAATTAACTTATGTAAACTTTCACAGAAAATATCCTGAGTTAAAATTAGTCATTTGGGCTATTGCTCTCTGGTATAATTTTTTTGTACTTTGGGGAGCATTAAGATGTGGCAACCATGTTAGTTAGTAACTGTTTTCCATACTTTACTAATGGTTTTATCAGGTACACACTTAATATTATTTAATATTTTAATGTCTGCTTAGTAGCAGAAGAGAGTTTAGTGATTTATTTTTTGTTTTTTCTCCCCAGGCAGTGTGATTTCATGCCTATTAATGGGTACAACACTGGTCATTTTGGGAAGATGCCAAAGGTCAATTCCTGTTCTCAATAGGCATTGTTAAATTGATACTGGAATGCAAAGGTGCGATTAAGAATTATCAGGCACAGATGAAGGGTCAAGGAGATCTATTATTGACATTTTGGTGCAAAATCATATTATCCACTCATTATTAAGAAAGTTTGTGCAAGAAAATACATTTATTATTTTGTTGAGCTGAGATTTATATTTATGAAATTTTAGAAATAACACTCAACTTGCCAAATACCTTAAAAAGTGTTAGAAATATGTGCTTTTACAATTTATTCATCATAAATTATTTCTTTAAATTGGCTAATTCTCTCTTCTTCCATCTTATTTTTTCCTCAAAAACAAGCAAACAAAAAAGTCTGGACTGTGTCTGTTGGAGGAGCGAGTCAGTGTAAGCATCTGACTTCTGGTGTGTTGGTACCAAAAGCCTTAGGGGAAAAAAATTAACCAAGTGAGGAATCCGAGAACAGCTTCCTTATGGCAAAGTTTTGGGAGAATACTACAGCATATTTATAAGAGACAAAGAACTATGGGGGGGGGGTATGGGACAAGAAAGGTGAATTGGAAATCACCTGCAAAGTGGTACTTTTTTTCCATAGTTATTTCACATAGAAGTTTCAATTTATAGATTTAAATGTCTCTAGCCTTGATAACTATTGGGTTGTCGGAAAAGTCATGGCGCATTTTTTCTATGTTTTTCATTGCAAAAATGCGTCATGACTTTTCTGACAAGCCAATAATACCCAATTACCAGGTTGATTGTTTAGATAGTAATATTACACTGGGTGGCCTTATTCTTATCAGGGCTCTCAGGGCCTCAACCATTCTCTCCCCACTGTTAGCTGTTTCTCCTACTCTTTCCTCTTTTTAGTGGGATCACAGATAAGTTGGACTGTTTTGCATCCCTATGTTTTTGCATTCATTCCCTCTCTCTGGAATATCTTTTCCCCTTTATCTACTCATTGGACTTCTGCTCTTCCTAAAGTTCATCTCAGAGGTCACCTTTTTGTGAAGTCCTTTTTGCTGGTTATCTAAACAGAGTTGATCCTCACTTCTTTAAGAATTCTCTATCATGATATAGTGCATTTGTAAGTTTTTATACATGTCTGCAGTTCTTTTCATATTATGAGCTTCTTTCTGGTAGAAATCGTCATGATTGTACAAGCCATTATTCGTAGTATCACACACATTCAATCATTTTAGTATTCACAGCTCAATAAGATAGATACTAAGTTTTTAGAAATGGGGACCTTGAGAATTTAAGTATTTTGCCAATGGTCACTCAGCTATTAAATGGCGAATCGATATATATATATATATATATATATATATATATATATATATAATGCCTATCACATAGTAGGAGCTTATAAATATTTAAAGTATAAGTAAATATAACCTGAGTTAGAAGGTTTATTAAATATAAGCATCAAATATACATTTGTGTATTAACACAGAATTTTCCTTTAAAAAACAATATAGCATTAGAATAAAAAACATTTTATATAAGAAAACAAGTCCCTTACATATATAGATATATTTATATAATATATACCCAAAACTCATATGTTTATATAACAAAAACCCAAATTTTTAAAACCATGATCTTCAAAAGCAAAGCTAGAAGCTTTCTCAATGTAATATATGAGAAAATGTTGTTGCTAACAAAACTTTTCATCTACTCAGTCATGCATAATGTAATTATATTTTCTTCTATTCTAGTGAAATTATACTTTTGTCCCTAAAGACTGGGCCGTTCTCGCTGTGTAAATGCTAAGAAGAGTTTTATGGTACTATTGATTTTAAGTCCAGACCAATATTACTTAAGAAGCATAACCAAAAAGCTGTAGGAAATACCTTAATCTTCTCATATTTTTGTTATTATTCCTGGAGAGACTGAAATATATAATCTTGAATTATTCAAGTCAATTGTTTGATTCTTTGTTCAAAAGTTCACACACTGAGAATTTCATGAAAACATAAAAATAAAGTTTTGGTGACATTTAAAAATCTGTTTTATTTTCATAATAGAAAATAATCATGTAAGTTAGGAAAGATGCTTACAAGTCTTAAAATAACTTGCAATTCTGCTATCTACCTTATGTTGTAAAATAATTTCAATTTTACAGATATGTAAAATGCAAAAAGCAACAAATTATTCTTAACTTTTAAATAGCTTTTAGGTGACAAGTTCTTAACTGTACATAGTCTCCAAAACATGAAACAGCATTTATTCTACAGTAACTTAAAAACAGGCCTTGTATAACATGGACATTCCTTATCTTTTTAAAAATTTTTGGACAGTGCTAGAAATAACATTATTTTTAGTTTCTGGAAACATCAAGTTCTTTTCCCAGGATCATGTAGACCACTAACATAAACTAAGTAGGTGAATATAAACTGCATTTATTTAGTGTCTACATATAAAATAATTACTTAAAAATAAAACTACATTTATAGTATAACTCAAGCCTTGTATACAAACAAAAATGAATGAATACAGCAGTGTAGATTTGTATCCACATCTGGATGAAGGCAGAGAATACGCGAGGCCAGGATGCTATGCCTGAGGAGGCCTGAAGAAGCACACCTTTTCCTGACACAGTAGGTGAGTAAGTCACCAGAGGCCGCCCAGTGTAACATTACTATCCAAACAATCAACCTGGTAATTGGGTATTGATTATCAAGGCCAGAGTCCTTCATGGCCTTGCATGCTTAAAATGGACATGAAATGTGACACATGACACGACTGGAGGTCTGACAATGTTGTGACAACTGCTAGTAACATACCGAAAATTCTTCTTGAAACTTTAGGTTGTTGTTTGTGCAAAGCTCTTCAACATGTTGCAGGAAGGATTTCTTGCTTACCGGCCTCCAAGCAAAGAAAGGCATAAAATAGAGTCACATTAGATTGAGTTCTTTCACTTGAGCATGGGTGCTGGTTAACAAGTTACAGAACAACAGACCTTTCAAAACCCATAAACCCCACCCAGCCCTTTAAAGTCACTCTGTCATACTTACAAAATTAACTTTTCTCCTTTAAGTTCACTTTTTTGTTATTCATGGTACAAAATTCCTTCAATTTTTAAGTGAATTTAAATGAATGATTTAACATTTTAATGAAGAAAGTTTTTCAAGTAAATGTAAAGTTATCATTGAATCCTAAAGCACATAATACCTCTTTGTCATACAGAAAACATTTTATACATTACAAGGTTTTAGAAGATATAAAATATTGCAGTGACCTCATTCTCATAATGACATGCTTTTTAAACCCCAAGGAGTTTAAATATCCCCGTATTACTTCCCAAGCTAAAATACAGACATGCAGACTTCACCCCAGAGAGAGAGAAAGCATTTCTCCAGTTACCATGCAATTAGTCATGCTTTTATGATTTATATCCAGCTTGGAGGTTTTTCTAACAAACATATGAAAAAGGAACCACACATAAAGATTCATCAAATCAGTGAGTCTAAAGTTGATATTCAAAATGAAGAAAAGATATTTGACAAACTTACTTGATGGATTTTCTATAACTAAGTAACCTGCAAGAGAGATTGTGTTAATTGTATTATGAGTTGACGGTACAGTTCTTTTTGAAAGAGTTTAGATTAAAATCAGAAAAAAATATATAAATCAGTAATGTATAATGTGCTTTGTCTTTAACTGACATGTGATCATTATTTTAAATTCTATTTCACTTTTAAATATTATATATTATTTGGACCCAAATATGGCCAAATAATAATCTAGCTCCTCTTTCAAGCTAAGAAGGCACTCTTTCATATTTTTAGGCATTTGGGGCATTACATTAAATGCCCCAATATTTTAATATACTGCATAGTATATAGTGCTCTAGAAAAGTTTATGGGATTTTAAAAAAACATTTTCTTTGTCCATAGAGAGTGCTGAACTAAGAAGAATAGATCTTGGAAAAATGACATCATCTTGCCTAAGTCTTGTTTCATGAGTGAGTTTTGATGAATATATAACCACAACAAAATCACAATCATTTCAGTTATTTTAGACATATCTTTTGTGATAGTTCATTGGTCAAGTTATTAATATTCTGAAAAAAATTTTAAATATTTTTTAACAGCTTAATAGACTATGCAACACACAAATTCAGAGACGGGCACATCTATAGTAACACATTTGTCATGCACAACAAATTAGCACTGCAAAAGGCACAAAAGGCACAAAGTATAATGAAATAAAATAAACATAACAAAAAGTTTTAAATTTTAAATCTTATTGGGGATGATTTTACTGTATTCCTTAGTGAAGAATATTTATAAGAGAATGTGGTTTTTTTTTAGCTGAGCCATCCTGCCACCTGTTGGCATCTTAGCAGCAGCGCTGCTGGGGCTGGGCATCGAACTGCTGTTGGTCAGAGCTCAGCTTGCACTCTTGAGAGAGCTCTTAACCAACTGAGCCACTCAGCTGGCCCTAAGAAGATGTAGTTTTTGAAGTAAAGAACGAATGAAAGAAAATAATTAGAATGAAAAATGTGGCATACTGAATATTATGAAAATGGTCCCAAAGAGGTCTGTGTTCAATGAAGAAAACATGAGACAAAAAAGAAGTATATTTCATTACAATACAGGGATTGATGAAAAACATGGAGGTTCTGGAGCAAGTATTATCAAGAAGAATGAGAGAATTCGTGGTAAATGGTGTAGGTGTCCCCAAGCAGAAGGACATATCTCCCAGCCTGGTAGAGCACCCCATTATCAAACATGGCATCACAGTGATAAAATAGCAATGTTTGAGCAAAGTCTTGGTAGATGAGCGTGTGGGCTTCCCACAATACATTATAGTGATTCTAAGGAGGCAACAGAGAAATCCCGACTCTAACAAGATGGATACGGAGATGGCTGAATGGTCTATTAAATCAAAATCCTTGGTTTGGGGACAGTAAGACACAATGTCTGAACTGGAGTCCCTGGGCATACTTTTGACATGGTAACAGTGGGGACAGAGGAATCATCCATCCTTGTTGGAAATAATTCCTCTCAGCAACTACCAGCAAGAAAAAAGATACTGGACTAGATTTACACTATCCAAGCCCCCTTAGATTCCTGATGCCCCAGTGCTCCTATGCTATGATGTTTCTCAGAAATAGGAATGGAAAAGGGGTTAAGTTGGGCAAGTCCTAATCAACTGATCTTAAGCTAGACATAAATGAGATACTTGAATTAGCAAATCAATTCCCTGCTACCAAATGGAAATGGAAATTCTTGAGTTGTGTGGAGATCACGTTTACAGTAACAAGGGACATTTTTCAGTTTGTGATTGGTGAAATTCAGCACACTACGTCTGATTTAATGACAGGCTCATGGTCCACCTATTTAAGGACAAACTGAAAAGATTCTCTTTTTTCCCAGAAGATCCAGGGTTACTTGAGACCGTACAAGTTACTTGATCTTTCTGTGCCTCAGTTTCCTAACTTGGAAAATAGAGTAAAAATATATAAATCAAGTTCACATATGTAAAATGCTTAGAAAATTCCCTGGCTTTGGTAAGCAATACACAAATGTTAGTTACTATTATTAGGACTATAGTTACTTTTTCTAGTTTATTTTGTATAACTCAAGCTTCTCCTACCCATTTATTCTACAATTGAAAATGATATAAAGGATTTTTTGTTGTTGTTTCTCAAAGAATATTCTGTCTGAAATTTACTCAAAAATGGGTAGACTAGATGGTGCTAAATTATGCAGCAAGATTTTCGATTTTATTCTTCCTAATCAAGACTCCTGCATAAAGAGTGGTCACAAATATCTAGACTTCAAATCCAAGTCTGACTTGCTAGACCTCAATTTAAGATCCTAAATAAATCTCTAGTATAAGGACTATAAGAACTCAGTTTTCATATAATCATGTGAAAGCATTTCAAGTCATGCCCACATTCTGACATTATTCCTTACAATTCCCCTTCAGACACTCTGTTTGCACTTCAGATATCCTCTTGGTACCTCTCCCTCTCAATTTGTACTATTTCTGGTGTTTTTTCAAACCAGATTCTACTGATTCCTTAATAGCTTATTCAATTGTTAACTTCTCCATGGACCCTTCCCTGTTCTACTATAGAGAACATAATTTCTTCCTTCTGTGAAATGAAATTGCTAAGGACAAATCACCTTCCACCTTGTATTATGGCTATTTAAGTACATTCATTAAGAATATATGCGTTTAGGTTCATGTATGCTTATGGATTAACACCTGAGTTACTACAAGTCCCTCATAACCTTATTCATAATAAGCAATGAATAAATCATTAGGTATACAACTGTGGATGAATTCACATTAAGATACACAGTAAACTAAATATAAGTGCTCTGATTACTATGAGAGAATATCTGAATAGAATCAATTTTCCATTAAAATATTAAGCAATTGAAAATCCTCAGGTCCTAATTCAAAGCTTAGATAAGTATGATCAATAGATGCATCAATAAACAGTGTATGAGTCTAAACAAAGGCCATATCATACCACCTAACGTTAGAAATTAACACGTGCTAAATACTTTGTTAGGAAATTAGATATAGAAACAATAAAATCGCTCTTGCCTCCTATGTAATAAAAGGTTTTTTAAAAAGCAATAGGGCATGGTTTCACTTTATTTTCTTTCGTATCGCTCTCTTTGTCTAAACCCAATTACTTTATGTAATTTGTCCTTCACATTTTTATTTACATAATGTAAGAAACAAGGCTTCTAATAGTCTAATTTTTATGTAACAGTCCAGTCTATGCTTGTGTCACAATTATGTGTAAACTGAAATCTTGAAGTACCTACATAAATAGCTTAAATTTATGAAAAAAAGGACATGAATTACCTATTTCAAATAAAAATTAGACTTTTTTCTTGTTGTCTGTAGTATCCATTGAACTACTTTCTTAGCCTCACATTGTATGGGTATATTTTTCTGTTACGTATTGGCTATAAGTATGTTCCAAATTTTGTTTTTCTTTGAGGGTTTAAAGTTTTATTTTATTTTTATTTTTTAAAGATTTTATTGGGGAATTGGGGGAGGGGAACAGCGTTGGGGAATCGGGGAGAGGGAACAGACAAGCTGCTGTCTTTTTTTGTTGTTCTTCAGTCTAGTTGTGGAGGACGTTGCTTCACTGGCCTATGTTGGTATCATTATTGCGCTTTTCCCGGATGAGGCAGATCGGTCACCGGCCTCTGGATGGTCGCTCACCGCAGCTATTGGCAGCTCACGCTGGCTGCCAGCCACTCACGCTGGCTGCCGGCCACTCACTGTAGTCTATGGCAGCCCACTGCAGCAGGGGCTGCAGCCTACACCGTCACCGGGGCTCGTGCAGCCCAGCTCCAGGTAGAGCTGTTGTTAGCTGTAGAGGGCAGTGTCACTGGCCCTCATATGTGGGATCTGAACCAGGGGCCGCTGGCGTCCCAAGCCAGCTCTTAACCAATGTGCCATTCAGCCTGCCCTAAAGTTTTATTTTTAAATAAGAAACAGTATTAATTTGGACAATTAATATAGGAAATTAGAAAAAAACGATGGGTAGGACATAATATGAGGAAAATGAGTTGACTTATCATTAATGAGGTAATTAATCTCTTATAGGAAAAATTGTAAGGTTAGATACACATAAAAATTTACAGAAATTAAAGTGCATGAATGTCAACAATGTTATTTCAGAAGGAATGCTATTTTTAATTAAGTGCTCTGTGGAGATACTCAAAGGAAGTCAAATAGAAAACTTTCATAAACATTTAAAAAAAATTTTTTTAAGTTGTTAAATGGAAAGTACTTTAGGCTGGTATGGTACTCTTATTTTATTCACTTACAATAATGAAAGTTATTGTTAAATCATTCAATTCATAAGATATAAGCCAATTTGGGAATTATCCAGATTTCAGTAAGATAACGGACCACTTTCCAATATAAAAGGCTAGACACTTTTTATTACATGAATCTTAGCTGTCTTAAATCCTATGCCCTTTTACTGAAAGGGTATTATTTCATGTCTGGGCTCATTTTTTAAAAGTCTATCAAAAACTTAAATTCCACTCAGATTACTCTGATAGATCCAGAGAGGCACAATTTATTTATGTTGGCAGTGTTGATTGAAGACCATATTATCACACAGACTCAGCTTTCCCTCAAGGTCAATTAGTTGAAATCTATAAGGAATTAAAATATAGTCCAAATAGAGTAGACGATAACGTATAGATGAGCAGTGGCATAGGATAAATTGAGAAACTCTGTGTTTTCTATTTAACCAGTTAATTTAGGAAAAAAAGAAAAGAACCTCAAATTCTATTGCCTTGATATAAAAATATGTTTGTACATATTAACATACTGTACTTCATATTTAAATAAAAATTTGTAAAGAATCTATTTCTCTGGTAAAACATATTACTCTTTCCAGGTTTTATAAAATGTTGAGTATGAATTTTTAGATTATATATTTCATCAAGTCATTTATTACTCTGATGTTTACATTTACTTCTGCAGTGATAGTTTATTATTTATTCAAAACATTTACTGAGTTTTCAAAGCTGTCTTTATTTTTGTTCTTTACTATTATTTTTATTTGTTCTAGGCTTTAAAATAGCATCCTTTCAGATCTTTCTTCAGGCTTTTATAAAATCACCAATAACATTTCTGTGGTCTTCAGTATAAATTAAAAATATTATCCTAATTGATGGCTGGTACTATATAACTGATGTTAAACCTTCACTTTATAAGGTAAGCATACCACCTGAATAAGTGAGTATGTAAATACTTTTCTTATTTAATTATTGGGTCGCTGGAAAAGTCATGATTCATTTTTGCATAGAAAACATAGAAAAAATACATCATGACTTTTCCAACAATGCAATAGAAAACAATCAATTAGTAAGTGATAGCTAAGTACTTTTGCAGTGTGCCTCCTTATATTTGTAAGGGGAAATAGGTTTAAAAGGAGTTTAACTATTTGAAGGGCAGCTTTTTGAAGGCGATACCCCTTTCTTTTTCATCAGTCTTTCCAGTGCCTAGAACAGTGCCTGGCACTTGATAGGTGCCCAATTAATATTTCTTTTACTCAAGCCAGGTGAAATGGACTTTTAGATAGACACGGGGAAGCAACATTATTGCTGATATCAAAGAGATAAGAATCCCAGGGTAGCAGGAGTTGAATTTTCCTTGTTACTCAGCCTGTCCACACTAGCACATTTGAAAACAAATTCTTGAAAGTTCTTTTATTTTGTCAACCATGTATTCTAAATTAAGAACACGGGCGTAAGCTTAGCTACCTCAGGGACAATAAGGCAGAGTAGTAGATAGAGAGCATGAAGAGACGGCTGACAGTTCTCAGTGCGGACTTAATGAGGAGGAGACAAATGACATAACAACATTTGAAAAGAAGTCCTTGCCACCTGAACTGTTAGCTAGCAAGGCAGGTAAGCACTGTCATTCCTCAGTTAGGGGTCAGAAGGTAACGTCAGAAAACTAGATGTGGAAGAAGACCACATCTACTCTAACTAATATGATTTATGTAGAGGTGTTCTATAAAGGTCCTCATTAACCCAAACTATTAAGTTTCGCTCTGTCAAAGAAAGACCTCTGACTGAGCAGAACACTTTACTGACGCTGGGGGAGTAAAGCTGGTGATAGAGAGAGACAGTGAGGGGTCTATAAAAATGAAAGCATTTTTTCTCTGAGATACTAATGACATAAAGCAAAAAAAAAAAAAAAAGTAAAAGCATTCTGTTTAATGATGATGAAGAAAGACATTGAGCAGAGTCTCTCAGCCAGACTAAGTGTGAGCCTGGAACGCTGAGAGGTCAGCTTTGAGTGCTGGTTGGAAATACATCTTTCATGTGTGCGTGATCACTTAAATCTTTAGCCCTCCAGCATCTTACTTTGACAGATGTTTGACTCTGATCAAGCAGATCCTTTGAGGAAAACATATTTTCATAAAACTATTTTAATTCTGTCAGTGGGGATGGGCAGTTAGTTAATATAAAGTAAAGCAAGATTCACTATGATTCCAAAATGTGAAATGTGATGAGAGTATACACAGGCCTGTCTTCCTCTGTTTTAATCACAGGGAGTATATAGTATTCATGGTCAATGAATACTATATTGGGACGTCGGGAGCCTTGGCCCCACCTAGCATTGTAGCTCATGGAGACTGACTCCTCTGTAGCAGATTTAGGATTTTGAAATCAAATGCATTTTCATTCTCTGCCTTTATTCATGTCCTTCACATGAAGAAACTGATTATCGCTGGGGTACTCAATCAGTTGCTGGAGTCCAGGCCTGTGCTGACATTTTGCTAAGCTACCCTCAGAGTGTATAAAGCAAGTTTTGTGCTAGGACAAAAGTGGCATTTCTGAACATCAGAGGAGTGCTTGAAAGCACGCACAGTTGGCTACCCAGTGGTCAGGGCAGAAGTAAAGATTCCATGAAATGTGCCGCTCTGTATGCCCCAGAATCAGAGGGCAGGAAATGTCAGTCTTGGTCCTTAGAGATTACCACTTGCAGTCATTGAAATGAGCTTGTGTGAAGTGTGAATCCTGACTCCGCCAGTCAGATGGCAGAGCCAGCTCTTATGTGATGGTAATAATAGGACAGGAAACATGTGAAGAATCTAGGTGAACACTTACTTTACTATCAAAGCTAACACAACATGAGAACACAGCAAATTCTCAGGACATGCACATTGTGAGTCAATGTGCATTTGGATAAGATTAACTTTATCATATCAACAGCATGCAATATTACAGAGGACATATTGTAAGTAGAAGGCATAGGTGTTTTGTTTCTTTCTGGCTTTGAAAAAATAGCATATTAAACAACAAAATGCTCAATAACATGTATTTAAAAATATAGAGCACACCACCTGACAAGATTAAAATAATCACAGCAGAGCTCTGCATCACCACAGTAACTTACTGAATGACAAAAATCTCCTTGCGTCTAAAGAAAAATGAAGAGTATCTGGAAGTAAAGATTCATTATTTATTTAGTATACAAACACACTGCATTTCTTTAGGTTTGCTACTGCAAGAACATAAGCTTTACATATCTTACACTTTATTCTACTTTAGGACATTTCTCATCCTGAATTCACATATGAGTCAAACATTTCTTATTTGGATTCTCATAGTTTTGCCATTGCTTGTAAAATAATTTAAGACTGAAGTAAAATTAATGGCAAGAATCTGTCAAAGCATTGATGGCAATTAAAATGCTATGCTACTTAGAATTTCATATATCAGTCAAATACTATGTATTCTTACTGAAGCCACAATAAAAATTGCATGACTAAAGATTTTCCAGTTTCTGCAGGTTTTAACTTCTGCTCAAATGCCATCGCTCCTTTGCCCCTTATCAATAGAGAATAAATAATTCAAAAGAAGGAGTTCTTCTCTTAGAAACATTCTCTGCATAAAAAATGCTCGGTGAAGAAGGATACCACGAGTCCTTGCCTATTTAAGAGGGTTCATATTGATCTCATCTAGTATGTTTCAGAATTCAATACACACACACACACACACACACACACACACAGACACACACACAGAAATATACATGTATCTTCATATCTCAGAATCAAACAGACTTGGGCTAGCATCATGGCTCCCCTATTTGCTAGATGTATGACCTTGAAGTTACTTAAAATCTCTAAGCATCTTTTGTTTTTCATTTGTAAAATGAGGATCAGAGTACCTACTACAAAGATCGAAAGAGTTACTTGAGATCATTACACACAAAATTTAACACATAGTAATTGCTCATAAACAGTAGCAATCATTATGTTAGCACACTCTATATGAAAGTAGATTGGGATAATTTTAATTTTATAAATATTATAAATAACAATAATAAAACCAAGTGTATTCTGATTTACAGTTTGCAAAGCATATTCATAGGATTCTCTTAATTGGTAATCTTCCTGAGGATATAATTATGTTTAACAAAAATTCAACATGCAAACCTCTAAAGTGAGTGAAGAAAGATACACTTAAACTAGCAATGCAATTGTTTGCTTTGTTTTGTTAAAAAATTTAATTCCATTCATAAATACTGGATTGGGCTTTGAGTCTTAAGATAATGTACCATTATAGCCACTCAATTAAAATAGGCAAGATAATTAATATGGAATAATGTTCAAAATTTTTTGAAAAAAAAAATTGAGGCCCAGAAGAAATTAAACTACTGTCAAGTAAGAATATTAGAAACATTGACTAATATTATTCAATTTCTTTTCTGACTTAGTCACCATACAAAGCAGAATTTTTATAACTTAATTACATGTGAAAAGGAGGCAGTGAAAATAAACTTTTTTAGCAAATAGAATCTTTAACTTGTGAAAATTTGGTTGGGTTATTTCATTTTAAGTGTTATAACTCTTTGGGGGAGGTAGTCTGTGTTACACTTAAATTAGTAAAAAAACAATTCACAGGGTCAATTAGTCCCCGCAATCTTAAAGAGACAGGTCTGTGTTTTACCCTTGTGTGTATGCTTATCTTGCCAGTATTTTCTCCTAGAAATTTTTCTCACTTCAATGGGTTAAGTGGCTGCACTTTGAAGTAGTGATTACAAAATGTGTTTTGTTCATTTGTTTATCGTGTACCCAAACCCATGGGTTATTTTATAACCTGGTCAGTATGGTATAGATGAGCCCAAAATATTAAATAGTCTTCCTAAGAACTATAACTTGCATTGTCTAAACTTAAATATAAAATGTGCACAATGAAAAGATATAATTATTATTGCAATAAGAATTTAAGACGTTATCATGACATATCCCTGGATGTTCTCATGGAGTTAGGAAATACTAAATCTTCATTTGAGTTTTGTTCTCCTTTGGGAAGAAAAAGTATAAAGTAAGATAATTCATCAGCTATTTAGTGAAACAAGGTAGAATATAATTACATAACAAGAGATTACATATATGAAAATTATAGGATGAACCTTATCATGTAAATAAATATCTAGGCAGATAACATAAAATAGTTAAATGATTTCTTAACTGTAAAATCCCAAATCCTTGAAAGGATTTAGTACCAAGCATTGTAATGACTTTTCTTTTGTCAACTAGATAACACCCTAAAATTAATAATTTAATGATTGATTAAATTTTTTTTTAAGCATTTCTCTTATGGATGTGTGAAGACATATAACATTGAGGAAAAAATGCAAGAAAATAGCATGAGGAATGTAAGCAGTTTGGATGGAAAAGAACAAGCTTCAAGTAGAAAGAGCATATGTTAGCTGGGTAGACTTCAAGGAAATTACCTAAGTTCTTTCCTGCAAGTAATAAGGATATGTTATTCAACAATTTGGAAGTTAACTCAAACTCTTGCTTATTCAACCCCAGAATCTACCATCAGTCTCTGGCTCTACCCTCCTCAGATCTGCATGACTTTGAATAGGTTTAAATCTTCCAGCAGCTCATAGACAGATGAATAGCTTCATGGCTTCACTGAAGGATGGTCCCATGCATACTCGTATGTGCACATGGCTAATTATGGATTGGTTAGTTACTATTTTTTCTAGTTTCATTGTCCAATATGTTAGTGATTTTATTACCATGAAAAACCTTCAATAAGTAGTAAAGCTGGAAACAGAGCTCTGTAATGAAGAGTTAATACCCAAACCACTTGAGAGTTATTTTAATGAATTTCTGTAATAAATCAAGCAAATCATATTATGATGTGCCATTGGAATTATAGATAAGAGTGTTTTACAGTAATGAATACTGGAATCATAATAAACAAATGAGAAAGTAAAAAGCATGGAAACTGAAATTTCAAACTTCACTATTACTAGGGATAATATATACTAATTTTTATATGCAAAAATAAATAAGAATTATCTGAAACATATTTGAAAGAGGCTTCTACATTCTTTTTCAAATAAAGCAACATAGAAATAAATAAAAGTGGAAGTCAGAAAATAATGAGGAGTCAAGGTTAAATAAGGCAGTTTCTGAATTATAAATACCCAATGGTAAACAATCTGTACAGTCCTCACCCACCTTTTCTATTAGCTGGCATGACATTAATTGTTTTTAAAAAAAGAACTAACAAACAAACAAAAAATCCAAAAAAACCTCAACCTCATACCTTTTTGATAATGGCTGTGTCCAGAAGTAGAGGAAAGAGCAAACTGTGAAAATATACAGAGCTTAGGGGATCTGACGTCAAAATAACCTGCCTAGAATGGTAACCTCGTTGGATAAAGAGTACTTTCTCCGATATTGACAAGCTTTTATTATTTTATATCTCCTAAAGAGCTACTTACTAAGGTCTTTTAGAGGATTAATAAAGTTTCTTGTAAAGAAATGCTCTAAAAATGGACACTTAGAAGTTCACATTTTAGTGGACAACTAAATCGTCCAAACAACTAAAATGAGTTACACTGAGAGATCTGAAGTTTTGTACACTTTGGGGTGTAGAAGAAAGAGACTGGGATTCCTGGCCTGTGGATGGAGCACCAAGAATTGAGAAAGGAGTGCAGAAAGGAGGTGAAAGAATGCTACTGAAATTCAGTTGGCCCACAGAGGGAAAAGAGAAGAAATTTCCTTTTACTATGTAGCATGACCCTACAAGGACTGAGGGACATAGCCTCATACTAGTAATGCTCTATTATCCCTATGATATGGTTTCATTTTGGCAGGTTACTTTGGGAGTCTATTGCTCTTTCATATATAACATTTCTTACATGGAAAATTATGTCCTGGGTAATATATAGTCATCGTACACATAGTGTTTGGAGCAATATCCATTTTCGATGGTAACGGCCTATATTAGAATATTAACAAAGATAAATATCTAACAGAAAGAAGGAAGTTTTCATATCCAACAAACCAAATCTCCCTGTAGTACAGTGATAACCCTGAATAACTCATTCTGCAGCATTTAGATGGTCCCTGCTTATCAGATGATACTTCCCTCTGTAGCACATTTTACATATTTTAGACATGATGGAAATAGTCTTGCAAAGTCAGTCTATTAGGTAAAGGCCAACTTTGCTAAATGACAACTACAAATGACTGAATCCTTTTTTATTTAAACACCTTTGATGCCCTTTTTTCTGTCAATAATAAAGTTTAAAAGCTCAAGAGACTTATGCAAGTATTTTATAGCAATTGTCTTGTGTTTATTTAAGCATCACAAGATAGTGGATCTTTTAAGAATCTAAACTTAAGATAGCCTGATGATAGTTTTTATTAAGAATCTGATAAATTATCTCAATAGACAGCAATTTTTTTAAAATGTGGCAATATTCTAAATAATTTACAAAAATTAAAAAATTTTTTAAAGTACTTTTCTTTAAAATTACACACTTTACTATTTCCAATACGCACTGATGACACATTTAGTACACATATTTTTAATTCTCCTGCTGAAGGTAATTTTTACTTCATGTTAATTTTAAAATACTAAGCAAGTTAAAAAATGAAGTGTCTGTATGCAATTTATACTTTTAATATAATTCCATACTAAAGTAAGGAGTTACATGAAAGGTTTTTATTAAAATGATGTAAACAATATCAATTAATTACAAATTTAATTCTCTTAAACTTGTGATTAGAAATGTGGACAGTCCCAGAATATCTGCTGTAAAAAAAAAAATCTATCATATGAAATGAATTGTTAAGCATAATTTTAAAGGTTTAATGTGTAAAACTATTAGTCTCAGGAGAAGAAAAAAAGATTGGTTGAACATTGTAATCCAAGGTTCATACTGAACTCTAAGTATTAAGAAGATTAAGTGATTCTCCGAACACCAGTGAGAAGTGTGTAGAAGATGGAGGTCACTCTTTGAAAGAAGATCTCTGTGACCTGTATAAATAGGAGCCCCACAAACACTTCCAACAAGCATAGGTCAGAGCAGGGTCATGGCTTCAGGCCCTCTGGACCACCGATGGCCCAAAGGAGTGCGCTCACCGCGTTAATCTCTCGTCTTTCAGCTCCAGGTCTGCCACTGTGATGAGCTGGTCCAGCTTGAACTTAGTGTCAATAATTTCTGCATCCCGGGGAGAGTATGTGCCACCTTCTTTCTGCTTCTGCCGAATTCTAAAATAAGTGTAGAAAAGTCCGGGAAGGGAATATCACAGAAAGCATATGAGATTAGGTTTAGTTTTCTTTTTAAGTAAAGACACGAGACAAATAATATCTTTATTGGTATCACTTCTCTGAATATATTGCAAATGTATAGCTACTCAACTTCTTTTTCTGTTTTAATTCCATAGAATTTATTCTACTACCTTTTTTTATACATGTTGTTTTGTTGAAGGTTCAAGTTTTAATGAGAATTAGTTGATCAAATCCTGAGTCACCGGCACATTTAAAATATAGGGCAAAGGAGACTGATGCTGTGAGCTGGTTTTCTCCTCCCCTCTAGATGTCTCATGGATTTGTCACAAAAGGAAATATGACAAAGCAGAAATAGTTCATTGATATTAGACCCAGTGCTAAAAGACAATGCTCCATTGTTTTTACATACATAAAACATTTTTATATACGTGAAAATATGTAAAAATGTGTTTTAAACTATATTCTTGATATTTGACAAACATTGTGAAGTATATAATATTATCTATTTATAATCAGAAAACTCAGGTTCATAAATAAAAATCACATGAATCTGAGAATCAAATTAAAATATTCATTTTAAGCCATTTACTTGCTAATTTGTCTATGACATAGTGTGGTACGTTACAAAGTAATGCTTAGCTTTTCTATTTATCCTTCATATTTCAAATGTGTGTTATTTATTACGAGTTATGTATTGAAGATGATATAGGAAGTATCCTCAAAGACATTATAACTTATTTGAGAAGCAGAGTCTAAACTTAGAAGAAGCATCAAAAGAGAAAAAAGATTCAAATTACAAATCACAAGACAGTAACTGATTAGTTGTAAAATGTTATATAAGTGATTACAACCCTTAGTATTTAGAAGAAGCAAAGAAGTAGGATTTGACTTGGGTGTTCCAGAATGAGAAGAGGAGGAAGCACATTTCCAGTTGACTGAACAAAAAGTAAAGTTGTGCAAAAGCCTAAGGAATGTTCAGGTGAGACTAGACCCATTTGGCTGAAGAGACGTAGGGAAGTGGTAGGGAATAAGGGAGGACCATTTCTTGCCCACATAAGGAGTTCATCCTGTAAGGAAATGAGGAAGTCAGAAAAGATCTTATAGCAGGGAAACAATATAAATATGGCAGGTACACAACTCTTAGGGACAATATTCATGTCTTACATATGTTTTTAAAATAACTAGAATAATGACTTTCTCTCTTTACCTTCTGGGTGAATCTGAGAACAGCATATGGTATAAAAAAAAATGCCTTTTCAGGAACCTTTCAAATTATCCATCAAAATGATTTAAGAGATTTAAGATGAAACAGACCATGCATGGAATTCAGAATACTGGACAATGTTCTTCAGAAAAAAATGGAGCCTAGTGAACTACTTAGGAAATTAATAGAATGGTTACTCTTACAAATATAAGGTCCCTTTAACTCAGCAATCTACCTAATGCAACTAGATTTTAGGATCATAACTAAGATTTCCCCCGAGGTCCTGTGAACCACAGATGAATTAAGAGATTGATACTGAGAATTTGGAAGGACACTTGGAAAATTAGTACAGATATGTTGATAAAGTAAATATGAGAAAGGGTACCACTACAGAAAGAAGTCAGACATCTTTAAAGTGTTATACTTATTATAAAAATTATCTCTCCTGTATAAACTTTAAAATTTACATCTGATTAAAACATTTTAATTAAACCCATCAGAGTTATAAATTATTCAAAAAATGTAGAAAGCCTGGCACCTTCTGTTTTTGTGTTATCACTCTATTTAATCTCCCAACTTGAAATCCACTCTCCTTTGCCTTGCTTTGTGATACTGGAGCTAGCCTCTAGAACACTGCTTCTTTGCCAGCTGGCAGGATGCTATGCTTTATCAATACAGAACACTAGAGTGATCCTGTAAGGAGAGAGGAACAGGGAGACCCTTCCCTTGTGGGTTTGTGCTGCAAAATTATTATTCATTGTGGGGGCCCAGCAGCCCACCTGGATGAACTTTAGCGGCCTCCACTCAGGTGATGCATTCCCCTCAGGAAAATGATACCTCATGGCTCCAGCTTTATCCATGACATCCAGCAAAAGTAGGCACCTTCTACAGACCAATCTCAAACTGCCCACCCTCCAGTTATAGTGGGTAGCTTCTACAGAACAACTCCAGCCCCTCCCCTCCATCACATTTCTGGGCCCACTGCCAGGTAATAGGCTGTGTGTGCTTGCAGTAGCCATTCCATGTTAGCCTTGGGAGGGGAGCTTCTTCTAGTTCTTAGTTCCTTTATTGTCCCCTCTCCTTCAGCCTAGAGAGAAAAGCTTCTTGCTATTTCTGGGCCCCTTAGAGCTCTCTATTACCAACTTTAGTAGTTAGTTATTTCTATTAGTTAATAATTCTTTTTATTAAATGTTTCCCATTAAAGTAACTGTTGTGGCTTCTGTCTGCTGACTGGACTATAGGATAGTGCCCATAAAGCAGCCTAAGAATGTGAGTACAAATAAACCTTACCTTGCAAATGCAAAAATAGCTGTTCCAAGAAGAATGATTGAAAGGATACACAAAGTGACTGAAAGAATAATCTCTACAGTTCTTTCTGAAAGTCCTTCACCTGAAGAGGAGGAAGTATAACATTATCATTAATTATTGTTATGGAATACTATCTTGGATCGCAAAAGACAGAAAAATATTTTCTTGGAATATTGTCCAAGAATGCTAATAAAGTGTACACATTTGTTGGTTGCTCTTCTTCTGTATCTTCTCCTATAACTTTATGTCTCAATCCTTGGTCCTTTTCTTTTTTTCTATCTAAACTCACTCCTGTGGTGAGCCCATCTGGCCTCATGGTTTTAATTTCCATCTATAATTTCAATTAAAGATGGTTCAATTTCCATCTTTTGTACATCCAATTGCCTACTAGAAGTGTAATTAAAATTTAAACATTAATATTTCCAAAGCTAAACTGCTATACTTCTCTTCTTTCAACTGCATCCTTCCACTTCTAGTTAATGGCAATTTCATTGTTCCAATTGGTCATGCCCAAAACCTTAGAGTCATACTCTACTCTCTCTTTCTCTCATAGAACACATACCTTAGAGTCATACTCTACTCTCTCTTTCTCTCATAGAACACATCCAAAATCTTTGAGAAAATCATGTTGGCTCTACCTTCAAAGTATATACTTTTTTTTTTTTTACTAACTAAAAGAAACTCAAAAAAACTTGGAGAGATGGTAATTCCAAAGTGGGAGTAGGGAACAAAAGAAATTCAGATATTAATGGAGCAAGAAAGCTAAGATGCTATCAAAAGTAATTATAAGAAAAGAATGAGTGGTCCTCTTGAAGAGGTTCCTATTGGCTAAAGAGTGAACAATTTAAACATTATAATAAATAAAAACTGAAATTGATCAAAATATAGTCAATATATAAAAATCCATGAGTTCGAGGGCCAGCCGAGTGGCGCGGTGGTTAAGCGCTGGCTTGGGAAGCCAGCGGCCCCCGGTTCGGGTCCCACATATGAGGTCCAGTGACACTGCCCTCAAAAAAAAAAAAAATCCATGAGTTCGAATATTATCCAATGAAAGAGAAATTAAAAAATAAACAAAAAATACTAACTTGTAAATATTGGTTATAGCTAGACTGCCATTTCCCTACTCTTAAAAATTTTTAATTAAAGAGAAACAATTAGGCATTTTTTTTCTGGCTTTCTCATATGAACTATATTTTATGAATTAAAAATCACTTTGTCAAGGAGATAAAACTCTCAGTAGAAGATAATTCTGTTTAATAAATGTGGAAAGAATATTAAAATTAGAAATTCACAATTTTACATTTCTAATGAAATAATTGATTCAGGTAATAATCATAAATGCATCTTAAATAATTATGAGGATGATAGGGAATTGGATATTTACAGGATGCCAAAGTATTACCCCATAGATTATTTGATAGTTATAACAAGGGAAAGACAACTTTTCAATGAAAGATCATGTTCTCATTACTGCTAACATTACTGATTAATTTCAACATCATTGAAAATGTGACAACCATATATTAAACAACTTCTGATGTGAAATATTTTGAATTAGGCAGCAACACCTATAAAGAAATCGTTGCAACTATTTAACACCAAAAATATTTATTGTGACTATTTAAATTTTTAGATCTTTTTTCTAATTTATAAGAAAGTAGTGAAGGGAGGAAAAATTAAATGAAACCAAGAGAAAGCAATCAGACAAATCCAGAATATGGGACCTCCTATAAGGCAACTCATCGGGTTGCTTCAAATAGTTGATGGCATGGGGAGTGGGGATGGGAAGAGGAAGCCTCTTCTATACTAAGAAATTAAGAGACACAACAATCAAAGATAATGTATGAACCTCTTGTTGGAATCCCGATTCAAACACATTGCAAGAAAAAAAATCAGAGGATGATTTTTAAAAGTATGTAGTATTATATAAATAAATAAATAAATAAATAAATAAATAAATAAATAGACTAATCTCAACTTTTTGGGCCAGCTGAGTGGCACGGTGGTTAAGCACTGGCTTGGGAAGCCAGCGGCCCTGGTTTGGGTCCCACATATGAGGGCCAGTGACACTGCCCTCAAATAAATAAATAAATAAATAAATAAATAAATAAATAAATAAATGTAGTACTATATAATATCAAGGATTTATTATTAATTTTCTTTAACTGTGAAAATATGATAAAAACATATTTACTAGAGGAACATAGTAAAGTATTTCAGGGTGGGAATATACCGCTTTCCATGATTTACTTTAAAATACTTCAGAAGATAAAAAAAATGTAGCAACATTTTAAAAATTATTAAATTTAATTAGTATGTATTTGGGAGTTCATGATACTATTCAAAACTTTTATGTATGCTCTACTCATTTCTCACTACTTCTGCTGCTAGCATCCTGACCCAGGCCAGCACCCTGTTTTACATAAATTATTGTATGGACACCTAACAATCTCCCTGTATTCACCCTTCTTCTCTTTCCATTCTCAACACAGCAGCATGAGTCATCCTTTGATCACATTCCCTCTCTATTTAAAATCCTCATCTCTCACAGACAAAAGCCAAAATCCTTCCAATGAACTGGTCCGTCATTAAGTCTCTGGATCCCTGCTACCTCTGACTTCTCTTTCAATTTCACCTTGATCACCCCTCTGGAGCCAGACTGGCCTCCTTGTTGTTCCTGGAACTCACTAGGTCACTTTTTATATAGGGCTTTTGCACCAGCTTCTTGCTCTGCCTGGAAAGGTATCTCCCTTTTATATCTGCCTGGATAGCGATTTCATTACCTTCAAGGAGTTGCTCAAATACAGTGTTCTCATTGAAGCCTATGTGTATCACTTCTTATGAATGTATATGTGACTCCAAAATTCATATGTTGAAGCTCTAAACCCCAGTGTGAATACATTTAGAGTAAGGAAGTAATTAAGGTTAAATGAAGTGTTAAGAGTTAGGCCTAATCCAATAGGTCCAATAGGATTAGTGTCCTTGTAAGAAGAGACACCAGCAAGTGGGCTTTCTCCCTCTGTGCACACACACTGAGGAAAGGCCCCGTGAGGGCAGTGAGAAGGAGGACTTCAGCAAGCCAGGACGAGAGCTCTCACCAGATACCAAATGGACTGCAACCTTGATCTTGCACATCTAACCTCCAGAACTGTGAGAAAATAATGTTATTTGAGTCTGTGGTATTTTGTTATAGGAGCTGAAGCAAACTAAGACATCTCTGTTTTAAACCGAAAGATACAACTTACTCACTTTCTGCCTCCTCCTTTCTACATCCTCTGCACACTGTTCTACTCCTTCTTTTCTTCCTAAACCTTATCACCTTTTACTATACCTTATAAGTCATTTATTATCCTATTGTTTATTATATGTCCAGAATGTAAGCTCCCTGAGGACAAGGGTCTTTATTTTATTCAAAATTGTATTTCAGGTTCTAAGAATAGTACGAGGCACACAATAAATGCTCAGTAAATATTTGCTAAGTTTGCTAATGAATAAAAATATTGATTTTGAAATAGATGTTACAATTTTTCAAGTTGAAGATCAGGCATTGAACCAAATAAGAATATACAAATTATTAATCATTTATTTTAGACAACTACTAATTATAATTGTAATCAATTTTAATTTATATGATTTATAATTTATAATTTTACTATAAAAAGTAAAGTATTAAAATCAAGTGACAATGCAAAATAGGTTAACTATCGGTAAAATATGCAGGGATTAACATTTCATCTTTTTTCCCTGGATTGGTGCTTATGAAATGTTAACAGTGTGAAAAGGTTCCTGTGGCTATTCTGCATGGTAGATTTGAATGAATACTGAATTTTAAAGAGTTATCAGAGTTTCATGATCCTCTAGAATCTCCAGCTAAATTTAGAAGACACTAAATCAGCATGTAGCTCTTACAGCATTTTAGATACACCTTTTTTATATATTAAACTATGAATGGTGTTTTTATGAATTTTCACATGCTGACTCTAATTGGATAATGCTTGGCAAAGGAAACATGAAAATACAGAATCTTTATCAGGTAATATTGAATCACTGGACCTTAGAACTCAGTGGGAAAAACATCATTTCGTAGACCACAAAATTAGTTTTTCAGATGAGATTACCATTTCAAAGCACTAGCCAAGTGAAGTGCAGAAACGACATATAATGTATTAATAAACAATATATAATCTTTTGGGCACATGTATTATAGAAGTACCACTAGGAAAGGACAAAATGTGCCATGACTATGAGTACAAATTCTGATTCATTGCTATGCATGTACCCAGAGAGCATTATCAGTAGGATTAGGTCACTTATTCAAATCCTTGCATAGAAAATGGAATTCTTTCACTTAAAAATATAAATATGAATGTTTTTGTAATAAGCACAAGACATTTCCTCACTAGACTTAAAATTCCATGAAAGGTCAAATTATGTTGTATTTGCATAATAAAATGTACTACTATAATTAAACTAATCAAGAAGTACTAATTAATTTTGCATAAGTATTATTTTTTTATTGAAATTATCATTTTATAAACTCAGTATATGGATCTGATTTATTAGGTCAGTTTTATATCTCTAAGAAGCTTAAGTTAAATGAATTATGAAGCTTATAGGACAATGTCTGGCTTTTGATATAGGTGAATATTATATGATTTTATTATTAATATTATTATTGATCTTAAAAGAAAACAAGTTCTTAACAGAACTTAAATATATAGAGTTCTTTCTTTTGGTTTAGTCATCCTGGATATTCTAGTACTTAGCACAAGAATTTACTAAAAGTCACTCAGTTTCATAATTCAAGAAATATAAATTAAAATACCCAAGACAGATGTGATTTTCATACATCAGGTTGGCAAAATAAAAGTAGATAATAGACAGTGGCTTCCAGGGTGTAAGGAAAAGCCACATTAATTCATTGTTAAAAAACAAAACAAACCAAAAGCATTATTGTATCTTTATGTATAAAAATGAAACATACTTGCCAAAAGCTAAGACAAGAAGGTGAAAAGGGAAGAGCTAGAAATAATTTAAAATGTTGAGAAGGGAAAATTGTACAGCAAAAATAAGAAGTCTGTAGAAGCAGAAACATCACCCACAGTAATGAAATTGAAAACTCCTGGGGCACTTAACAATTTCCAGGTGATGTGGTAATAATGGTTACAAGCACAACACGGACTTCAGTCACGAGTTACGCTGCCTGGCTCTGAAAGCTGGTGCTGCCACTTCTGAGCTCTGTAACCCTGGGCAAATTGCTTTAGGACCCAGCTTCAGATTTCTTACCAATAAATTGAAGCTATCTATAAGTAGGGGATCATGTTATAGGGTGGCAGTGAAGACTATACGAGGTAATATATGAAAACACTCATAAAAGTTTTGGCACATAAATAATGCTCAGTATCTTTATTAATAAACATTATCATATTCTTTCATCCATTCATTCATCAGATTTAATCTCCCAGTTAGTTCATGAGGTAGGTATGATTCTTCTCATTTTGGAAACAAGATTTCTGATGTTCACTTGTTAAGTAACTAACACAAAGTCACATAAATTCAATATACGCCCTAAGTGCCTGAAATATGCCTGTCTGACTGCAAAGTTTAGGAGGTCCACCACTCTCTTGTTTATATACTAAAACTTTCCCCTGTTCCTGTGCTGTTTTGGGGGCAAGCAATCCTTTTGCTGTAAAAAATACATAGCGACTCCCCTATTTCTATTTCTAAGTGAGCATATTGGAACTTTTCATTGTTAGCATAGTAATTAAATGAGAAGTGTTATGACAGAAGAAAACAATCACTGGGTGCCTGTGCATGAGGTTTAAGGTTTCATTTTGTTCAGCTTTAATGAAGCCCTGTAAGGTGCAGACAGGAGTGTCTGGTTTTCAAATCACAGGGTTCCTCTATAATTAAACCTTGTAATCAAAACATTGCGTACAAGCAGTTTCTATAAACTCATGGGCCTAAGAAGGATTTTCAAAGAGTTTAATTAAGAGTGATTCTTGTGAATTTTTGTTAATAAAAATAGTAATGTTCAACCTTGAATTAAAAAAAAAACATCAAATAAGTTGTAAGTATTTCTTTAGGATTCAAAAAATGATACATGTCACTTCCCATGTTGATTCTTACAGGCCATAAAGGTTTTCCCAAGTGCAAATCACCAGTCATCCTTATCCTGACAAACCCTACCTGACTCCTTCTCATTTTTACTTTTGTTACCCCCTTTCACTGAACTTAAACTTTTTAGTCCAGTCTATGGTAATCATTTTGCCTATAGTATCTCAAAGAGGCACAATCACTATCAAAACAGCCTGTCTTAGAAGTGTATGCCCTCTACTAACTTAGAAATACAGCCTTACAAAGACTCTTAAATCCTGAAGATTTTATTGATAGGTAGCTCATTGCCTGTGATGTGCAAAATACCAGGGAATGAATATATATCAGTTGGTGGTTTGATGACCTAAATGGGATCTATACTTCTTTCACTGAACTTCTTTCATCATTATGTCTTCTGATGAAGATATAAGCCTTCAGCAGGCTTATTAGGAATATTGAGAGCCAAAAGCCTGGTACAAACGCTATCCTACATCCCAATACATGATATATTTAAGAGAAAGAAGAACTCAAACATTTTTTGTAATTTTATGATGACATCAGGGGTATTATATCAATGCATTATATTATTTACTTGCCCCCATTCTCACAGCTATTTAACCATTTTGCCGCTGACCACTGACTATTGTAGAAATAGTCAAATTTATTTTGTTTTTAAGTCCTTCTACTCTATCTTCCTTGGCAATGTTCTTTTTCTGAAAACTTTTAGGACTCCATGGCCTTTTATTAATGTCAAATCATGGGTCAGAGTCATTTCCGGTGGTTACTCCTTGGTGCTTGACCCGTTGGGGTAAATCTGACCTCCACCAATCGTAACATCTAATAGCCAGGTAGAAATCTCACTTGAGACAGAAATTGATGGTGTTACATCCATTCACCAGCAAAATGACTGGACTACATTGCTAGTCATCAAGGAATTCCATCAATGGTACATTCCATACTCCAAATATGAGCATCTCATTTCACCACATCTGAGGGTTGCACTCCTAGTAATTTCCTCCACTCCTGCCTGTCACTGTTTTACTATAGCAGAACTCCACATGATCAATCCAGAATAGTACTACAGAGTTAAAGCCTATTACAAGTCAGACAGAAAAGGCAAGAACCATATGATTTCACTGATATGTGGGATATAAAACTGAAAACAACAGTGGCGTGGTGGTTAAGCGCTGGCTTGGGAAGCCAGTGGCCCTGGTTTGGGTCCCACATAGGAGGACCAGTGACACTGCCCTCAAAAACAAACAAACAAACAAACAAACAAACAAAACCTGAAAACAACAAAGAAATAAAAACTCATAGACACAGACAATAGTTTAGTGGGTACCAGAAGGTAAAGGGAGAGGGAGAATGATAGATAAGGGTAAAAGGGATCAAATATATCGTGATGGAAGGAGAACTGACTCTGGGTGGTGAACACACAATGTGATATATAGATGATGTATTACAGAATTGTACACCTGAAACCTATGTAACTTAACTAATCATTGTCACCCCAATAAACTGTAATTAAAAAAAAATGAAAACAGAAATAAAAGACATTCTCAGGGGAAAACTAAGGAGTTTTTTTTAAAAAAGCCTATTACAAAGGTTTTATCTATCAGGAAAGAGCCCATGAAAGACCACTTTAAGAAGAGCTTGAAAAGCTATCCTTACATCACTGGTCTACATATAATATATGAACTCTGAGAAATTTGACCATAGATCCATCGGTCTCTTCCTTGTCGCCATCCCTTATCAACCTATCGGGTTTCTACTTACTATGTCCAATCTATGTTTCATAAGTCCCCCCTTCTCTACTCTCGGTAGGATCCTGTTCTCTGTCCTTTCATTCCACATCTTAACATCCCTTCTGTACTCCTGGTGTTACCAGGACACACAAACATTAGTACCTGGATAACTGGGGCACTGGTAGTTAGGATTCCAAAGAAGGAACAGGGAACTGACTGTGTATTTCTGTTAGTTTTTAGACTTAATTATTGTATTTCACTCCCTAGACTGTGAAAAAGAAAAAGAAGACTATTGCTGAGGAGAACCCTGAGACAATCTTTGAACAAAGTGCGAAAGGAGCCTATCCTTGGCCAGAGGGTGCCAGTTGGCTGAATCAGAAAAATCATGTCCCTGTACATCATGGTCCCTGATGCTTGGCTTTCCCCCTTTCTATAGATTTTTCTTTCTCATTCCTATTTCCTGGATGTATCAACTTTGCCTCTAAGATAACTGACTGAATGTCTGGTCCTTACATAAGCAATCTGTGTGAAACCAACAAGCTGTGAGACATAGCACACAACAAACAACACTGGAAGGTGATCTCTTTTCAGCACTGCTCCTATAAATGTCATCTCCCTAAGACGTATGAGCTATCCACGTTGTCTCTGTTCTTCCATCAGTAAACACACATGGGTCACTAGTTAGCTGTGGTAATAGTTTCTAAATGCTGTAACCTAGAGAAAATTATGTTGATGCTTTCAAGACCTTTACTGAGGTGGTATCGGAGTGTGATGAACCCACCTATCAAATGAAGAAACAATCACACAATGTCAATACCACAAGTCTAATTAGCCAGTTTTAAAATGACTAAATTACTGGGTATAAAGACCCAGTGATTTTAAGGAATTAGACAGCATAGCTGAAGAATTTGTGTTATTGCTTTATAAACATGCATGTAGCAAACCACATGCCGCTTCTTTATTTCTTCACGATCCAAAGTTTCCTTAACTAAGTGGAGGCCACAGAAGCTGGCTTTCTATACAATTAATGCCACCCAACCTGATGAGCATTTCTGGTGGAAAATGGCGGAACAATTTATTGTCTTCCAGCCACAAGAGTCACTAAGATCTGTTTAAGCTCATGATACACTATGGATCTGAGCAACAACGTTTCACATTTTCAAAGCTTGGTGGTATATTTCTAAAGTCTTTGGTTATAACCTATTCAAAAGAAAGCCATTAAGCATTTAAAAGTTTGCTAACTATAAAGCTTAGTATCTTCACATGTGTTGCCTTGTTTACATCTTTCAAGGTAGATCCTATCGTCACCATTTTCCAAATGAAGAAATCAGATTTTATAGAAATTAAATTATTTTCTCAAGTGTAGGAGCCAAAATTTGAATCCAGGTCTAAATCCTGTATTTGCATTATAATTGTTATGAAATCTGGGCTGGAATCCTGACCGGGCCACTTAATTATTTAATATGGGTCTTGGTTTTCTCATCTATAAAATGGAGATAACATTAGCACCTAATAGGTTCTCTCAACCTCAGCACTAATGACATGATGGGCTAGATAATTCTTTCCTGTGAGAGGCTGTCCTATGCATTGTGGGATGTTCACCAGCATCCCTGACTTCTGCCCACTCGGTGCCAGTTGCTCAGCCCTCATGCTTGTGACAACCAAAAATGGCTCCATACATTGCCAAATGTCCTTGGAGAGTAAAATCACTCTGGTTGAGAACCATTGACCTAAATTAAAGGATAGGGGGCCGGCCAAGTGACTCAGTTGGTTAAGAGCTCGCTCAAGAGGGTAAGCTGAGCTCTGAGCAACAGCGGTTTGATGCCCAGCCTGAGCTGAGCTGCCTTTGAGCTGCCAACGGGTGGCAGGATGGCTCAGCTAAAAAAAAAAAAAAAAAAAAAAAAAACAAGGATAGTTGTGAAGAGTCCATCACTTAACACATACAAAGAGCCTAAAAGTGTGTCTGGCACAGAATATTTAATGTTAGATATGATGATGGTGATGACAAAGAAAAAAGAGGAGAAGGAGGAGGAAGAAGAAGATACTTGCATCCGACTAAATTGTATCTGTGTTTGATTCAGACCTGATTGGGTGGATATAATTGAAAAAAAAAAAAAAAGAGAGAGGACTCATGTAAGAGTTGGTTAGAAAGAAAACAGAATTAAAGTGGATGGCAAGCTTATAGTTTCTAGGATTATTTCAGAAAAACTTCCATAAGCCATTTTCTTTTTTGTTAGGTAAAAATTTTTACTATAAGATTGTATATCAAACAGACAAATAAATATTTGCCTAGTATAATATTAGTACACTTCAGCATAGAATCAATTTCATATCAAAATCTATGTCCAGATTTGAATGGATGGAACATCCAGCTATTAAAAGAATATTACAAAATACTTTTTTTTCCTTAGTCAGGCTAATTAACTTTGAAATGAATTTATACTTGAGAACATTCAGTCATGGATTAATACATTTACTAATGAATATTGCACTGTGATTAGCATGTTGAGAGTATAAATGAAAGTAAACTGTAAAATATGTCTTACCTAAAGTCTTAATAGGATCAGAATAATCAGAGTCAGTAAATTGTCCCATGATATTTGTGGCTCTAAATTTAAATCTATGAAATAGAAAAAAATTAAAAACCAACAATTTGCATGCCATATGACTTTTTTTCTATGACTAATTTAACAAATAGCTATTGAAAAAAACACTTTGATTCTAGAGAAAATGAATTTACAAGATGTAAACTTAGAATTCAATCAGCATCAGGACCAACATATACTATTTTCTGATGTGAGATGAATCATTTTTCTTTTTTTAATTAATTAATTAATTTATTTTTTAATTAGTTTCAGGTGTACAATACAGTGCAATAGCTATACATTTTACCCCTCAAAGTGACAACCCCCATCCCCCAATTCGCCACCCCACTCCTCCTCCCCCATATCATATATATCTATTACTCTTCCTCTGACTCCCTTCCACAGTATAATCCACATCCCGTGACTATCTATATATATTCAATTACAGTTGGTATACAACCTCTGCTTCAGGTATACAATGCAGTGATATACATGGACCTCTTGAACTTCATGAGAAAGTGACTATGAATTTGGGCAGACTCATGAGCAGTCAGCAGCTAAACTGAAGCAGATCACCTCCCTCATAGATTTGTTTAGATGAAATAATCGAATGTCTCTGTGTGTTCCCCAGACATACTTTACAAATACAAAGTGTAATAATGGTTATACCTCAACCGCCTTTCAAAATACCAGTGAACCAGGTTTAGAATGGTTATATAGAACTTATCTTGTTCATATGTATACAATTAAGAACAGTGCTTCCTAATTCTGTGTGTGCACAGCTGTATTTTTCAGTATCTATGCTTTAATGATATATTAAATAGAAAATGGGTGCAGGATATCTTAAAAATCACTGGGTGTTTTTAATATTCAAAGAGACACCTCAAGCATCTTATTTAAAAACTACAGACATCCAGGCATTTAAAAATATAAAACCAATTTACATTAGTAAATTGCAATGCATATTTTAATCTCTACTATTCTCAAATTCTTATGATTTTGTTGTGATTATATGAAGAGTCTGCTTTGGAAAAATATGCAAAATATATTTTTTTAATATTTGAATTTTTATATTTGATATAAATATTTGAATAAATATTAAACTTTGTGATATATCATTTTCATAACTGTCACTTGGACGATGATTACATTTCAGGCAATAATTTAGTAACCAAAGTAACTATACTTAATAATAGATGGTAGACCATTCTTCCTTTTTAATGCCTAACTTCTCTACCATTTCTAATGCTAATTTGGCCTAGGACATTTATAAAAATTTAATAATGCTTTAATTAGCAGGCAAAATTGAAACTAGCTGCATTTTTCAAATTTAGTAGAAAAATTATATTTTCAGAATCAAATAATATTTAAAAAATTGTAGTCTTATGCCACAAACTGTCAATTTAATAAAAAATAAGCAATTTAGCAAAGCAAAAATATCTGCATTGATTTTTAATATGATATTCAATTATTAAAATGTCAAATACTCAAGTGAGTTGTAAAAATTTCAATCACTCATTCAAATGTTTGATGGCATAAAGAGCAGAAAATTATTGCGATGAATGAGGTAAACTAAAGCCATCATTAACCAAAAGACTATAATAGTGTTTCTAAAAACATGCATATTAAAAATAATGAATGAAAAACACAAAAATTACACATTAGTCACATTGTCCTCTACATAAAGGATTACATTATCCTGCCTATATTCTCCAATTGCACATTTTTGCTATTGACCTTATGTTACTTATCAAATCAAATCATAATTATGTTTAGGTTTGCCTGTTTTTCCTATAGAACTGTATGCCTGTGGAGTATGAGTGCAATGCATTGTTGATCTTTACATTCCGAGGGCCTAAATGGCCCTGACAATACCTGACAGATGCCCCGTGCTTACTGGAAAGATGAAAGGATAGGTGGATGAATGGATGAAAGATGTCGACTATCATGCTAACATCATGCATGGTAGGTATAAACTATACTATACTTACAAGTATTGCTTTTTTGGTTTCAGAGGTCCATTACAAATTTTGTCTTCATTGCCAGGAATCATACATGCATGATCAGCACCTATGATGTAGATTTCTTCATTGCTGCTGAACTTTGTCTTTCCTTCTGTACATGGAGGGTTGGGAAAGCCTTCATTTGTAAAATATGGTCTGGGTTTATTAAAATAGGCATCATACCACTTTGTTACATTTCCATCATGTTGAGCTATTTTCAGAAAAAAGAAGAATGATTACAAGAAATACATGAATGTATTTTCATAGTTATAAAGGGTGTTTTTATAATTTCATAAGGCAAAGCTGAATGCAACACCTCTCACCGCATCACCAGGAATGATTCAGCTCATTTACCTGGATAAGCAGGTTGAGAAAAAAAAACCCTCAGTCAAGAGTAACTCTCTCATTCACATCTCCAAAGAAACTACCCACACTCCATCTCATCAAAACTGAAACAATCCTACTGGCATATGGAATAAATCAATCACGTATTTTAACTATGCCTTCTCTTATTTTGGCAAAATATTTTAGGTATAAATAAATGATAAGTATAATTCATGATAATATTGACAACCTATTAAGTTCAAGAGTTGTGTGATAATGAGGAGTCAACCTTATACTACCAATTTTCAACTGAAGTTTCTAAACCATTCAACAATTCCCACTTAACGATTTGATAAGAGAAGTTGACATTTGAGAATACCTCCAGCTTCTGCCACAAGCACTTGTACATTTTTGATGGGTCCGTGATCATCATTGTAGTAACATATGGGCATTCTGATTGTAATTGTGGTTGAAGTCACAAGCAGTTTTCCTGTGGCATCATAAATAGGGGTTGGTTTGGTTTTCGGTCGTGCTGGAGCTGTAAACAAAGAAGAAATATCATTACAGTTGATTTTTTGTTTCTAAAGAGAAGAAAAAACCATTTAAAATTCTTGTTTCATGCAGATGATTTACAGATAAAATGATGACAAACATAAATAACAAATGAAACAGAGTTTCTCTTGGATACAGCAAATATTTAGCAATTACTATGCCCTGGTGATATAATTACACATTTGAGACTTTCCTGAGACAAGGGGGCCCCAAGTGTGATTTTTTGGTCTTCTGACTTCACATATTAAATAAATTCAAATTCTAAATGCTGTCATTCATATATAATTTTCATAAATGAATTAAATTATACTACTATTAGAGTGTCTTTTCTTCTTTTGCTACTTTCTTTACCTGATTTACCAATTTCTATTCTACTCATACGTGCAACTCCCTTACCTCCCAGTTTATCCATGCCAAACATCTTTTTATTTCCATGGACTAGATTCCCAAGAGGAGAATTTATGGAACAAAAGATATATGTATTTTTAACTTTAATAGATATTGCCAGAATAATTTCTAGAAGTGCCATGATAATTCACATTTTACCCTCAATGCATACAAGTTATCTCCAAAAATCTATATTTATGAAAGGCTGCTTGCTTTACTTCATTTTATAGTTATATACATTAGCTGAGCATTAAGCTGCTTAATCAAACTTTAATTTCCATATTTATTAAAACTTTTTTCAAGGCCAGTCAATAATGCTACAAAATTGACAATATCATTTGCCTTTTATAGATGAGAAAATGGACTTATGTCACATAGCTAAAAAGGGAACCAAATCTTTTTAACTTGATCCGTTAGCTCACCCCTCTGAGACGTAAAGGCTATGATAAAATTAAATGTGTAGAGACTTGATTGGGGAAAAAGGACAGGGAGCAGAGTAGATGGTGAGAGCTTTTAGACCACAGATCACAGGCCTGACACCCGTGAAAGGGGAAAAGGAAGAATTCAGCACGAAGAACCTCAGGTTTCCAGGACTTCTGAGGAGCTCTCAGCTGGGCTACTGGGGAGTCTGCCTATTGTTACCTGCATACCTACATGTCTGCCGCGGAATAAAAAAGGCAGATAAAGATGGTATGATATAAGCCCTTCTTTGTGAAGTCATTTTGTAAAATTGCTGATATTTTTTTTTTTTTTTGAGGTTTGTGTCAATGGCCCTCATATGTGGAACTGAACCGGGGCCTCTGGCTTCCCAAGCCAGCGTTTAACTACCGCTCCACTTGGCCAGCCCTAAATTGCTGATATTTTTGAAGACTTTGTGGCTTTGTGTATTCTAAGTATATAACTTATCAATTAAAAGTGAATAATACTTATAAATAGTATGGCGATTATATAAACTACCCATTAATGAAAATATATCAGCTTCATCTTACAGTGGATATTTCTTATTCTTGATAGTACTAGTTTCCAAGCACTGTCATTCGAAGATTATCTCTATGTATCCTCACAATAATCTTTGAGGCAGGAGTTAGTATTATCTCCACTATACAGGCTTATAGAGGTTAAGAAACTTGCCCAACGTCAAACAGATATCAAGTGACTGATCCAGGATTAAACTGCAGCAGTTTGACCCCAGACTCAGCCTAGAGCTGGCCCTAATCACTGTGCTGTGCTGTCCTTACCAAAGGCTGAGAAAAGTTATTTTTTGCATCAGATGGTAGAATTCTCTAAAATTCCATACGCTTATTTTTTTCTTTTTTAATTCTCTCTGCAGGTTTTATACAGACTTTTAGAGATGACACAATTACATGCATGTTTTTAGTCTCAGGAAGAGAAGGCACCTTCCATGAATGAATGGCTTTAAATTCCTCTTAATCTTTTTAGTTTTTGTGGATTGGGGGGGTGAGGGACTCCCACTTTTAGTTATATTTTTTATGAAAACTACCTGTCAGGATAATGAATCGATAGATCTGTTTTATAGTCGGAATTATAAAGTTGAGTATATGGTAATTCAGTAAACATTATTTGATTAATAAAGAAAAAACTGACTTTTAATATAAATAAAGGAGAGTCAAGGAACCTAATTAGAACCAGTCAACTTCTTGTCATGGGTAATTTAAAAAATGAATTTTGTTTTCAATAGAATTAAAAAGCAAAATAAAAGACTATGAAATTTGCTCAGACAAGTTTAAATTGAGAGGAAAGGTATAAGAAAAATAGCAGGTGGGCATTCTCTTTATTTAACATGGTAATTTGCATCATTATTTACACATTTTAATTATAACTTTAATAAGCATACATTACTTTAATATACTATTACATGCATATGCATCATTTAAAAGCTTGACTATATCCTTAATCCAGAATTCAAATTATAGTTACTGTTTGATTAAGATAACAGCATTTGTGGGAAGGCAGCTCACGTATGTACCTTTAATATCCATGGTTATTCTCATCTGAACCTTTGGCCCTGCGCCAGCACTATTGATCGCATAAACCTAAAACAAAGAAATATCTTGTAACTGTTTTCAAATTATCGCTTATGTGTATTGTATATGTAACTGATTTGGGCTATATGTAATTTAAAAATGATCCACTTTTAAAAACAATTACATATAGTTTATTAATTATATTTTTGTTGTACTCACTTAAATGCATAATGTATAGGGATAGAACATAAACAGTAAAGTAATTCATTATTATTATTATTATTATTATTATTAGTTACAGATGTACAAAACAATGCAATAGTTATCTTTTTTACCCCTTACAAAGTGATTCTCCCCTCCCTCCTCCACTGCTCCCCTACCCCCGATATCATACATATCTATTACAATTCCATTGACTCCATCCCCACACTATATTTCTCATCCCATGACTACATATGTGTTAAATTATAGTCAACATCTAATATTATTCAGCAGCAGCTTCAGATGTACAGTGCAGTGGTCAGGCCACTACACCGTCGATGAAGCAGTCTCCCTAACAAGACATGAGTCTATCTGATCCCCTAAGAAAAATATTACAACATTATTGATTATATTCCCTAAACTGTCTCTTCTATCCCTGCGGTAGTAATTCTTTTTTTTTAATTCATTTTTTAAATTTTTTAATTAGCTTCAGGTGTAAAACACAGTGCAATAGTAATTTTTAAAACTGATCTTAACTAAGCCCTAAGAACAAAGGCGAGTGACCTAACCAGCCCAATCACAGAGACCAGGAAAGGATTGTGGCTTCACTTTGAACCCATCCGGGGAAGAGCAAAGAAGAGCCACAATGTCTACACTCTCTTCATCTACTCTAACATCTGTTCCTCCTCTCTGGAGCTGGGTAACTCTGGCTTTCTTTAAACCAATATTCAAGATTCTTTTTTTCTCCTTCTCTGAGATGAAATCCTATTCCTTCAGCCTCCCAGTTTTCCTGTATTAAATCATCCCTCTGAAAGTTGCCCTTTATGCCCCTCTTCACCCCTGCCCCAAAGTCTCTGACGCGGTAACCTGCATAATGCAGCATATACACATAAAGCATTTCGCTTTGTATATACAGAGAGTGATTTACACAAATGTGAACCTGTTCAATTAACTCTGTGCTTAGCATGTTGTAGACACAGAATCTTTACTTCACTTTATCTTGCTATATCATATAAAACAAAGATTACAGTCTTGGCCCATTTCATTGTACTTATAAACAAAATTCAGAACATAATAGGTTTATTGGAATTAATTAATTTGTTTACATATTAGTGGCCCACACTTCACACTAGAGATACTTTGGGAATATTTTTATTGAATTAAAATTATAATGATATATATGATGTGGTAGGTATGGTAAATAAACCAAGCCCCAAAACTGTGGTTAAAAACTATGTAAATAAAGTATTTATTGGAGTTTGTAGATATAAGAAAGTATCCAAAATGAAACATATTATAGTGTGCTTCCTTATTTTCATTTCTTTATGGTAGAACCTGACATTTAAGTGAGATAATAAATGAAGTTAGCCAGTGCTTCTCAAATTGCATTGAAGCTACTTATGAATCCTGTTAAATGAAGATATACTGGTTGTGATTTAGCAGATCAGAGCAAGTATTAAAGTTATACATTTCTAATAAACCTTCAGGTTTTAAGAATGCTGTAAATTGTACTTCATGAACAATCAGAGAATTTATTTCTTGTTCTTTAAATTACAATTTAGTTGTGCTTTGTTTTATTTCCTATTTTTTCCCCTCTTATTCACAATAGGCAAAACTGATTGGGCCAGCTGAGTGGCGTGGTGATTAAGCAGTGGCTTGGGAAGCCAGCAGCCCTGGTTCGGTCCCACATATGAGGGCCAGTGACACTGCCCTCAAAAAACAAAACAAACAACAAAAAAAACCTGATAGACCACTTATCATAACTACAAATCTTTAATCCTCACAAAAACCCCACAAATAAATTATTATTCCTATTACTAATTTTTCAGATAAGGAAACTAAGGTACAGGTTTGGGGAAACTGACCAGACCCAGAAAACAGAGTCAGGATTTTTGAACCCAGGTCACTTCATTCTCTTAACAACTGCCCTCCCTTGAATAGATCTTTCACAATGGTGGTCCATTTAACGGTATGTGCAACAACAATTCTAGCAAGAGAGATTATATAATAAGATACAAAGTGAGTGAGGGAAGAAAGGAACAAATTATTAATGATAGTGTTCTGATAATTATAAAGAGTTGATAGGAGGATTAATTAGTTTCTTAAAGGTTTAGGATGAATTCTATGTTGCTTAAAAAATGATTTTCTGAATTATATAATTCTATTTGAAACTCCTAAGGCATGCTACAAAAATAGTCAAAGGATGAAACAAATTGTGTGTGTATGAATATGAACTCACATACATAGTTACTTTCCAAAATCGATAATTTAAAATCAAGATATAAAATGCTATTAGCTTTTAGTAATATTTATGTGAAATACATGTTAATTTCAAACACATAAATAGTTATTTCTTCCTTTTGCTTTTTCAAATTTGCTTTTCCATCTACCCTTTATAATCACAATACACAGTTTTCCTTTGCAGGTGTATCTCTTTATACATCACTACTCTGTCATTTTACCATGCGTTTTCTTCCTCCTTTACTTTATTTCTAGATTTCTACTAAAATTGTAAAACTGTTTTTATTATCCATGTTTTCATAGGACTTGCTGCATTATAATAGGAAATCAGCAATTGCATTTCTCTAAATCTATGCTGTTAGCATGTCTTAAACTATCTTACAAAAATATGAAAAATATAGTGTGTACATAAGCTACAGTATTTTTGAGTGGTGAGTTTGTAATTTGACTTTATAAAATAGGTGAATAATTAAAAGCTATGAATGCTTACACTGATATTGTATGTATGTCCACCTTTTAGTCCTTCTAACATTGCAATGACTGATGTGTCGGTTTTCTGGATAATACTTAGGTTGTGAATCTGGACAGCAGTAGGATCATCTTCTCGGCAAACCAAAGCTTGATATACTTGGATATTTCCATTGGGTTGAGAAGGAGGAAGGAATGTTAACTGAAATTTTGTAACTTCATCCGGTATCTTCTGAAATGTCATGTTGTTAGGTGGATCCTTAGGGACTAAATTAAAATATTTAGTAATTAAATTTAAAAACATTGTTCTTTTCGACCTCCATAAAACTTGTTTGCTTCAAATATCTGCTTATAAAGAGTATTACACAAATTGTTTAAACCATATAAATTATGGAAACAAACAAAATGGCTGATGCATTGTAGAATCATTGACATCTATAGGTCACAGAAACCATAACAGTGATCGGTTTGCTTGCCTATTTATTTATTCATTCATTTATCTTTTTATGCATTAATTTTTTATACAGAATACATTTCTATGACTATTTGAAATTAACTAAAAATAACGTAGACTCACGGGAAGTTGCAAAAATTGTGCATACAGTCCCACGTAACCTATCCCTAGCTTTTCCCAGTGGTGACATCTTAAATAACTGTAACTTAACTTTCAAACTTGGAAACTGATATTGGTACAAAACTGTTAACCTTAGTACAGACCTTATTCAGATTTCACCAGTTTTTCATGCTTTTCTGTATATGTGTGTAGTTCAGTGCAATTGAATCCTTTGTATAGATTTCTGTAACCCTCACCAGAAACAAGATACAAAACTGTCCCATCATCATAAACGAGCCTCCTGCTATCCCTGTGTATTTGCACTCCATCCCTCCCCACAACATTTCATTTCACTCTAATTATTCTCTTTCTCCACAGTTTTGTCATTTTGAGAAAGACAATAACATAATGACCTTGATTGAGGTTTACCAGAGATGTTGCATATATCAATACTTCTTTTTTTTTTTAATTTCTAAGTAGTGTTCCTATTTATGGACGTACCAGAATTTGCTTAATGATAGGAAAACATTTGGGTCATTTAAAGTTTTTTCTTTTTGTTATTACTAATAAACCTGCTATTAAAATTTACACAGAGATGTTTGCATGAACATAAGTTTTCAATTCTCTGTGATAAATACACAAGAGTGTAATTACTGGTTCATGTGGTAAGTATGTGTTTCATTTTATAAAAGATTACCAAACTATTTTCCAATGTGGCTATACCTTTTACATTCCCATTAGCAATGAATGAGACATACAGTCTTTCTGCATCTTTGCCAGCATTTGGTATTACCACCATTTTAAAAATTATTTTATCTGTACTAGTAGATGCATAGTGATATCTCACTGTGGTTTTAATTTGCATTTCCCTAATAGCTAATGATGTTGAAAATCTATCTTATCATGAGTTTATTTGCCAGTCATATCTTCTCTTTGGTGAAATGTATGTTCATGCCTTTTGTCAATTTTTGAATTGGATTTTTTTAAATGTTGAGTTTTGAGAGTTCTTTGTATAGTCTAGATATTCCAGTTTATGTTTGATAAATAAAAGTTAGCCTAACATATAACTAGGTAAGTATCAATAAATTATTGTGAAAGAAAATGATATACATGATGATGAAATTAATTTATGAATATAGGAACTAGTTCTTGCTGTACTACATAATTAGTGTTCTTTATATAAACAGCTGATTGAATGAATATCTTTTTTGATCAGATTGAAATAAATATATTCTTCCATTCTAAGTAAAGAATTTCCATGAAGAAGGCTGTTAATATTTGGCTGTTAATAGTTCAGATACGTAAGCTTTATTTTCTTGAAAACTTTTTTCAAAATAGTGCCCTGCAGCAAGCAAAAAATAAGTAAATAACAGTGAGGGAAAAAAAGAGAATGAGATAACATGTTATGGTGCCAAATATCACATTTTCAGTAGAAAAATGCATAGTGAAAATAAAGGTTAACTTGGTTCAACATACATTTTCATAACATTCACTTACACATTTTTAGGATAAAGAAGAAATACTAAATATATTTTGTTGGTATAAGATGTTTCTCAAAGATAAGATCAAGTTTAAAATTGGATAAGTGAAAGAACTCTCTGAATGCTGGACAAAATTTCTTATACTCTAAATATTTTTAGTTTTACATCTAAAATTCTACTTTCAAAGTTTTAGTAGAAGTGTATTAAACTACAATATCCTTGGGAGAGGTAGCACATTACTATTTGCAATCGATGCCTTATGGTATGAATGTGAATTTCAGCAGCATATATCCTCACAGATAGGTAGGAGAAATGCAAAAAGATAGATACCTGGGATGTAATTAGCAGCAAAATGGAAACCAGTGGAATTGTAGGGTGTTGAGAATAAGGTGTACCTTTTAATTTAGAGCCATAATTTTATAGACAATACAGTATATAACATGATGAAAGAATTAGCTATAAAATATTTTTACCTCCCATACTTACCTTACATATAGCAACAAATAAACTATAGCAACACATCCCTTCATGTGCTCCAAAGATATATCTGGTGGCAAAGAACATCAGTAGTCTGAAGGAGGATGGGGCAAGCGGGTTCTGGGAGGTTGACTTTCCACATTTAATTCTTATTGGTTACAATCTTATTATTCATTCAGACCCTGTTCATAGGAACTTGAGGAAATCTGTATGGATTCTGACATTTATCAAATAGATTATATATATAATAAAACATGCCACTTAATGAAGTGAAGAAAACAGAGATGGTAAACATGACCTGGATTCTAATTTTGAATTTCAGATTATTTAATACCAGAATATTATCACTTTAATATGCACTTAAAATATGAGACAGAAATAATTAAAATGGAGTTTTAATTTTTATAGCCATTATAGGCTATAGACAACTGTATAATTCATCTCTTAGGGGAGCTAACAATTTCTGAAACATTTAGTGTTTAAATATTAATAAATACAAATAAGTACAATTGGGTTTATTATAAACTAATTTGTTTTTGTAGTCACAAGGATTGAGTATTCTACAGAATTCCACTTTGCCTCAGAAATAGAAAGCTAAATTTTGTCAGTCATAGTGAATCATTGAATTTTATGTTATATGCTTGAAACATTTCTCATAACACATGTCCTTTTTAGGGTGGGGTGTGAGAAACTATGAGAAAGACCCCTGACTCTCAGTCAATTTTTAGCACTGATGAAAAACACACCTTACCTGATTCTAGAGTAGTAACCACCACTTCAGCGCTCGACTTTCCTCCTACATAGGCAGCACTAACGTTTCCAGTAAATGCAGTGATCACTACGGAATACCTTGTGAAGATTTTTAAATCTTTAATCTCTATGGTTTTATTTTCTTCATTTGACTTGATTAAGGAAATATTAAATTCATCACTATCTACCTACAGGAAAAAAAATAGCTAACAATTAAAGGAAGCAGCACTTGATATGCAAATCACTAAAATGTAATACAAAGATATGTGTGGCATATTTATCTAGGCAAGATTTAAAGCACAGCTGAGCCTTGAACAACACGGGTTGGAGCTGTGCTGGTCCATGTGTACGCAGACTTTCTTCAATAAATACCTGTACTGTTTTCAATTTGTGGTTGGGAGTCCACGGCTGCATTGAGTCGACTGTGTATATTGATCTATGCCATTTTACATAGGCAACTTGAGCATCTGTGGATTTTATCGGTGGGGGTCCTGGAACCAATCCCCTGCAGATACTATGGGATAACTTATGTTTTGGGGGAGTCAAAGGTTATTCGAAGATATTCAACTGTGTGAAGGTCTGTACCTCTAACCCCGTGTTGTTCAAAGGTCAACTGTGTATATATATATTTTACAATCAGACTTTCCTCAGAAATCTAAAGTGTTACTTTAACAGTTTACTAATTAGCAATTATTTCAACAACTGAAAGTAAAAACAAACAAAAACAAAACAATGAACCAATAACAATCAATCCACTCATCAAAAATCATCAAAATCAAGCAAAAATCATCTCTGCAGTCAATGAAATACTACTTTCTACTCCAATGTTTTATAGAAGAAAGAATACAGGTTTTGATATCCAGCCATCAAAGGTTCAAATCCTAACTTAGTTATTTAATAGCTCCTGTAGCATTTGTCAGGTCACTTATGTTCTCTGTGTCTTGCTTCCTGTGTATGTAAAATTGGGATGATAATATCTATTTATAGGGTTTTGCCAAGATTTAGAAAAAAATAGATCTCAAGTAGCTGGCACAGAGATTTTGGGTATGGTTTTGTTTTGTTTATTATAAACCACAAAAGGGAAACACATTTTGCAATATAATTACATAATTCAGTATATGTGAATGTGTGTGTGTGTGTGTATATATATGTATATATATATACATATATATACACACATATACATATTATATATATATTTTTTTTCTTTATAACTCAAAAACTATTTTCAGAAATACAACTCTTTTTGAAAAGCACTGTGATATTTTCCACTCTTTTAAATTTTATTCTAATTCATTTTAAAATTCTGGTCATGATTGCAATTTGTAAACCTCTGATCTAGCACTATGCAAGGGCTCAATTGTGGATGTCAGTTATTAATTGTACATGAATAAGAATCCTTCGGTGTACTAAATATAGCTGTATCATTTATTTAAGCATGGTCTGTCTTTGATGGAGAGTCTGCCCTATTTGCTGTAGGGAATAAACACAGCTAAAGTTTCTAGCCCTAAATGGAAGGGATTTACCTGAGATGAACATCAAAAAATTGAAACCCTATTATGCATGCTACCCTTAGGTACCTGACTTAACACACTGTAAAACAGGTTATAAACACTATTTGAAATATTAAGTTCATTTTCAACTTGATCCTCTCTCCTAACTTTGAAAAGATATTCTTTTTTTTTTGTTCTGTATGTTCTTTAAATGCTCTTTTTTAGAGCTTTTTTAACTTAAAGACAATGTTGCTATGAGAAACACAGCAAGAGGCTGATAAATAACATCAACATTGCAAAATGTCAAATAGATCATTCCTGCCTTCAAACAGAGTACTGGAAAGAGATGTCACTTCTGTAAAATGGCAGAAAAATATACCAGTATAGGAATTCAATTGACCAGGTTGCATGTAAGTGTGTATGTGTATTTAATTAGTTGCCAACATTTAAATATCACATAAAACCTGGCTTTTAACATGTTTCTTAAGACTAGTCTGATAGTCATGCTGGGTAACAATGATCTAGAGTTGAGTGACAGTTGATGTCTATAATGGGACAGGGTCTCCAATTCATCACAGCCTAACCCAGTTGGCTTCATTTTGAGGGTTCACTTATGTTATTTGCCTGATATATACCATAACTACTTGATCTCTGATGATAGGGTGGAGATGAATTCCTCAAGATTCCATAGCTACTCAGTACCTAAGATAGGATTTGCCCAAGGTCTTTCAAGAGTCCAGCACTTTTTCCACTATCCTAAGTTTACTGGACATGATCTTATAAAGTAAAATTAAACTATTCCAATGCCTTCCATGAAAGCAATGGATAACACATATCCAGAAGTAAAAACATGACAGCATGCAAGTGATCTGCTATATCTTAAAAAAATTAATAAAATCCAAAAAGAATTCTCAGTCTTCAAATACAAGTACAAAATTGATTATTTTTCTTCACTAAAGCTACTCTGTTTTTGTTATTGTTAACCACTGTTTGTCCAGTTGTGTAGGGCTGACACCTCAGGCCTCTTAGATGCATCATTTTCCTTTGATCAGTTCCAAGGTTATCTGCTCATATTTTATTTTATTATCTATTATTATTATAAAACATTTTAATTTGTTTTTCAAGAGGTATGGTGGCTTTTATACAATATCAGTAATTGGACTGATTTATTTTCTCTCCTTTTCCTGCTCCACCTCCACCTTTCCCCAACCTTACTCATTCCTTAACTTCCAGAACAAATTGAACCTGCTCTATGAAGTCTTCTCTATATCCTGTGTTCCCCATAACAGGAATTTCAATTGCTTTGCTAGTTTATATTCCCCTCCCAAAAAACTGTATACCTCACACTTTGTAATTAGCTGTTTATAGTCTAGTGTCTCCCACTAGAGTGTAAGCTACTTGAGGGCAGGGCAGAACTTTGTTTTCCATCCTTGTTTTAATAAACATAGCCTGCTCACTAATATTTGTTATTTTGAAAAAAATTAAGGAAACAATGAACCAATGATTACAAAATGCACTAATTTCCAGTAGAATCATCCAGGATGATATCTGTGCCCATATATTTTTATTGAAGATGGTCAATTTTTACTTAATTTGAGTCTTATAGGGGAAGACTTTTATGCCCTTGTGGCTAATATTTGGTAGAGTTCAGGCTGTACCATGAGTCCTAAATTCAATGACGTGTTCTTCCTGGGCCTTGGAGTTAATGGTTCTTGAATGTAGATGAGTTGCAGATAAACCCTATCAAGACTGACCACATTAGACTTGTTCAGTTCTACATATCCAGCACCTAGACTAATGCTGGCATGTTGGATGTGCTTAAACATTTGTGTTGAATGAATAAAGGGAGGAAGCAACTACATGGCTACTTAGTTCCAAGAATCCCAGGTTAACTGTGTAGTGCTAGAATCTGTTTGAATTCTTGTTATCTTTGATACAATGTGGTTTGGGTGAGCATATGTTTCAATTTGGCAAATTTGATTTGCTATTAAATAGCTTTTCTTTTTTCCTATCTCACCACTGTCTGCTGGTCTTAGGTCAAGCTCCATAAGAAGTTACTTATGTCTGTGCCTCAGTTTCCCTTTATGCAAAATCTTCAAAGATAGTGATATTTACATCAAAATGTTGTTAGATAAGATAGGAAAAGTTAATGCAAATGAAGAGATATAATAATAAACTCTGATGCTATTTTTATGGGATATAGTTCCCCTCACGCTCTCTCCTTTTTTATTTTGTTTTTGAGTCCCTTTTCACTGTATTGTAAGCCAATGCAGTATTATCAATTTAGCCATTTGTTTATGTATATCACCTACACCTGAGGACCAATATAATAATCATGTAATAATTCTTTGCGTCTATTGAGTACTTACTATGTGTCAGGCAGTGTTCTACATTCTTTTTGCATATAAGCTGATTTAGTCTTCACAAAAATCTCTGTACCCTTGGTACTATGATCTATTATTAATCTTCATTTTATAGATGTGGACACCGAAACACAGACAGCAAGTTGCCTAAGGTCTAACAGAGCTTCAGGATTAAAATGCAAATAGGCTGGTTCTAAAACCTGTATTCTTAACCATGCTCTGTACTGCCTTTCTCAGAAGGTAAGACAAGGCTTACTGATTGGACGTCTATCAGGTAGAATGTTGGTCCTGTAATGACAGCAGGTTCACTCCAGCTGATGCTGATGCTAAAAGGTGATGTTGCCACTACATACACATTTTCAGGAGGCCCATCTGGAGCTGCAGAAACAGAAAATCAATTACACATCTACATTTGAGTTAGGATTTGCTACAGTACAATAATAGAAAAGATCATGAAAAATGGATAGACATAATGAATTAATTATACATTAATTTATAGTTCACAGCACGCTAAAGGTGTTAGCAAATCAAAAGATGTAATTCCTTTCAAAATAATTGCTATACATAAGAACGTCCACTTGAAAAATTAATGGTTGTCAATACATGATGAAAAGTAATACTGTGAAAATAAAAATCACTATTGCTAACATAAATCTTTTTTTAAATTCTAAAATAGTCTAACAATGTTGTTTTAAGAAAACTTGCAAAACATATTTGACTACAGAAAAATAAAAATGGCACAAGGGAATTAGATTTAAAATGTATCATTATATGAATGTAAATCGAGTTAGTTTTACTGTTTTCACTGAGGAGGTGGTATAGAGAATAAGTTATACAACTGATCTTATTATTATAAATGTAAACATTTCCTGGATTCATTATGATATCAAATAAATTCTTTAATTTGTTCTGCTTCTATTATTATTTTTCCATTAACAGTGCTAAATAAGAGATAATATTTTAGGGAACTGACTAATGAAAATCCTTGTATAAATTTTGAATTTGTGAAATCACTAGGTATTAGAAAGGTTTATTTAATTGGCATAGACATTGACCTAGGAACATTTTTATACACATATCTGTCCTCCTTTGGTCTCCAGTCAATTCTAGAAAAACATGAAATATTGGGAAATGCTCATTTCCCAGTATTTCTAACTTTTAAATCCACATAAACAAACACTACTGGACAAATGTTATTCCATAGATCCTGAAAAGGTATACAGGGGAAGATAAAATATTCCTTTGCTCAAATAATTTATAAAAGGAGCAAGTTGTGTGATCTCAGTCAAACTACAAAATTTCTTGACCTCAGTTTCCTTCTCATATACATATTGTATAGCGTTTTTAAAAATATGAAGACAAAACATGTGAAAGTAGCCAATTTAGTGTTTGGCCCATCATTGTGAGTTAATACAATATGTTGAAATATAGGGAAAATTAAAGATAAGGGCTAATTAGAAACAGAAATCATCTATGTGAGGGCAAAGGGTAAAGCGGTAAACACAGATGGGACAGGGAGTCAAGGTAAAGTTGCACAGAGGAGATGGGAACTGAATAGGCTTTGAAAGATGAGAAGGATTTCAAGAAAGAGAACAGGTTTAGGGGCACTTCTCTGGGCAGAGGATCACAAGCAAAGCCACAAAGACATAAACAACAGGGTCCACAGACAGAATTTTATTACTATAGAGTTGCTTTCTTTGGTAATCTTATGTTTATTATTTTATACATTCAAAAATATTACTCTAGAAAAGGGTCCAAGCACTTTACCAGACTGCCAAAGGAATCCATGATACAGAAAATTCAGAATGCCTAAATTCAAGGAATAGCATTGTCCCTTAGAGACCAGTGTTCATGGAGGAATACAATAAATAGGGCGCAAACTTCAAATAGTAATTTGGGAACTCAGGGAGCATTTGATGATTATGTTAAAGAATTTGAAGTCTATTCTTCAAACAATGGGATGCCACTGAAGATTTGTTGAGAAAACTCAGATAGCCATGAAAAAGGTTAAGTGCTCTGAAGCATTGAGTTCTACATAGGCTATTTCAAAAAATTGAGGTGAGATACGATGAGACTCTAAATTAAAATAATGACAGTGGATATTGATAGGAGGATATGAATCCTACAGTCATTTAAAATTTTAATGAAAATAACTTATACGCTGATAAGATGTGTACACAAACTGAGATAGAGGAAGTAGTAAAAGGTAATTCATGTATTAACACTGGGAGAATGCTGATAGAGTTCACAAAAATAGAACATTAAAGAACAGATACTGGTTGTGGTAGGGATGAGCCTATGGAACGAGATGATAAAGTTGGATTTGTACTCATTGAATTGGAGAAACTCATGAAGATTCAGATGCCTATCTGGGAATTAGAAATATGAGACTATAATTAGGAAGACAGGACCAGGATGGAAAAGGATTGGAGAGGGGTGGTAAAGGAGGGCAAAGGGGTCAAATATATGGTGATGGAAGGGGAACTGACTCTGGGTAGTGAGCATAAAATGTGATATATAGATGATGTATTACAGAATTATACACTTGAAACCTATGTAATTTTACTAACTAATATCACCCCAATAAATTTTTAAAAAGAGAAACCAAAAAATAAATAAAATAGATCCAGGAGCTCTTCAAAACATTTTTTCAGATAATTCCTTATAAATCAGGATAGTATATATATATATATATATATACACATATACATATATATATATATATATATATATATATATATATATATATATGGCAAGTATATCTAGTTGAAGTGATTCACATGTTCGGAAGAAAGCTAAAAGGTTTATTTCAATACCAGATAGGTATTTAAGATGTTAATAGTAGTGACAATCTTTGAATTGTGAATAATTTTTTAATACTTGGAATACATTTTCAAGAGAGATGATATCTGCAGAATTTAGCGGCAAACTCAACCCATAAAATTATCTAAAAAAAAATAGCATTGAACTATTTTAACCACAGTACTCAAATGCTACTATAAAGGAATCTACTAAATATGTACAAGAAAGTTTCTGTAGGATAATTCCTTTGGGGTGCCAAACACATCCTTCCCACTTGTATGTCTTCTGATGCTTGCACAATACTCTGAACATCGACTCAGAGATCCAATCCAAATGGCCCTGGGAAGCATCCAGGGTAGGGTGTGAGGAGAGGATAATCCCAGATTCAGAGATTTGATGAGCTGAGAAGTGCTGAGAGTAATGACAGAATTGGGTCTGATGACTATAATAAAAGATCATGGAATCTGCATATCCTGAGATCCTCAGTCCTATTACTTCTAGTTTATGAAAACGGCCTCAAATAGTAGCATAACTTGTTTCGGTTATTAAACATAGCAAATGAGAATTATGAGAGGTCTCCTGCTACAGGCATAATTAATTGCTTTTGGATGCCATCACAGAATAATGCACTCCATTTTCAAGAGTGGTAACACTTCTTCCATTTCAAGGTGAATATTCCTTAGAAATATTATGCCCACCTTCTCCTTAACAAACAGCAGCTCTGAATCTTATTATTCAAAATGTTGAAATGAGTGGATGGGCTTCAAGATCAAGTATACCATTACTGATAATTATTACATACTCTACTCATGGAGAAACTTGCTTTGAAACATATAAAATGCTTTATGGGTTTCAATGCCTTTGACTACAAAATAGATGCATTAGAAGCTAAGCATAAACTTATAGGCCGCTTGATTATTAATGTTTTGCAAAACCTGCCTTCTAGCTCTATAAGAATCACTGTCGGAGAAACAATTTTATGACAGGCCATACAATTCAAGTGGTATAAGACAGGAACATATTTGTGGCTTCCCTTCTTTTTATTTGTATCCAAATATTGTTGGCTTTTATGTATTCATCCAACCAACGAATATTTATTGAGCATCTTCTTTGTTCCTGGCACTAAGAAAACACAAAGCCCATAGAAGAGATCAGGGTAGGTGTGAACGTATCCATATAGAGCTTCTAGTATGTAAAGGCTCTTCTTTACTCAACAACTGTTTATTGAGCACCTACTATATGCCCAGAACTTTTGAGGTGCTGGGAATAGAGAATAGAAGCAAAGAGACAGGGATGATGGAACCTCTATTTTAGTGGAAGGAGACAAATAATACCTATTTTAAAAATTGGGGTAAATATATAATATACAAGTAAAACATACCCTGTTAGGAAGTGATAGTCCCATGGCAAACAATGAAGCAGGAAAATGGGAGTGGGGATGCTGATGGAGTTACTAGGTTTAATATGGTGGTTATGGTATGCCTCTCTAAGCAGATAACATTTAAATAAAGATTTGAAGGAAGTAAAGGAGCATGGGAATGTTTGAAGGAAGAGTATCACCAGGAGGAAAATAGACAGTGCAAAGGTGCTGACACAGGACTTTGCCTGGAGTGTTCTAGGAATAAGAAGGACTCCAGTGAAGTTGGAGTTAAATAAGTCAGAATAAGAATCAGAGAGGAAATGAGGTCCAAGCTGTGTAGGGCCTTTAAAAGCACTGCTAAGGTCCTTGTAAGAACTATTATCATGCATAAAAAAAGACATAGGCCATAATTATTATCACAAACTAGAAGGGGCCTCTATAGGTTTTGGTGCTTAGTATCTAATTCATCCCAGAGAGATGGGTCAATGAATGAGACCAAAAGAGGACAGTTATCTCCAGAATCTATTTGCTTCATATACCTCTATAAAGTATACCAACTCAATGGCTTTCAGGACTACACTTTTAATCCTAACTCATTCTATTGGGTAGACAAGGTGGTACTGTATTGTCCAGACATCACAAACAGCTTACTGAGAATATTCTGTGACTAAGAAAGTTGACAAGATTTTTCCATGACTATGTTGATGGTAGCTTGTGGTTGGAAATATTTCCAGGGAAATACATCTATGTTTTCTCTGCTCTATAGTCTGAACCTTTGGGGTCTCAACCAAGGACAGATACAAAACCATTTTCCAAGGAAAAACCTTGGCTACTCTTACAAGTATGTCTGTAGACCAGCTCAGAAAGCAGTATGATGCCTTGCTTCAACTTCTCATCTTTCATAGCAAAATGTCAACCTTGAAATGATTCCTTTAATACTAGCAATCAAAGCCCTCATAGGTTAAGTGTTTGCTACCCCAAGCAGAGCTGAGAGAAAAATGACATTAAAAAATAATTCATGGCACATACTAACCACTTGTACTATTAAATATTTCAAGGTCTATATACTAATCAATCAGTATGAAAAGGCAAGGTATTTAGCCCCTTGCTGAGACGTGCTTTAATGCTAGTTCTTGAACTTTTCCCAGTTTTCTGTTTCTTTCTTTTCTTAAGAAACACTCACTCTAAACAACATTTGCATTTCAGTAAATTTGATGAAATTGCCAGTTTTGTTACAAAAGTGTTCCCTTTGTTGAATCCTTTGTGAAAAAAAAATTTCTTGAAATATATTCTACAATTTGCATTCTTGAAGGATGGGAATATGATGAAATAAGAACTCCTAAATCTGAATTGAAAAATAAAAGCAAGCACATACATAACTGAACTGATATATGAAACATAACTGAATTGATATTATGAACATATTTCGTGCATATAATATAAAGCAATATATATTTCATCTGTATAAAACAGTGAAAGTGATCATTTGATTAATTCATAATTTGAAAGAAATGTTTAGAGCACCATGTGCTCAAGTCTGTTATCAAATAGTATATAATTATTTTAGTAATGTGTAAATATTAGAGTGTGCTTGTAAGTACATAAAAATTTCATTTCTTTTAGGTAATTTTCTCTTGGAATTTATCAAAATTCTAAAATACATAATAAAATACATATCCAATATTCTCTCTTTTATCACAGTGTATAGTAAATTATTATTAGATTCACATAAGGAGAATACAAAATTACAATCATGAATGTCAACTACCAAATAAAGAAAACATGGCAGTAAAGTTATGGGAGTTGAAAATATGCCAGTTTAAAAGCTTAGTAACTTATAAGCATCCTTGGGAGACTTTGTTTGTCTCCCCATAAACTGTCACATTCTGATTTAGGATTGTTTGTGAAATGAATCTCATCAGTAATGGGCCAAGATATCACTATACCCTTTCTCTTATAAATCACAGCAATTTACTCAGTAGGAATGATCTATCCTTATTCTCTCATTCCCCATAATCCAATCACTTCCTCTCATAAGCACTTTCCCCCTGGTTTTCACAATAATGCATTTTCTGTAACTAACAACCATCATTTCCTGATTATCATGCTTCTATCCTTGCACAGGAATGTGGGTCTTATGTGGGTCAGGGTCATCTTTCCCATCCATCTGTGTCCCCATGCTAAGTGTGTTAGCTGAAAGGTGAGTCTGGAGAGACCATCATTTTGCCTAGTCCATATAAAAGTTTGAATGCCCCTAAGTCTGGGCCACTTTGATTAAGAACTACCAAATTTTGGTGTGTCTAATACTATGCTTTCAGAATAAGCACATTCAAAGACTTATTAGTAAGTTTGCCTTCAGTAGATCCCTGTAAATTTAATTTAATGATGAAAAACGTTATAGAAAATACTCTACGGTTTTTAGTACACCATGCTATCGTGGCTTTCTTAGAAGAATAAACATAAATAAATAAAGGATTTGACAGCAGCTCACAAGAGAGAAAATGTTGAACTCTGTACACAAATGATTTAAATTGTCTGTGTATCTATTTGAATTTAGATTCAGTTTAAAGTTTATTTATAGGGGCTGCCCCTTCAGAGTAATTTAGTTTCAGGGTTTGGTGCACTGGACCACCAAATTCCTAGCTACAGTCATCACTGAATGAAGGATTCTGTTTTTCCTCAGCTGCACAAATATTAGTGATGTCTAGGATTGTGTGTTGGCTTTGAGTCACACACCTGGAAGAACTTGCTTTGAGTTTTGATGTCTCTCAGGACTAATGGAGTGGCTGAGTAGTTTGGGTGTATTTCTTGTGTCTTAAACAATTCAGGACATCAAGGGCCTGGAAGAAGTTCAGCAATTAGATTGACTATATTTACTCAGGCCAAGAGCACCTCAGGGCATACCCCACTGGTTGCAATACTGCAGTAATCGGCTGTCCTTCCTTGGTGTTGGATGTTTCCCAGGGATTTCACTGCCCAATATGGAACACTACTGTTGGTGTATTCAACACTTCCTACTGTTGTACGAGACTTTATTTATTTATTTTTTATAGTTAGATTTCCCAACAGCAAGATGGTATCACAAAGGCAAATCCTACAAGACTAAGAATTTGTCTGATTAGTCTACTTGGTGAGTACTAAGAATGATGAGAACGATTTATGGATGTCCACAATATTAGGCTTCATTGTATGACTGTTTCAGGGGTACAAAAAAATGTAATAGTTAGACATTTACACCCCTCAGAAAGTGACCCCCCCTGCCAAGTCTACTACCCCTGACATCATATATAGCTGTTACAATACTTTTGACTCTATTTCCTATGCTGTACTCCACATCCTGTGATATATATATATATATATATATATATATATATATATATATATATATTTAACTATAGTTGACATACAGTATATTCAGCTTCACCTTCAAATGTACAGTGCAGTAATAAGACATCTACACAATCCATGAAGTGGTCTCCCTAATAAGACAAGTGTCAATCTGAAACCTCTACAAAATCTTTACATGATTGATTATATTCCCAAACTGTCTTTCATGTCTCTGTGGCAATATTGTGGCTACTAATTTGTATTTTCTAATCCTCTCACCTTCTGTTTTCTTTGATGTTTATTTAACTAGTCATTTTATGACTCATTTCAGACTGGCTGAAGTTGAAAAAAAATACAAAGTAAATCCCCTCACTTCCAATACCAGCAATGCCAGTTATGATTAACAATTTTCTAACATTAGTACTATTGTTTTAGGACCAGAAAATGAATCTTTTTAAAGAAAAGTATAATTATGAAACAACTTTCTATAACAGTGGTTATCAAAATGTAGTCACCAGACCAGCAGCATCAATATTACCTGGGAAATTATTAGAAAAGCAAATTCCGAGGCCAGCACTCTGTGTTTTAATGAGCATTCCCCTCCTCCCCCAAAATAATTCTAATGCCTGTGGTAAAGGTTTTAGAACCTCCTGGGCTGGCCGAGTAGTGCATTGGTTAGGAACTGGCTTGGGACACCAGCTCTGAGAGGTGGGGCTCCGGTTCAGATCCCACATAGAGGGTCAGTGACACTGCCCTTTACAGCTAGGATGGTGAATAACAGCTCCACCTGGAGCTGGGCTGCTGTGATTCCCCAAGGATGGTGGGCTACAGCCCCTGCTGCAGTGGGCTGCCATCGGCTACAGTGAGTGGCCGGCAGCCAGCGTGAGTGGTGGCAGCCAGCGTGAGCTGCCAAGAGCTGCTGTGAGTGGCCGTCCAGAGGCTGGCGACCTATCTGCCACACCCGAGAAGAGCACAATGAAAATACCAACATGGGCAGTGCAGCGATGTCCTCCACAGCTAGACTGAAGAACAGAAGGACAGCAACTTGTCTGTTCCCCTCCCCCAATTCCCCAACACTGTTCCCCTCCCCCAATTCCCCAATAAAATCTTTAAAATAAAAAATAAAAAAGAAAGAACCTCTGCTCCACATCAACATTCCATGGGAAAAAGCAGTAGTATTGTTTTTCAGATTAGGTGACCAATAATTTTCACTCTTGGTAACAAGGAAGTAAAAGGGGTTAAGTTACTGCTTCTGTGAGGGCTAGGAGTGATGAAGGGCTTGGAAGCTGGTGATAAACATGGAAAAATTTGTCCAGCCAAGAGAGACTCCATCGACCAGTCTCCCCCAATCTTTCATTTATTTTAATTCTAGATAAACTATGAAGAGGTTTGTCCCTACCATCATTCTCTCCCTTCCCAGATTTCCCAGAGCGATAAGTCATCCTGTCATCATGTATCCCAAGAACTTAAGAAAACACTACCAACTTTGCCTTGAAGCTCTGCGTAGGAACAACCTGAGATAATTCAGATAAGGCCATCACCATATGGAATGTTAGCGCCAGGAAAAATGTTGCTACTTTGTCTTCCCATTCATTGTATGTAGCCTTAATTGGGGTAAAATAACTATCAAGGGTATCATTAAAGAGAAAAGGAACCAAAAGTGTAGCTTGAGGTTATGTGTGCTAGGGAAAGTCTTATCCAATTTGTTTGGAAATGGAGATGGTTGGATTACTAACTGGAAGCTTGTATAATATTTCCAGGTCTTTCTTAGTCTCAGTTGTCAAATAATATCACATAGTAATAATCCTTCAAATTTCCTTTCACTGTTGGGTTTTTAGTGCTTTTGCTCAAAAACACTTTGCTTATTATGCAAATGGGGTTTTCAAATATTTTAATTTATTCTGGAAAACTTGCTTAACAACCTGGCAAAAGCTTTTTTGATATTATATAGAGCATTGAATGCTTTATTAGTTTGATTTTATATGCCTATTATTATGTCCTTTAAATTATGAATTCACCTATCTTCTCTTTGTCATACTCCTTAGCACCTCTCCACTTCTTAGTATTTTCATAGCACGAGGTTTTGCCCAAGTCCTAGTTAAGATCTAAGAGCACAGGCTCTACACTAGAAGGAAGTTGATGAATGAATCAATGTGTAAAAAGTTCTTAGAATAGCACTAGCACATAGGATACACTTGATGAGATTAGCGATTGTTACTATTATTTATGCAACAAAGGGCTTTCAAGTCAGTGACTGGGCCCAGCCAGAAAGAGACCTAACCAACCAGGCACAGCAATGCTCAGTCTTTGCAGAACCAGGAGTTTTCCAGTCAAGTCAGAGTTCTCCCTACTTCCTTACTAAATGCAGATGAAAAGGAGCTGAATTCTGGTTGGCTCAGGGCCTAACGCTGAAGTAGACTTGAACTGAGGTCAAGACCAAAAATCACAGAGAATAAAGGCTACTTCTACTCCTTTCTAAATCAAGAGAAAGAAGATTCTCAGAAAAGTCCAAGTAAATTCAATTCAACATGAGATTTGCAGTTTGAAATAAGAAAATGAGAGAATTCCATTGAATTTTTTAAAGATAAAATGCAGGTTGCTATCATGGAGGGAAAGATGTTTTTTTCATCCTTTTTTCTTAGGATAACCAGACTTTCTATAATATTGATTTAAAAAAATAATATAGTGATAATCCTCATAATATCCCTTGATTTTTAGTGATTTTACTGAAAAGCTCATTCCATATGCTTATGTAATAATATTTCAAAATATTTTTTCATTTAAATTCTGGAAAACTTGTTTAATAACCTGGCAAACTCTCTTTTGAATTAAATATATAGTGGAATGTTTTATTAAATACTTTAATTTTATATGTTTATTATAATGCCCTATAAATTATTATGGTTTTACCCAAATGTCTTCTCTTTGTAATCATACTTAGCAGCCCAAATTTTTTCCTTTGTTTTCTTCATGTACTACCAACCTATTATGATCTCACCTTGCTATATAAATTCATTGAGTTTTTTATCTCAGTTAATCATTTAGATACTGTTAATACTTGAACCTATTTGAAATAGGCATTTATTATTTTCTTTTAGTGTTTGAAATCCTTCTCTACTTACTACATGCTTATTTCTTTCTTATATGTAGTAATTCATACTACTTATGTTAATTAATGAAAAGAGAAAAAATATTTACAATATAAAATTGACTCATCTTGTGAAATAAAAGAATCTGAACATGTCAAGCATAGAAAGTAACTAACCAGGAAATTTTTAATTTGGGCAATAACCATGTAAGTATTTGAAAGACAAGTTATAGACAAATAAAATGTTGAAGAAAATTAGTATGAACTATTTTGAAATATGGATAATTTTGACATCAAAATACTTTCACAATAAAGTCAAATGCTTTCCTCGACTCCGAATGCTATATTCATTCAGTCTTTAATATTGTGTAGACATGGAGGGTAAAAACATATATAAGACATGATCACCTGGTCATCTCTGCTTTTAAGGAGCTCAGTTCCACAAAGGAGAGAGAGAAACAATTATGACCCTAAATGATCAGTGCTTTAGAAACAAGTTTTGGGAGGTGGGAGTGGAAAGATAAATTTACAGAAGGCTTTGCAAAAGAAATAATTGGCATGAACATTAAAAATAGGCAGCTTCTCTCCAAAAGAGGACAGAAAAAAAAAGATTTTGGAGCACAAAGGAGAAAGAAAAGGCATATTGAGGAATATAAGCAAAATCATAATGAACCTTATATAACATGCTAAAAAGTATGCATTTTACATAACAGGAAAATAGAAAACTATCAAATATTTTAAGCAGAGGAATTACATGGTCAGCTAGGTGTGATGAGAAGCTGAATTCAGGTGGAGGGTAGAGAACCTGGAAGCAGAAAGACCATTGAGATACGTTTTGTAATACTCTAGGATATGAATTCTAAGGGTCTGGATTTAGAGTACTTTAATGAGAAAAATATATTTCAGAAATATTTAGAAGATGAATTCAACAGGACTCAGATATGAACTTGGGGTGAGGGTAACTAAGAAGGATTTAACATGATTCCTATATTGTTGACTTCAACAATTAGGTAACTAATAGTACAATACACTGACACTGGGAACACGCAGGTAGGAAAGGTCTGTGGTGGAGCAGAAGCAATCGTCATATAGGGTCTGAGATGTCTGTGGAAACCAAAGTAAGCAGACCAGTAACTTCAATCCACAGGTCTAGAAGAGAGAGAGATGTCTTAGGCAACTAACTTAGAAGACTTTCAACAGCATCTAACTAATTTCACAGATATACAACCATCATGCCTAGAATAAATTATACTCATTTCCTCTAATGCCAAAAGGATAGAGCCTATTCTAAAAATGTACTGCCACCAAATGGATTTCTTCATGCCTTGGACTCTATTTTTCTATTTATTTATGGCCATCGTCTCTTCTTACCATCATATAATTGCTTCTTTATGGAAAGGATAATATGGACCTCTGTTATGACAGCATTCACCACATTATAAATGCATTACAGCATTAGGAATAAATTAAGGACATTGTAATTCATTTACAATTTCTTATTTTAAAAAATGATAAGGCAGATTTTGCCCTCTGTTTTGTTTTCTTCTTTTTAGATCATAAAGTTGCATTCCTTGGAAGCTTCTTTGATGAGGCATGTTTTGTTGAATTTTTTTTTTTTTAACCTAACAGATGTTTGGGTAGTTAAAATTCCTCATGAGTATGGCATCCTGTGGCTTTCACAACCTAAGTGTTACCCCAGGAATTTTCCTTTCTTGCTCTCTTCCAGTCCTGGTGGTCCATAGGAGATGCACATTATGAGAGTCCATTTCATTCCATACTAATTTCACACCCATACTCTTTTAAAGCTGTACATTTCCTCAGCATTATAAGTACCTATCATGCACCACAGAGATACTTAACAGCTTTCCAGACTACATTCCTCCCCACCACACACAACTCAAACTGCTTTTGAGGATAAGGATAATCAGAAAAATAAGAGATTAGTATAATAATCTGCAGGATTTCAATGTTTCCAGTTAAGTATTTCTGCCATTTGTAATTTTTGTGCTTGTTTGTATCTCTACACACTCAGCATGAAGTAAAGAGTTATGGCTATTATATAGATGACTTAAGGAGAAAAGCAGTTTGGCTTCAAGTATCTAGATCGGAGTATGTGGGAGAAAGAAATGTTAAATTGAGTCAGTTGAAGGTTGTTTTCTCTATTCACACTAGTGTATACAGTGGTAGATGCAGAAAGTAACCAATTTAATTCACAGCTAGCTAGCATTCTAACTTTCCTCCTTGGATTTTCAATTTGGATATTCTTTATGAGCTCAGAGAGAGTAAATACAACATGTTTTCTCATTCTACAAGCCATTTTAGAACATTTTATACTATTTAATATTCAACTTGGGTGGTCTTTTATTTGACTTATTCAAAGTTTATATAACTTGATTTCAAACTAGCCATTAGCTGCTATTTCCTTATCAAGAAGCTCCAGATTTTGGTGAGGTTTTATTTTGTAAGCGCTTAAACACAACCTAATGCCATTAGAATAAAATGCACTAGTAATTTTATACTAATTTTTATTGTTGTGTCTTTTCTATAATTCAGAAACATTGTTCACTTTTACCATTTTATCTTCTTATATCATTTTATGAAACATAACACTTTTCAATTCAACGATAGACAATGCAAAACTTACTAATTTTCTTCATCAAGGTTATTTTTCATGTTTGTAAAATGTCTATAATTTCTATCTTTGGTATGCAGAATCAACATTTAAGCATTACTTACTTTCAATTTGAAAAGCATTACTGTTCTTCAAGGTTTTTGTTGCTTGACTGTTCTAATTTATTGTATTCTCATACCAGAGTTCGTTCACCATATGTATTATCTTGCAATAATATGTGTAGTGTCTTTTTGTTGTTTATATCAAATCTCATATGATTTTTCTTTTTACTGTACAATTATGTAATACAAATATATAATGTCATCTCAATTTCTGATACTAAAAGAACAACCAAGTCATTCTAATAACCTGCACAGTTAATTTATTATTCCCACCCACATATGAATACTAAGCTGAAAAGCTAGTATGTTTGAAAATGCCAAGAAAAATCATGCCTATTATTACAAATTCTGAAATATATAAATCTTTTCACTTTTGTCTCTAAATCACAGTGGAAGAAGGGCAATTTTCCCTATATCCTCTGGAAATAGGAAAGTCTGTATTTTATTGATAAACAACAGAGTAGAAAATCAGTTGTCAATGATAAAGAAAAGAAAAAGGGAATAGGAGTAGTATAGAAAATATACTTAAGTGAAAATAAATTTCTTCATTCTCAAGTAGTCTATGATGGTGAATTCAAATTGGGGTAATGAGATACTAGACCCAGTGAGAAGAAAAGTTTCAGATGAAAGACAAACTGGTACTCCATGAAAAAGGCCCTTTGTGGATTAGTCATCAAGTAAATACCAGAAAGCTGGGGTGAGAAGAAGCCAAGATTACTCTCTCCATTGCACGAAGAACTATCCAACCAACCACCAGTGGCAGAGAGACATCTTGGTAAAACTGGGAAAATACTGTTATTAAAAAACAAACAAAAAAAAAAACTCACATTGATTGTGAAATATTTGAAATATTCTACCATTATATCTTTAAGCCAGAATGAGCAAAATGGAGTAGTAGGGAACTGAAAATAATCAAATCCTAATGAGCGGATCATAGACCTTAAAGGGATAGAAAGTGGAGGGACTAGGATGGAAGCAATGATATTCAAGTAGAAAGATTCCTAAATTTTCTGATTTAGAACATGGGATTTTTTTTTTTTTTTACTTTTTTTTTTATTGGTTTTTTTTTTTTTTTTTGAGGGCCATGTCACTGGCCCTCATATGTGGGACCGAACCTGGGACCACTGGCTTCCCAAGCCAGCACTTAACCACCACGCCACTCGGCCAGCCCGAACATGGGATTCTTTAAAAATATACCTTCCCAGTTTCATTTACTAGCTTCTGAATTCATCATGTTATATGTTGTTTTACACTAGTTGAACATCTATCATAGCATCTAGAGTGCTTGAAGAGATGGTACATTTAGAAAGTCCGCTTCCTGGTTCAGTGTACTAGATAGAGGCAGGTACTACCCAAGTCAGATGCTCATAAGGAGTAGGACAGAAACCCTTAGTGGGAGCAGACGAACAGACACAAGATCTATTTAACCAAAGGTTAAAATTTAGCCGCCCACAGGCCAGATCTGGGCTACTGATGTCTTTGGTTTGAACGACTATGCACTTTTAAATTTAAAAAAAAAAAAATTGTCACAAGCAAGAAATTGAATATTTTTACATTAAAAAAATCAAACTTCCTTGTTTCTTTGAAAACATCCAAAGTCCTAGTAGCATGGTCTGTCTATAGGGCAGTAATTAGCCAGAGGTAGTGGCTACCCATTTAAACAGTGCATTCTCTGTTAATTTGCCATGGCTTCCACCACTCCCAATTGCCTTACATCAGCCTGCTTATTTAATCATGGTACCTGTCTGACCCCTACAAGTAACTTCCAGATGACCCTGGGACTTTAACATTTATTAATACAGTCAATATCCCATTTCTGTCAAAGTTATACTTATGATTTTATTTATTCCTATTGGCTTGAATCAATTAAAGTCCCTAACTTACCTTATATTGTAATCTCTAAGCATCTATTTTATTTTTGTTTTCTAGTTATTTATATTAGAATAGTTACTTCTTCTCAAAATCTACAGGTTCAAAATAACACTTATTGACTAAACCCAACCCAAATTTGTTTTTTCCGCATTTTTCTTTTCTTTGTTATGGTACCATCACATTCACCATCACCTGCAGTGAAAAACAGCTCATTTTCCCTTACCCACATTATCTTGTTTAGTCAAGTTTCCCTCATTCAGGGAATATGTATAGAGTACCCACTGTTACCAGGCACCATTCTAGGTAATAAGGAAATAGCAATGGTCAAGACAGATTCTTAAAACAAACAAATAAATAAAAAATAAAAAAAGAATCAGGTAATTATAGATATTCATTTAAACAAGATGATTTTCTAGAAAAATACTGCATAGCTATTTCAGAATGGGTAGTCAAGGAAATTCATTCTGATCAGGAATAATTTAAGTAGAGGAATGCATTATAAAAAAGATGCTCATGGGAAGATGGAGGTAGAAGAATATTCTAGTCAAAAGGAACAGAGAGCATAAAGGTCCAAGTTCAAGGGGTTTAGTGTGTTTAAGCAACAGAAAAAAATATCCAGTGGGTAATGATAAGTAGGAAAGTGGTTATAGATGAGGTTAGAGTGTTAGGTAAGAGAGCGGTCATGCAGGGCTTAGTAATCATGTTAAGAAATTCTAATTTTATTCTAACAGCAACAGGAGTTCATTGGAGAGTTTTTAAAAAAGGAACTGACATCATCTGATTTAGGTTTAAAAATATCAGCCTGAAAGCTCAGGAGGTGAGCCAGGTTAATATGGTAGCAGTATGAAGGATAAGAGTAATATGGTAGCAATGCAAATGAAGGGATATATTGAGATGGCATAACAGAAATATACCACTGGCAGAGTGGAGGAGGAAGAGAACACTGACACATTTTCATTTTCTGCAACCAGATGAGTAATGGTACACCTTATTAAGACAGGGAATATTGGCGGATGAGAAGGTTTGGTGTTTAGACCATGCTAATTTGGGAAGGTATATTCAAAACACATGCCCAGTGATATCAATTGATCACATAAATATACTGATCTGAGTTCTATGGAGCAGTCAGAGCTGGAAATAAATACATATTTGATAATTTCCACTATATAAACCAACTTTAAAGCCACAGGACAGGATAAAAACATTTAAGATAAGATTGCCTAGAAGTTTTGTATTGATAAAGAAAAGGGCCAAGTATGATCTGCTGGCACTCTAATACTTAGAGTAAAAAAAAAAAAAAAAAAAAGAGGCTGAGCAAAGGAGGCTGAGAAAGAGCTACCAGGGAGGTAGAGATAAACCAGAAGTGCAGATCTCACAGAAACCAAGAATCGGTGCTACAAAGAGGAGAGGTTGTGCAGTGGTGTTGATGGCTGAGTTTTGTTGATTCTATCTCATGTTGAATTGCATTAACAAACACTTATTGGACATTTACTATACAAACATTATGGCAGGTACTCTGGGGAATAGGAACAAGAGACATATTATACTTAGTGACCTAGAAAATAAAGCGTCTAGATCAAAGCTTATTTCACTGTCTATAAAGAACTAAAACTGGTGTCGGCCGAGTGGCACGGTGGTTAAGCAGTGGCTTGGGAAGCCAGTGGCCTTGATTCGGGTCCCACATACGAGGCCAGTGACACTGCCCTCAAAAAAAAAAAAGAAAAAAAAGAACTAAAACTGCATCCATCTATAACTGAAAACCTGTGGGTGTATGTGTGTGTGTATGTGAGTGTGTGTGCATTACTCTATTAATAGGTATCAAAATTTTTTAAGAAGATGTGATTTGGCTTTGAAAAGGATCACCTAGTCATACTCTTGGTCAAGATAGGAGGATGGAACCAGAAGGTCCCTATTTGGAGGATTTACGTGGGATGGAGCTGGGATGGGTGACCTGGCAGACCTGAGATTTGCTCTGGAGCGCTTGGGACAGGAATAGCATTTCAAAGACAGTGCATTGCATGGAAGCCATCACAATTATATGTAGATAGTGTTCAGGATAAGTTATAGAAGTCTTTACTTAATCATGGTTAATGTTGTCTAAGCAAGTAGGGTAACAAGTGAGTTTTATAATATAAAACTAAAGTTACAAGAACGATCTTTACCTACACTTAGTGATTTCTATGGAAAAGCAGATAAAGAGATTTTTTTTTTAATGCAAAATTCCTGAAAAATTTGCAGATGACAGAAAATTTTTGACGAATTTTGTGTTTCTTTTCTGTATGTTTCCCTTTCTCCTCATCTGAAGCTAGGAGTTGGACCTTTGGTATATTTTCGCTTCATTATTTTGTATAGGTGAAAAGAATAAGTTGAAGAGCTGCTGGAGTTCAAATCCATCTGGGTTAGAGAGAGAGAGAGAGAGAGAGAGAGAGAGAGAGAGAGAGAGAAAGCCTGAAGTCAATGAAAAGATTGTAAAGCCGGGCTTAAAAGCAGCAGAGCCTCCAGATATGAAGGAAACATGTAGTCATGGACAAAGGTTCTCCATGGCAGTCAGTAAAGCCTAATGATAGACCACATAAGAGGCCTGGAATGCTTGCTCCAATATAGGACTCTGGACATAACTCTGGAAGTTTAAGAAAAGCCATAAGAATGACTGAAAATGAATTTCCCATTGGTATTCAATTACATTAAAGTAAATATGTTACTATTTATGATATTTACTATCAAACTAAATATGAGTTAGTTTGGGTATTAACTCAGTAATTATGTTCAGTTGTTTTATGCACAATTGAATTAAGCAGAAATTAACATACAGATATAGAATAGAGATCAGTGTGTGAGTGAATGTGTGTGTGTAATGTATATATCATACACACACATTTATGTGTGTGTTACATGGAAGCTATCACAATTCTGTGAAGATAGTGTTCAGGAAGTAACGATAAAATTTATTTACTTAATGTTAATGATGTTTAAGCAAGTAGGTCAACCAGTTAGTTTTAAAATATAAACTTAAGTTGTAGGAGCAACCTTTATCTACACTTTGAGTGATTTCCATGGAAAAGCATTTAAAGAGCTTTTTCTTGAATGCCAAAGTATATATACACATACAGGACAATACTTACGGCCAGGCAGGGTTTGTGCAGATATCCAACTTGAAGCGTTGCCGTAGCCAGCATTGGTGCTGGCAGCTACCTGGAATCTATACCATCTAAATTTCTTTAATCCATATATTGTCTCTTCAGTTAAGTCAGCTTCATAGAGGTACTGAATTTTTTGATGTTCAACACAGTCTTCAGATTCCCATTCTCCGCATTTTTGATCCCGAAGTTGAATGGTAATCTTGTAATTTTGGAAGTAGCCAAAGATAATGTCAGGTCTCACCCATTTCAATGTTGCACTAGTTGACTGAACATTCAAAAAAGCAATGTTTGTAGGAACACTGGGAACTAAAAATGAAAGGGAAAAAATGGAAACGATTAAAATTGCCAAACATTTTGTAAACAGAAGGAATAGGATTTAAAAATATTTCTTTATTATGCACCTAGTGGCATAATAGAGTATCTCTTGTTGTAACTGTCCTTAGATTAACAGCCCCACATTTAATGAGCAGAGCCTTAAGGTGATGCTTCAAAAACAAGTGGTTCAAAGAGGTAGAGGACAAAACAATTGTGATTATTTTGTATTTCCAATTTTGCTCCCCAATTCATTGATAAGTGGCTTATATAAAGAAACTTTGGCTTCATGTATCAGCACTGGTACAAAAGAAAAGTACATACACATATAATCCTATGTCCTTCCCTAGGTATGGTCTGAGATTTTAATATTCAGTTCCTAAGAAAGACATTCTTATATTTTAACGTTTAGATAGATACAAGTGAATCTTATATATAATAAATGTTGATTAGGAAATGATTTTAAATAAGATTATTAAGTGGATTAATAATTTATAGAAGTAGTTGATTTTTATTTTATCTTACATATATTTAAAGTTAACAAAACCTTTTCTAAAACATCATCCAGCACATTGATATTAATACATAGACAAAGGTATCTGTATGTTACCTATAATCACATGGTCCTACTTGGAGCCACTTACTAGATTTCATATTAACCATTGGTTTGCTATATGAATACCATGTGCCAGGCTCTGAGCCTGGTTAGGAATTCTGGATACATAGGCTTACGTAATGTTTTTAAGAAACAGCCATTTATTGGACAAGAACTCTAATCATGCTATGGTTAGAAATATGAAAGAACAATGAACTAGGTGGTTTAGGCACCTTCTTTAACCATGCCTCTTTCCATATATGTGCCAGAGCTTTGGCTCAGAAGGCAGAGATAGAACAATAACAATGACTTGTTTGAAAACTATATAATTTATAAGAACTGTATGTGAATATTCACACTTAAAAATGACAATTATTAAATGAGCACTTTGAAAACCTATTCATTCCTAATGATATTAATTCATGTTCATTCAACATTCAGTATCGAATGAGCACCCAATTTGTGTCAGGCACTATTATTGGCGCTGGGAATACAATGAAAAAAACAGACCAAGTCCCTATCTTTGTGGAATTTATATTCAGGAGGTTTGTATACAATAAAAGTATAAGTCAAGTGATTATTATTGTTAAGGAGTAAAATAAGGAAAGGAAGACGGAGAGAGATTATTCCAGTTATACTGAATTTTTAACCTGAGTAGTTAGAGAAGGTCTCACTGGTTCGAAGACATGAAATTCCTGATGAAGGTGGGAGAACTAAGCATGTGAATATTTGGGGTAAGAACACTCCCAGCAGAGGAAACTGTACTATTAAAAGCTGTAAATTGGAACCACAATTGGTATGTTTGAAGAATCACAAGGAGGCTAGTGTGGCTCGTAGCAGTCAAGGTCTGAGCAAAAACACTGAAGGCTAGATTCTAGGACACTGTTATGACTTTCATTTAAGCAGAAGAGTAACAGGCTCTAATGTATGTTTTCAAGGAGTCACTCTAGCTACTGTGTTGAGAATAGGCTGAAGGGAGACAAGGGTGGAAACCGAGAATAATTAGCAAGTTCTTTCAATGTCAGCACAAGAGATCATGATGACCTGGACCAGGATCATAGCAGCAGAAATGAAAGGAAACATTCAGATTCTAAATATAATTTGAAGGAGAGCTGATAGGATTTGCTGATGTGTGACATGTGGGGTACAAGACAAAGAGAGTAGCAGAGGAAAGCTCTAAGGTCTATGGATAGAGCAAACAGAAAGATGAAGTTGCTATTAACCAGGAGGAGGTCAATTACAGAAGGAGTAGGCTGTGGGGAGAAAGATTAAGAATTTATTTGAGCATGTTAACTTTGAAATGCCTACCAAATACCCAGAAAGAGGTGTCAAATAGTATATGGATGCATGAGTCTGGAGTTCTGCAGAGAGATCTAGACTTAAAGTTAAAATTCTGAATTTCCTATTAAATTTTTACTGAATTATCTACAGACCTATGGCTTATATATTTACTGAAATCCAAAAGAGAAGAGATAGTCTGATGCAATGGAAAATAAATAGCAAATTACTTAAAGCCATCAGATTCAATGGACTGTATTCAATTACTCTGTTTTCAAACACTAATATTTATCATCAATTATTACCACATTTAATCAAACATTAACCTTTAAAGTAGCATTACAAACAGAATACTTAATACATCACTTACAACACCCCATTCTATCTTTAGTTAAGTAGAAAAACAATTAGAGAAAAAAATTTAAGAAAAATTTACTTTTATAGAAGGAGACATTTTAGAATTGGCTAAATAGTAGCGTTTTCTAATTTATTCAAATCCATTAGCCACTAAATTTGAACACAGACCACTTGAAGACAAGACACATTTTCAAACTATTTCAACACAAAGCACAGAAATATCACTGATTTGGGGGTTTGGGAAAAGTTTTTAGAGAAAAGGTGGGATTTCACTGATTATAAAGATAGAGATTCTAGAAGAGTGGGTAAGGCGATCTAACTTAAGTTTGACTATAGTTTATAATTCACATTGGCAATAACAAACAGAAAGGCTGTACAATAGCCTGGGGACAGACTGTGTCAGGGGGACTTACAGATAGCTTGTCAGGCAATGGAAAGCTATCAAGGTATCAGAATAAGGTATTCAAAAGTATGTTTTATCAAATCCATTTTGGTAATTGCACAAGAGGAAAAGGGACTCAATCTTAGACCACTTGATTTTCTCAGGAAAGAAGGGACAAGATGGCAGCAATAAGAAAGACATAAAGTTTTAGAGCCATTTTGGTGAGAGATGATCTTGGTCAACTTGACTTTTTATGTCTGACCTTTATGTAGGCAGGTGTTCCCTAAGATTCCTGGGCCCTGTACACACACACCTTTTTCCAGTTTTTCAACCAAACACTGATGTCAGTGCCGATGTGATGACATTTGGTAGCTGTAATTAAGAATCCACATCAGTTTACTTGAAAATAGGGAGACTATCCAATGGAGCCTGATTTTATAGCATGAGTCCTATAAAAAAAGAGACTTTTCTTTGGCAAGTTAAAAAAGAGGCAGTAAGATATCTGGCACAAGATAGATTCAATGTATAAACATTTCTCCACTGCTGGCTTTGAAGGAGCGGGCCACATGATAAAGAATTCAAGACACCTCTGAGTCCTACAACTGTAAGAAACTGAATTCTGCCACAAACCATGTGACCTTGGAAGAGAACTTGAGCTCCACATGATAGGACAGCTGACTGACACCTTGATTTTAGCCTGTGAGACTCTGAAGAGAGAATCGAGGCACAGCATGCCCAGGCTTCTGACCTATGGAACTGGGTGTGAATAAATGGATGTTATTTTAAGGTGCTAAGTGATCATTTGTGACACAACAAAGCAAAACTCATACAACTTCCTCTACAAAATAGCCAATTTTTACTTATTTAGCCTCTGCTTAAATATAGAGAGCAAAGGGAAACTCAAAATCTTGAGGCTTTATTTTAAAATTTATTTCCAGGTAGCTCTCTTAGTTCATATAGTTTTCATTATTTTGAATTGATGTCTACTTTCCTATAAATCCTAGATCTACACTGAAAACCCACCTCAAATAGGTGTAATCCTATTTTCATCTCCACTTCATTCTAACATTTATACCAAAGATCTAGAAAGGTTTTGAGTCTGCATTCATGTCAATAAAAATAGATTGAGCAATTACTCCAAAATATGTGTTTATTTATATATTAGACATGTACATGCAAATGTCCATCTACATTAGATTGTGTCTCTGAAGGTTTAGATCCTTGTGTGTAGGCATTTAGTAAATATTTTTTGAATGTATGAACAAATGAATAAGAGGGTATAACAGGGAAGTGATTTAGATAAATGATCAGGAAAGGCTGTTTTGATGAATTATGATTTAATCAGAGACCTGACAGAAAAGATATAGCTTTCCCAGGTGAAAGACAGCAGGATGTATTAAGACTCTGAGGGAGAAGAGTGTGGCACATTGGAAACACTTAAAGAAGGCTGCTGGATCCACAGGAGATGGATAGGAAGATAGATAGTTGGAAATGTAGGCCAAAATCAGACAATGTTGAGCCTTCTAGATTAGATTGAAGATTTTTAGTTTTATCGTAAGTGCAGTGGGATAATTGAGATGTTTTTGGTTGACTTTTTTTTTTTTTTGAGGGCAGTGTCACTGGCCATCATATGTGGGACCCGAACTAGGGCCGCTGGCTTCCCAAGCCAGTGCTTAACAACCGCGCCACTCGGCCGGCCCTTGGTTGACTTTTTATTCGCATTAAAACCATAGCCCTGCTCTTTCCCCATGAGTGCTAGGGAGTATGGTCTAGACATCTCCCTTTTCAAAAATTTACCACCAACCACCTCTTCTATGTTTCAATTTCCTTTACCTAGTGTTTCCTGAGCAACTAGAGATGGGTGAAGAAAAAGATGCATTAGCTATCCAATGAACTAGAGAGGTAAGAGGAGGCAACCCTTCCTCAGGAGGGATGACTATGTGCCATGGTTCTATAAAGAACTTCCCCAATCCTTTCTGACACCCGTCCATCCCCCTGCCTCCAATATTCAGATTTTAGAAAAGTAGACCTAAAATGCAAACTTCAGTGCATAGTAAAAAAATTTTCAGCAGGTTAATATTGGTCTATAGGTTCTAGTATTCTCCAAATAAGTGCTGCAGAGAAGAAAAGTTCTAAACAGGATAGCACTTTAACTTGACAAAGAAACAAGGTCCATACCAGAGTTATTTTTAAACTGGCTAAAGCAAGAGTAATAACAAATGGCAGTTGCCCTCCATGTGACAGGTACAGTGATGGGCCCTGTATGAACACCCAATGTCTGATATACATGGACACTCAATGAGTGTTAACTACATGATCAATGCTTCATTCAAATAATCCTTTGGTTTTCACGTGATACAAAATTTTGCCCGTATTTTTCAGTGAAATGTATTTAAAAGGATGAACCAGAAATAAATCTAATCTGAGGCTAAATATATAACTCAGAAACAACTTATTTTTAAAGAAGGCTCTCTCAGAAGCACCCATAAATGACCAACAGTAACCCTCATTTATATCCAGTATCTTCTCTTTTGATAAACTGTGTGTTGAACTGGACTATTTCAAAGCAACTGTCCTATTGAGTTACAGATACAAAAAGGATTACACTCATTTTAGCATGGCGAATCAGATTTCCATTCTTTAAGAATGACTAAAAACCTCAAAGTTTTTCTATCCACAGATGGTACTAATTTGAACACATCATTCCATGTTTCCTGGAGTAATCACACAGCTTGCTTAGATTTTCTAAACATGACTGAACTGTGATGAAGCGATCAACATTTACTGCCAAGGTATTCTGTAAATTACATTTTTATTCATAAATTATTCTTATCAGTGAAATACTTTCATCACGGTTAAAATGAAAGTCTGTAGATCTATATAAGTGAAATTTGTAAAAGATTTAAATGTATGTCAGTGATTAGTTAGTACATTCCACTTAGAGGATGAAAATTAGTGTAAAATGTAATTATTTTCTAAGCTTCTGAATATTAATTATTAGAAGTTGCCAAGTTTTATGATACGATTCTGATGATAGTTTTATTGACTTCTCACTGACCTGGTTAAGTATACTAACAGGGAAGACCAAGTTTCCTTAATTCTTTATTTATGACTGCATATCTTTATCTTTAAGCACAGACGTACTCTCTTTTAAGCAAAGCAAATGTCTGAAGATTTATATTTATAAATTATGTTTATAAAACTTATACAAGTGTCAACACCATTTTAGTTTATGAAGAATATTTTTGTCTTTACTAATTTTTAAATAATCTATAATCCTTTTAGAAACGTAAGATCTAAATATATGATTTGAGCACACACAAATAAAAGTACAGTTTACTAATGCTAATATAGTATAGCTCAATATAAAAATAGAAATCCCTGCAAAGTTGAGTGCCAAGAAAATTTCACCAAACCCAATATAAATTTTGCATTAACTTGAATCAATAGCATTTTTTGGACACTCACATTGAGTGGTATGGGTAATTACAACTCTTAGGGTATCAGCTCTTTTTCATACATACAAGCAAAGTAATTTAGCTAATCGAAACCAGCATAAATTGGTGATAGGAAAAGGAAAGGCCCAATGGAAGGAGAAGATCTGGGAGCTATAATTTGAAGGAACACGTTAGGATTAGTAGAGATGTGGAAGAAACAATGTTTAAATAGATTGTGAGGAGAGATATATAAGTGGCAACAAATGTTTGTCAAGGGCTGGAAAGCACACTACACTGGAAAAAGAAAGTCTAAGGAAGTCATAAGAAAAAAGGCTGGTGGGCATGAAGTGTGGTGTTATTAAAAGGCACTGAAAGTTTGAGAGATGAGTTTAGATGACTACGTTAGGCAATAGAGAACAACCAAAAAAGATAAACTGGTAAAGTATAAACTTAAAGAAAAGACTCACACTCCATATAGGTAGTTATTAGAAACAGAAAACTTATGGAAACTGGTTAGATATTGTATATATACAGTACAATGTAAGTTACAATGATGACAAAGAATAATTAAAAATAGGGCTAAAAAAAGGCAAGAGAATATTGGCAGAATATGATGATTTAATGGGCAGAGAGGAAATAAGAGTACAACAAATGGAATGAACCTAGGAATTAGGCTAATAGATAAAATATATGCTATATACTTCCTAGAAGTAAGTTATAATTTGGCTCTGAGTGTTATAGCAAATAATTAAAAAAAAAATTGAGATTATAAACCTCTGTGACCATAAATAAAGACAAATTAAATGATCAAGAAAAATGCAATTATCTCTGGTACTGAGATAAAAGATATATTTCTCCACCTAAAATCACTTAAGTAGGGTACCATATAATTTAATGAATGAAGTCTTCAACAACACCACCACATAGTAAATAACAGGGATGATTAACTTAGCTCCATCTTACAATGTCAGTATGGGTGGGCAGGATAATTATAAAATACATTTTTGTAAATTTGACTATTTCTCCAGAGGTTCTAATTATTTAGTTCAGATACATTTCTCTCGTGTAGCCTGGCTTAATCCAGAGACAGATTTTGGAGTAGCTGGAACAGAATTTACCAAAATATGCTACATAAACATGATTATAGGTGATGCTATAAAGCTGAGACTGTGGATTGACACACCGTTATCAGTGTGACAAATTAAACCATCTTAAAACATTCCATTTGCAGGAAAGAGAATTGAGAAAGTATCTGTAAGCATGATTAAGATTTCTTAAAATTGTTTTAATATGTTTGTTCCATTGTATGTATATATGGACAACTGGGGACTCAAAATTCTATGGATAACAGCTATAATAATAGTTTTTAAACCAAATATTATTGAACACAGAACTTATTTATAAAAATATCTCGGTAAGACTGGGGAAAAAAACTGTCTTTTTATTTTTTAGGATACAAGAAAAGCAGATTGTACATCTCCTATTTGGAGGCAAAATGAGTTGATATGTTTTATAAAGTCATTAGCTTGACAGATCATAATAGCAAGTAATCTCATGAGAATGTCGATCAAAAATGGCAACTTTGATTTTCGATAATTTATTTGAAGCAGTTCTTAGTGGAGTAATTATATAGCAGAGTTAATTGTCTATTAAGACCACTCCTATAACACCTGGCAACTAAACTGAACCATTGACACTGATGAGGAAATAGGAAAGACATACTGGTTTGTAGGGATTCACGTGAGGATAGTTATTAGTAAATAAAATGTTCATTTCATATCTTGTCAGCATGATAAATAGAGATGTCTTGAGAGGAGAAGCTCAGATTACCATAAGCGGTCAGAAAAAAAAAAAAAATTTCAGATAAACACGTATATATAAGTTTTGAAATCATGAGAGTAAAAGAACATTTAAGAGAAATATTTTGAGTATCAGAACAGATGATGAAGAACTCAGTCTTTGTCAACTCAATAGTTAATGGGCAATAAAGTAGAATAGGAAAAAGAGATCATAAAAAAATGCAGGTAAGCCAATAACGTCTGGTCCACATTGATACTCAAGAAATATTTGCTGGGCCAGTTGAGAGGCATGGTGCTTAAGAGCTGGCTTGGGAGGTCAGCGGCCCTGGTTCGGATCCCATATATGAGGGTCAGTGACACTGCCCTCTAAAAAAAAAGAAATATTTGTTTAACAAATAAGTGAATAAGTGAACAAACTAATGGATGGATGCATAGGTGCATGGATTCATGCACAGATTTCAAGAAGAAAGTGTCATCAGTGCTGTCACCAATGTTGACTGATGAACAAGTGTCACCAATGCTTACTGTAATCAAACGTCACTTGCAATCATCCCTGTTTTCTAAGGACAGTGGCTGCATAGAAAACCTTGATAGATGAAAATATTCAAGGCCCTGGATATAAAATTTGGGGAAAGCTCTGTAAGAGAGAAAGAAGAATTTGGATTTGTTAGGAATTCAAAGAGAGAGAGAGAGAGAGAGAAAAGAGAGGAAAAGAGAAGTGGAAGGTGAAATAATCAAGAGAGGAGAAAGCATGAAATAAGACTGGGAGCTCTGTGAAATAAAGTAATTTATAGAAAAATCTCAAAATATTTTTAAGAACAAAAATATCTACTGTTAAAAGTCATGTGTATTATTGCAATTTAAACTTCCCTTCTATGTACTATCACAAGATGTTCAGTAAGGCCATCATACATAAAAGTGCTCAATGTAACTAGAATTGCCAAAATCATACAATAAATAAATCTGCAGAATCAGCCACAAACTTATATCAAAATATTCCAGTGTCTAAACAATAAATTTGGGGTATCCATTCTTACATTGCCAGAATAGCTATGTCAGACTAATTCTCCTGCAGGTGATAATTATGAACTCTGGGGTAAAAACAAACAAATAACAAAACAACTTTTGGCTTGAGGTGTCAGAGAATGTGATGTGAGAAAGGAGGGAGCAAAAGTGAGGTTAAACCCAAATTCTGGGTCTAACCTCCCTTGAAATCCTGGACTAACTTCTTTATTGTACATGTATAAAGCACATGACAAGTAGCACAGCAGAAAGCAACAAATGAAAAACTGAGTCGAAATTTTAGTTGTTTCGGGGTGCAGGGGTGACAGAACTTGGAATTTGAATCCCATCAAATTAAAGGATTGAAAAAACAGTTCAGCCTCATTAAAAACTTAAAAGGGCCATACACTTACTTTACTTCGTGTCCCAGTATTTAAAAATTCTCTCTATAAAAAAGGGTGAAACCAAAACCACACATTTGTAAAATTACCATTCAGTAATTTAATGGCCTGTTAGAATAAAAGCCACACTCTACAGAAGAAGATGACAACATCCCGAGTTTCCGCAAAACATCTCCAACAATGTCCAATATAAGTTTAAAAATTACTTGGCTGGTGGGCTGGCCAAGTGGCATGGTGGTTAAGCTCTGGCTTGGGACGCCAGTGGCCCCAGTTCAGGTCCCACATATGAGGGGCCAGTGACACTGCCCTCAAAAAAACCCCCAATAAACAAACAAAAATTACTTGGCAGGTAGAAAACTTACTAATGCCAGGAAAATGAGACTTGTAGTTAAGAAGAAAAAGTGTTCAATAGAAAAAGATCACAGGATAACTCATATGGAGGAACTAGCAGAAAAAAATTTAAAGTAGCTGTTACAAACATTTGATTTGACTTAATGAAAAACATGGTCATAATTAGAAAGCGAATGGACAGTTGCAGCAAAGAGATGGAAATAATGAAAGAGAACTAAATGAAAATTCTATAATTTAAAAGTTTAATATCTGAAATGAAAAATTCATTGGACTTGTTTAACACCATATTAAAGATCACAATATAGGGTGAGTCAACTTGATGACACAAAACTCCAATCTGAAGAACAAAGAAAAAAAAGCCAAAAAAGTTAATAAGGCCTCAGTCAGTTGAGGGATCGTTATCAAGAGGTATGTAATTGGAGTCCCAGAATAGGATAAAAGAGGGCAGAAAAATATTTGAAAAAAAAAATGGCCCCAAATTTCTCAGATTTTGAAAAAATACTACTTTACCAATACCAAAAGCTAAATCAACCCATAGTAAAATAAATTAAACAAAACCCATACTAGCCATAGCATAGTCAAGGTGTTTAAAAGTAAACTTGAAAAGTGCTAAAAAAATAACGTATTTTACACACAAGAACTAATGAAATAAATGACAGCTGACATCTCATCAGAAACAATGAGTACTAGAAGACAAAGCAATGACATCTTTAAAGTGAAAAATATTGGAGGCTTGAGGGGTGGGGAACTATCAACCCAGAATTTTATACCCAGAGAAAAAAATTCTTCCAAAGTGGAAGCAAAATGAATCTATTTTTCAAATAAGTAAAACCTGAGAGAATTTGATGCCAACATACCTACACTAGAAGAAATTCTAAGAAGTTTTTTTAGCTGAAAGGGAAATGATACTAGAATTAACTTGTAACTACTGGAATAAATAAAGAACAGCAAAAATGGTAATTAAATGAGAAAGACATGTAGCCTTTTCTTTATGTAAATGTCTATTGGCTCTGTAAGTAAAAATAATACAACAAATTGTGGGGTTACAATATACATAGATGTAAATTATTTAAAATATATAGATGTCACATGTATGACAACAATAGCACAAAGTATCACAAAACATATGGAACTATACTTTTATAAGTTCATATATTTTATGTGAAGTTATACAATATTAATTTAAGTAGATGTGATAAACTAAGGAATTATATTGTAATCTGCTGAGCAACTGCTAAAATAAGATAAGGAAGTATAGATAAAAATCCAATAGAGGAATTAAAATAGAAATCTAAAACTATTCAATTAATCCACACAAAATCAAGAAAGATAACAAAGTAACTAAAGAAAAGATAGAACAGATAGAAATCAAATAGCAAACAGTAGAACTAAACTCAACTAAATTAATGACTTTATAAATAGATTAAATGCTCCATTTAGAAGGCAGAGATTGTCAGACAAAAATGAAAGACCCAATTATGTGCTATCCACAAGAGACAAACTTTGCTGTCTATGTGACATAGTTTAAATATGACAGAAATAATTTAAAAGGATAGAAAAAGGTATACATGCAAACAGTAAACTGAAGTGTGCGCCTATATTGAAATCAGACAAAAAAACCCTTTAGATAAGTAGTGTTCCCAAAGATAAAAGAGTTTATAACGATTAAAAGGTGAGTTAGGAAGTTATAACAATCATCAAAATTAAAATCAAGTGCTCACCCAAAGGTATATTAAAGAAATAGAAAGTCAAATCACTGTGTAAGAGATAATATTTGTTATACATATTTCTAATAAAGGGCATGTATCCAAAATATATAAAGAATTCTTATAACTCAACACTAAAAAGAAAAACAACCCAACAAAAAAAAGGGTTAAGCCTTGAACAGAAACTTCCCAAAAGAAGATAGGACACCCCTCACTTTGCACATTCTGACATGCTAGGATTTCTGTTTCTGTGGTTTAATTAAATAACACCTGTCTGTCCAAAGCAGGGCTTAAAATTTGTTACCACTGTTAACTATGAGTACTTGCATAAAGTAAATTTCACTGCTAGCTCTTTTGTTCACAAAATGTATACATAAATAACAGATATACATCATATCTGTTACCAATCATGTTACTTCTTTTAAAGCCTATCATTGATTGGTGACTGTGTGTCTGTTAGTTAGTTCATGTACAATCAGTAAAGTGTGTAGTTATATTGCCTCCTTGTCCCCCATGTGCATATGTCACACGCCCCTGTGCATGTGACTTATTGGCCAACAAAGATGGCAGCAAAGCAACAAAAGTGATAATGCTGGAAGAGAAAGTTGAATCAAACATAATAAACATAAATGGAGTTTTAGAAAAAATAGCTAACCACGGGAATGTTGACGTTGCTTCCATTTAAGAAACTTTAGATATACAGCCAGAGGAACTTAGTAAAAACAAACTTATGGACATAAATGAGAAAAGTGGTTACAATGAAAAGGATGAAGGATGATGTCACAGAAAAAGTAATGTCAACAAAAAACTTCACATTAAGGGATTCGGAGAACAGTATGAAGAAATAATGTTATTTTCATAACATTGAAAGGGCAAAGGATAAAACGTTGGAAACGAATCCAAACTCTGAAAAGAGTATAAAAAGCTTGCCAAGTCATAGAAAAGATGCTCTCTCTGTATTGTAAACTAAACAATGAGAAAACTTAAGCAACCACTCTTTATGATTTTTTCACAAAGAATTAAAAACCTTTTCTAATATTTCTAATGTTTTAAATTACAGTGTACTAACTAAACATTGGTTTATGATTTTTTAATTTTTCTATATAACTGGCAGTAAAAGAGTTTTTAATGTACTGACCAAAAATTTTAATGATCATGGAACAATCATAATTTTCCTCATGATTATGAAAATTGCTTTGCACAGATTCAGCTTTATAGTTCATGTTCCCACATGAAAATATAAAGCAAAGACTGTCTGTATACAAATGGTCAATAACCACGTTAAAGGATATAATATAACAGGGCCGGCCAAGTGGCTCAGTTGGTTAAGAGCTTGTGTAAGAGTGTGAGCTCTGAGCAACAGGGTCCCTCCTTTGATTCCCACATGGGCCTGTGAGCTGCGCCCGAGCTGAGCTTCCACTGAGCTGCCAACAGGTGGCAGGATGGCTCAGCTGGTGAGAACACATGCTGCTAACAAGGTTGCCTGTTCAACTCCCACATGGGACGATGGGCTATGCCTGCCTGCAACTAAAATTGAACACAGCACCTTGAGCTGAGTGGCTACGAACTGCCATCGGGCAGCCGGATGGCTACTGGACTTGGAGCTGAGCTAGCTGTGCCCTCCACAGTTAAGACTGAAGGACAACAACTTGGCCGTTCCCTTTCTCCAATTCCCCAACACTATTCCCCTCACCAATTCCCCAATTTAAAAAAAAAAAAAAAAGGATATAATACCATGAATCATTACGGAAATGAAAATTAAAATTACACCAACCAGAATGTCTAAAATTAAAAACAGCACAAATTCTGCTAATAATGAGAAGTATTTAGAACTCTCATACATTGCTGTTGGATATGTATTTAACACAGTACAAGCACTTTAGAAAACTGTAAGTTTCCTGAACAGTTAAACAGACTACAACCCAGCAATTTCAACACAAAAAAAAAGATTTACACAAAAATATCTATAGCAGCTTTATACATAACACTTAATTTGGAACAGTTGGTATGTCCATCAAAAGAAGGCAGACACACAAATAATGGGATATTCATATGATGAAAAACGACTCAACAATAAAAAGAACAAATTACTGAAACCCTCATTAACATGATTTTCACAATTATGTTGAAAGAAATAGACCAGACATAAAGGAGTACATATAGCTCAAGAACATCTGAAACTAACTTATGTTGATAAAAATCAGGACAGTGGTTGCCTTGGGGAGTGTGTGTCCAAGAGAACTTTCTATGGGAGATGGAAATGTTCTACATGTTGTTGAGTGGTGATTACATGGGTGTATGCATTTGTAAATACTCACTGAACTGTATATACTCAAGTTCTGTGCATTGCACTTTATATGAAATAATTTCCCATAAGTCAAAAACATAAAAAGAAACTTTTCCTAAATATGTAGCAATAATATTCAAAATAAGTCACATGTTACATTTATACAAAAATTTAAAATACCAGACAGTCATAATTTCTAGCTAATAGAAAAAACAATCATGTGCTTTATTGTATTTCTCATATATCCATGCTAGAAAAGAAACCTTACAGCTTTTTCCAAATATGTCTACAATTACTTTCAACTTTCTCTTGGTAACTGTTTAATTTACAGGCAAAGTTCCTAATAGTACATCTCAGAATAGCATTCAATCCAGGTTTTAGGGACATGTGGCACATAGTTAACCATTTCTCTATGATAACATCATAAATAAAAAGTCAATTGTAAATTTCAAGTCTAAACTTTAAAAATGTTAGAACTCTCGTACATAACAAATATTAATGTAGTTGTATTTTAAAAATTACAAACACTTTTGGATTTTAAAAAAAAAATCCTACTAAGTAGGCTGATTTCAGAAAATTGGGCTATTGATTTTTAATACATCTTTTAACTGGTATAGATTTTGTTATTGTGATCTATATGAAAAGAATATTATCTAACTTGCAAATTGTTTTAAAGTAATAATTCTTCATAATAAGATATCCAGGCACAGAACTAATAGATGATTTTCTTCAAGGTTGCGCTGAAAAATATGTCATGAAAATTCAAATCAAAATTATGACATTAATATACTAATAAATATTACTTCTTTGTTTGAATTTTGAAAGTGTTTAATCATATAATGGCTGCTGTTTATGCATGTCTTATATTTATAAAATAGCTTCCTCCCAAGTTGTTTTGTGGTATACCATGAAACTTGTAATATTTGAAAACCACTGTTTTGACTTTAACATTAATTTGCACAGCCTTCTATTTGTTCAAATCCTTTTCTTTATATTCATATTGCATTTAATTTTAAACTGAGTCTAAATATAATATTAATATAATTTTAAAATTTATTCAACATATGAGTTTTTATACCATTAATAAACATTTTCCCCTGAAGTTTATAATCTCATAGAAACAACACACAATCCTAAAGTTAGCAAGTAATACATTACCAAGAAGAAAGAAAGAAAAAGAAAGAGAGAAGAGAGAGAAAGAGAAAGAGAGAAAGAAAGAAAAGAAGGAAGTGGGGTTTTGCATGCACACACACACATGCTTAATTTCCTTAAAAAGGGAAGTAAAAGAAAATAAGAAAAATGGGGTGAAATGGGGGAGGAGGTTGATATGTAAAGGCTGTTATGAAAAGTATCAGCTACAGCTGCATAGGACAGGAATGGAAAACAGTGTAATAGGATATGCCCCAGTTCCTAAATAAGTTAATAAAAATGCTGCTTGGAGAACAGCTGGCTTTAGCTGGAGCTGGGCTGAAGAAAAGAGTAGATGCCTGGAGTTTACTTAATGAAAGGTATTAGAGCGTCAATGGGGTCAAGGAGAATTATGCAGAGTAACTCAAATTCATTTTCTTACAAAAGGACTTTTAAATTTATAATTTATAATTTGATACCTAAGACAATTTCATAATAGCAGACATTACACCTTTGGAACTGATCCAGGATAAAAAAATGTGATATGTGTCTAGGACCTTTAAGAATTTCTCAGAATGTATTTTACTTTAGTATTTCACAGATCTTATCATGTTAACTCATACTATTTTTAATATTATAGGCTAAGCACATATTTGTTATTAGAAATTTAGTTTTACTGAATTTTAAATCCATATTTGGATAAAAGTATCTATATGCTTACATCATAAATATATCTGCACAAATCAATGATGAAATTTGTATAATGAACTTGAATTTCCCCACTCCATAATGACTCTGTTTAGGTACTGTGAAATAATGGAAGAAAACTATTCTGATTCCAACTAGCACAAGTGATTTGTTGAATTTCTAAGGTAAGAGAGGCATCACAAATTATTAGAAAAAGTTCTGAATTAGTAAGAGTTCTGCTAAAATTAGGTATAACACACTAAGTACACACTAAATAGGTGAGAAATGCTTCATTTCTCATGTCACTGCGATCCAATCAAGATATAAAATTATAGAATCCTAAATTTTAAAAACACAAGAAGTATATTAGTTTCCTCGTATTCTTCCCAGCAGCCTCGAGGATAATATTTCATATGTATCAAATAACTTGATCTTAAATAGATGGATAAAATGGGTTCCATGCATAGATAGTAAATATATCCCCATGAATGGACTCCTGCTTTGAAGAAGATTGAATAGATGTGTTCCCCTATTCCTCCCACTAAGTATAACTAAAACTGTGGACAATTAAATATAAAACAAACATAAGAAGACTCCGCAAGGTGGTGAGAAGGCAGAGCAGCAAGGGAACTTCGGACACAAGGAACAAAACAGTGGTGAGTTCCCCGGGTTTTCTTTTTCACTCATATCCCAGAAGACGACAATCTGGAAATGCCAACCAGCTCAGACCAAGAAACCTCCCAAAAGCCTGTTCTCTCTAGCTAAAAAAAACAGTGCAGCCTAGCAAGACAGAAAGCTTTTAGACAATAACAGTTCTACTCCAAAACCACAGGAAAAAACTGGGATCTGACTCCCTCCCATGATAATAAAGGTCAAAAGGGGAACCTCATCTCTACCCCTCACTAGGTAGTAATGTAGCACCCCAATCGTCCTTGAAAGGGTGAGGTCAGAGAAGGCAAAATAGGGAGCCAGGACTTTCACCCTTTCCAGAGATAACCAGAACCTTCTGTCATATCGGTGGAGAACATGTCAGGAGCAGTAATGAGTCCAGGGCCAAGGGCCCCCTTAGTGGAGGTCTAGGGTGCACCACTTTTTCCACGGCCACCCAGAATCACCCACTTTGGTGTCAACAGGGGCTGTGGGGAACATAGATTTCTACCTCCACATGCCAACAATGGAGAGGTGTCCCCCTTTTCTCTACCAGAGTAGTACCTAAAGAAAGCATTACAGATTTAATAACCATAATAGTTACAGGGCTATTCAAATTATCTGTTTCCTATTAGGGAAGCTGTGGTAGTTGTGCTTTTTTGAAGAATGAGTTCATTTCGCCTAAGGTGAGAAACTTGTACGTGTAAAATTGCTAGTATTATTCCCTTATTATCCTTTTGATGCCTGCAGTGTAGTGGTTTCATTCCTAACTATTGGTAATTTGTCTTCTTTTTTTCCTTTATGAGGCTTGATAGAGGCTTGTTAATTTTATCTTTTCAAGAACTAGCTCTTTGTTTCACTGATTTTTCCTGTTTTTCTGTTTTCAATTTTATTAATTTCTGCTCTTATTTTTATTATCCTTTTCCTTCAGCATGCTTTGGGCTTATCTTCCTTTTCTAGATTCTAGTGGAAGGGAGGGGGATAATTATTGATCTGAAGTGTTTCCTCTTTTCCAATGTACACACTGAGTGCTATAAATTTCCCTCTATTCACTACTTTAACTGTATTCCATATATTTTCATGTACAGAGGGTGCCAAAAAATGTATACACATTTTAAGAAAGGAAAAAACTGCATTAAAATTGTAATACTCAATATATACCAGTAACAAAAGATGAATACAAGTCATGTGTATATAATACATTATTTTGGGACCCCTTATTTTATTTTTATCTCATATTAGTTCAATACATTTTAGTTTACTATATTCTTTATTTCTCTTGGGACTTCCTTTTTGACAAATGAATTATTTAGAAATATCACTTTTTGCAACTGGTTGGATACCACATTTCAGGTCCAACTTTGCATCCTGAGTATACTTAAACATAATTTTCAATCTCTGCAAATAGAGATCTCTAGGCCCAGGGAGTTTCACTAGAGAAGTCTATCAAGTGTTTAAAGAAGAATTAACACCAATTCTATACAATATCTTTCAAAAATTAGAAGAGATTTATATTATGAAGTTATTTTACCTTGATAAAGAAACAAGATAAAGATAGTGAAAAATAAACCAATGAAACTATAGACCAATATACCCCATGAGCATAGATGTAAAAATCATTAACAAAAAAAATCAGCAAATATTGTAGAAATTGGTAAAATAGAAAAAGAAATGTACTATGATCAAGTGGGGCTGATTCCAGAAACCAAAGGCTTCTTTAATATTAGAAAATAAATCAATGTAATCTACTATGTTAACGAGTTAAAGAAGAAAATCACAGGAATATATCAATCAATGCATAAAAAGCTTTTTTAAAATAGAGAATAGATCAGTGGTTGTTAGAGCATTAAAATATTGGGAGGTGAAGGAGAATGGGCAGGAATTGGATGGGGCCATAAAAAGGTAACAAGGGATTATTCCATGGAAATGTTCTCTGTTTTGATTGCATTGATATAAACATGGTGGCTGTGATATTGAACGACAATTTTATAAGCTATTACCATTGGAGGAAACTGGATAAAGAGAACACAGGATTTCTCTACATTATTTCTTATAACTGCACGTGAATCTACAACTATCTCAAAATTAAATGTTGAGTTATAAAAACATAACCCAGAAAACATGACTTTCTTAGATATTTTACCACATAGATGTCTAAAAATAATTTTGTGGCTGAAAGTTTCTACTTAGAGCACCCAAAATATGTATACTGTTTACTTTGTGCCTATCACTCTTCTAGGCCTATATACTTACTATTTCATTTATTAATTATTTCATAATATATTTATTGAGTATCACTGTATGCCAGAAACATTTCTAGGTACTGGAAATAGGTGTGAACTACACAAAGAAAAATTCCTGTCCTTCCGGAGCATGCATTGTCATAAGGACAGATCCACAGACAATGACATAATAGAGAAAAGCAGAGCAGGAAAGGGGTTAGGAAATTTTAGATGGGAGGGGTTTCGGTCATAAATAAGTCAGATCCTCTTTGAAGAGGTGGCATTTGAGGATATATTTCAACAGATGAAGGGGGAGATACATAAACCTCAGGGAAGCGAATGCTGAGTTGAAAAAGGACATATGGGCCATTGAAATGACAGTGGCATTTGTTTTTTGTGACTTGGAAGGCTCAGTAAATATGTAATGAACAAATCCTTTTCCATCTAAAGAGAATACTAGTGTTTTAGGAAAATTGCCAAAAACAATTAACTGATTTTAGAGTTACTTATGTTGTTCCTTACTCTAAATTTAATAGGGTGAACAATTTTCTATGATATTATATACAAATGTCTGCTGCAGTTATGTTAAACTAAGAGCAGAATAAGGTCCACTTGAGTTATTCAAACTCCCATCCTACACTCTTTCCAATGCAGTGACCTCTGCTCTAGTCATGCTTCCATATCAACTTGCATTACATCCCTTTACTCCTTTAGTGTGTTTTCTCTTACTGTTTCTTTAAATTCCCACTTACTCCCCTCTATCTCGAACCTCATTATTTTCATGAATAGTGATGGTTCCACAGAGCGGCTTCCCATGAGTGTGTTAGCATACCCATAATCTTCAGATCTCCCTAACTAACACCCCCCCCTCACCCCAAGATAGTTCAAATAAAAATCAGAATACATTTGATATGCACAGTTGACATTTTCTCATAGCATACTGTAGAACAATAAAAACAAAAAAAATACTTAGCATACTTGGCTACTTTATGATCTATATCAGGCAATCAAACTGAACATGAAATGCACCTGCCTATGAAATCCAAGGTTCAAGGCCATACCTTCGTCATCCAATTAGGTTACTGAGTTGAAACTTCTCCTACAAAGCAATTCGGAAGCTATCAGTGAGGTTTGTACTTAATTGCTTTATATTTATTGGATATTATAGTAATGGCAGAGTTACTTGGTCATGCAGAGCAGAGATCACCAATGCCATTTGTTCAGGAGTCAAACTTGGATCTTGAACCGTAAATGCAGCGCCTGTACCTACTAAGCTTTACAGGAGAATATGTTGGTCAAATGTCCCCCACACTACACGTGTAAAAGATGCTGCTCATCTGACGTTCATTCTTAAGAAAAGGATTAATTTTAAAACTTCAGTCTGTGAAAGATGTTTTATAAAATACTTGAATTTCAATTAGAGTAGCAATGCTAACAGCTATTTCTCTGTGATCTGTGACAGGAAACCATAATGGCTTTTGTGCCTTCAGCAATTACTGACTGGTAAGTAGAATGTGTCAATTCACTTGCTTAAGAACAAACAGGATCATGCAATTTTCTTGTATTTTTGACTCCTTATCTGGACTGAGAAGATGGGTGAGGAAAGCAACGTCAGTGGGAGTCAGACAAAGGAAAAAGTGAATTTTTAAATGAGTGAATTAATTTGCAACCCTGAGAAACACTTTCACCACCTACACTTGATTTCACTCAAAGAACGGTATGAATTCTTAGGGTTCCATAACGCAGGGATCTAAATAAAGTGCCTCACAAATACATTTGTTAAACAGTTCTTAGGGGAATGGTGGTCCAGGCTTTAAAGAAGAGGACTGGGAATCTATTAAACAGTGGAGATATTTGAAAGATCGAAGAGTAGAAGGGAAAAAAAAGAAACAGGAAAATTGAACTCATCCTCACTCAGTCATACTGTGCCATTAATATAATTGCAAATTCAGTGGACTTCCAGTGGGTTCCTAGTGGATACCCCCCCGATACCTCCCATTGACAAAAAGTTAGTAAAGATATCAATGCAGAAAGTACAATTGCATATTGTACCTTCCCTAAATTACAATAGGTTTTGGGCATCTGAAAGAAGTAGCTTATTTTTCTTTGTTTCTAAATTACAGAACTTGGAAGAGCTTTGAATAAATCCAAACTGTAAAAGTATCTTCCACCAAAAAAAAGAAAAAGAACAAGTTTCTAAAACTCAATATTAAATCACCACGTTTACTAACATTTGAAAATAATATAGTTAAGTGCATGCACTTCAAACTAAACTTGAGATTCTAAAAGTTGTCTTACAGGCACATAAACTTGCTATAAAATATTTTTATTGGTACATATGATCTATTTCACCATTAAATGCTGTTAAAAGTACCCAGTTTTGGGGACTTCATCTATCTTTTGCTCTACTCCAACGTGTTTGTGACAAGGGAACCAGTTTAGACACCAAACACTAATCTCCTCATAAATTCAGTCATCATGACGCATGTTTAACTGCACTCAGATATGACCAAGTTTACACTGAGAAAAACACCCAATAATCCCTGGAAGGAATGTTAAGGTCAGACACAGGCAGTGAGAGACTGAGCCAAATTTGATTTTACTTTATGTCAAAAATACGCACAGAATCAGTGACTCAGAGCTGCCTATACACTGTGACTAATCGGGGACCACCATAAATTACTAGTTTGCAACAGCTATAAAACTGTTTCCATTCTGAACAATGACTCTCCAGTTCTTCCTAACATGTATCTCATCAACCAACAATTCATGTGAACCCAGATGAAAGCCAATTATTTACCTAAGTGCAGTAATCATAAATACAATTATTATACAAATTAGACCTGAAACTTAATTTGAAAGATGAGAAAATTATTTAAATATTTTGGAAGCATCAATTAATACCCATGTTTCATATGAATGACTCTCCTTAATTGAAAAAGCAACTTATATTTGCCTGGGAGAAAATATCTATAATTTCACCTGGTGGAAATAACATATTGTAATGGAGTAAAACAAACAAACAAACAAACAAACAAAAAAACCCACCATTCTGAAAAATTATGAGTTTCATAGGAAAAAAATCATTTCTTTCTTCTATAAACATTTGAGTGGCTACAATTCCCAAGGTTCCCTGCTAGGAACTGTGAGTAAAACGAAGACAAATAAGACACAGTCTCCACAAGCAAAGAATCTACAGTGGAATAGAGCGATTCTCAAATGTCAGCACTGTATTACCCACACATCTTGTTTAAATGAAGATCTGTGAATCTTAACTTCCAAATACTGATTCCATAGGTCTGGAGTAGGAGCTCAGGGGTGCATATTCAGATGTCAGGAGCCAGAAGTTCAAACTTTGAGAAACATGTCTTTAGTATTCAGTGCATAGTACATTGTACAATATGTCTAATATAGGCCTAATTCATTGATTTAGAATCCCTTCAACCTCTGCTCATGTGATCTTTAAATCCTGATTTAAGATCCAATTCAAATCCTTAAAGAATATTTTTTTTTTTTACAAACGCCGGAACCTGAAGTTCAGGTGGCTCTACATCAAGTGCATATTACACTTTGATTCTGTGTCTCAGTTCCACTAACTGAACTTCTGCTTTGTTCCTGTAACTATACAGTCATCTTGAGTACCAGTGGACTCAATAATAGTGAGTCGTTGACCTTGTTTTCCGAGTCCTGTACCTTTCATCTATCTTAGAATTATTGTCCTATCTTCACCCCCACCCCCACCCCAGTTCTCTAAGACTCAGCTCCTGTCCAATGATCAAGGCCATGTAACCTGGTGCCAGACCACCCTGCTGCAGACCACCTGCCTGGATTGGAACATAATTCCTTCTCCCCAAGTCTGCATAGCAACGCTCTGCTGCCCACCCACTGGGGAAACACCTGTCACCCCTTTCTGGACCTCTCTGACACTATCTGCCTGTCCTCACTGCTACATATCACCTGCCATCAAAGTTCCTGGTCATCTACTCCAGTGCTTCTCACAATGTCAGATCACTTGGAGAGATGCTTAAAAGTATAGGACAAGTTCTTGGGCTTCACATCTTGAGGCCTTGATTCAGCAAGTTTAGGGTCAATTCCAGAAATCTGTGGCTTTAAAGCTTGGAATATCATTGAAGACTTAAAAAAAAAAGAAAAGCTCACACATTTAAGCTGGGCTTCTAAGAATGAATAAAAAATTTTGTGACATAGAGAGAAAGACAGTACAGCTACAGGAAGCAAAGAAATCTGATAGTAAAAAAGTGTTGTGGGTGTTTAAAGAAGAGAATCTAATCAATTATTAGCACATAGCAGGTGCTTAATAGTTATTTTTAATTGAATACATGAAATATATATAATGTGCTGAATAAATGAAGTATGGCTAGAGGCATCAGCTATATGAAGAGATGTAGTGGAGGGACATAAGAATGGAAGGCTAGATAGAAACCAGATTCTAACTGGTGATGAATTCTGGGATATATTTTGTAGACAAGGAGAGTAAGTAAAACATTTGGAGTATTCTCAGCTATCTCCGACATTGTGCCTTTCATTGTCACCTCTATGTTTCAGATGCCCAAATCTACATGTCTTACCCATCGTGAAAGGTAAGAATTATCTTACTCTTCAGATAATGAAGTCCAACTGACAATGTACAAATGCTCTAAATTGTATATCAATGCAGTCAAAGTAAGTGGGTGGAAAGATGAGACTGATGAGCTGGCTGGATGAGTATGGGTGATAAGGCTACTTTAGGGTATTATTATAGGAAGGAACAAGAGTCTGATATAAAATGGGGGCAGTCAGGTAGGAGAAGGGGCAAATTGCAGAGCTATGACAGTGATTGAAGTGATAAGATCTGATTATAGATAAGGGAGATGGGAGAAAATTTCACATAAATATGAGGGTTGCTGTCCAATTGATTATAAAGAACAGGCATAGGAAAGTGAGAAAGAGAAGGAGAATTCATGTAACATAAATTCGATTTTGAACATGTTTGAGGTTGATAGACCAACCTGGTCCTTGGTTGAAATTTTCTAACAACGTGCCTGTGTGTGCATGTGTTCATACCATCATGCATGAGTGCACGAGAGAGAGAAAAGATAAAATGCAGGAGAACGTAGATTGAATTGATGACATAATGTTCTAGAAGAGGCATAAGATTGAAACAAAAATGAGCAGCTATATTCCTGAAAAGAGAAAGGCAATGACAGTGCCAAGAGGGGATAACTGAAGAGCATCAATAAAGAAAAAGGTAAAGTCTGAAGGAGGACAAATCAATATCTTTGATATTATGAGTAAAATGAATGACAACAACAAATATAGATGATAGTGGGAGTAGACTATGTTCATAATGAGAGCAGAATTTTCCTATGGAAAACTGATAGAGTGCAAGCGAGGGATGTATAGAATACTGTGGGACAGCTGGGAGAGTTAGATAAGGTTAACTTATAGCTGAACAATTTATAGATGAGCCATTTCTACTTTTTTCCAGCAGTATTCATCGGCTGGCATCTGGTGAAAACAAATGAAGTAGAATCCTCTCAGAGTTGGGAATCTCCTGCTTGATAAGTCACAATCATGTGGTTTGAGATCTATGGATCCAGATAAAGATGGTGAAATGCATCCATCCCAACTGAACAGGGGAAACACTGAAGTCAGAAGAAAAGTTGCCTTGGAAGGAGGAGAAGCAAAGAATGCTGACCGGGATGCTGAAATCAGGGAGAAGGTATGTCGTGTCGCAAAGTTCTATGGGTTACAGTCTCAAGGGTAGAAAAGTGGAATAAAATTGGGTGACGCCAATTTCAAAAGGAGAAAGGGGTTAAAAAATGTGTCCAAGATAGAGGTAAACATGTTCCAGAGGTAAACAATTATGCCACTGCCCACAGTGCCCATTAGGGAGGACCACCAGGGAAGCAGTGTTATCAGGAAGGAAGCAGGTTTTCATTTATATGAGAAAGTAGGCTATTGGAGAAGGTAGAGGATGAAGGAGATTGTGACACAGGATGGACCACTGCCAGGGAGAGTGAGAGTTTTCTGCTTTGTAGACGAGCGCTTCGTGACCTGGATATTTTTATTCAAATAATATAAAAGGTAAAGGCTGATATCTAGGGAAGAAATAGATGCAAATGAGTCTGATAGCTGCTACAGAATTCAGGGAAACATCTAGAATTCAGTAAGATCAATTAAGGAAAAAAGACAGAGAGATGGAAAAGCTTACCATGTTCATTCTACATATATTGTAAATTATGATAAAGCATAATACAGTAAATTTGGATAGTAAAACACAGATATGTGTGGAAACACAATAAAGCAAATTTTCTCTCTTTTTTCCTCCTTCCAATCTCCCAATGTTGTGGAGCAGGGTTAATGTACGCTACAGCTACTCTGGTTACACATGGGATTAAAAAGTAAGTGTTGTCATTTTTAATATTTCTTTCATATCTTTAGATAAATGTACTATAAAAATTATAAATGGTATTGACAAATGTATGACATCATTTAAAATAGTTACCAGTTTTCAGTTAGTTATCTCTTTCAGGTAAATCACCTGTTTCAGATTAGTTACCTGTTTCAGGTAGCGTGCTGATGTTGCATGTACTTTCATCACCGTCACCAGCTGAGGTTGAAGCTCTTATTTTAAAGACATAGGAAGTATTGGCAAGAAGTTTCATGAAAGTATACATGTGATCTTGGGGAGAGACTTTTGTAGAATTCCTTTCAACTGTTATGGTATAATGTGTAATGATTCCATTTGCCTTTTTGGGTGGATCCCACCTCACCATGGCTGCCTGCCAGCTAAGTGTCATACACTGTATATTCTGTACAGCATCTGGAACTTAAGAGATAAACACATTCCTAAAGTTAAAATTTATACACACATAGTAAACAAATCATTTAACTGTGTAATTGCTAGGTAAACTTCTTCAGGAGTAGAGAGAGAATAAACAATTCACACAGTAAGCATTCAATTTGTGCTCAAAAAGTTCTTAGCAAAGGCTGAATCAAATGGCGGTTGGCCCATTTTCTTTGCTCTTGTGTTAATTCAACAATACTGAACCAGTCACTGAATATTTTCCCAGGTCAAAATAGCAATTCCACCTTCAAATCTTCCGAAGAAACTGTATGGCTTCAAGCTCAGGCAGTGATTGTAGCCAGTTCTCTATCTCATCAGAAAGGAGCATTCTTAGCAATGCTTTATTATGAAACATTTTATGCAAAACATAGATGTAGGTGCCTTCTACATCTGATGTGGCACATCTGGGCCTAACAGTACTAGCAAACATGTAACCAATTTAAAGGGTTTGATTTTATATTTGGATGGGTTCTTTGGAAAAATTGTGAAGACCTGAGTCCTCAATACCTTATTAAAAATCATTGGAAGGAAGATTAAAATCAGTCCAAGTTTTTTGTAGAGGTCCTCTGAATTCACTTGGAAGTAACCTGATTTCTCAGAGGTCCACTCTATCTGGTAGACCTGATTAAAGAATAATACCTTAGCCCACTAAAATGACTGCTTACTTCCCATGGAAATGTTTAATTATCTAATACTCCTTAATGTTAACATAGCTTTTCCTATCGCAGTAGAAAGAGGATGCTAGAAGGAAAATTAGAATATAGCCAATTCATGGATTGCAAACAAGTAGTGAGAGAAAACAACTTGCTGTCATGTAGAACATAGTTAATAATACTTGAGTAATTTTTAACTTGCCTATAGTTCTCTCCCTTAGTCTAAATTTATATCTTAACAAACCCTTCTTCTTCTGTAAGATAAAGGCATCAGAACTAAAGGAGAATACTTAGGAAATGAGTATTTAAAATACTTAGGCATTTAAAATTAAAGAAAAGGTAATTTCTTGGCTGATCCAAATTCTGGCAATTAAATGTCATTAATTATTTGCTTCCTTATTTTGAAAAATATGTAGCAATATTGTCAATCAATAGGTTAACAGGAGACAGTTAACTACTTGCTTAAGTTTAGTTTATAAATCTGGATTTTGTGAACATGTATTTCACTGACTCTGTGAACCTAAAAGCAATTAATTAACCAGCTGGAAATTTTATTTAACCAATCAGAGCACAGAATTTTGTGGAACAATTTTATTTTAGTGCTAAAAGTATTTATTAGTTTACAGAGCACTGTCTACAAGATTAGCCTTGATTTCTATTAACCTGACATATAAATTGTTAAAATGTTTTTTTCTTTATAGGTTTAGCATTTTTATATAGTATCACTCATTGATAATATGTACTTCCTACAGTCGTGTCCACATTTCACTGGATGTTAGAGACTGATATCCTAGTTCAGTTTCTTCACTAATGTTCTTAGTCCTTTTCATACCGGGAATAGACACAACAGTAATAGTTTTTTAGCACTGATTGTGCGTCTGACATTCTAACAAGTGTTTTATTATATGGAACTTTTCAAATATTCTTTCCCAATAATCTGGTAAGTGGCTACTACTAATCTGTGTTTCTTTTCAGTTAAGGATATAGAGGCTCAGTGAAGTCCAGGGCCTTTCCCAAGGTTATATAACCAGTAGCTCACAGAGTTTGGATTCAAATTGAGACACTGACTTCAGAGTGCACACTTTTATCCACTACAAATACTATTTCCTTAGCCTGTCTTATAGGTATGCCATAAAAAGTCTCAGGTCGTCATACATTAATGCAGAAAATAATTTATCAGTGAGTGGTCTCCGATTTCAATTTAGCATTTCACTAAAACAAGAGGAAGTGAATCTAGAAGCACCGAGAAGAAATGATTAGAACAAGATTTTGTGCTCATTCAATAATAACTGAGGGAAAAAAACAGTGAGTAAGAGGTACCTTGAAACATATGGTCTAGTTGAGAGAAGGAAAAGTACATTTCTAAGCCACCATTCTAGGTCATAAATTAAAACTGTTCAGTATAGAGACATGTATGTGACACACGTAGGCAAGCTGCTTAATTAGACCAGGGGTATTTCACCATCTTCATAGTCCTCTCTATGTGTTACAGATGGACCAGGGAAAAGTAGAAGCTTACATAGTCACTAGTGACTTTTAAATGTCAGAACACATCTTCTGAAAATAATCATAGATATCATTTCATGGAAATAGAAATCAGCCTGTTAAAAGTAACTATTGTTTCATTTCTCCTTTTTTTCCCCCCAGTTGTCTCAATGGTCCTAAGAATTAGATTATTTTCACAGATATGTAGAAGTCTGTTTTTTTCCTAAGCTAGTAATTTATTTCAACTTCTTCAGATCAAAAAGAAAAAAAAATGTTTAAATATATACATGAACCACATATTTGATTGTAGACAAGACCAAGTCTAGCTTTAAAGCATTGAAATTCAACTTCCCTTTGAGTGGACTTTTAATAATGATACTTTATCACATAAACTGAGAAAGGGAAGGAAAAGGGTTAAATACAAAAGGAAACATTTTAGGTTTAAAAAAACATATCTAACCTGATTCTTGGGTTGTGAATTTTAGCACATTACTAAATTGATTGCCATTTCCAGCTTTGGTAAAGGCAGATATGCTGATAGAATAGGTGCTGACTGGTTCCAGTCCCATAAGTTTAGCTTCAGTTTGTAAACCTGAAATATTCTGAAAAGTAGAAAAAAAATGTAGTCATAATGCATTGTCAAAATTTTGTTTGTTACTGGAAGAAATATTTTAACACATCAAAGTTATACCTTCTATGTTTAACCTGTGATTTAATAAGCATGGAGATTTTTAATTTAAAAAAAAAGTATCAAACTTTTCTATGGCATAGGGTGTGCTCTGCTGATGAAACAAGGATGAACTGAGCACCCTCTCAGCTGGAAGAATCTCAAAATTGCCATTCTTTTTAAAAGCTAGATTATTTTGCTTTTATTTCACTTCTTAGATTCCTACTTGGAATTATATACTAATTACTTTCTTTAAATTTTCTAAAATTAGAGTCCCCAATTTAAATCCAACTTAAATCCAACTCAAGTCAACAATATTTGATTTTTCTTGAATTCATCTAAATTCCTTTTAAGTACCCAGTAATATCCTGTGTAAATTAATTTATTCATCAGCTACTGTATGCTAGACACTGGAAATAACAGCAGTGAATAAAACAAAATCTTTGCTCCCATGAAAGCTTAAACTATAAGTTTTCCCAGGCAATTTATAATATGACACAATCTCTTAGGAAAATGAAACAAACAAACAAACAAAACAAGCAGTTTCCCAAGGGAATACACTTTCCCAGAGAAAATTTTACCATTAAGTATGACTTCTTCATTCAAAGATAATTGTCCTAACCCAGAAAAAAGTTAAGATTAATCAGTCATGGAAAGACAAAACAATCTCCTGTATGATATTATTTTAGCAATATTGCATTATATCTAACCCAAAATATAAAACACTTTGGCTTACATATTAAACATTTCAGTAGCAGAAATTTAGCAAAAGTACTAACTCTTGGGGTACTGACAGTTAGAATCATATTTTAAATGAATCTCTTGTAAGTCATTGACATATATTAGGAACTTACTATATTACACTATTTCCTTTCATTTTGTTTACACTATTTATGAAGCATACTATTAGATAACCAGAGTACTATAAAGATATATAAGACATGGTCTGTGTCATCAAGGAATTTTTACATTAATTAGTGAAATTTACAAACAAGTGCTCCCTGAGAAGAAATTAAACACAATGAGGTTGATTTTTATTTTGATTAGAAAGGGTAGTACCCAGAGAAATGACTGAACTCAAGAGTTTATAAAGAAAAGTGTGAGTATCTTATTGGATAGTAAGCAAAAATAGTTGTAAGAGAGAGATATAAGTGAGGGATATTTCTAAACATATTTTAATATAACTTTTTACTGAATGAATAATTTCTTTTAGCATGTATGTGACCTGAGTTATCAGCAAACCCGTATCTTACTGGGCTCCATGTGGACCACACTGGATTAACTGGGAGAGCAAAAACATTTTCAGTGGTTCTGGAATTATTCTGCTTCCATAAACCCCATAAACTCCATATAATTTGAAAGAATAAAAAGAAAAAATAATAGAAACTGATACTGTTGTGGCATAGCGGTATATGAAAACATAGAAAGGAATACAGGAAAATATATTTGGAGAGAAAGCTAAATAGAATGAGGAAACTAGATTTAGTAAGCAACATGTTAAGAAAGGAAAAAAGATGGTTCAAGAGTACAGTTAAGAAAATTGAAAGAAAACAAGATTATGAAAATTGATGGAAGAGAAAATAGATATAAAAACAAGTAACTAAAAATAGTAGATTTTAAAGATGAATGACTTACTCCACCCATAAAATAGTATATTCAATACTTTATAGTATAAAGATTATATTTTTGCAACTAGTGGAATATTAATGGTAGCATTTCTATTGAGAAAACAGAGTTAGAATATAACTTATTCTCATATTCAGATAATGGTGTAATGTCATTTTATGCTTACTGCTATTACATTGCTGGACAAATTGTTTTGTTCTTTTTAAAACTATATACAACAATAGCTAGCATATTTTATCATGTGCCACAGATTGTTCTAAATTCTTTATATAGGTTTTTCTTTATAATCCTCACTTTAATGTATGCATCTTTATAACTCCTGTTTTGTACTTGAACAAACTGAGCCATAAGAGGTTAAGCAACTTCTCTAATGCAGCACAGTAAGTCTCAAAGGCAGGGTTAAAACTAGGTAATTTGATGCCAGAGCCCTTGATTTACCACTATCCAAATGGTGTCAACTAGAGACGGCTGTTCTGAATGGAAAAAAATCACACATACATATCCACACTCCGATACACACCCACAATTGCCCTATGAATGTGATAACACTAAGAAAATGATTTATTTTCCCTTTTGGCATCTATTTCCCAGTCACCCATTCAGACAAAGCAAATAAAAAAATGGGAACATGTTGAGATTAGACTGGGGATACATACTAGAGTTCTAGAGACTTAGTGTTATTAATATAATTTCACACTTCTGGGAAAGAGAGTCCATATTTATGGAGTAATATAATTCGAATTCTAGTCAGTCTATCAGATTTTAAAGTAATATCTTGATTTCCAGAAAGTTATTGTTTTTTATGACATAAACTTAATCACAGCTTTTGATTTTTACTATTCACTTTGTAAACTACACATACTATAAAAATGATTTACTATCAGTAATAAATTGTTGTGTATATAATATTGGGGACAATGTTTATTGCAGAGTTTTTGAACTCCTCTTGCTATAACTAAATACTAGCATTCAGCTTCAATTTGCCTTTGGGAAAAAAAAAAGAACACTTCTTTAAATAAATGTCATGTATTATAATATATGTTGGCAATTAAATGCTGGAAATTATAGAAGTACATTTGAGACCCTTTGTTATATTAGATCTTTGGGTATTTTTCATTGATTCTGAAACCTAAAAATGGAGGAGGAAAGGGGTGTTTAGTGTTACAAACTAATTAGCATTGAAAGTAAAAGAATAATAATGTATCTTAAAAGACCAATTAGTGTAGGATTTTATGCTATCTGGGTGGATTACCAGAAGTCCAGTATAAACACTTTTCTGGAAAAGTTAAAACCATTCACTGGGTACTTCTAACAACAAACAGAAGTATATTCCGTTTAAGATAATAGCAGGTTTTAGTCTGAAAAAAAAAAGTACTATACACTTTCCAGCATTAACAAACGGTACAATTATTTCTTAAATTGTAGGTATCTAGAAGTTAAAAATTATAAGTAAATTATGGTACGAAATCTTCAGCTTCTGTATCTGACAAATGTTTTCTGTGTTTTCCGCAAGCATCCTTAAATTGTAAAAAACAAAACATTTTTTTTTAAAGATGGTCCTTGTTTAATTTAAAGCTGTCCATTTCCCTGCATGTCAAAAGATTTTAATTCAAATTTTGGATTTTTTTGAAATAAACATATACTGTTATAGTCAACCTACCTTATAAAATACAGTATCAGTTTCATGTTCATGAATTTTAAAACTATATACTTTAACAATACCGCCTGGAACAGGACTGGGGCTCCATTTCAGCCATACAGAGTCTGAAGTGTAGTTGATTAAAGTCAAATTTTGAGGAGGTGCTAAAGGCACTGCAGGAAAACACATTGTAAAACTTATATTCATAATTTTTTAACATGCAAATATCACTGTGACTCTAGCTTCCTGAAGACACTAGTTAAAAAAGATTTATAAAATGATCATATTTTAATTTCAGAAATAAACAGCAGAAGTAATTGTGTCTTTGTACTTGGAACTCAATAGTTCCAAAGTAACTTGAAATAGAACACTTTGGTCTGAAGTTCGAATTAAAAAAAAGAAGAAGATATTAAGCCAAGTAGATGAAGAGTTGTAAGCCTGCTACAAATAGACAATCAAGTATCCTTTCATTATCCATGCGGTTCCTTAAAAAGAGAGAGCAAGTGCTGCAACAGTGAAATCATTTGAAGAAACATGGATTCTGGCTTACCTGACTCATCTGTGTAAAAGAAAAGAATACTGGAAGGACCGAGTCCTTTAATAGTTCTCGCAGCGGCAAAAAAACTATATAATGTAAATGGTGAAAGCTCTTCCAATATTATATAGTTATCAGAAGTAATGAAAGAATAATTTTCATTTGGTCCTTGTAAAGTTAAATCATAACTTATTATTGCACCATTTGGTTTTACTGGGGGATCCCATGATAAGAGAACTGAGGTAGAGGAAAGGTTTTTAAAAGTGTTGATTATTGGTGAAGTTTCTGGGACTATAAAAGAAAAAAAGAATATTAAATAAAACAAAAGTGAATTAACATTAAAAAGAAGAGGGTTTAATAAAAATAGGACTTAATTTTATCAGCAGATCATTATTTTAATTTTAAGAAAGATTACTGTGTTCAATGAAAAGCTAATTACTTGAGAACAAACAGAAGCTATATAATTATAAGAATAGTGTTTTCTATCAGACAGCAATATAAATAAGAGAACACCAATAATCTGGTTAATAGGCAATAAAAGGATTCAGCCTACCATCTTCTTCAGTTTTGATGTGTAGCTGGGCAGTATAGGTATCAGAGAATCCCTTTTCTGTTGATGGAGTGATTTTTAATATATAATCAGTGTATTTTTCCAGATTATCAAAATACATGCTTGTCTCATACGTAACTAGAGGTGGTCTTACGTGGCGAGGAGTCTGCTGTAAGCTCAGAGAAATATAGTAGAAGACTAGACCGTTTGGTTGAGATGGTGGGCCCCAGCTTACATTTATTGCAGTTGACGAAATGGACTCATAAGTCAGGTTTCCAACAAGCCCTTCAGGTACTATGATAGGTAACGTGCAAAATATAAAAATTATCAGTCACCCTAAATAAAATTTAAGTAAATTCACAAAGTAAGGATAATTGTTGAAATGGCATCTGTTACATCATCAGCTTTTATATTATTTTAATGCAGATGTAGTAAACATCGTCTAATATAAAATATTTCTAAATAATAATATTAAAAATCATTCAAAATAAACCTTGTTATCTTTAATATGTATGAGAATTGTTTTGTATAATATTATCTTGGCTTTTCTTTCTTACAAAATAGAGATTATAAATGTGTATATACATACATGTATGTGTGTATGTACACTCACATATTTAAATATTTAATAACACATTATCTATACAATATTTTTAGTTTTGTCTTATAAATGTTATCCTTATTATAATATGAGGTCATCTAGGATGTCTCACCTGGAACAGTGCACAGAATGTGTTTATTATTCATGATGCTATAATAACTGATAAAAAGTTATAGGTTGGTAAAATAAAAATCTTGAGAGCGACCTGCATTTAAAGAATGCCTGAAATGATACTGGCCACAAAATTCACTAAAACACTTTTGTTAAAGCTCAGTAATCATACATTTTTGTCATATCTTATTCTGTTGGTCAACTTGTCAAATATTAATTTAAAAGATTGTTCCAGCACCAAGGAAAGCATTCACTCCTCATATTTATAGTGTCTGTCAACTTATAATCTTAAAATAATTGGATTTTATCTCAGAAGAGGTATAGGCCAATACCATTTCTCAAAAAGAGACTAGTCTTTTAAAAATAAATGGACAAAAGAAACAACTGTAAGAAAAAATAAGCAATGATCCACGTATCATTGTATTCTCAAAGCTGAAACCTAAAAAACGTCAAGAGCTTCAGTCATTATAGTTTTCTGAATAGTCAGCACAAACAAGATTCTGCAGAAGCTGCATACAAGAAATTTCTGGGGTTAAAAAAAGACATTCTGGGTATATTAGTCACAAAAGCAATAAGAACAAGGATGCTGCATACAGTCCTATGTGGGTTCAAAGACTGAAACAAAATAAGTTGCTACAGAAAAAAAAAATGTAGTTCCTAAAGCAAATGGATAAGCATATTAACTATTAGAAAATGCATTCATGTGTGCAACAGTATTTTTCATTTCCATAACCAGATGGCCGTGACAACTTTCAAAGCAATAAAAACGACAGAATTTTCATGAATGGATGGTAGCAGTTTTTATGAATAGAAAAGGCTGTTATTATTGTGATTGTTTTATAGCTATGTTAAAAGCATTTTTAGACTTCTATAATGACTAGTTAAATGTGCCTAAATAAAATATAGATTTTACTACCAATGCATACAAATAGAAAAAGGTTGTGCAATAATTATAAAGTTTTAAATTAATCCTATTAAAGATTAATAAATGCTTTTCATTTACATACTGTCTTGATCTGTGTATACTTGAACTATGTCACTGCTTTTATTCCCATTTCCAACTGAAGTACTTGCTGTTACCCAAAATGTATAGTAGCTGAATATTGCCAGTTTATCTATTATTGCAGATACGGTCATATTGTCAAAGTCATTGGTTACTTCATGGAGTGTAAAATTCTGAAAAATAAACATATTGTTTTAATTGTTCAGAATACAGTTTTAGTGTACATGAACATTTCAAAATAATTATTAGTATCCATGAATTGGTTGTTTCTTTATTTTAATATGCTAATTTTTGAGGAAGATAGAGCATTTTTATTGCAATAATTAAACTGGAAATATGTTCATACTAAAAAAGAAATAGATGATAGCACTTTTTATTACAAATTCAAAGTACAGAATAGAAACTCCAAACTTAGTAATGGAGAAGGTCCAGGGGCCAACCTGAAAATTCTACAACTGTGCTAATCAGTGTCAGTTTTCTTATAAAACATTCAAGTATTTTTCAGAACATTGACTGTATATTTTAAAGAATTTGGGAATCTCATAAAAACTTAATTTTTTTCTCCCTATTAATGATGAAGGAATTATGAAAGTGTTCATTTCTTTCTATTAAGTCAATTGGATGTTAGTATTTGTCTTTCATGGTTCTTCTTTTTTCCTACAATCATGAGGAGAAAATGGAAGGCAGTTAAGAAGCAGTTTCTTACATGCAGAGTAAGAGAATTTTATAATTCTCTGCCCTGATTCCTAGTTACATTCATCCCAAGGAGTTTTTTTGAACTATTATGGAATTTATGAATCATTTTCTATTTGAGCAAATTTTAAACACAAAAGACAGAAACAAAATCAATTTTAAAAGAAAGGAAATAGACTTTTCCAAAATATCATAGAGGCAATCAATGTGAATAATTTAAAAATAATGTTGATCTACACTAGGAAATCTAAATCATTCCAATCCACACAAAACCCTTAGAGTCCTATACACCTATATTCAGTTCAGGTAGGGTAGTCCTGGTGAAATTATCCAATCTCAAATCTTCTCCTTCCTCAACTATAAAATGAGAATCCTCATTTCTATTTCTCAGAGAGCTTTTGAAAATTAATGATATGAAGAACACATAGCAATTAATATCATACCTGTCACATAATTAAAAAAATGGTAATTAGTTCATTTAAATTAATAACTTAGGATAATCAATTTGACTAAAATTTATATTTAGGATAGTTCTGCATGTATCAAAAAATTAAATACAGCAAGTTTTTGTGGCTCTTTTGCCAGTGTTTGGGATTGAGGGGTGTAGGGAGCAAGAATGAATGTAATAATGATATACTTCAATTTTGTGGTGACTTATGTAGGGACAAATTAAAACAATGTAACAATCTCACACAAAATATGATCTGTGATCTTTAATATCATCCAATGTGTCTACTTTACACATGAAATAACTGGCTTATATAAAGTATTACTTAAAATATTAATGTAGCTTTTTGGTGTAATTTTTAATTTTTCTTTGTTATAGAATTTATTCTAATTACCTATGACCCTGATGACAATTGAGCAACAAATTATTTTGAATTACCCAGAAATGATTCATGCTGAGTGTATGCAGACATGCATAGACATGCAACAAATTTATAATCAGATCAATTATGCAAATAATTTCATTCATCTATTTATTTTTGGAAAATATGTCTTGTGAACTCAAATTATCTAATTAAGGCTTACTTTTTTGTGTATGTAGTCTGAAGGTATTTAGTAAAAACTTTTCAAATTGATTAATCAACCAGTATTTCTTTAACACTTTTTAATATAAGGCTATGTCAGGCACACAGAAGAGACATGACATACAAGGTGTGAAAAAAAATATGGTGAATGTTTACATTAAAAAATTTATCACAGTAAAAGACACATTGCCATTAATCTCCCTCAAAATACTCTCCCTCACCTCAAATACACTTATCCCATCTTTCTTTTTTTTTTTTAAGATTTTATTGGGGAATTGGGGGAGGGGAACAGCGTTGGGGAGTCAGGGAAAGGGAACTGCCAAGTTGCTATCTTTTTGTTCTTCAGTCTAGTTGTGGAGGACTTCGCTTTACTTGGTGTTGGTATTATCATTGCTCTCTTCCTGGGTGAGGCAGATTGGTCGCTGGCCCCTAGACGACGGCTCACAGCAGTTCTTGGCAGCTGATGCCAGCTCTTGGCAGCTCACGCCTGCTGCCAGCCACTCATGGCAGCTTATGGCAGTCCACTGCAGCCCTGCTACAGCCTATGCCATCGCCGGCGACTCACCAGCCCAGCGCAGGGTTGAGCTATTGTTCACCATCTTAGCTGTAGAGGGCGGCATCACTGGCCCTAATGTGGAATCCGAACCAGGGCCGTGCTGCTCAGAGCTGGCATCCCAAGCCAACTCTTAACCAACTTGCCACTTGGCGGGCCCTTATTCCAGCTTTCTTGCCACTTTCTGAAGCAGTTCTGGAAGTCCTCTTTCATGAGTGTCTTTAGTTGCACTGTCATGGCTGCCTCAATGTCCTGAATCATTTTGACTTTGGGGAAGAGCCAGAAGTCACACAGTGATAGTTCCAGTGAATAAGACAGATGAGGACACACGGTAATGTTTTTATTTGACAGAAATTGCTGTACCAGAAGTGATCCATGACACGGAGACTTTCTGTTGTGATAAAAGTATATGGTAAGTGCCACTGCTGAGTGCCAAGCAATGGAAAGGCAGAGATCTTCAATATGGGAAGCAATGCATGGAACCTTAATAACAGTGTGTGACAAGTTTCAACTTGTTAGGTGCAGTCAGTCAGGTGTGAAATATGGTTGAGAGAAGGTGTGTTTTAAACTGTACTATAAATAGTGGATCATGAACAATACATTAACAGGAAATGAGCAAATGATTTTATCCTCGATCATGACAATGCTCTGTGTCACACATCTCTTCTGGTATGGCAATTTCTGTCAAATAAAAACATTATGGTGTGTCCTCATCCACCTTATTCGCTGGATCTGGCACCATGCAACTTCTGGCTATTCCCTAAAGTCAAAATGACCATGAAAGGTAAATGTTTGGAATCAATTGAGGACATTGAGGCAGCCATGACAGTGCAACTAAAGACACTCATGAAAGAGGACTTCCAGAACTGCTTCAGAAAGTGGCAAGAATGATGGGATGAGTGTGTTCAAAGCAAGGTAGAGTATTTTGAGAGGGGTTAATGGCAATGTGTCTTTAACTGTAATAGTTTCTTTTATTCAAACATTCACCTCATTGTTTTATCATACCTCATAAGTGGGTAAAAATTAAAATGTAGAAGAGTTAATACACTATACAAAATACAATGTACAATTGCAGGGAAAACGAGATGGATTGCCAAGTGGTCGTGGAGGGATTACATTTCCCAAAATGAGAAGGAAAGATTTGTTCGCTACACACTCAAGTGCTCCAAAATTATAACTCATTACTGAAAATAACGTTGGTCTATGATAATAATTTATGTTCCTTCAATTAGGATATTTATTGAGCATTAAACCTATGTCTGATACAGGGCCAGAGGACTTCATGGGGTGGAAAGGTTAAGTGCCACATTACCCTCTTCTTCAAGTTATTTGCTATGGCTTAAGGGAACTAAGACAAGCAGCAGATACCAGGAACAGAAAGCAGAATATGATGTCCCATGCCTGAGATATTATTCTACACACTTCAGTGGGGAGGAGAAGGAAGAGGAGGGGGAAGAAAAAAGCTATACACTTGCTCTGCTATGTAATTTTCATTTTGAGTATTTCTTCTATTCTATCAACCCAAAATAGAAAATTAGATAGCAAAGATTTTGATGCTACGTTTAACATTAACCTTAGGAATAAATTAATGCATGGGTAAACTTCCAGGGATATGTGAAAGGTTTTAACATAATTAGCCTGTGCCCTCTTGCAGCTGTCACACTGAAAAGCATTCTTTAGATTATTAAATAAAAGATAACATTTTCTAAGATAGATGAATTACAAATGGGATCATATTATATATCCAGGTTTGAATAAATAGGTGTATAAGATCATGTTGAAACCATAGTTAGATGTTTACACTTGATTATTTCAACGTGGACAAAGAGAACCAAAATAGAATATATATAAGCCATAAAGTAAGTTGTACAGAGGCAAAAACTTTGCAGAACTATGGACACCACTTTGCAATATTTTTGTTAAATGCACAAACAAACTAAAAACTGCAACTTGAATAACCTCTATGACATAATGACGTTGTGGAATTAATAAACATTGTGATTAAATAACAATAATAAATTGCACCACGAATCCCCATTCTCTCCCACAAAAAGAGCAGAACAAAAAGGTGTAGCAAAAATTGCCTGATTTACAGAGTAGGAAACAAAAGAAAAAGAATCCTGCTATCTTACACAAATGCACTCTCAGAGGGCCTTGAACAGAATTTAAAAAGCAAATAAACCTCTGGACTTTCTTTTACTCATCAGATAGCCTGCAAAGTTATGCTCTGACCCTATTCATTAGTGTAAACTGCAGTACAGATGCACTACCGCAAGTGGGACTTTAGTCCCAGAGATGGCTGCCCCCAAGAACTAACTCTAATGATTAAACTTGGGTTGCGTCACAGATAGAATTAGTCAGCTTGGAAAGACTAAGACTTATCTATCTCTATGCCCCTGCTGAAAAGCATACAAACAAAGAAAAATGGCCAGAGTCATAATCAACATGCCATCAGTGGTTTCTATCAGTAAGGTACATATTTGTAAATTGCAATATTTCTTCTAAATTAGTGTTTTCCAAGTTATATTCCAATTTTCCCCATTCCTGATTTAATTATACCAATTCCAATTTTATTCTTTTCATATGTTAAAGTACTGTGAGATATTTAGTTTGGAGAACTAAAGAAATTCTGCTGAAACAAATGAAAATATTTCTCAAAATGAAATGCATTTTAACTATTTTCATAACTAATTTCATTCATATCCCAGGAAGCACCCATCCGCAACTGTGTAACCTTAGACCCTTGCAACTTGAATGACTACATTTCTAGTGATTTCATTATATCTGATACTGTTAATAATAGTAATAATAGTGACAATAACCCCTCCTGCTAACAATTAAAAACAGTTTTAAAAATAAAGAAAAACATACAAACATGGCACTATTTAAATTGTGTACAAACAAAAGGAATTTTTTTTAGTTGAGAAATAATTGTGGGTAAATAAAACCATAGATTCTTTAGGGAACACTTCTTCGAGGAGTGGAATCGAGGGCTATATTTATGTACAGAATTTTAAATAGGTGTCTTCACTGTTGGTAATATATTTGAAGCTAATATAGAAGTGTGTGTGTGTGTGTGTGTGTATGTGTGTGTGTTTGTATGTGCGTGCGTGCGTGAATGCATATATAGAGATTAAATGTATCTGACATTTCTCCACCACATTTTTCTGTGTCAGTGGTAGTTTTATAAAATGTCTATGCATAATTATCAACATATGATAAGTGACTTTTTCTATCATGCCAAGTCTACATCATCATAAACAAACCTGAAGGATGTAAATAAAAAACTAGGAGAAAACTCAGGTCTTACCTGTATGAAAGTACCTGAAGTATTTCTGTAATAAACAGAATAATATTGTATAACCCCATTAGGTTTTGAAGGAGGCGTCCAAAAGAGCATTACTGATGAAGAACTGAGATTTGTATAATGAACATCTTTGGGAGGATCATATGGTGCTATTAAAAAAAAATAAAAGCAATTGAACAAAAAACTTTATTATGGCTCCTAATGTCTGAAATGTTCTAAATTTTACCTGCCTTTGGTAAGTGATGTTAATTGTTTTTGAAAAAAAAAACTTAGACTGTAATAATATTTAATTACCAGTCAGAAATGAAATCCATAAGGCTCATTGGGAATCACTCTAACACTCCAACTATAGCAATATCCAAGCAGAGGACAGACAGATTTCTGACTCATAAAACATTATCCCAGTTCTAAAAGATGTCTGCTGCCCTGGATTTGAAAACAACTTTATAACAAGTTTCCAATATTGAATATATAATACTCAATTTCTAACAACTTAGAATTTTAAAATCAAATAATAGAGGACAAAGACAGAGAACTGACTTCATGCACTTGGTTTTGTTTCTTTTAACAAACACATAAAGTGCTTGCGAAGTGTCCACTTCTATGCTGAGTGCATTTACAAATATAAACTCATTTAAACCTCATGAGAACCCTATAAAGTAGATACTGTATTGTTTCCATAATACAGATGGGAAATTGAGGCACAGCTGAAAAGTGACCAAAAAGCAATTTTATATCTAACCGATGACAGGTATTAGGGTTAATAATACTTTTCATTTCACACTTATTTTATTTGGTTAGGATATTCTTTTACTTGGCCTACATCGAAAAGAACTCACCTCCTTCAGGTGTTCGAAAGGTAATGATATTGGTTCTTGTTTTCCCATCACCAAATCTGGTGCTAGCTGTTACATAGGCACTATATTCAACATGATAATCCAAATCTGAAAGCTCTAATGATGTTTCAGTTATATTAATAGTTTTTAACGATGACCTATCCCTGAGAGAGAGAGAGAAAAGGATTTACCCATATAATTAAATACCACATATATGTTTTGAGAGCAAATATGTTAAAAATAAATATTTAGGGCCAGCCGAGTGGCGCATTGGTTAAGCGCTGGTTTTGGGATGCCAGCGGCCCCGGTTCGGATCCCACATGAGGGCCAGTGACACTGCCCTCTACAGCTCACAACAGCTCCACCTGGAGCTGGGCTGTGCGAGTCCCGGTGATGGTGTGGGCTGCAGCCCCTGCTGCGGTGGGCTGCCATAGGCTGCAGTGTGTGGCCCGCAGCCAGCGTGAGCGGCTGGCAGCCAAGCGTGAGCTGCCAATAGCCGTGATGAGCGACATCCAGAGGCCAGCGACCGATCTGCCTCATCTGGGAAGAGCGCAATGACGATACCAACAGTGAAGCAACATCCTCCGCAACTAAACTGAAGAACAAGAAGACGGCAACTTGTCTGTTCCCCTTCCCCGATTCCCCAACGCTGTTCCCCTCCGCCAATTCCCCAATAAAATCTTTAAAATAAATAAATAAATAAATAAATAAATAAATAAATAAATAAATATTTATGCACAGAAATTTATTATTCCAGACTAATTGATAAAGATGCCACTTTATGCTGAAATGCTGAAAAGAGTGAATTCCAGAATCATACAAGAGTGAATTTCAGAATAATTTTCAAGCATATTCAGTAATTCAACCAAAGGTTAATAAGATATTCATATTGGAGTTTGCTAGGACTGATTTTAATGGATCTCTAGGAATACTGTATATTCAACGTAATTAAAGCGCTCTTTTCATACCAATGTTTTAGTTGTTCGAATATTTGTTCTTTTTAAGTGTTGGGAAAATCTTGTTTATACTATATATTTATCAAACTCATTTTTATATATTGTCAGACCAGTTCATATAAATAAATAGTAAATATATGAATAGTAGTATCTAAAATATCAAGCCAGTGGATTATTCTTTATTTAATTAAAAATAAGACAGAAAATAATTTATGTATAACATATAGGAAAGAAAAAACAGAGCTCACATTTCTCACTCAATTACAATCTTAAAATATTTAAAATGTCAGTCTGGAAAAGAAAATCAATATTGATTCAAAACTCTCCAACTGAGTACCAAAATCCCAGGAAGGGGAAAAAAGTCTAAAGAACAAAATATTGCTAAATAAAAAAGCACTCAATTATTTTATTTCAGTCATGTTAGTTCAGGCTCCATAGTTTTGAATAGATTAGAACATAAATTAAAGGATGAACATATAGAGAGAGGTTTTAAGAACAGTGCACTAAAAAAGAAATTTAGATTTTAAGAGCAATAAAAATAATTATTAAAGAATGTAGACAAGAAAAGATGATCAATATCACAGAAAAGGGACATATCTCATACACTCTCATTTTTATCTTCTTAAGAAACACAAGGTATCCAAGAAATAAATGGATAGTCCCTCTGAAGAGAAAATGCTTTCTCTTTACTATTGAAATATTTGAATTCTTGAATCATTAAAAGGAGTAATAGATTTTAAGTAAATCAAGGCTATCCACAGGGAAACATTTCTGAAAAATAGTTGGGAAGCTTACTACGGTGAGAGAAATATGGATTGAGCGTATGCTATTGGAGATAGGCAGCGTTGCCAGGTTATTCGGCAATTTGAAACAGTTTGATCAGACATCTTCTTTCAGAAGCAGCAGGGAGAACTTTCTTTGACTTCACTGAAACTACAGGAAAGGGCCTCTCCAAACTCTTAATGCTGTGGCTACTAGTCTCAGAGTAAGATGCCATGTCATGGAAACTTTACCCAATTCCATAGTCCTATATTAGAACATTGCAATATAGCTAATCCAATTCAAATCTCTAAAACTGTGAAATAAGCTAAAGTAATTTAATTGCATTATATCTATTAATATTTTTAAAATCTCCTTACAGACATATTTTTTAATGCTATCATAGGCTGCCTTGCTTCACCTTCTTACTCAGCAAAATATTATAGATAAGTTTCTGTCTTCAACAAGAAAAACCCCAATTATGCTCCATAGATAGTACAGAATCAAGGCAATTACCTGGAAAATGCAGGTCAAAAATAAATTTTGTCTCACAAAGCTGCATATTTCATTAAAAATAAGATAATCTTTATAAAATATGTAAATAAACTCAACAATTTGCCTCAGTTGGTACATATGAACATGGTTTACTACATCTATGCTGTTTTACCTCCAAAGACTATAAAATAGTGATAACAAAATTTTTCAGATACTAATATCTCTTATCTGTTTGGGGTTTGTTTTTCTTTTGGAGTGTAGGCTTGTAGCTGATATTTTAATGATTAAGGTAGAAAAATAATTTGACTCTAAATAGGCTTCAATTGAAATGCCAACTTCTGATATGAGTTCAGAATGTTTTCTTAAAATAGTTATGGAAAAGCTGGTTCGCCATAACACTGAGAACCAAGAGAAATGGAGAGGGGAGAGAAGGGATGTTGTTCTTGAGTTTCTGGCTCCATCTTCCTTGCCCTTACGTTGTTGCCAGATTGGAGGAAACACACATTAACGTCTAGGTTGAGGCCTGAGCTTCCTGCTCTCTGAAGAGGGATTTCAGTGAGCAATCCTGCAGTTCCAAGGGGTCACTCCCTGTACTGCATGAGAAACCCAGCTTTGACTCTCTTACAATCAGTTATTACTTCTGGATTGAGCTGGTTTAGTTATATAATCTCTCTTTTGTTCTTATTAGTTTAAAAATATTGTAACAGGATTGTTTTGTGTTCCATTATCATGTTTTATTTTATTTTATTTTATTTTATTTTATTTTATTTTATTTTATTTTATTTTATTTTATTTTATTTTATTTTGAGGGCAGTGTCACTGGCCCTCACATGTGGGACCTGAACCGGGGCCGCTGGCTTCCCAAGCCAGCCCTCAACCACCGCACCACTTGGCCGGCCCAATCATGTTTTATTTTAGACATAAAGGCAAGTAAGATACAGCCTCTATCAAAATAAAGAGACAAAGCAGTAAATAACTATAAAACATTCATTAATAACAATGCGATCTCTTTAAGGATAAGGACAATAACTTATTCCCCCAGTGGCTAAAAGCAAAGAAAAAGAGAAAGAAACAAGCAAATCAATCGGTGTGATCAATGAGTAGAAAAGGAGAATAAAGCAATAGCCCCTAAATATATAGGAAATTGTTCACTAGAGAGCTAGTTTGTAAGCTTCAAGAGTACAATAGGGAGTTGAGTAAGGTGGGAGAGGAGAAGAGGCCTGCCTGATATGGCAGGTCTAACTGTTACATATCCAAAGTCACAAACTGCATAGAAATGCAAGGACTATAAATGGCACACAATACTTAACCTCTAAAACAGATAACTCCAACATCAGCCGAACCTCCTAATCAGTGCAAATTTTCAAACTGAGAAAAAACTTGAGGGAAGCCCTCAGTGCAGTCATTTTAATGATTTAATTCCACAGACTTATTACAATATTTTTAAAGCTTTTTTGAATGTGAGACATCAAAAGAATTTGAATAACTTCAAAATTATTCTGAAAAATATAAGATGCAGGGTTTTTTTTTTGTTTTTTTTTGTTGTTTTTTTGTGGGGTTTTTTTTGGTGTACACCAATTTCACTGGTAACACCAAGAAAATGTCTTGGGTGGGGATTAATGGAATCTTTAACATGAAGTTATTTCCTAGTTAATTCATTTTTTTTAATGGCCATAAAGGAAATTCTAGAGTGTAAAAGCAGTTTCTTTGCTCTGTGTAACCAATTCCTTTGCTCATGTCTTATCACATAAGACCACGCCAGGCAGTAATCACCTATGAAAACCATGAATACCAAAAACACACGGGAACACTTAAATTTTTCCCATTTCTGTAAGTATGAACATGAATGGTTTTCTACACAAGGTTTGAGACCCTTCAAAAGGTCATGGACTACACGCACACACACACACACTCACACACACATCTTTATTCAAGCCTCAAGAATCTATGTAGTGTCTGGCCTACCCAACTCTTCAGCTTAATCTCTTCCTGATTTCTTCCTGTGCCAGGATACTCAAGACACATGGTCATCTTGCTGTTACCCACACCAAGTTTCTTGCTATTAACCACATCTAATAAAATTATTTGAGCTCTCACATTCAGTTTGTTATGCATGGACTTTTTAGCTATATAAGTCAATGAATTCCTATTTTTGATTAAGCCAATTTAGGATAGGTCAGCCATTTGAATTTAAAAGAATTTTGACTAATAACTACTCCTATCCTTCAGATAACTTCGCATATGCATCAATCCTAAGTATTTCTGCTACCTTCCCTGAAGAAGCTCTACATTGTCCATATGTTATTTAAACTGTGGGACCAGTCATCCAATTGGTTTACACATGAAACAATGTAATAATTCCCTCATAATGAATATGGTCATCAACTACCACAGACCAATATCAAGCCAATGATTTTTTTGGTAGAAATATCTCATATGACTTGATGCAACAAGCTTAATTTATTATTACTCTATAAGTCTTTATCACAAATGATTTATCAAGCAGACTTCCCAAATTCTTTAAGTATACTGCTGAGATTTCAGAACAAAGACCAATTACAACACTTATTGCTAGTGATGTGAGAAAAACATGGTAGGGAATAAGACAGATCTGGGTATGATTTCTGAAGCTGTCACCTTCTAGCTATGTAACCTTAAATTACGCCATAACCTCATTAAACTCATTTTCCACAACTATAAAATGAGAATATTTTTCTGTTAATGGTATTTTGTGACAAATAAATTAAAACAATATACAAGAAACCAAACACAACTTTTGTTCCCAAATGGTAATTATTCTACCATTCCTCTTGAGCCCTGTAGCTCTCTGAGACATTTTGTTCCCCAAATCTGTAATGCAAGGAAATCACAATCTCTCCCAGCTTTGTGCATTTCACAGATGAAATGAAGAGACCCCTAACACTGAGGATTTAAAAGTTTGAGACCCAGACAGGCAAAATAAATGACTAAAAAGATTGACTTTCAAACAGGATATGGTGGGAACTGTGGTAAACTACAGGGCAAATACTCCATTTAAACACAGCCTCTATTCAACACCAGCTGCTTCTTATCCTGGGGAATATGACAAAAGTATTCTGATTTTTGTAAGAAACAAAGAAACCTAAAGTTTTACTAGATACATCCTCATGTTTAAATGCCGACAGACTTCTATTCAGAATTTATGAACAGTGGGCAGGGCCAGCTAAGCATGGGTGGTCGACAGTAGCCTGTTTGTGACCTTAACACTGAAGCTTCATCCAAGTCATTTGTTAAGAGTGACTTGTAAGAAAGAGCTGAGACAGAGCTTACAGCATCCCACTAGAAACCTCAGGTTAAAGGATCAACAGCACCCTTATACGCCACTCGCTCTGTCCTGTGCTTGTAACACTCATCATCCCAATCTGGCCCCAATATCCCATTCCTACGATGATGTTTATCAGCTTCTTGATGCTTCCTCCAAGCCTTCAAACGCTGTTTCCGCTGAGATGTTCTCCTGACTTATGAATCTATATTTTACTACCTTCATTCAAAAATAGGAGTTAAATTCAGGAAATGTGAAGTGGCCCTCTTCCCATTATGATTATTGATCTATATCATAAGCTTAAACCATTAAATAGTTTTAACAGAGTGAAAATCTTTTGGAAAACTGGAAGAAACAGGACTGAGAATCCTTTGTAGCATATGGAAGGCCATTTTCATAGGTAAGCTTTTATTTTACAGGGGAAATTATTTGACTAGTGACATTTAACAAAAAACTGTATTAAAATTATTTTGACTTCCTAATATATTGCTCAGTACTTTAAATTATTACAAATGGGCAGATTTTATCTCTAATTAGTCTACAACCATTTTAAGGTTCTATTTCCCAACAGAGTTGAATAAACATTTGTCATACTGACTGATTTAAAATTGCTTCTCATAATTACTGCTGAGAAAACTGAGAAACATTTCAAAGCTGAGGCCCATACATAAGCTAGAATTTTCAGCATCACTTTCATTCCACAGTCTTTTAGCTAAACCTTATAGGGCATTCACTCAGAAGTTTAATAAACAAAGGCTAAAACTACTGTTAAATTGTACTGACAATCTGGAAATAAAATTGCTAAATAAATCCAAGTCGAATTCAACTATAAGGTAAATAAATAAGTTTTATATCAGTCTACTAGAACTCCTCAGTCCAAAGTCTATTAAAAGAATAAGCTTGCAGTCCTCTAATAGAAATTCATTTATTTAATGGTCATTGCTCTAGAAATATAAGAATCATGTATCAGCTGAAAACATAAAAGTATAATTTATGAATATGACTGAGGAAAAATGCTAACCTATAATATTGCTAGATGACAAAAATTATTTCACAAAACAAACTTTAGAAGGAAAAAATAATTTAAAATGCAATGAATTAAAGCAGATTTCTGAGCACACCATCCACAAACCACATGTGACTCACACAGTAGTAGTTATAAAATGATTACAACCATTCCTTTAACTACACTGGCTAAAGCTTCCAAAAAGTATCTTCGTAAGAAGATACTGGAAATTTTAAAATATCTTTGTATATACTTCATTATCATTAATGTATGTTTCAGTCTGTTGTAGATAATATTCTTGAACATGTTAACACGTTTTTCCTTTTTGTTCTTTCTTTACGTGATCTTACCCTCTTCAACCCAGACCATTCCTTTTCTGAAAGAATATCATTACTCTTATGGCTGAAATTCAAAGAGAAAAAGCCAGTATTTAACTTTTTAACTCTTAAAATATACTCTTCATTCATTCATCCATTCAACAAATAGTGTTTCAATTATGAGCCAGGTAGTTCTCTGTTCTAGATATAGCAATAAACAAAGTAGACCTTAAAGCATGGTGTGTGTGTGTGTGTGTGTGTATGTGTGTGTGTGTGTGTGTTGTGTATGTGTGTGTAAAATTACACGAAGTTTTGCTAAGGGAATAGTATTTTCTACATTCTCTTTATAAATCAAGAGTTACTCCTGGATGAGCTGAGACCAGAGAGTTTTATAATAAGTCGTGGTGTAGAGAGGAAGGAGTATGTGGAAAAAGGAAGTTTCCATCAGTCAAGAAAAAAATTAGCTTTTCATTGCTAAGAAAAAGTCAGAGAAATAAAAGGGCAAAAGCAGTCAGACTTTATGGTGAAAACACCCCAATAGGTTTGTGAAGGAAATTCCAGTGTCAAGGACTCACTCTTTCTTCTCAAGATGGAGAGGAAAATGACAAACCTTTCAGAAAAATCTGTCTTCAATATGGTACCATGGCCAGCAAGACCTAGGGGCTCCTCTAGTGGACCATCTGAGGTAGGGAAGGGTGTAGACATCACCTTCCCATCCTGCACACTGCAGATGAGCAAGAAAACCACCAAGAATCTGAGGATTCAGATGGACATGCTAAGAGATGCAGAGTGCTAGAATAAGCCTGTGGTTGGATCAAGCATAAAACAGAAAGTAAGAACCTTGGAACTAGAAGCTATGACATCAGGTCAGTGACAGAATGGTTGCCCCAAAGCCAGCTGAGATTAGCCACAATATCACAGACTTGAAATTTCCTCACCCCACTTTCACTGGCTTCCCGTGTACCTAGAATCCATCTTACAAAGTGAGACAGATAAGGAATACTCCTCAAAAGAGGAAAGAAAAAGCACTGTTGAGGAGTTGAAATTTGAATTAAATATTTACACAAAAGAAATTGAACTAAACCCAGAAAGAATGAGAAAAGAATGAGTTACCTAGAATCAGTGCCCTCACTGCCCAAACCAACATTGCAAAAAACCCACAAAGAATCAGTTACAGAAAATAAAAAGTCGTGTTTTATATAACGTCTGATTTTATATAAAGCATATAAAATTCTAGCCTTGCCAATATTCTTGAAGGGTAGTATAATGTATATAAGTACCATTACTTATTATCAACAAATCCTGCTATCTTTATAAAATTCAGAAGTAAAAACGGATAACAGAATTAGAGCTAAATTCCTAGAGTAGGTGGCTTCTACGGACTGTAACAGTTCATTCCCAGAGAGGTCTGATCAGCGCAGAGAGGAACAACATTTTTCTCACAATGTAAAGCTGGAAAGGCCAGCTAGAAAAATCTTGATTCTCGCTTTCATTAACTTATTACATTTTCAATTTTTTTTTTAACTCAGTAAACCTGTCAAAATCTTGTAGTCATCCTTCTTCATTAAAAAATCTAGAAGTTATCACTAATTCATATCTTTTTTCATCCCTGCAACCAATCCATCACCAAGTCCTGACAACTCTTCTTCATGAACTTATCTCAAAGCTTCCCATTTGTCTTTTCCATTGCCAATATCATCTACTGCCCAGACTACTAAAATAGTATCCCTAGTAGTATCCGTGCTACAACTTTTGCCCTCTATAATTCATTCTCCATAAAGCATCCAGATTGCTCGAAATTCTCCAATAATTCCCATTATTGTTCAAATGAATCCTTACTATGGATTTGCTCCTGACCTCTGTCTGCCTCCTACTCCCCAGTATTACTCTCCTCTGTCTCTCTTGGCCCCAGCAACATTGATCTTTCTGGTCTTCAAAATGGCCAATTGTGCTTCCCCACAGAGTCTATGCAGTTGATCTTCCTTCTTCCTGGAAAACTCCATCCTACAAATTTTCCCATGACAGCAAGCTCAATGTCACTTCTTTAAAGAGTATTTCCCCAAGTATCCCATCAAAGCCTCTTTCCCATGACTTTGCCTCATTTGTTTGTTTATGTGTATATAATCCAGTTATCCCTTTAGAATGCCAGCTCCTTGAGAGCAGGAGTCTTATGTATATTTTCTTCACAGAAATATATGTACTCTATCAATATTATTGAATGAAGGAATGAAAATGAATAGGTGAATGAATAGGGTAATAGAGGGAAATGGTTACCTTCTTCCCACTAACATCTCTCATGTCACTCTCACTTTCACCATGACTAGGAAAAACAGCTAGGAATTCGGCAATGAGAAACAAAAGAAATACAGTTCTACAGGGCAGTATGCAAAGAGTCTAAAGAGAGATTGGAAAAAGAAAAATCTTAATTTAGGAGGAAGAGTAGAATATCTGTAATATATTACAGCCTTTCAATGCTGGATCTTCTAAATCAGGAATCTAAATGTAAAAACTGCCTATGTCCTATAAAACATTGTGTAAGTTGTATTTTCTGAGTTGAGATATTTAAAATGTACCAGGAAATATGTTACATAACTGATGAATCTTCTTAAGAGTATTTCCAATAGATCAAAGTAAGAATTTTCATCTGTTAAGTTTTCATGAAGGAGGATAGCCATGTTGTTAGTTGACATGAAATGTATTATAAGATTTCATTGTTTTCACAATTGATGCATAAACATGTAATCAGGTAAAGGTGATTAGAAAAAAAAGAAGGAAATCCGCTGCTTACATTTCAGTGGAAAACTGACCTTAACAGATTACCGAAAAAATATATTTTAGTTAAATGTTATTTAAAATTTAGTTAAAATTATTCTGCTCAAGGAAACTTAAAAAGACAGTAACCTAGAAAATATCTGTGTAAAGCAATAGAAGAGTTTAAAATTACATACTGTATTCACACAAGTTGGTCAGTCAAAAACTTTTAAAAGCATAAATATAGTATAATTATGTATAACACACAATTATATTTGTTTTAATTACAAAAATTATATTCTATGACTATGCTTGGATCTCTATATAATATGGGAAAAACTTGTTTCTTCATAAAAGCATATTAACTAGACTATTAATAATCAGGTTCCTAATGTGGTATCACATTCTAAAGTAAAAAAACTACATTCCTATTATGTTACAGATTAATACTTGTTCTCAGAACTATTTCCAAAAATGAAAAAAAATTCTTACCAGACATAAACTGTGTAATACAGGATAATTCCATTTGGCTCCAGGGGTGGTTGCCATGACAACCTCATTGTGACACCAGACAACTGTTTCACAGAGAAATCTTGGGGGGGAGAATCAGGAGCTGAAATGTTAGAGTATAGGAAATGCATTTTATTAAACATACATGAAGAAGGTTAAAATGAAAATGCGCAAAATTTTTATTACACATTTTCTGGTAAATGAATCAGGTACAGCACCTTACTCCATGGGCATGGGAACCTGATTGTTTACTCTCAAAATGAGATGATAAAAGAAGATTTTGCATGGTTGTGTAACACCATCTGTTTCTATGATTCAATGGAAAAAAATATTTCATGAGAAAAAAGAACAAGGGGTCTGTCACAGTGATTCACCTACTGTTCCAGTCAGCTTGGTGAATTATCACCCTCTCATAAAAATAAAACTATGGAGTGAGTAAATATAATATACAGTTAAAGAGCTTCCCCCAAATGAAAATAGGTGGGAAAAAAATTTGCGCAACCAAGAATCGGGCAAGTGATAAAAATAGCATTGGGAAGCCATTAAAATGATTGACCTCACAAATAAAAACTTCCTCAACTGCAGTCGTGTCAATAAAATGTAAAATAATATCAAAATCTGTTCACTGAGTTTTGAAATTGAGCTGTTTCCAAAGGAAGCACAAATGTAGCACACAAACAAGAAAATACAATTTTGGGTCTACTAATTCTGCTATAAGAGTGTAAAGATTCAAATATTTTAGCCATTCTGCATTGAGTAAGCACTAAAAAAAAATTACTGTAAACTAGCTAAGTTCATATTGTCATCTACATAAAACATTTAGAATGGCATTTCTCAACTGCTGTATAACAGCACAGTAATATCTTAGAATATTAATTATAATTTTTTGCATACAAAAGAGTATAAATTACTAAAACTTGGATAATTATTATAATTATACATGGAAAGTGAAATCACATGAAGCTAATAGAAATTCTGAAAATTTGTTTAGATCTTCAATGTTAATTTATAAATTAGTCCATGTACAGATAACTTTTTCCAATTATTTGGAAAAATGTTATCTGAATTATCTTAATTTTTAAAATTTTCTGAATAAGTTCAGTTATAGTTGTATGTGTATGTGTGTGTTTGTGTTTTCATTATTTTGGTAATAATTTTCTATAAAAATGTTTATTGAGCAGAGAAAAGGTTTATGAGGTGAGTTCTACGGAATAATGGTGACAGCTGCATTTATGTTTTCATTTGGTATTCTCACTGGCCTACAATAAAAATGTTATCAAATACTGATTATCACAAGAATCCATATATCAGTTGGAGATGTCTGTTTCCCAAGATACACATTACCTCTAACTAAGAACTCTCATTTGTCAAAACAAAAGCCTATGGTATTTTCCCTCATATCTTTGCAAAACTTAACTTTTCTTTATTATTGGAAAAAAGGATTTCAATTAAAAATAGCACTGATTTAAAACATAACATGCTGTAACTAAGCATTACTATTCAATAATGTGCTTTAAAATGTTTATGTGGAAAATCAAGTAATTCTTGGGGTTTCATATTTAATATTAAGTATATCTTTGGGTGTTTTCTTTTCAATATAAAACTTTTTATTGATTAATAAATGTAATTAGCATGCCCATCTAAACAAAATACTGCATATCTACTTATAGAAGACTAAGTTGTAATCATTTTAGCATTTGTATTCTAAAATACAACCTAAAAAAGATAAAGTTGGAAAAATTAGAATGAATAAATGCAATATCTTTTGCTCTACCCAATCATCAAGACAGAGAATATGAGGATAGATGAGGCAGGTCTCCATAGGCTCTTTACCCTCTCTGCCTGGCAGGGTCTTTCCATTCCCTCACACTCTCTTTACTCATTTTCCTTCAGTTTATAGTTTGGACATAACTTTTTCAGCTATACTTTCTTGGAGGCCTCAAAATACTGAAAGTCCCTCTTTTGTCCTGGTGCATAATGTTGGGAAACACTTATACCAGTAATTATAATTATATAAATTATCTGTCCACAAGTTTGTTAAATTTAGATCTTTTCTACTGAACTATAAGCTCCATGAAGGCAAGGAGCTCCTAACATCCAATAAAGCAAATGTTCTAAGCCCTATTCTCAATTGACTCTCACTTTTTGATAAGGGGGTACTGCTCTTCACCCTGTTCCTTAGCAGTTATATCCATGACTTGGCCAAGGGCTTGGATGAAAATTTACCTTGACTCTGTATCTTTAACAGCCCAGGAAATTCAAGTGCATAGTTTAATTTTAAACTATTGACTTGAGAAATACAATGTTTTCCCTCCTCAAAATGTATGCTCATTGCTAGCCTATGTTCCTTTATATAAGACTCAAATTCTCAGAACAATTTCATTAGATTAGAAATAAAGAAGGAGGTGCTACGTCCAGAAAAGCATTGCTAAAATTATCTCATGTACCTTTCTTAGGTAGTATCTAAGGTAGAAAGGGAAGCTAACCTTCTTTAGCATTTAACCATTGTTCCTTCAGGATGGATGGATGGATGGATGGATGGATGGATGGATGGATGGATGGAAGAATAGAGGGATGGATGGATGGATTAATTGATTGAGTTAATTTTCATTTTGAGAACAAGAAAAATCTAACTAAAATTTAACTAAAAAAAAAAAGTTGAACAAGTAAGTTTTGATGGAGAAAGAAGCATAGTAAGAGAGGCAATGATGAAAGAAGACTAAGCCCTGAGAAGACTTAGAAACTGGGGCAACCCAGAATACCCTACCACCACGCTTTGGTGAAGTAATTTAGTGGAGGTGAAAACACAAGGGACATGAAATGGGAGGAGAGGAATTTAAAGACTATTATGTTGAATAAAATAAGAGCAACGCAGAGAAAAGCCTTCCTTTTTCTAGATGTGTACAATGCACATTTTGTCCTAGTAAATCACTAGAATCTGAATTTCCACAGGATGCAACTTATCTTGAAGATGGGGAGACTTGAAAGAGAAAGGGAAAAAAGATACCTTCAAATACTTATGATACATCCAGGCCCACCCCTCATGACAACACCGCTTCCTTTCACAGAAAAAAAAAGTCTCAAAATGCACATTGAATAAAACATAAAATGCAAATCCAGACCCAAGTATTCCTCAGCAGTACTTTTCTTAGCATGATGTCCATATACCTCTAACTTGGTGAGGTACCAGTGTAAAGCAGCCTCAGTAGTAAAGTTGATTTTATTCAGGTTAGGAAAAGGTATATTTAACTATTCATATTAAATATGAAGGCTATTAACATTCAGAAATAGCATCTTGCAAATTATGCAGTAAACCTGGAAAATACCCTGAACTCATTAGGAAGCCAATTCTAATATGATTTTTTTAAATGTTGCAGATTGAAAAAACACAATCTACTACAAAAGTTATACAAATACCGATTCTTATGAATGTAATAGTTGAAAAAACAGTTATAACTAATACATTAGTTGATGTTCAACCCAAAATTTAACCTTAAAAAATCCCATGATATACATATAATGATTTCATAATTTAAAAAATAGCATTTTACACCTGATTTTATTTAATGTATATCTGATTACGCTAGCTTCTTTTATGCCATGACAGTGAAATCTCTGTCTAATGCTGGAATGGTATGCAACAGATATCCAAGGATAAAAGACTTTTTTACATATCTTCATTCTATATACACGTTTTTTGAAATGTGATGGATTCAAGATATATCACCATCCACTATTATATTTACCATCTTCTTCGGTCAGTACACTGATCGGTGCACTCCGAACTCCTTCACCTTTGCGTGTACTAGCAGACACCTCAATCGTATATTGGGTATATTTCTTTAGTCCTAAATAAAAATCAAATAGATAAGTTGAGACTTACAAAGTAGTCTTTAATACTATGCATAAAACAAACTATGAAGTTCCTCTTAACAATCTACCAAAAGTAAAAACTAAATGTAAATGTAGTTCTTTGGAATAATAATATCTATTATGAAGACAAAATGATATAGGATAATGTAGACAATGACTGATCTAGAATATTCTTTCATGTGACTTGTAATAAACTCCTAGCTTATTTAACCAAAAAGCCAGAATTGTCATACCCTGTTAAAACTAATTGTACTTACTATTTATAATATAACACAAGATAATATTTGTGGCCACTCTCTCAATATAAATGTAAAATATCCACAATTTTATATATATATATATATAAAATTATTATTATTATTTACCTTTAATGCTCTCGATCAAAGAGGTTGTATCTATAGTTCTTTCCTCATTTCCATTACTTCTTTTGAGATAAATTGTATATTTTTGTATGATTCCATTAGGACTACTTGGAGGAAGGAATGACAGTTCAATCTCTCCAGAGGAAATATTTTTGTAAGTAATATTTTCTGGTGCACTATCAGGCACTAAAATAAAAACAAAAATAAAAATAAATGCATAAAACAATTCCATTCTAAAACTCTATTCTGCTGGATTTCTCATCCAAGTGCACTAGGATGGAGATACAGCAATATGTATATCTATATCTATCTATCTATCTATCTATCTATCTATCTATCTATCTATCTATCTACCAACCTACCTACCTACCTACCTATTTGTCTCCTAGTGTGTGATTGTGATAAACATCCTACATGGAGTAAGGTGTCGATAAATTATATACTTACAACTGCATATATCTTGAAAAAAATTCATACTGTGATTTTACAGAATAATGCTTACAGGGTGATATTTTTACTAAAATACATGTGACCATATTAAGCTATCTTGTACTGAAAAACACACAGATAAAAGAGGGTTGAAAAACAGTTAAAAATTGATTATGTCTTACATTAATTATATGATATATATATATTATATATATATATGGTTAATAATTAGTTTTGGTCTACAACATCTATGAAAAGGTTAGTAATCTTTCCTAGATATAATGCTGCATATTATTATCTGGTAGCAAAACAACATATCATTAAATAAAACACCAGTTTTCTATATCTACTAATGTTCATATTGTATTGACTACAATGTCATAAATAGTTTTCTACATACATTCAAATACTAATACTACATGTGGGATTCCAATTCTAGCAACAGATTGGAATAGACACCCTAAACTGAATGACCATCTTATTTAAAATAATTAAAACACTGCAAACAATTAAAACAATTCTTTTCTTTTAAGGAATTGTGGAGCTGACAAAAAAAGTTGGAAATCTATGATGGCCAAAAAACAAAACAAACAAACAAACAAAGAACAATAAAGTAAAAACAGGTATTCTGAAATGGAAGCTGGTAGCAAATCCATCTTTGCCTTGGAGATTCTGTATTAATAGTTGTGTGGAATTCCAGAGAAAGCCTTAGACCAGTAGAAGGGTAAGGGATATCCCCAGCATAAAGAACTGGAATCCCAAATAATGCAGTTTCAACTTGGGCCATTATATTGAACTACTCTAGGAGGGCACCTTGAATTCCTCTGCAAAGTGCCATAATAAAATTCAAGCAGGAGTGGTAACTCCTGAACTAGAGCAATGCACTCTGCAGTGAATAGGCAGTGAAAACTAAACTTACCATGAAAAAGAGGATGGGAAAGAAACATGTTTTCTTGCTATTCTTGGATAAAGAGGTGGAAAAAAAGAAAAATTATGTAGGTTTGAACCTGCAAGCCTGCCCCTAGGAACCTGTGTGGCTCAAACTCATGCTGCCTATATATCCTGAAAAAATTTCTACTTCATAATTTAAATTCAAATGCATCTGTAATACTGAGTTGCTATTATTCAAAAGCATCTAGCAGAACATAAATCTTTTCTGGGGGAACTCAACTTCAATTTAGGCCACATAAATTTCCCACAGATTAAGTTTCAAGGAATATGAGCTCACTGATGAAATCACTAAACACCCAAGCAAATCAGGCACGAACAGTTAAATCCAGCCAAGGAAAAGGAAAAAAATAACACACGCGCGCGCGCGCGCGCACAGACACACACACACACACACACAGTCAGACTTCTTCAAAACACTTCAGCTTTTGAATTTATTAAATAATAAAATATAAATGTTTAATATAGTTCAAGGAATCAAAAACGGTCAAAAATATGAACAAAGAATTCTTTAGATAATAATAATATAAACAACCAAGCAGGTTTGAGAGAGACCCAGATAAGCCTTCTAGAACAGAAAAACAAAATAAGTAAAATTAAAATTCTCTCGCTGTATGAAAAATCAGATTAGATAAAGACAGAGAGAAATTTAGTGAAAAGGATGATAGTATTGAAGAAATTATCAATAATGTAGCTCAGAGAAAGAAAAATATCAAAGATATAAATACAAAAATATAAAACTATATAAATATATAACCTCAGTTAGACACAGAGGTTATACTGAGGATGTGTAAGATAATAGAATAAGGAAGAAGTAATAGTTAAATGGATAATAGCTAAGACTTTTCAAAACTGTTGAAAGATATCAACTTCAGATCAAGGAATTTCAAATAAATCCCAAGCAGGATTGTTTTAAAAAAAATCATTTTTAGACACATCATTGTGTATAGAACACAATGCAGAGATCTTAACAGAACCAGAAAGAAGAATCATCTATACAGGAATGGCTATTAGACTGACAATTGATACTAATTGAAAAACAACTGGAATTCTCTACTCACAAAAATCAGTAAGAGCAAAATAAAAACATAGTCAGGGCTTGGCTGAGTGGCACGGTGGTTAAGCTCTGGCTTGGGAAGCCAGCGGCCCCGGTTCGGGACCCACATATGAGGGTCAGTGACACTGCCCTCAAAACAAACAAACAAAAAAAAAACACACAACATATTCAGACAGAAACAGAAAGAATGCCATCAATACAACCTCAATAAATGAAATTGTAAATAATGTACTTTAGGCAGAGAAATATTTACTGGAGATAAAGACAACAGTTGTAACGATAATGGTTTAAAAATTGCCTGCATAGAACAATAATAGCTAATTTGGGACTAAGCAATATAAATTCAATATGTAAATATTATTGCCATTATAGAGTCCTACTATTAGGTTCTTTCTTTTGAAGGAAAAAATCTGAACCTTTTTTCATTAGTAATCTAAATACAATGGACATAAAAACTGCCACTAAAAAATTTAGTAAACTACAGAAACAAAATTAGAAGTCTTGAAAGGGTAGATACAGTGCCTCCGCCCCCCAACTATTACCTGTTATGAAGTGCATTGCATCTAAGGCGACTTAATAGGAAAAACTGACAAGAATGCTGATAGTTCCAAAACTTTGGGAAGGATTGTAAACCAATTCATAGTTTGATGTAGCAATATATAGCAATATAATCCTACTATCCTTTCCCAGACACACAAAATCTTTTTAATATCTTCCCAAGCCAACCCATTAAATTGAGAAAAATCCTCAACTGCTCTGAATGCTTTGTTAACCTTCTGTCTCTCAGTGAAATCTTGGACTTGCTGAGAACACTACGTCTTAGCCCTCCTACGTAATAGGTTGTCCTTTGTTTTTCTCCATAATCCCTATAACCACAGGCACTGGAAGTTCAGTAGTTTATGAATTTCTCTTCTTTGTCATATTCAGGTCTTTTCTATTCCTTCTTCTTCTTTTTTTTTATTGTGAAATAAACATTTTTTTTTTTTTTAAGAGGGCAGTGTCACTGGCCCTTATATGTGGGATCTGAACCCGGGCTGCTGACATCCCAAGCCAGCTCTTAACCAACATGCCATTCGGCCGGCCCAACATTTTTTTTTTTTTTAAATCAGCCCCAGGTGTACAACACAGTGTAATAGTTATACTTTTACCGCTCTAAGTGACAACCCCCCTCCCCCAATTCGCCACCCCACTCCTCCCCACCCCATATCATACATATCTATTACAATTCCTTTGACTCCCTTCCACAGTATAACCCACATCCCGTGACTATCTATATATTCAATTACAGTTGGCATACAATATTATACAACATCAGTTTCCAGTATATAGTGCAGTGATCAAGCCTCTACTCCATCCATGGAGTGGTCTCCCTAACAAGACATGTGTCCATCTGACACCTCACAAAATATTTACATTATTATATTCCCCAAACTGTCTTTCATATCCCTGTGGCAATATTGTAGTTACCTATTTATGCTGTCTAATCCCTTCTTCCCCTTCTCCCTCAACCCCAACACCCTCCCAACTAGCAACCCTGTTTTTCCTCTATATCTATGAGACTGTTTCTGTTTACTTTGCTCATTCATTCAGTTTTTCAGATTCCACATATAAGTGAGATCATATGGTATTTGTCTTTCTCCGACTGACTTATGTCACTTAACATAATAGTCTCTAGGTCCATCCATATTGTTGTAAATGGTACGATTCCTTCTTCTTTATAGAGGAGTAATACTCCATTGTATAAATGGACCACAGTCTCTTAATCCAGTCATCTATCAATGGGCATTTCGATTGTTTCCATTTTGGCTATTGTAAATAGCACTGCAATAAACATAGGGGTGCATATATTTTTTCGAATTAGTGTCTTGGATTCCACTGGGTAGATACCCAAGAGTGGAAATGCTGGGTCATATGGCAGTTCCATTTCCAGTTTTTTGAGATAACTCCATACTGATTTCCATAATGGCTGCACCAATTTGCAGTCCCACCAACAGTGCACCAGGGTTCCCTTTTCTCCACATCCTCGCTAAGCACTTGTTGTTTGTTGATTTGTTGATGACAGCCATTCTGACATGAGTGAGGTGGTATCTCATGGTGGTTTTTATTTGCATTTCTCTGATGATTAGTGAGATTGAACATTTTTTCATATGCTTGTTGGCCATCTGTATGTCCTCTTTAGAGAAATGCCTCTTCATATCCTCTTCCCATTTTTTAATTGGGTGTTTGTTTTTTTGGTGTTGAGTTTCATGAGTGTTTTATAGATTTTGGATATTAACCCCTTATCAGATATATCATTGGCAAATATCTTCTCCCATTCAGTAGGCTGCCTTTTTGTTTTATTGATAATTTAGTTTGCTGTGAAAAATCTTTTAAGTTTGATGTAATCCCATATGTTCATTTTTTTCTTTTATTTTCCTTGCCTGAGGGGATATATCAGTAAAAATATTACTCAGGGTAATGTCTGCAAACTTACTCCCTATGTTTTCTTGTAGGATTTTTATGGTTTCAGGTCTTACATTTAAGTCTTTAATCCATTTTGAGTTTGTTCTCGTATATGGTGTAAGTAGGTGGTCCATTTTCATATTTTTGCAAGTGTCAGTCCAATTTTCTCAGCACCATTTATTAAATAGACTATCTTTACTCTAATGAAAATTCTTGCTTCCATTGTCATAGATTAAATGACCATATATGGATGGGTTTTTTCCTGGGCTCTCTATTCTGTTCCATTGGTCTGTTTTTATGCCAGTGCCATACTGTTTTGATGACTGTAGCCTTGTAGTATGTTTTGATGTCAGGTAGTGTGATGCCTTCCACTTTGTTCTTATTTCTCGGATTTGCCGTGGCTATTTGGGGTCTTTTGTGGTTCCATATAAATTTTGGGATTCTATGTTCTATTTCTGAGAAAAATGTCCTTGGAAGTTTGATTGGAATTGCATTGAATCTATATATTGCTTTAGGTACTATTGTCATTTGAACTATATTAATTCTTCCTATCCATGAGTATGGTATGTATTTCCATTTATTTATATCTTCTTTGATTTCTCTCTTCAGTGTCTCATAATTTTCTGAATACAGGTCTTTTACTTCCTTAGTTAAATTGATTCCTAGATATTTTATTGTTTTTGAAGCAATTGTAAAAGGGATTGATTTCCTGATTTCTTCTTCTGATAGTTTATTCTTCGTGTATACAAATGCAACTGATTTCTGAATATTAATTTTGTATCCTGCTACCATACCAAATTCGTTTATCAGTTCTAGCAGTTTTTTGGGGGAGTCTTTGGGATTCTCTATATAGTATCATGTCATCTGCATATAATGACAATTGTACTTCCTCTTTTCCAATTTGGATGCCTTTTATTCATTTTCTTGTCTGATTGCTGTGGCTAGAACTTCCAGAATTATGTTAAATAGAAGTGGTAAAAGTGGGCAGCCTTGTCTTGTGCCTGATCTTAAGGTGAAAGTTTTAGCCTTTCCCCATTGAGTACGATGTTTGCTGTGGGCTTATCATATATGACCTTTATTATGTTGAGATATGATCCCACTATTCCCACATTACTAAGAGTTTTTATCATAAATGGCTGCTGGATTTTGTCAAATGCCTTTTCTGCATCTATTGATATGATCATATGATTTTTATTTTTCATTATGTTAATGTATTATGTTAATTGATTTGTGGATATTGAACCAACCTTGCATGCCAGGAATGAATCCCACTTGCTCATGGTGTATGATCTTTTTAATGAAATGCTGAATTTGGTTTGCTAGTATTTTGTTGAGAATTTTTGCATCTATGTTCATTAGGGATATTGGCCTGTAGTTTTCCATTTTTGTAATATCTTTGTCTGACTTAGAAATCAGGGTGATAGTGGCTTCATAGAAAGAGTTCGGGAGCCTTCCCTCCTTCTGTATTTTTTGGAATAGTTTGAGGAGAATAGGTATTAATTCTTTTTTGAATGTTTTGTAAAATTCACCTGTGAAGCCATCTGGTCCAGGGCTTTTGTTTGTTGGAAGATTGTTGATTACTGATTCAATTTCTTTGGCAGTAATCAGTCTGTTCAGAGTTTCTGTTTCTTTTTGGTTCAGACTTGGTAGATTGTATGCTTCTAGAAATTTATCCATTTCTTCCAGATTGTCGATTTTGTTAGCATATAGTTGCTCATAGTATTTTTCTTAAAATTTTCTCTATTTCTGTAGTATCTGTTGTCACTTCTCCTCTTTCATTTCTGATTTTATTAATTTGGGTCCTCTCTCTCTTTTTCTTGGTGAGTCTGGCTAAGGGTTTGTCAATTTTGTTTACCTTTTCAAAAAACCAACTCTTGGTTTCATTGATCTTTTGTATTGTTTTTTTGTTCTCTATTTCATTTATTTCTGCTCTGGTCTTTATTATTTTCTTCTTTATGCTCTGTTTAGGCTGGTTTTGCTGTTCTTTTTCGAGTTCCCTTAGGTGTAAAGAGAGTCTGTTGATTTGAGATTTTTCTTCCTTCTTTAGGTAGGCCTTCACTGCTATGAAGTTCTCTCTTAGGACTGTTTTGGTTGCATCCCAGAGATTTTGGGTCATGGAGTTTTCATTTTCATTTGTCTCGAGGTATCTTTTGATTTCCTCCTTGATCTCATTTTTGACCCACTCACTATTTAGTAGCATGTTATTTAGCCTCCATGTATTTGTAAGCTTGCCAGATTTCTTCTTATAATTGATTTCTAGTTTCATAGCATAGACACTTGATATGATTTCAATCTTCCTAAATTTGATGAGACTTGTTTTGTGGCCTAACATGTGGTCTATCTTGGAAAATGTTCCATGTGCGCTTGAGAAGAATGTATATTCTGTAGCTTTGGGGTGAAATGCTCTAAAAATATCAATTAAATACAGCTGGTCTAAAGTGTCATTTAAGGCCCCTACGTCCACGTTGATTTTCTGTCTGGAGGATCTGTCCAATCTGTTTTATATATTTAGGAGCTCCTATATTGGGTGCATAGATGTTTACTAGGGTTATGTCCTCTTATTGAATTGATCCCTTTTTTATTATGTAGTGCCCTTCTTTGTCTTTTATTGTAGTCTTCGTTTTAAACTCTATTTTGTCTGAAATAAGTATTGCAACTCCAGCTTTTTTCTCATTTCCATTTGCATGAAATATCTTATTCCATCCCTTTACTTTCAGTCTGTGTGTGTCTTTTGATCTTAGATGAGTCTCTTGTAGACAGCATATGCATGGGTCCTGTTTTCTTATCCACTCAGTCACTCTGTGTCTTTTGATTGGAGCATTTAGCCCATTCACATTTAAAGTGATTACTGATAGGTGCATATTTATTGCCATTTTGTTATTGGTATTTCTTGTCTTCTTGGGTTAGTTTGTTTTCCCCTTTCTTCTGTTTAAAAAAGCCCTTATAACATTTCCTGCAATGCTGGCTTGGTGGTAATGAACTCCTTAAGCTTATTCTTTTCTGAGAATCTCTTTATTTCTCCTTTAATTTTAAGTGATAGCCGTACTGGGTAGAGCAATCTTGGTTGTAGAACTTTATTTTGTGTCACTTTGAATATGCCCTGCCACTCCCTTCTGGCCTGCAGAGGTTCTGTAGAAAAGTCAGCTGTTAGTCTTATAGGAGTTCCTTTGTATGTAACCTGCTGTCTTTCTCTTGCTGCCTTTAGAATTCTGTCTCTGTCTTTAAACTTTGCCATTTTAACTATGATGTGCCTTGGTGTGGGTCTGTTTTGATTCAGCCTGTTTGGAACTCTCTACACATCCTGGGTTTGTATGTCGATTTCCTTCACTAGGGTAGGGAAGTTTTCAGTCATTATTTCTTTACATACATTCTCAATCCCTTGCTTCATCTCTTCTCCTTCTGGTATTCCTATGACGGGAGAGTTGTTGTGTTTCATGTTGTCCCAGAGATCTCTTAAACTATTTTCATTCTTTTTTATTCTTTTTTCTTTTTGTTGTTCCAGCTGGGTGATTTCTGCTATTTTGTCCTCTAATTCGCTGATCCGCTCCTCTGCTTCATCTATTCTACTGGTGATGCCTTCAAGTGTGTTCTTCACTTCAGTTATTGTATTCTTTAGTTCTAACTGGTTGTTTTTTATGGTTTCCCTATCCTTCTTTATGTCCTCACTAAGTTACTTAAACATTCTTATCATCAGTGTTCTAAACTCTGTCTCTGAACGTTTGGATACCTCTGTTTCATTTAGTTCCATTTCTAGAGTTTTCTTCTGATCTGTTACTTGGGACATGTTTCTTTGTTTCTTCATTCTGGCTGTTGTTCTGTGAATGCTTTGATGTATTAGATAGATTACCTAGAAAGAAAAGAGAAGAAAAAAGGGGGGGGGGCCCTCCGTCCTCTTTAATCTGCAGACCACTTGCTCAGCAATAGTCTCCTGGCAACTAAGCACCAACTATTGTGGGGAAGAGCTTAACATGTTATATGCTGGCCTTCTTCTCAGGCTTGCAGTGAGATTTCCACAATTAGCTGCTGTGTGCTCTGGAACCATGCTCACAGACTTGACGTGGCTTCCTCTTTAGGTCCTTTGTTTAGAGGTTCTGTTCATCTAGTGTTCAGGGGACTTCCGAGGTCAAATGTTGTATAAATTATTTGTAATTTTGATGTGATCCTGGGAGGCAGTTCGGAAAGTGTCCGTCTATTCAGCCATCTTACTGGAACCCTCTCTTCCTTCTTCTTGAAGAACTCCATGTGCTACCTTTCCTAAAACACTCATCTAGTGATGCTCTGCCAGTTCTCCAAACACTTCAAAAATTTTATGGATGACCTGGATGACTGACTTCCTCTTTATCATAATGTCAACATTGATGCAAATAATCAGTTCAATTTCGTATGTATTCTCTGTATTCCTTGATCACCATAATTCCAATAATCTTTCCCTCTAGCCATTCACCTCGCCTTAACCAATAGCTTTCATGGCAACGCCCAAGACCTTGTCATTACCAGTAATTGTCAATATTCCTCTCTTTGGCAACCACCTCCTATCTTTCCACCTTACTGACTCTTGTACTGATAATCTAACAATTATTTTAGTCATCAAATCTTCACTGTCCATCACCTACCTTACGTCCTCACCTCCCTACTTATTCAGGTCAGAGTCCATAGTCTGTCACTAAAATCACTCCCTAGCAATCTCCATTAACTCTTTTTCTTTTTTTCCTACTTTACTTTCCTGGCAAACTCCAATTTGGCTTAAACCCAAAGGGACTGGTTCCACATCAGTAATGTAACAGCTGAAAATGTCTGAATAAACACCCCTCCATACCGACTAGCCTCATTTAAATTTATAATCTTAAATCTCAAATGAATCTTTTTCACTGCCTGGCAGCTTATATATCATTTAGTTAATTCAATCTCCCACTCTGTTGTGTATATTTTCACCGTCTTCTCTCTCAACAAACATTTAATACCCTCCCCTTCCTCACTAAAAGTTGATAAACTTTCCTGTCATTTCACTGAAAAAATAAAAACATTCAGAAGAGAACTATGGTGTCTTCTTACCACCAATTTTCCTTCAGTTGCCTTCTCTCCTTACTCCTTTCCAAGGCCTTGCCTTCCACTTCTGCGCTGGATGCCATTCCACCTGTCTAGTCAAATACGTTTTAGGCTTGAAGCTATTTCTCTCTGCTGGACTATTGGTTTTATCTCTTTATTGAATTATTTCTATCACTGTAAACATGTGACCACACACACATTATTTCTATCAGAGTACCAAAAAAAAAGTACTCGGATGATTCTACTTGCCCTTTCAACCATTGCTCTATTCAATTCTCCATTTTATATCAAAATTCCTCAAAATTTGCCTTTACTCATTTTCTCCATTTTCTTACCTATCACCCTCTCTTAGTTTACTTCAGTTAGGAATTTTCCTCCCATAGTTTTTTTCCATGAAACCTACTGTTGAGAAGTTATGAATGACCTCCATCTTGGCAAACTATTAATCAATTGCATGCCTCTTCCATCTTACTTCACTGTCAGCAGTGTTTGACATAGGAAATAATTTCTTTCTACTTGAAAAATCTTTTTTTGTTTTAGCTGAGCCATCCTGCCACCTGTTGGCAGCTCAACGGCAACTCAGCTCAGGCTGGCATCGAACCTCCATTGCTCAGAGCTCAGCTCACACTCTTGAGTGAGCTCTTAACCAACTGAGCCACTTGGCCGGCCCTTGAGAAATCTTTATTGAATTGCCTTCCAAACATGATCTTCTCCTGATTTTCTTCCTACTTCACTGGCCACTTCTGCTTAGTGCTTGACTGTCTCCTCCTTGAACTTTCCAAGGTCATATTGCCTAAGAATATATTAGTATGTTTCTTTTCATCTCTTCTACATTCATCATGATGCGAGTCATCTCATCCCTTGATTTTGAATATCAGAGATATGGCAATGCCTCCAATTATGTATTCAACCCTGGATCTTTTCCATGACTTTCAAACGTATATCCAACTGCCTTCATGACAGGCACTTGGATATTTCAAACACGTTCAAAACAAAACTCCTGAATCCCTCCAAATTAATCTCTTCCCCAACTTCCCCATCTCAGTTAACGGTACTATATATTCACCCAGATATTCAGACTAAAAACCTGGTAATTAATCTTGATTTATCTCTTTACTCCCAAATCTAACAAATTCAGCAGCAATCTTCCAAAACTGTAAATCATACCACGTTCCTGTCCCATAATTCTCTAATAGCTTCCCATTAAAATTAAACTCCAAAATTTTTACATTGACACCCAAAAATCTGCATGGTCCACCTCTGTCTGTCTCTTCTCATCTGCTAACTCACCCCCACCCCATAAAAAATACCACTTGCATGACATAAGTGCTCTGTTCTTCTTCAATTATATAAAATGTCTTCTCACTTCAGGAACTTGCCAATTGCTATCCCTCCTTCTGAAGCACTTTTCTCCCTTATCCTCATCTAATTTAATATCATATATTTTAATATCCCTGGGCATATATTACACCATTAGAGAGGCCTTTTCTCAGTCCTGTATCTCAAATAGCCACTCACTACTCTATAACTCTCTTCTTTCCCTTATATTTGTTTCTTCATAGAATTTACCACCACCCAAAGTCATATTGTTTACTGGCTTATTTTCTGTGGCCCTTCTAGAATTTTAATCTTCCAGAGGTAGAAATTTTGTATTATTTACTGTTGTATTCATGAAAACCTGTTCAGTGAATGAATAACTATGTTCAACATGATATAGAATATATTAAAAATAAGAGAGAAACTCACAGCTCAAGAAAATAAGTAAAATTGACTAGCTCTTTAGTTGTAAGGAAAAAAGGAATTGGTAATGCAGTGCTTAAATTTTATAACTCAGTATAACTTCTAATTTTGAAAAATTCTCATTGGTATTTTTGAAATTGCCTCTATGGAGTTGCCTGCCTACCACCAGTAGTCAGGATATAAATGCATCCCTGACCCAGGCTGATATCTTGGCATTTTTATTCACCTATTCTTAGGGGATAACCTATGCTGGGTTTTCAGGGAAAACAAAGCAAGACCAACTTGATGACTGATTTTGGAGAGTGATGATTCACTTAGAGTTTTCTAAAATAGTATGGTGTTTCAAATTGTAGAAGTATTGTAAAATAGATAATTCAGGAATAAAAAGTAATTATTATAGTTGGCTGGAATAAGCTGAATCTATGGAAAAACTAAACATAATTTCATTCATAATGATACAGCATTTTACTTCCAATCATTAGTAAACTCTTATTCCCCAGTCAAAATAAAACATTTGAACAATTTACTCCTATTCAAAACCAGCAGCATTAACACATTACTGAGATAGCACAATTCTCAATTTGTCATGAAACATATTGAAAAGCAGCCTTTTGTTTTTTATATAAGAGCAGAAGACGAATTTACTATATTTAATAATATTCAGCCCTGGGAACAGACAATTCTTCTTGAGCACATCCTGCTTCAAGCAACATCTTGATACTCAAAATTCTAGCTTCCTCTTTTGCAAAAAAGAGCTAAATTGGTGGCTCAACAATAGCAAACATGATCTAGGAAAAGTCTAATGTAGATTTCATTGCCCACCATGTCCATCCAGATGGAGAAAGCACAGACCTTGAGACCTAATTTAGGACAGAGAGCTGGAAATTGGCAATATGAGCATTGAAACCTACGGCCTATTATTAGGCCTCTCTTGCTTCTGAAAAGTCTACTGTAAACATGACCCAATTATACTCACCCAAATTGTGAGCTAGTGAACCCTGGAATAAGTTGTTCCCCACTTCTTTTTTTTTTTTTTTTTTTCTCTCACTAGCTCAGGAGCCTTGAATGGCTGTCAGGAAGCTTACATTCAAGTCCAAACATTACTTCTCATCTACTATGATTTTTGAGTCATTTTATTCCACTATTCTTAGGTCTCCTCATCTATAAAACACCTTCAAACTAAAATTCTTATTTTAAATTACATTTCAAGTTAAATTTTTATTTACACTTCAAGTTAAATTCTTATATTCACCTAAGGTTTATTATCCCTTAGCATTAAGTTCATACAACAAATAATGAAATAAAACTCAAATTTACATTTTTAGTACTAATTATTGCATGTGTGCAATAATTAGCAAACAAAAGATGATTGTTTTGTAGATAGTCATTAAGATGAAGGGTTCTTAATGCCGGGACCACTTAAGTAGTGAAACATTTGATAAGCGTTAATGAATACTGTAATTATTTAATATTACAACAGGATCTTTAAAAGTTCTTACTCTCCTTGATCTTGCTGTGCAGAGCCCAGAAAAGTAAAATATCAATGGACAGAAAGGTCCTAAATATATTTTATAATTTACCAGCTTTATTGATGGTTTCCAGAAAAACCTGTATTTTAAAAGGAAATGGGCATTACAGTCAGATGGATTTGGATTCCAGTTCCAGCTTCATCACTTACCAACTGGTTGACCTTAAGCAATTAAACACCCATCAATTAATATTAACTTTACATGGGTGGAAATTCATTTTCTTCTACAATATGCTGTATTCCCACTAGGGCTCAGCATATTGTAAATATTCTTTGAAAGGATGTACCTCTCAGATATCAGGCTTCATTAGGAAATGAAGATAATAAAATAATACCTTAATGCTTTATTTTAGAATTCCGAAGGCATTTTTTGTAAAAGCCAGTGGTAGAGCCTATGGCACTTTGCAGGTGCTTTAAATATGCTTGTTTCTTTCCTTTACCCATTATAAAATAAAACAAGGTCAGGTGAAAAGTAGATATCTTTCACAAAAATAAATATTTAAGTACATATCTATAAAAGCAATGAAACACGACAATATATAATTTAATATCAATTAAGTTTCACTTTAAGGGGTAACTCGATAGAAAATGCTCACTTCATCACTCTCTCATTCCTGAAATTACAACCAATGCCATTCTCAATGGGCACTTTTGTGTCATCTCATTTAATTAATTTTTATGACGAGTCCCAAGACAATACTTTTGGTCAAGGGCAAGCTGCTTTACTAGATTCCTAGATCCTCAAGTTCAGTGATGGGGCTTAGCATATGGGGTCTGGCTGAGCCACAGGAAGTTGCTGATACTTGGCCATTATGATCTATAGGAATGGCAATTCCATATGGCTCAGCCAGTAGCTAGTAAATAAATATTTATTTTTTTAAATGCAGGAGTCAAAGAGCAACTTTAATTTTAGTTCTTAATTCTCAGCGTATAGTGGGCCTATCAGTGATGTTCTAATATATGATTAGAAACATAATATAAACAATAAACTAAGATCATTATGTTAAATATCTTGCCTTGGGCTGTGTGCTCTTGCATCACTGAAACTGAAACCCGAGTAACTGCTTATTTGCATTATTTCTTATACATTGGGATATCCCCTCCCCATCCACCCAACGACCTGTATAAGGTCTTCCTGCCCATTCCACCTGACTCCTTAAGATTCAGGTCAAATTCTATCTCCTCCATTACACTTCCCCAGGCATGCTCTTTCTGTGCTCCTACTCCACGCTTCTATCTATGTACATTACTCATTAGAGTATAGAATCTATTCCTATGAACATGTATCTGCTTCTACAGAATTTGAAATCAAATAGTTATTGAATCTCAAGTGTACAGGCACACTGAAAGAAATCTATGGTTCTTCGGATCTTTCATTTGAAAAATTCACTTATTTTTATTTTGGAGTTTCCTTATATGTAAATCATACTTTAAAAAATCTACACAGCAAGGCTTTTCCCACATTTTTACAAAAAAAGCAAATACATTCCTGGATTACACAAAATGGAATAATGAGAGGTTTTACGTTAAGTGAAATATAAAATATGGCAACTGTCAGCCATGTTTACTTCATTACTATGTATTAAACAAGAACAAAAAAAAAAACTTACCAGTCTCAGAAGTCCTTACAGAGAGTAAAGAAGATAGCTGATTGCCATGACCCAATCTAGTGTATGACCTTATAGAAATGTTATAGAGGGTGTAAGGTTTCAAGTCTCTTAAAATAATGTTTGTCGTTGAGGTGTTCTTCATAAATAAGGTATTTGTATTTTTATAGAGAACTTCATAAGCAACAATAATCCCATTGGGTTTCTCAGGTGGTAACCACTTCAAACTTATTTCACTTGCAGTAACACTAATAACTTCAACATCTTGAGGTGATGATTCTGGTTCTGAGAGAAGAAAAGAAAAATTTAAATACATGTATTTTCTTCATGTTTATTGCTTCAGACTATAATGGCAGCAGGACGTAGGTGGCAATAAACACTCAACACCACTTGCTTCTTTTTATTAAAACTGCACCTGATAGTCTTACCATCTTCTGGAGTTCTCACAAAGATGTCATTTTCTTCAGACAAAGAACTTTCTCCCACTTGGGTTGAGGCAGCCACTCTCATTTTATATTTTGTGTATTTCTTTAACCCTATAAAAAGAACAGGCAATTTGTTTAAAATCCTTAAAATAACACTCTTGGATTAGTGCCACTTGACATAGGCATAATGAAAACAATTCATTTGGGAGACTTGCTCCCCACGTCAGTTTCTTTATAACCCCCATCACCCCAAATTCTTTGGATTTACAGGTTCTTCCATGTTGATGATGTTTTAGTTTTTTCCTAAAATATTAAGGCAATAATTTGAGGCTGAAAATTAATTTTTGGCACAGTACAAGGAGTATAGTTAGTTGACTTGGCACACACACCATGCCAGCTGATTTACTTCAGTTGATTTTCACATTCATTCATTCAAGCCTTCAATGCTGAATTATTTAAATATACCAGACATAAAGTTCCCTGAGGTATGTATACTCCTATGATACTTGTGATCTGATGATTTTATTTTGCAGACAATGTAAAGTAAAACACATTTTATCAAATAATTTCTTCACATATTTTTCAAGATCTCCATGGCAGCATAGGACAACAAAACATGAAATGATGAAGCATGGGTCCTACAAAAGGAATAAGGCATAGAGAGATGCATATTTTCCATCGGAATAGAAATGTTAAAAAAAAACAAAAAACAAAAAACTTTTTTCTACCTGTTATGAGAAGGCTGTTATCTAAAGTAGTCATCTGAAATGCTCTGTTTGTATCCAGTTCCATTGCATAAATTGTATAATGAGTTATTTTTCCATTGGGATATTCTGGAGGATCCCAATATAGCAAAATAGATGAAGAACTAATATTTTTATAGTTTATAACCTGAATGGAGCTTGGCACTTGAAAAGAAGAATGAACAATTAATATGAGTGAAAATAAAAAGTATTATAGTGTGCAAGAGCAATACTTGCAAGTAATTATTTCAAAGGAAATACATTCTTACCTTGCTCAAGTGTCCTAACATTGAGGACCGTTGGTGGTCCTTCTCCCATGATGGTGAAAGCAGATACACTAATCATGTGCTCAGTGAAAGGTACAAGTCTCCTGATAACGTAAGACAGCTGTTCAGCAGCAATGTCTGTGATATAGTGATTCCATGTAGTTCCTATTTGAATCAAAGGTGTTTGACTTCAGGATCAAAATTATTTTTGCTCACACAGTGAAATCTTAAATCTGATTTCACATTATTCATTAATCTCTCCATGCACTCCCTTGTATGAAAGGTAGATATATAATTAATAATAAATATACTGAATACTCCCCAACAATATCTATAAACATTTTGTGCTCATAATGTAGTTTTGCTACTTAGTATATACTATCCTAGAACATGAGACTAGAGTTTGGTGAAAACATAACTTTCTAAAACTGTTTGGCTAGGAATTTTTTTCTAAAAAGACAGACTAGACATTCATATAAAATTAAAATGTGATAAGTCAATGCTAGGTTATAATGTGAGAGTCATAGAAATGAGACTCCAAATTCATCATACTTTCACTAAACCCAATAATATGTTAAAGCAAATATGTTTGGATAACTCATACAGAAATCTGCCTCAACGAGGATTTCAAATAATGTTAGATTTTTTTATTTCTTTAGAACTCGTACTTCTAATAATGTTAATGAGCAATCTCGTCAAACTTGAAGTGTTTTAGGAAACATCTATATCAGAAACTGTGAGCCTATTAATTTGTAATGTTTTCTCCAGTCTTCTTTGCATAGCAAAAATACATCAGTAAATGAAATAAACATATACTGAATATAATGAGATATTTTTTGACTGGTTTTGCCATCAAAAAAAATATATAACAGTTATAAATTGGAATGGGACAAATGCCAAAACAGAGAAAATGCAAGGAAAAAATATTCTTCTCACTTAGCATTTTAGAAAACCCAGTGAGATCATTTAAATGTGTTGTCTAACCAAGTATTTTTAATTTGCTATATGTGACATTCTCATTTTAGAAACAATAAGATCCACTGACCCTGAAGAGCAAGTGTACACACTAATGACATCACCACACCATCGGGGTCACCTACACCTGTTTATCACCGCATGCGCCAGAGTTGTAACTTTCTGACCTATGTACCTTTAGTGACATTTGAAAACCTATTAGTCAAAAGCTGCAGAGAGTGTGAGGCCTGTGAATGATTTGAAGATATGTTAATCCCTTCCCATCACACCTGCTTTGGCAACTGTAATAACTGATTGTCTATGCAGCTTGGCCAGAGACTCTAGGGTGCTACTTTCTCGAGAAGGAAGGTCAAATGGGTTAGGAGGGGCCCGCTCCCGCCTGTGTGGCATTTCCATTTGCTGCATGAGGTTATCCGACAGTTAAAGAAGAAAAAAAATTGGACTCCAGCCCATGAACCATTAATAATTTGGTTGAACTCTAAGCTAAGGTTCATATTCGTGCTAGCTTGCACTGGCAATTTAAATACAATTCTTGCAACGTAAAAATTGTACATACCAACTCTTAAATGCCGGTCGTCAGCTCTATTCCTTGCAGGAAAATTATTATGCTGATGACTGTTATACATAACTGAAGCAATTGAGTACAGGTCAGAAGATATCTCTGCTGAACCCTCAAATATTCCTGCCATTGACTCTACTATGTTCATAGTTTCTTGAGCGATGGGGTTGTTTATATACTGTAAATAAAAAGTCATTTACAAAGCCTGTTTGTAACCATTACACTTAATAATGACTTCTCTATGATATTAGTTTAAGAAACTAGTACCTTTGGAATCACGCTTTTTTAAAAAGATATTATTTCCATGACTATGCCTCTTTCACATTCCAAAATTTCATTCTGAAGCTACCAATATCCTGCATCCTTGTAACACATTGTGATCACTCCTATATCGTAGAAGACGAATACTACATTGTGGGAAGAGGCGAATATTTGTTTCTGAAGTCAGTTATTGTAAAATGAGGTACCCTCATGCAAAGGTTTCATGACTAAAATATTTTAACTACTTCTCCCCAAAAAGATAAGAGTTCTAGGCATACTGCTTTATTTAAAATGTGTTTTGCTTCGCTGTAAGGATACATACAGACAAACAATGGGAGGCAGAGAAAATAGGGAGACAAAGAGGCATGTCCCCAAAAAAAGAAGAGAACAAAGCACCAAAAAAAGTACTAAACAAAATAAAGCCAAGCCATCTACCAGACACAGAGTTCAAAACACTGGTTATAAGGATGCTCAATGATCTCAGGGAGAACTTCCATAAAAAAGATAGAAAACATAAAAATGGAGATAGAAAACATAAAAAAGAACCAGTCAGAAATAAAGAATACAATAACAGAAATGAAGAATAATTTACAGGGAATCAACAGTAGATTAGATAAAGCAGAGGACAGAATTAGCAATTTAGAAGATAGTAGAAAACACGTAATCAGAGCAGCAAAAAAGAAAAAGGAACCTAAAAAATTTAGGAGAGCTTAAGGGGTCTCTGGGATAACCTCAAGCATACCATCATAGGAGTACCAGAAGAAGGAGAGAGAGAGCCAGGAATTTAAAATCTATTTGAAGAAATAATGATGGAAAACTTCCAGAAATGTGAAGGAAATGAATATTCAGGTCCCAGAAGTGCTGAGAGAAACCCAAAGAGGCCCACACCAAGCACATCATAAATAAAATGCCAAAGGTTAAAGACAAAGAGAGAATCTTAAAAGTAGCAAAAGAAAAGCAGTTATTTACTTACAAGGGAGCTCCCATGAGGCTATCAGCTGCTTTCCCAACAGAAACTTTGCAGGCCAGAAGGGATTGGCAGGAAATAGTCAAAGACTGAAAGCAAGGACCTATAACCAAGATTTCTCTATCCAGCAAGACTATCATTTAGAATGGAAGATAAAGAGATTCCCAGACAAGAAAAAGCTAAGAGTTCATCAACACCATACCAGTATTACAAGGAATCTTAGAGGGACTTAAGATGAAATAAATAAATAAATAAAAGATAAAAAATATTAATAAAATGGCAATAACTACATATCTGTCAACAATTACTTTAAATGTAAATGGATTAAATGCTCCAATCAAAAGACATAGGGTGGTTGAATGGATGAGAAAACAAGACCCTTACATATGCTGCCTACAAGACACTCATGTCAGATTGAAAGACACACATAGACTGAAAGTAAAGAGATGGAAAAAGATATTTCATGAAAACAGAAATGAAAAAAAAAATGGGGTAGCAATACTTATAATACCAGACAAAATAGACTTTAAAACAAAGGCTGCAACAAGAGACAAATGAGGATCTAGTAATCCCACTTCTGGGTATTTATCTGAAAAAAAACCCAAAATGCTACTTCAAGGGAACGTGTGCTTCCATATGTTAATTGCAGCATTATTTACAATAGCCAAGATATGAAGGTCCCCCAGGTTTCCCTGAATGGATGAACGGATAAAGAAGAGGAGGTACATATATATAATGGAATATTATCCAGTTATAGAAAAGGAATGAAATCTTGCCATCTGCAACCACATAGATGGTCCTAGAGGGTATTGTGTTAAGTGTAGTAAGTCAGACAGAGAAAGACAAATGTCACATGATTTCACATATAAGTGGAACCTAAAGCACAAAATAAACTAGAAACAAACTCACAGAGAACATTGTGATGGTTGCCAGATGGGAGGGGGTTAGGGATACATGAAAAAGGGGATGGGATTAAGAAGTACAAATTGGGGCCGGCAGAGTGGCACGGTGGTTAAGAGCTGGCTTGGGATGCCTAGAGGCCCTGGTTCAGATCCCACATATGAGGGCCAGTGATACTGCTCTCTAAAAAAAAAAAAAGAAGTACAAATTGTTACATGGCTGTTACACAGTAGTAATGGGGCTGTAGGGTATAACATAAGGAATATAGTCAGTAATATTGTAGTTATGTATAATATCAGATGGGTACTAGATTTATTGGGGTGATAGATGGGAGGGAGGTTGGAGAACAGGGTGAAAAAAGTGCAGAGATTAAGAAATATAATTTGGTAGTTACAAAATAGTCATAGAGATGTAAAGTAAAACACAAAGAATACAGTCAATAATTTGGTAATAACTATGTATAGTGTCAGGTGGGTACTAGACTAGTCAGGGGGATCACTTCTTAAATTATATACATGTTTAACCACTGTGCTGTACACATACAATTAATATAATATTGAATGTCAACTGTAATTGAAAACTTAAAAGTTAGGGGACAAGAGCTGGCTAAGTGGCTCAGTTGGTTAAGAGCTCGCTCAAGAATGTGAGCTGAGCTTTGAGCAACAGCAGTTCAATGCCCAGCCCGAGCTGAGCTGCCACTGAGCTGCCAACAGGTGGCAGGATACCTCAGCTAAAAAAAAAAAAAAATTAGGGGACAAAGTTAAAGGGGAATTAAAGGTTCAAATTTGCAGGTATAAAACAAGTCTTGGGAATGTAATATACAGAACAGGAAATATAATCAGTAATATTGTGATAGTGTTGTATGGTGTCAGATAGTTGCTGAACTTATCACAGTGGTCAATTTTTTTAGGTATATAAATGTTGAATACTATGGTGTATACCTGAAACTAATATAATATTGTATGTTAGCTATATTTTAATAAAAATCCTTAAAAATTATTTAAAAAAAAAAGAAAATCATCATATTCCTTCTCAATTCCATACTCTTGTACACTTGGAATTTATAATTAATTAGGTTTTATTTATTTATATAATATAGGTTTTATTTATTTATACCTGCCTTTTAATTATCTTAAAAGTTTTGGGGTTGTCTTTACTCTTAGAGACAAAAAGTTTTTTTATTTCTTATTAACAGAGCACTTAGTATTTTTCAAAAAAAGAAAAATAGTAGATGCTCAGGAAAAATCTCAGGAAGGCAAGGCATTTTAAGCATTTACTTATTTAATTATCTACAAAGCCAGGTTTTTTAAATATTAACTTTTCTGAGAGATAAAAAAGTTGAGAAAAGATTCAAGAAAATTTCCAGTGCTCTAAATGATATTTTTGAAATCAAATGATCTCAATTTCTTTACAGCTTTAGTCAGCAAAGTATTATGATAAAAAGCAGGGCACTCCTAAAAGATCTACTCTAAAAATGTTGTTATAAAGAACGCTGGAAAAGGAATCCTAGATGGTCTGTTGTCTTCCGAAGGCTCATTTCAGTTCTGCCTCCACAGGGAAATCATGGAGGGCATGAGTCACAAGCACATAATTCAGAGATTCTCTGGTATTTCAGTCAATAGCTTATGCCTGAACCACACAGCTGTTTCCACTATCAATCAGGCACTCTGAGAATCTCCTTGTACAAACCACTAGAGGAGGCACGATTAGGTAGTACGAAAAATTTCCTCCTGAACTATGAACTTGCATCAAATCTCTCAGTATTTTATACCCACATAAGACAAATTATTGAGAGTAAACCATAGCATCCCATCAGTTAACTAAATTGAGCATCTCTGTTAACATACTGCCATTTCAACATAAGAGCTGACCTGAATACTTCCAACTATCTGAAATTCTCCCAAATTCTGATATTCATTGGAAAGACTCTCCCTAACTTGGGATTTAAGTGTTGGTTTCATAATAACCCAGAATGTTACTAATTATCACCAAGTGTTCCATGTCATGATATTACTCATACTGTGCCTCTCTATATATGAAAAAAGCATTATATATATATATATATATATATATATATATATATATATATATGTCAGATTTTTCAAAGGATGAAAAAGAAAAAATCTTAAGAACAAAAATGTTGGGAAACAATCAGAACTTAAGAGAGTAATTGTAATCATAAGGAGCAGAGAGAAGCAGAAGTGGAAATAAAGGAAATTCAAGGAAAAAGATACTGATTGCAACTTCCAAAAGTGTTGGACTCATTGAATTGATCCAGAGTTCTCATCCTCAGCACTGACATTCTGTCTTAGATAATTTTGTTTGTTTTAGGGAGCTGTTGTGGGCACTGTGAGATGTTTCACAGTATCCCCGGTCTATACCCACTAGAAGCATCCTCCCAGCTGTAACAACTAAAAATGTCTTCAGAGATTGACAAATGTCTCCTGGAAAGCAAAATCACCCCCAGTTGAGAACAACTGAGTCAGGGAAGTTCACAATTCATCATGAAAGGCCTCTTATAAACTACCCAGGAATCTTTGGAATTTATGTGAAAGAATTAGAAGTCCTTTGAGGTAAATTCCTAATCCACCTGAATAAACCGACTTGATTCTACATGTAATAATCTTCATTATAGTTAATCTTATTTTATTTAAAAGAAGCCCTATTACATCTACCAATTTAGAGTCACTTGAAGTATGCTGAATTGAATTGATGAAAATTTTGATTTATTCTTAAGAAATGTTTCTATATTTTATTATAGACCATTAGATGATTTACGCTATCTATTATCAAGCAAAGGTAAAAAGAACAGTTTGCAATTCACATGTGTTTGGAAACCTCATAACAGATACTGTGTCATTCTGCACATTATTTGTGTGAACAGATACTTAAATGCTCGATTCTGTTTATCTTCCTAATGCTCAATGAAGTAAACTTGTCTCAAGCATTCATAAATGGCTCTGGAGCCTTGTCCTCATCCTTATCCCATAGCAATTGGCCAACCAGTTAGCTGGCTTTCTTCTCATGTTCACCAGTGACAAACATTTATATACTTGAGAAATATATTGCATGAAAAGATATATCTGTACTAATATCAGAAATTTGTATCACTAGCTAGGAAGATGGTGTATTTGGGGAGAAAAAGGTCCCGAGCTTCTACTGGAGAATAAGCACAGGACGAGATCTGAATGTGAAATTCAACTAAAGAGCAGTCCACGGAGAGATAACTTGAAGGTTTTCACACTTCAGTCTCAGTAGAAGGAGCCTCCCAAAGAAATTAATTTTGTTCTTTGCATTGATAAAAGTAGAAATTTACACCAAAGGAGAAAAATAATTCTGTTTAATTTGGCTCTAATCAAACTACATATGGAATACTGTGTTCAGCTGAGGAAGAGGCTCATTGACAAATAGGAAAATGTACACAGGAGAGTAACAAATAAATGAAGGACCTGGAAACCATGACCATTGCCTTCAATTAATCAAAAGTTAAACAATTAGGGATGATTGTTACTCCTGCAAAGACTAACATTTAAAGTTACCATGTATCAAATACAGTGTTAAACACTTTTATCCATGAGCCATCATGTCATCATAGCCCAAAATGATAGATATTATTATCACCATGTTACAGTCATCTGTTCAAGTTCACAAAACTACTGATAACAGAGGTGGGATTGAAACTCATTGCCCTAGTTCCAAATCCCAAACTCAAGGCCACTGTAACCTACTGTGTGGGTCTAGTGAGGAGAAAACTGGAGACTGTTCCTGAGCAGCAGACACATAATGCAGTTAATCCCAATGACAAAGGAGGAGATAAAGGGGTGAGGCAGCCCTGGTCCGGCAGCAGCCATTACTCAGAGGAGAATGAAGATAAACTGACGAGCCCACCTCTTCCAGCCCACCCTGCCCCCACCTGGTCTAGGACCAGATGGCTTCACTAGTGAATTCTACCAAAACATTCAAAGATGATTTATTACCTGTCTTCCTCAAATTCTTCTAAAAAATTGAGGAAGAGGCAATACTTCCTAACTCATTTTACGAGGCCAACCTTACCCTGATACCCCAAACTGGTAAAGGTAACACAAAAAAAGGAAACTACAGACCAATATCTCTAATGAATACAGAGGCAAAATTCCTAAACAAAATACAGGCAAATCAAATACAATGCATTAAAAATATTATACATCACAATAGAGTGGGCTTCATCCCAGGAGCACAGGGATGGTTCAACATGTGCAGATTAAGCAATATGATACACCACATAAACAAAATATAGAATAAAAATCATATGATTGTATTAATAGATGCAGAAAAAGTATTTCACAAGATACACACCCATTCATGATTAAAACAATTAATAAAATGGGCATAGAAGAAAAGCACCTCAACATAATAGAGCCCATGTATGACAAACCCTAGGATAAAATCATACTTAATGGTGAAAAACTGAAAGCTTTTCCTCTGAAATCAGGAACAAGACAGGGATGCCCCCTATCGCTACTGCTATTCAACATAGTATTGGAAGTCCTCGCCAACATAGTATTAGAAGCCCTAGACAGAGCAATGAAGCAAGAGAAATAAATAAAAGACTTCCAAATTGGAAATGAAAAACTTAAAATTGTCACTTTTTGCAGATGACATGACATTTTACATAGAAAACCCTAATAACTCCACCAAAAAATATTAGAAACAATAAACAAATACAGTAAAGTTGCAGGATACAAAAATCAATGTACAAAAATCTATTGCATTCCTATATACTAACAATGAAACTTCAGAAAAAAAGAAATGAGAACAATTCCTTTTGTAACTGCAACTAAAAAAGTAAAATACCTAGCAATAAGTTTAACAAAGGATATGAAGGACCTATCCACTGAAAACTCTAAGTCATTGTTAAAAGAAATTAAAGAAGACACAAAGAAATGGAAAGATATTCCACATTCATGGATTGGAAGAATCAAGATAGTTAAAATGGTCATATTACCCAAAGCAATATACAGATTTAATGCAATACCCATCAAAATACCAATGGCATTTTTTAAAGAAATAGAACAAAAAAAATCATCAGGTTTGTACGGAATCACAAAAGACCCCAAATAGCCAAAGCAGTCCTGAAAAAAATAACAAGGCTGGAGGTATCACACTACTGATTTCAATTTATACTATAAAATGACAATAATCAAAACAGCATGGTATTGTCAGAAAAACAGACACACAGAACAATGGAATAGAATTGAGAACCCAGAATAAACCCACATATACATTGGCAGATAATTTTTGACAAAGGAGCCAAAAACATACCATGGAAGAAAAAAAGCCTCTTCAATAAATGGTGCTGGGAAAATGGGAAAGCCATGTGCAAAAGAATGCAAGTAGACTACTATCTGTCACCATATACAGAAATTAACCCAAAACGGATCAAAGACCTAAACATAAAACCTGAAACAATAAATTGGATAGATAAAAGTATAGGTACTAGGGCCAGCCAAGTGGCGCGGTAGTTAAGTGCTGGCTTGGGAAGCCAGCGGGAAGGCCAGTGATACTGCCCTCAAAAAAAAAAAAAAGTATAGGTATTAAACTTATGGACGTTTGATTCAGAGAGGATTTTATGAATTTGACCTCAAAGACATGAGAAGTAAAGGCAAAAATAAATGAAGAAGACTATATCAAACCAGAAAGCTTCTGGACAGCATAAGAAACCATCAACAAAACAAAGTGACAACCAACCAAATGGCAGAAGATATTTCAAACAACACCTCCAATAAGGGGGTAATATCCAAAATATATAAAGACCTCATTCAACTCAAGAACAAAAAAGCCAAAAAATCCAATTAAGAAAGGGGCAGAGGACCTGAACAGACATCTTCCCAAGAAGACATATAAATAGTCAACAGATGTAGGAATAAATGCTCAACTTCACTAGCTATTGGGAAAATAAATCAAAACCACAATGTGATACCACCTCATACCTGTTAGAATGGCTATCATCAAGACAAGTAATAACAAGTGTTGGAGATGATGTGGAGAAATAGGAACCCTCAGACACTAGTGGGGGGAACGTAAATTGGTACAGCCACTATGGAAAATAGTATGAAGGTTCCTCAAAAAATTAAGAATAGAATTACCATATGACCCAGGAATCCCTCTTTTGGGTATCTACCCTGAAAATCTGAAAATACTTATTCATAAAGATATATGTACCCCTGTCTATGTTCATTGCAGTATTATTCACAGTGGCCAAAACATGGAAACAACCAAAGTGTCCTTGGATAGATGATTGGATTAAAAAGATGTGATACATATATACAGTGGAATATTACTCAGCCATAAGATAAAATATTTCCATTTGCAACAACATGGATGGATCTTGAGATTTTTATGCTAAGCAAAATAAATCAGACAGAAGAAGTCGAGAACCATATGACTCCACTCATATGTGGGATATAAAACTGAAAGCAACAAACAAACAAACAAACAAACAAAATCATAGATATAGACAACAGTTTAGTGGTTACCAGAGGGTAAGGGGGAATGGGGGAGGTAGAAGAGAGAAAAGAGGATCAAATATATGGGGAATAGAAGAAGAACTGATTCTGGGTGTTGAACACAATGCAATATATAGATAATGTATTATAGAAATGTACACTTGAAACCCATATAATTTTACTATCTAATGTCACCCCAATAAATTGAATAGATTAAAAATTAATAAAATAAATAAAAATTAAATTTTTAAAGAGTGAATGGAAGAAAAAAGCCCTGATCCTGAGAAAGGTACCAAAGTCAAGGAAAAGGATAATAAATGAATACACAAAGCCATAGGCTTTGTCTGTTAGCTCATGTACTCCATACCCTGTATGGTGGGTATATATAAGCCCCACTTTAAAAATGAGGGTACCAAGTCTCCAAAAGTTGGTTTGGCTGAGGTCACAGAGCTAGAACAATGCAGAGTCAAGGCTAGGATCCCTGTTCATTTGGATTTAGAGCCTCTGCCACATCTGTCTCCCCACCAAAACCACCTGAAAGGAGAGCCCAAACACCAGTTGTATAAGAAATCAGAAATATCTATAATGGGCCTGATCTAATGAAGAAAGATACCATCACAAAAATAGAGAGAAATATAACATTTCCTTTTATTGAGGAAGGACAAGGAAACTAATACTGAGTGCCAACCACAGTGAATGGTCCAATGCCATGATTAATAATCATAACCAATCAGTTATTTATCACAATACTTACTACATGCCAGGCACAGTTCTAAATTCTTTACACACATGAATCCATTAAATCCTCTTTACCAGCCATTTGTTTTAGGGATTCTTATAATCCCTATCTTAAAGAAGAGAAAGCTGAAGTTTAGATACATCAGGCCAATTTTCCCAAGGTTAAATAACCAGGAGAGGCAAAACCAAGATTTAAACCCAAGCACTCTGTCTCCTAGGTCAATGCTCTTTATCTCTCTGTTATACAGCCCAGTAAGTGACCAAAGTAGGATATGAATCCAGATTTATATGGTTTCAAAGCTCACATTCTCTCTATCGTGTCACAGGGATTGCAGATCGTATAAACAGAGGCTGAATCACAGAGCAACCTTTCCAGAACCTCTTCCCTCCAAGAGAAATACAGGTGTATCTGGCCATTCGATAGGTGTCATTAGCAGAAGTGGGAGGAGACCTGAGCCTAGTCCTAAAAATGCTAAGTATGGAATTTAAATCCTCTCAGCAGGAGCAAAGAGTTAAGCTTTTGCCCTTTGTCTGAGTATTAGAGAAATATATCTCAACATCTTTAGTACAAAAGAAAGGAGTCAACATAGGATTAAAATTTAACCCTAGTCTGGAGATGGTGAACAACTTGGAGTAATTAGTCCTACATGGCCAGAGTGCATTAAGCACATAGTAGGTCAACTTTCAAATAGATACCAGAAATAGAGGAAGGCTGGGACTAGAAACAGAGTGAACAATACCGGGGGTGCCAAACAAATGTACACATTTTTCATTTTTCAAAGTTTTCAAAGTTGAATTGAATTATGGTAGCAATGGTGTTTTCTCAAAAGATGGTGTTAATCAAATGAATGTTAGTGTCATTCATTGTATTACAATTTTAAGACAGTTTTTTCCTTTCTTAAAATGTGTATACATTTTTTTTTTGGCCCCTCTGTATATGTGGGGAAAATACCAGCACAATTAGAAGAAGCAGTGATTTTGAACAAAGCAGTGGAAGCCTATTGCTGAATAATTGTCAGGTAGTGCCTCCCAGCTAGTTCTCCAGCTGTACTCATTGGTCCTAAGTACATTCACCCTTTGTGTGCCCAGGAAGCAGCCAATATCTGATTTGACAAGTCTGGAGGCTTAGAGGTCCTTTCAGGTGAATAGCTGGCTGGGTGAGGTGAATAAAAACAGAGAAAAGAAATCAGTGTTGCCTGTACTTTCTAACAGAAACAGAGAGGAAAAAATAAGACTTCCAGTGTGAATAGAATCAAAAACACTGTCCTCTTATATCTATAAAATGACTTCATTTCTTTAATTTAGTTGTTTGATTTCTTTAATAAAAGGTATTTTTTTAATAAGGCAGCTCTGAGAAATTTAGCTTCCTAAGACTAAACAACATAATCATTTGATAACAAAGGCTCCTAAAATTGCTGTGCTTTTTATTGGCAACTGTTCCAAACTGCAAGCACAACCTTAGAAGAAGTATTTAAATCATAATAGGAGTTTCCAAACAATTCATTAACTGAATCACCATAATAATATTCACGTATAGAATTACCTTTAGTCCTGCTTAATTGTTCAATTAACATTTTTCATATGCTGAAAAGCAATAATAGCTATTGATTAATAATATATGTCCTCAAAATAAAATATGATCCAGTTAGATCATTAACATAGCCCAAATTTCTTCACATTCTACTATAAACCTTGTCAAATATTTTTAGTGCTGGCAAACCTTCTAAGTTATCAGTGCCAGAACAAAGTAGAAAGGGTTCACTAACATGTAGAAGAAAGGTGCAATACCTCGTCTTTTCCTATGAGCAAAGTGTTTTCCAAAATAACTCCTGTCTCTGAAACTAGCACTTTGACTCGGTATTGGTTAATGATTCCGTTTGGTTGTCGTGGTTTCTTCCAGGTAATTCTTATTCGTGTGGCTTCTACTTCTGCAAGTTGTAAATCAAATATTGCACCTGGAACTAAAATTAAAGTAAAAAGAAAAATAAGGAGGGGAAAATTTTAAAATACATTTTCAATTTTAAAATAATTCCCTAAATTCCTAGCTTATGATTTAAGATCTGTAAGAAATTCTATTAGAAATTAGACTAAAACAATTTACTAATTTATTAATAATTGAACATGTATAACATTCTTTATATGCATGGCTATTTAAAGTTAAATTTTTACAAATTGTTCTCAAAAATGAAAATAAGAAATAGGATAATGGAATAATTTCCCCAAATCAAAATGTCATAACATTTGTTTGAAACAAATTCATTAATAAAAATAAGTTTCCAGAGAAAGCTGTTTATGGATGATTAATGCCTTTATAAAAGTTATGACAACATATCAAAAAATAATATCTAGGGGACTTTGAATGTAATTAAATATAGTTGGTATATTTAATTAGGCAACCCTATAATTTATTACATGAAATTGTTTGGAGTTGATTTATTTTTATCTGCTGATTTTACAAATTAATTACATGAATCTTGAATTTTAGGTACCCTTACTCTTTGTAGTAAAGAAATACAGGGACAAACTAACAATTGGTTTAAGATGAAGCACCAAGGACTTAAACACTAGATATAAAGTCTTCAAGAGCAACAACATCTAGGAAACCTCCCAGTGCCACAGGACTAATGGGTCAAGAATAAACATGCCCTGGGCTTTTGTCCACCTTTTGTTTACAGCTCAGTTGTGATTATGAACAGACAATTCATCCCTTCATCTTCAATTTCCTTATCTATAAAATGGGTATAATCATTGTTCCTATTACTATGCAGGTTACTGAAAACAACAAATGATTCAAGAGAATTTTATATAAAATATTGGTTCAAGAAAGAAAAAATATGACATCAAAATATTGTCCCTTATGGTCAGGGTATGGTAACACACTAAATTCATTTGTCTAAGCTGATATATTTCATGTTAGTGTAGGTTTAGAAAATTCCACTTAGAAGAGAGATACATTAGGGGTATCACATAAATGCCAAATGAGCCTGTTGCCTTTAAAGGTAACAGAAAGGAACTGGAAATTAATGTTCCAACTCTCATATATAATATGTATAATTGGTGAACATAATTATGCTCAAGTAAATCATGTAGTAAGCTGTATAGGGTTTTCATTCAATAGATTAAGAGTTTTTTTCTTTGTCTCTATGAAGTAACCACTTTTTAAAAAACCCTAGAAATTGTAAGAATATAAGCATTTCTAAATTTTTTTGAATAGTTAATGGTTAGATGGATGAATAAGTCATTCTGGCCAAAGAGCACCTTACTTGATTATTTCAGTCAAGATTCTAGTGTCCAGCATGGATAAAACCTGTGCTCAGAGCTGGAAGAAAAACACAACATGGATATGCACACAGGGAAATTGCTAATTTTTCGAATCCTCGAATTTTCTAAAGCCCTTTTTGGTATATCTCTATGTAGAAGGATAACTCTCTATATTGATCACCCCTCAAGAGTACTGATCTGAAGGAAAAACAGTTTGACATCGGCAGGAAGGAGGATGAGCTCTAGGCTAGGCCCCCACAATTATTGATTCATTCATTCATTATTCAACAAACCAAGTCCTCATCATATGGTCACTGTTCTAGGTACTTTAGGAAAGAGGGAAAAATAAACAGATACAGCATTGTGCACAGGTCACCTCTTATAAGTTTTTTATTTCATTAACATATATCGTCCCTGAGCCTGTGTTTTCATCATCATATTTACCAATACACGTTTTTCAAGGGCAGAGGAACTTTTTGATTGACTCTGAAGTGTGAAAATAACGTGGCCATTTAAATAGCAGTGCTCCCGTTCCACCTTTCTTTTACATTTTATTTTGGGGTTGCTATGTAGATGAAACCTTAGCCAGTACTGCGTAATGGAAATCGTAGAAGAGATCTGGTCTTTTTCTACTTAATTTGAACTCATGTTGAATCTCAACTGAAGAAGCCAACTTAATGACTACACTGATCAGATTAATCAGGCAACTAAACCCTGCCTACTGGAAAATAAGTGAGATGGTCAGTTTCATTTTATGTAACACATTAATGTAGTAGGATACCAAAAGCTTTCCAGTACAGCAGAAAAAAAGTATATTTCACTGTTTCTTTGCCAACCTTAAGACTATTAGCAAACAGTTTTTTATTTTCTAATTTATGATAAATTTTTGATATAACTTAGTAAGTATTGCCCCATGACACTAATGCCTAAAATTATGATTCAAGTAAAAATTGTTTCTGTGTTACCCTCAAAATGTACCCCAAACTTATAGAAGAATGACTATAAACCTATCTTTTTTTTTCCTTATAAAAGAAGAAAAAGCTTAGGGCATAAAGGAAATGGAGTAGACAGCATTGTATCTTGTCTTTAGAAAGACACTTGATCTCTTACACCACAAATTCTTATGGGGAAACCAGAGAAGCGTGGATTAGATCAAACTCCTTTAATATTGATACCAAATTAACTAAAGAAAATCAAACACAAAAGGCAGTTACTCATAGTTCAGCATCAATTCTGAAGGTGTTGTCGACAGGAACTACCTAAAAATCATTCTCAAGTCAATATATCTATAAATTACACTAAAAAAATAAGAAACAGTACACATATGATTGGTATAAAGCATTTCAAATGATTTTAAGTTTTCAAATGAAAAACTATTAGAAAATATAAAACGGAGACAAATGGCACTTGGGTAAAGAAAATACATTAAAATAATTTTTGCCCAAATAGAGCAAATGAAACTTCCATTAGAAGTGTATTTTGAAAAAAAAGTTATTGAAAAATAAAAATCATTGAGAATCCTGAAAAACAGAAAGTTGACAGTCTCTCAGTGTCCCTACAAACATTTTACTACCATTCGCAGAAAGTAGTAAGTTGAAATCGCTGAAGACAAAAAGCTTCACTTCAATAGTCTATTTATGGGAAAATGAATATGGATTTCTTTTTCTTTTTCTTTCTTTTTTTTTTTTTTGAGGGCAGTGTTATTGGCCCTCTTAGGTGGAACCGAACCGGGGCCACTGGCTTCCCAAGCCAGCGCTTAACCACCATGCCACTCGGCCAGCCCTTAAATATGGATTTCAATACCTTGTTTGCTTTTATGAAATGATGCTAACCTCCTTATAAGATATATGACAGTAGTGGCAGAAAAGTTATTAGGGGATATTGAAACAATAAATTACCATTTTCCCCCCAAAACCATCTTTTTCATGCCTAGGTAAAAATATGCTCAGTAAAATATTAAGGGTATGTAGGAATCTTATGAAATATATGGGAGACTGCTATAATATGACGTTGATTTTTGATTATCAAAGTAGACTATGGACCATAACTTTCTCAGTGCTAATGAAATCAGCCTCATTATAATGTAAAAGCATGTATTATTTTTCTATAAGAGGTTACTTCAACATTTTTCTGTGATATATGGAGATTTAACAGAACCCCAGTTGTTTTAAAAGATATTCATTTAAAAGCATATCCTAATAAATTTTAAATAGCTTATAGTCTACTTTTAAATATGGGGAAGAAAATAGAGTAACCTTAATTAGAATGCAAAGAACCCTGCTGTATTAATAAATGAAAAAGAATAATCTAAAATTAAGATATCAGTTTTTGGGCCGTACAAGTGGCTCACTGGTTAAAAGTTGGCTTGGGACCCCGGCTCTGAGCAGCAGGGCCCCGGTTCAGATCCCACATAGAGGGCCAATGACACTGCACCCTCAACAGCTAAGACGGTGAACAACAGTTCAAGCTGAAGCTGGGCTGCAGTGAGTCGCTGGCGATGGCATAGGCTGCAGTGGGGCTGGCTGACAGCTGGCATGTGCTTTCGTGAGCTGCCATGAGCCACTGTGAGCGGCCATCCAATGGCCAGTGAGTGACTGCCTCACTCGGGGAGAGCGCAATGATAATACCAACATGGGCCAGTGAAGCGACGTCCTCCACAACTAGACTGAAGAACAAAAAGACAGCAACTTGTCTGTTCCCTTTTCCGATTCCCCAATATAATCTTTAAATAAAAAAGTTATCAATTTTCATTGAAAGTATATAGTCTTAATGAGTTATTAGAGTATTGTCATAGGGTTTATAGATCCCTATATTACAAAGTTTCAATTAATGGAATCAGGATTAATTAGTGTTGTCAGAAGTACAAAGCTACATTCATTGTATTTGCCAGTGTATCCCAGAGACACCCTTCCCAAGTCTGACCTATCCTCCAAGAACTCCATAGAGTTGCCATGCAGAAGTAAGAACCGTGCCACACTTCTGCCCTTAGTGGAGTCCACCTATTGCTATGGTCGCTACCTAGAGCCAACTGGATATGGTCTATATGTCAGTAGTTCAGGAAGATATTAAGATAAAATTCAGGATAAATTATTCAGGCAAATAGAGTCATCTATTCAAAATAATTTGTGTGAAAAATGCACATCAATTATATATATTGAAATATATATCCTTAAGACCTGACTGATTATTTAAAGAATAAGAAACAGAAGTAAAGAAAGGGAAATTAATGTTTAAATGATATCCAAAATAAACAATATGGCAATGCACGCAGTGATATATTATCTATTTCTTTATTTTGTGAAATGCTGTAAGCCAAGAAAAGATCAATGAAACAATCTTAAATTGTAGATTCAGTTTAGGAGTACCAAAATTGGCTTGACTTGCAAGAAGACAAAAAAATCTGAATTTATTTAATTGTATAACATAAAAATAGAAATTAAGGGCCAGCCGAGTGGCGCGGTGGTTATGCGCTGGCTTGGGAAGCCAGCGGCCCCGGTTCGGTCCCACATATGAGGGCCAGTGACACTGCCCTCAAAAAAAAATAAATAAATAAAAATTAGTTGGTCAACAGAGTTGGTTGAGAAAATGCTACTGAGACCAAATTCAAGGACTCCAGTCTGATGAGGGTCAAGTCACTCCACTGTGCTTGACAGCTATCCAGAAATCTGTCTAGCTTTCTTGAAAGTGCTTAAGAGCAGTGTTTAGGTGGAGATGGGGGGAAATTTAAGATCCAATAGAGAAGACATACAAAGCTAAGACTCTTCCAATAGAAGCACAATGGAAAAATTTTACTATGAAAAAAAGTGAGAACATTTTGCTTGTGAGTATTGAAACTATGTGTACATTAAGATTTTCATTTGAAATTGATATAAAATATAATTTTTAAGGTCTTTCAATAGCAAAATATTATCAAGGTTTAATTGTCCTTTGAAGGGGATAAGTACCAAATTCCCTAATAGCTGCTGCCCTCTAATGGTCAAATACTTGAATGGATTTATCTGATGAATGTATGCCCAATCTTTAGTTGGTGCGCACATACTCTTGTACACACACACGTGTGTTTAATTTACAAGTTAGCCATCACACAAACAAAATTTAGAAACTTTTTCATGTTAATATAGCTGTAAAAACATGATTGTATCCTTCTCAATAATTGCAATCCCTGAATAGAAATGAAGACATTTACCAAGATGGGTATGGGCCAAGAAAACTTGTTATGAAATGGTTACAGTAACATTTTTAAAACACTTTAGTTAGCCTTAAACTGTGATGTTTAATATATACAAATAACAAGTTTCTTTAGGAGAAAAATTGTTTTGATAATTTGTTTTTTTTCTAGTAAATCTGTACTATGCACCCTCCAGGATTCCTTCTTTGCTTAGAATATGCTTATGATTATAAACATATTCTGTAATAGGCATTGGGGGTATATAAATTTCTCTGAACATTAGTCGATGAAAAACTATATATTCTACATTAAATAATGAGAGTTAAACAATGTTAAATGTGTTTGTTGTTTTTAAGTTTCTTGAGGTTTTGCCAATATTCGTTGTGAATCTCGAACAGGCTTCACACTGCATGTAGATGTTTCCTAACCTTACTTTATCTTCTGTCCCTCTTATTATGAAGAATGCTATGGGTTTAATGTTCTGAGGAACATATGTTCACAATGTATTAGGCAGTCTTCTGATAAGGCAATAACATGAATTAAGTAAATATAAACTAAATAGCTTCTACTACACTGTTTAACCAATGCAATAAGTATTCATGAGCAGAGAGCAAAAACATCTCATTAACATACTAAAGGACCTGGTCTCACCTTCTGGGGGAGTGAATACTGAAATATTTGATTTGGGTCCAATCCCTGCACTGGTTTCAGCCGCAACATACACATCATACATTGTAAATGGTGTGAGATTAGTGAATGAAAACTTAAGGTCTTTTGTGCTGTTATCCAAAATCCGACCTGCAAAGAGCAAAAATCACCTGTGGATTATTTTTTCATCAAACATGTAGTCATCTCACATTTAAGTACTGAGTCAAGAACCACAATGAAAGCATTAACCCATGCACTAATGTTTGTTATTACAGTTTTAAAAGTGAATATATTTTTGGGGCTGGCTGAGTGACCGTTGGTTTAGAGCTGGCTTGGAACGCCAGGGGACCGGTTCAGATCCCACATAGGAGGGCCAGTGACATTACCCTCTACAGCTAAGATGGTGAACAACAGCTCCACCTGGAGCTGGGCTGCGCCAGTCCCAGCGATGGTGTAGGTTGCAGCCCCTGCTGCAGTGGGCTGCCATAGGCTACAGTGAGTGGCCAGCAGCCAGTGTAAGTGACCAGCAGCCGGAGTGAGCTGCCAATAGCCGCAGTGAGTGGCCATCCAGAGGCTGGTGACCGATCTGCCTTATCCTGGAAGAGCACAATGATGATACCAACATGGACCATTGAAGCAATGTCCTCCGCAACTAGACTGAAGAACAAAAGGACAGCAACTTGTCTGTTCCCCTTCCCTAATTCCCCAATGCTGTTCCCCTCCCCCAATTCCCCAATAAAAATCTTAAAAATAAATAAAAAATGAAAGTGAATATATTTTAAATGTTTAGCTTAGTAGTGATTGACATCAATCTAATTAAAACAACGAAAAGAACATAAAAATCTTCCAGTATTTAAAGTGATTTTTATTAAATTATAAAGTCCTGTTCAATTACCATGTATTTTTTTTGACATATTTAAAAAGAAGACGTTTTTAATGAAATGTCTTGAATATGAAAACAGTGACAGTGTTCTATACTTAATTTTGGTCAACTAAATGCTAAATATTCTCATTGTCCTCCATAAAAGATATATTTAGAAAATATATCTAGTTTAGTTTCAGAGCAAAATTCCTTGAGCTGGCTTGGAACGCCAGGGGACCGGTTCAGATCCCACATAGGAGGGCCAGTGACATTACCCTCTACAGCTAAGATGGTGAACAACAACTCCACCTGGAGCTGGGCTGTGCCAGTCCCAGCGATGGTGTAGGTTGCAGCCCCTGCTGCAGTGGGCTGCCATAGGCTACAGTGAGTGGCCAGCAGCCAGTGTAAGTGACAATCATCAATATTCCTTAAATCCTCAACATTATTGCCGAATAGTTAGTTCACCTTCTTGCTCTGGTTGAAACCTGGTTCTCTAAAGACATTGTTCCATTACTGCTTCTGTTCCATCACAGCCACTCCTAATGGTGGTGGTCTATTTTTCCTGAAGCCCTCAAATGACTAGACCATCAGGTGTGCTATGTGTTCTCCTTGCTACTCATTACCCTGTCTTAACCCATTCTAGCTACCTCCTTATAAAAAAAAAACGCAGCTTTAAATTTCACGTCATCAATGACATCCACTAGTCTTCAATGTCACCGTGATCTGCTAACCCCGGGTCATTCACCCTCATTCTGAATGGTTTAGCTCCTGCTTCAATATCAATTTCTTCAATGATATCATCTTAATTTGTGGTGGTTTCCATATCCCTAGAGATAATCCTTAACCACTAGGAACTCTTTTTAAATCATCTAGTCTTCCACCCTATGTCAGTCACTCCCTTGTTGTCATGATTTGGATATCACTATAACCAGTAACTACAAATCCCCCATAATCTCAATTTCATTTAATTCTCTCTGACCATTCTTTCCTATCTCCTGTTTATTTACTTGAAAACCCTAAACCACAACCATTTAAGTCCACTGGGACCTCCAATCAGTTGATCTTACTACCTCTTTATTTCATTTTATGTTGCGTAGTTCCTCACCACTTGATTTCCACTCTGTATCTACCCTCAATGTCACTCTCAATTACATCACTGCCTTACATAAGTCTTCAATTTCCTTGCCCTTTTCTTGTTGAAAGGAGCTGGAGAAAAACATAAATCCACTCTAACTAATATCACTTTATTCATTACCACATCTCAAATCATGGTGCCTGGCATCTTACTCAACTTTCATAGTCCAATCACTCTATTCTTCTAGATGATTATAATATTTTATATTTTATCTTTCCTCTTCCAACATCAAAATCTTTCTGTTCCATCATCACTCCCATCTTATAGTCTTGCTTCACAGTCCATTGAAAAATTAATTCAATCAGAAAAGATCTGCTATGGAAGCCCACCAACATAATTACCGGTTTACCAGCCTCTGTAACCATATACTCTGCTTTACAACCTGTTTCTATAGACCAACAATCTGTATTTTTATCTCAAACCAATCCCTACATTTGAGCGAATGATCTCACCTGCTGCCTACAAAAAGAAAGCTTTCCACTAATTCTTGCCTTTCTTATGTTATTAATTTTTCCTTTTTATCTTCATTCACATCAGCCAATAGTATGCATCATTTGTTCCTTCTGAAAAGAAACCTGTTAGCTCTGCTTACCCCCATCCCCACTCTGCTTCCTTTTTTTTCTTTTTTTCTTTTTTTCTTTTTTTTGAGGGTGGTGTCATTGGCCCTCATATGTGGGACCGAACCGGGGCTGCTGGCTTCCCAAGCCAGCGCTTAACCACCACGCCACTCGGTCGGACCCCCACTCTGCTTCCTTTCATTGCTTCACTTTGCAGTAAAACTCAAGAGTTGTCTGTTACCCACTGCTCCAATGCTCTTCTCTCATTCTTTCATAAATCTACTCCTATTAGTCATTTACCCCCATACTCCATTATAACTGCTCCTATCAATATCACTAATGACTTCCGTGTTGTTAAATATAATGGTTACTAAATGCATCTTACTTGATTTATCAGCCTTACAGGTGAAAGATTACCTCGTCAACATTTTCGAAAATAATACCTGATGGAAAAGGTATGTGTGTGTATTGTGTTTGTCTCTGTGTATGGGTGTGGGGAGGGGGTGAGGGGGAGGTTGGGAGAGGAAGAAAGGATTATCACTTGTTTAGAAACTGCAAAATTTTCAGAATTTCAAGAGTATAAGGTACTTAGGATAAAAAAATAAAGGTTACTCATATGATTCATGATAGATTCACAGAAGTTCCAAAATAAATAATTTGGAACTCTACTTTTCTATTCTTCCAAATAAATGCTAATGTGAGTTTATGTTATTTCATTACTATATGAATTTAACTTCTTTCACGGAACTATAAGATCTCAGATTACAAAAGAATTTCAGATTTTACTTAATTTCCAATAATATAGTATTTAAGCCCCTCAGAATATCCCTGATAAGTGGATGCCCAAGTCCTGCTTCTTTACAAAGATGAAGAACTTGACAATTCATAAAGTTTCCCATATTATTTTCAGGGAACTCTAATGATTAGAAATGGCTTCCTTTTCCTAAGAAGAAATCTGATTTAATAGAACCTAAGTCCATATTTGTAATCAAAGTAAGCCAAGGTCCTCTTGTTCAAATATTTGAAGAGGTACACCTCCTCTAAGACCTCTCATCTCTTCTTCTTTCAGCTCTTCCTCACTGAATATGGAACATGGATAGTGTTTATGGTTTATTAGTTATACTTGTTTATGGTTTTAAACAAAAAGTTCAAAAAACTTCACTTTCCTCATTACTTTTCAATTGTTTGCTTAAAATACAGGGTCTTTTAAAAAGTTTCATACTTTAAAAAAATTGATCACTGCACTGTACACCTGAAGCTGAAGTTGTATAATATTGCATACCAACTGTTATTGAATAGATAGATAGTCATGGGATGTGGATTATACTGTGGAAGGGAGTCAGAGGAAGTGTAATAGATATATATGATATGGGGGGAGGAGTGGGGTGGCGAACTGGGGGAGGGGGATTAACACTTTAAGAGGTAAAAATATAACTATTGCACTGTGTTATACACCCAAAACTAATTAAAAATAAGTAAAAAAATTGATACTAATAACATATTTTATAGAATTCTTACTCCAAAAGATAAAACACAAAACCATTTAAAACTTACCTGATGGTCCATATAATTCAACTCTATAACTAAATTTCCCGGTTACTATCGTTGGTGGGTCACATGAGATTGAAAATGACTTTCCTGTAATGTTGCCTGTTATACAGTTTTGTGGCGGTCCTTCAGGCACTAGAATGATTATAAGGAAACAAAAAAGAATAAACATAGGCATATATTTAAAATACAAAAATACTTTATTAAATATACATAATAAAACAGAAAGTCAGAAAGAAAACAAAATGGTAAAGTTTTTTTTAACTTAAGAAAAGGAAAAGTAGATTAAATGAAAGAATTTGAATACAGCATGCTGTATCATCAGATGAACTTATTTGCAACAATTGCTAAATTTTTGTGATGCTGTATATGACTGCCCTGTGCAAGTTTCATTCCTGTATAGTTCAGTGTACAGTTACACTGTCCTGAAACATTTATATGTACATATGTATTGCATTCAAGAAGGCCTGGGTATCTGGCTTGAGAAACACTCTCCCTCTGGTGGAAACAGGTAAAAGGGTTAAGGAGATAACTCAGCCTTCAGAATCTATGGGCAATGATCTTTACTTTTTGTATCATTACCTGTATTTGGTTCTACAAGAAATTTAAGACCTACAGATAGAAGATTCTAATGTAACATTGGTAACATACAAAAGACATACAAAAGCATTTTATTTTATTTTATTTTTTTGAGGGCAGTGTCACTGGCCCTCATATGTGGGACGCAAACCGGGGCCACTGGCTTCCCAAGCCAGGGCTTAACCACCGTGCCACTCGGCCAGCCCCAGAATAATGGCATTTTAAAACAGTCCATTTTTCATAGATATATTTCTACATTTTACCCTTTATTTTCATTGAAGTGAAACATTCCAAATATGGTTTTCAAAACAAATATCTTGTCTACTAAATGTCACTCTGTATGAGCCTCATAAAAGTATTTCTTTTTTATTGAATAAGAATCAGTAAGGAGTATGGAAGAAGGAAATCCTATGATTTAAAGATTGTTTTTTAAATCAAGAAAAAACTTCAGATTTATATATAATGAGATGATTAAAGCTGACAGCTATATTATTAGAAAAAGAAAAATGCTGGGCTTAAATGAAATTACCCTACCAGTGATAATTTCCAGTGATCTCAAATATTACCTATTACAGCTAAATGTCTGATCCTATATATTTGGTACGGTAGTATGTCAGCACCTACAAAAATTTACATATCTACATTTCTATAATAACATAATTATGTAATCTTTGTACATAAATCTGTACTCTTTGACTTTAGTAGTAATAACATCTAATTATACTCATTTAATACTAACACCCCACCATAAGGAATGTACTATTACAGTCTCCATTTCTTACATGAGAGACCAGCAGGGCAGATAGGATACAAATAGGTGTATATTTTATCTGATACTGAAAACTTAATCGCATGATATTTCTGCTACTTCAGGTGACATCCTCACGTCTGGTAACAGCAACATCAATAAGAGAAGGGTATAGATGATTACAGAAGATGTAGAAGGGCAGCAATGATCATGAAAAATTGCTGATATCACAGAATAATAAAAGCTGATTTTGGAATCATGGTTATTAACTCAAGCATCCTTTCTTTCAAATCTTTCTTGTTATAGATACTTATGATAGTGTTATAAAAGAGAACTGAAATTGAAAATGCTCCAGATGTTATGCCTATTATCTGTTATTAGGGAGAAAATGGTTATTGAAAAGGAAGGAAGGTTTTAACAAAAAGATCTATATGAAAAGCATGAAAGATGATTCTATAAGTAATTTAACTCTTTTTTTCCCCACACACCCAAAATAAGAAACCATACCTGATTCTGGTGTTCTGACAATTGTACTATCGATATAACCTGCTTCAGTTGTAACAGCAGAAACTTCAAAAAGATATGTTGTATAGGGTCTCAAATGTGTCACTACAAAACTGATAGGCTCTTTCCACACAGAGCTAATCTTACTCCGTGCCAACATGCTCGATGAATATGTGGTACGTGATGGAGGTGTAACTCTACTAAGGGTTGGAGAAGGGCTGGTTGTGCTCCATAAAAAAGATTCATTATTCTCCTGGTGAACAAATATCAACAGAAAAAACAATGTGTTATACCTTGGTGAACATGAGAAGTGTAATTCATTTCTTTTTCCTTTATATTATAAACATTATTCTTAAATGTGTGTATATGAGTATGATTGGTTAAGATTTTAACAGATTAAGTAACCCATTCAAGTTATGGACAAATTTGCTAGAATTATACCCATTTATGTCTACAGTTTTAGAGCAGAATATGTATGTATGTATATATATGGCATTCTTTACACTATATTCTTTTTATGAATAGGATTTCAGGTGATTTACAATATAGGTGAAACTAAATCAAAATAAATAGTAAATATTTTAAAAATTCATGTTAAAAGTACAAGAGCCAAAGAGATGACATATTTTCCCATTTGTGAAATTTCAAGTACAGATCACTTTCTTACTGTTACTGTCAATTTTTTTCTTCCCATAAGTACTCAAAAGATAAAGCCAATAGCACATGTGTTGTGTATGTGTGTGTATGTACATGTGTTTATGTATGTTTGTATGTGTATGAGAAATATATTCTAATTTTAAAAAGATTTTGAAACTTCTATAACTTGAAGTATTTAAACAAAAATAATTTTATTTGACTGTTTCTCCATCAACATTATCACAAAGACCACCAAAATTATTTTTAGACAAGCATAATATAGTACTACTTCTAGGAACTTTCCATTAATTATGAGAGTAGTAACAAATTCTTCACTAAACATATACACAACAAAAACAATTTATTTCTACAAACTTAACCTTGACTATTCCCCTCCCCTCCCTTTCTAGCATATCTTTTTCCCATTTATAGCCTACAATTTCCTATGTCAGGGCTTTATAAAGTATCCTTCACCCAAAATGTGCCCTTCACACACTCTCCATCTATCCTTACTCCAAGGCCTATCACAAATGCTATTAATATTAACTGTTTCTAGAGCTCCCTAATTGATTTTGATATCTTACTCTTGAATTTTCAAACCCTTCTCTTACTCTACCTTGAAGACAGCCAGTTGTATATAACCTGATACTATCACCTAATACTATAAGTAATCAAATAGCCATATTTTGATAAAATATATAATATCCAGATGCCAAAAAGCCCAAGATATAAGTTTACTTAAAAATTTGGAGGCATAAAAAGTGTCCCATGATACTTACATTACATTCTGGCAATTTCCCGGTCAAAATGTCCTCTACTCTGATTGAGACATCCTTCACTACTATTCCACTCCTGGCATGTTTGACACTAATCTTGAAGCTGGTAATTTTGCCATTTGGCTGCCGAGGTAAATACCAAATCAGGTTTACTGCTGAGTAGTTAAAGGCCTCGACCGTGAGGTTCACCACTTTTCCTGGAGCTGAGGAAGGGAGAGAGATGGAAGGGGAGGGAAAAACACTGTTATAAAACTTAGAATGCCACCTATATAATTGTGGGATAGTACATTTTCCGTGCTATATGAAATTGAATAAGCAATACATTGGGAAAAATCTAGTAGGGTGACGCTTTTCGAAACATATTTAATTAACTTTTGCCTAAAATAGAGAAATAAAAATTAGGTCCATAGAGTTGTGTGTAAAAGTCAAATAAGCTTTACTTGGTCAACACATTCATTGATGATCTATTCCAAATATGTCTGAAAAAATTCAATAATAGTTCGATGTGACTATACAAAAAAATTTGAATAATAAATCTCTTCCGAAAATATTTTGGAATTATGTAGATTCCTTAAATAATGAAGAAATGGAAAATTGAAACAACTGTCCAACCATTTGTACCAAAAAGGCATATTTGTATAATATATCTAAATCCCTAGTGTCTAACTTAAAGTGGATATCATTCAATTGGTTGTGTTTATTATATTTTGAGTTTCATACACCCTCAAAATTAACTTACATCAGAACTCATGATACTTTATTATCAATTATTAATAATATGCAATAATTATCTGTGTGCTACTTTAATTGGGATGAAACAAAAATGAATGAAAGAAAATTATGCCCATTAACTTCAGAGTAAACTATGCAAAACTGATGAAGTAGAGTAAATAGTCAAGATTCTTTAGAATATTGAACAAATATGACAAGCCACTGTTGAAAGAAATCAAAACAAAACAAAATGTTTGGGATAAAATATTATAAGTGGTAGTAGAGGTGTCTAGTATTAAAATAAAAAATAATGGAGTTTAGGTGTACATTGTAGAGAAGAATGACAAAATATGATTTTCAAATGAAAGCCATATATATCATAAGAAAGTTAGGTCCTGGGAAAGAGGGCTGTATATGAATGACATGACTTAAGAAGTCGAAGCTAAGAAACTTAAAGAATGCTACATTTTAAGAGAAAATAAAATAAAATTATTTGGGGGAGGATTAATCATTAATAATAGAGAAAATAATGGATGGAAATTTTTTTCCCCAAGGGAAACTGATCAATGGAATTAAAGCTTAAGAAAAACAATGACAATATAACTGTCTGATACTAAAGATTCAACACTTAAAATTTCTTTTGGTTAGATAAAATCCAATAAAGCAAAAGGAAAAAGGTTGTTAAACATGTCATGCCATGGATTTATAAGAATTAAAACTTTTATCATGAATTTTTAAAAATTGAATGTGTTTGGCAAATGACATTGAGTAAATTTAAGTTGTATAGAGTATTAATTTGATACATTCGTATACTGTATTATTGCTGTTGTAGCAACATTTAGCACCTATATCACATTACATATAATATCATATTGTTGTCTATATTCATTATTCTGCATCAGATCTCTATGGCTTATTTACTACCTGCTGCGAGTTTGTACCCTTAACAACATCAATCTTATTCTCTCACCCTCTTATCCCCTGGTAACCACCATTTTTCTCTCTTCATAAATCTTAATCATCTTTTTAAATTTATTTGTGTGAACTATACAAGCTTTTACAAGTATTCCTGACATACACATCATTAACAAATTGCATACAAGCTCACATATTTCCAAATGGGCTTTAACAACAGTCATAGGGGACTACTCAAATGTTGTGAAATTTGAATTTATAAGGTAACCAAATTTTTATTAAATTCTAAAGCATGATTTCAAAATATTAAGAAAAGTGAACCAAAAACATTAATAGATTTAAAATTACATCTGTTAGACAACATTTAGTAAAATTAATTACATCTGTTAAAATTTTTATTAACTTGCTTTATATTATTTTTGTCTCAGTAAAATGTGTGTTTTCCTTTTGTGACTTCCTGGTGTCTGAAGACAAATTCTGGCTCTTTTCTGTAGTTGGCATGTCTTTTCCTATTTTAAATATTCTAGTTTCCACTTTTGGACTTTTATGTGTCAAAATCCCTTTGCCTCTTCATTTTTGTACAGTGTACTTATCCATCTGAATGCAAATAAAGACTCGATGCTGAAGTACCAAAAGTTCTGTTTATAAAGTCATTTCATCTTTCAGATAAGTGTTTTCCAACACTTTGAGGATCTCTCTAGACATATTTATATGCATAAATATACAAGAATGTGAAAGTAATTACAACTTTACAAAGTGTACACTCTACAAAACATATTTATTGAACCAGAAAAAAAAAACTGTATAAATCCAATACAGACTTCTAAAAGTATTTTCCTGCATTTCTAAGGATCCATTAAGTTGGTAACGAAGCTGCAAGCAATATTTCTAATATTGCAAAGCTGAAATAAATTCTTTGTTTACCTAAAATAATGCTGCATGGGAGATTACAAAAGTTGAGTTTTTGTGCTTGTGGATGGAGTATTAATTAGCTCAGTATGGTATAACTCATTAACATGTATACTCTTCCTAAGAGTATTTTTATTCATGGGGAAAGAACTTACTTATTATAAGTTACCTATTACAACAATAATAAATACAGTTTATGTATTCCACAGAAATCTGCCTTAAATTTGGGTTGTATGTAGCATAAGTTAAAAAGTGGTATTTGGGGGAAAAATTGGAAATCACCCCTCTAACTAAATTTAGATTTATGTTATATTTTTACCTCTTTACATTTACCAAAAAAAAAAAAAAATGAAAAAAAAGAAAGATAGGGTAAGAAGGATTATGTGATACGCAATTTGCCCAAGAACATACAGCAAATGAGAAACAGTGAGATACAGCTGTTCCAGGATTATTTTCACTACATCCTACAGCTTCTCTAGTTTCTCTCAATCATACTTTACCAAGAGAGTTAATGTCTCTAGAAATTATGCCAGTTTAGCAGAAGTATGAAATATATAAAGCTCAAAAAGAAGAGCAGTGTGGCTGGAGTAGATAGAGGGGAGAACCGTAAGAGGTGAAGTCAGAGAGGGGAAGGAGCTTACAGAGCACTGTAGGCCATGGGGGTGACTTAGGATCTTATTCTAAATGACATAGGAGCCACGTTAGGAAGACAGAAGTAATAGTCCGATTTATGTTTCAAAAGACAATGTGGCCTCTGGGGAAAGAATACACTGTAGGCAAATAAGTTGGAAGCAAGAAAAACAAGGAGACTTTCAATTGTTCAGGCAAGAAACAATAATGGATTAGAGTGATTGGAATCAGGGTGAGATTCAGGGTATATTTCTATACAGCTCTGGCAGGATTTGCTGATACATTAGAATGTACTGTGAGAGAGAGGAGTCAAAGATGACATTAAGATTTTTCCTCTCCACCACTGAAAGAATGGAGGTGTCTTTAAGTTGGTTTGGCAATGGCAACATGTTATGAATAATATTAATATAATAACCATTAAAACCCATATTTCCAAAAATTGAATGTCATACAAATGCTTATGGTTTGATGTTAACAGGAAAAGACAGGATATAAACATGCATAAATGGCGCAAACCTACTTTAATTAATATATAGTCATACAGACATATATTCAAGGGGGGAGAAAACCCAACCAGAAGAAATGTACCAAAGTCATAACAAGGTTTTTTTATATAAGAGGGCAATGGATTATTTTCATTGCATGTTTTTTTTTTTTAATTTATGTGTTTTTTTCAATGATTTCTCAGAAAACACTGTTTTTATAATGAGAAACAGCAATATATATTTTAATGAATAAATTAACTACCCAAAAAGACTCTAAAAATAATTGAATGGCCACGCTGTTGAAAACTTTATGCATTTTAGCACCAGATTTTGTATATATTCTTATTTTATTTAAATGACAAAACTCATGACTAAGTTAATTTAAAATAAATGATTTAGGAAAATTACCACTTTCTGCAGTTTGGAAGAGAAACGGGTCACTGAATACTCCAATGCCAGCACTGTTTTCAGCAGCAACCTGGAGTAGATCAGACGAGTTACATTAAAGTTTTTACTCTCTAATTAAACAGAATCTGAAATAAGAAAACTTTGACTTGTCTTATTATTTGATAAATGATAGAGACACTATTCCCTCTAATTCCTACAATGCTCTCGAAGTGTAAGGCCCATAGGGAGCTATCCCATATTTCCATTTCCCCAAGGGTACATTTGTAGCATAATTTGATTCAACAGATTTCTCAGATTCCTAATGGACAAATAAATAATCAAGTTTTATAGTCTAATTACTAGTATTAATAACAATTATTATTTATGGACAACTTCCATGTACCAGGAAATCTTCTAGGGATTTTACACATCTCATCTTAGCCATGTAATCAAAACATGAAGTATTACTGTGGACATTTTATAGATGAGAAAACTGGTTGAGAGAGGTCAAGCAACTTGCCCAGAGTCACACAGGAATAAGTGATAGAACCAGAATTCAGTTGAAGTTGTGCATATTTTTAAAGCTCAGCCTCTTTCCACTGTAATCACTCCATGCGAGACACTACAATTATTTCTATAACAAATATGAGACCATATAGATGGTACCTGGCTTTAGAGTGTACAATCTAATCAGACAAATGAATACTCAGAAAAACAATTTTAAAAATAAGTAGGTCTAATTAATCATTTAGACTAAGTATTCTAGAATTTAAAAGATGGAAAAATTTCTTTTGACTTGGATAGTCTAGTCAAACTGGCCAGAATGGGCAGAGAAAAATGAGATCAAGGCTTTTAAGGTCTTCCAAATGCCATAATTGGAGTCGGACAAGCTTTGTTTAAATTGCAGGTCTACCAATTCCCAGGTGAGTAGCTCTAGTCAATTTACTCAACTGTTCTAAGTCACATGTTCTTAAAATGGAAATAATAATAATGTATCTATGTCATAGGATTGCTCTGAGGACTAAATGAAATAACACATGTAATGCACTTAACTGGATTTTCCCATGATCATGTAGATTTGATACCTACATTTGAAGATATCAAATGTACCATACCAAATACCCTTTGGAATTCTGCAATGGCTAACATTTATTTGAACAGTGTAAAGGTCACCACAATGATTTATCAAGTATGGGATGAAAAGAAGAATAAGGGCTTCTCAATAGACCTGAAATAAGAGAATTCAAAGGAATAAAAATTTAAACTTCATAAAAAGAGATCTAAACAGAACTAGGTTGGCTAAATCACCTTTCTGTCAGCAATAGCCTCTTATGTCACATTAAAGTGTAATCTTTATTTATTACCTTCAATAGTGTATTTTCTCATATAAGTTATGTGCTTGTTGATAGGAAATATCTGTAGCATGTCATTTTCAGATGTCAGTTAGAAAAAGGTTTCTTACTCTTTAATCTATGTTTTTGAAATGAAATTGCCATCAAAAATCTTTGATTTTGAACTTTGCATGAGTAAAAGTTTGTTTTTCACTTGTTGGTGTATGCTCCCCAATTCTCACTGTGTTTTGATTCCACAAATAGGCATGCTTCCAATAACAAAAACCCTCTAGGCAAAATCTCTCTCTCCCATCATTTTTTACCATCTAGAATGTCTTCTCTGTTATGTATGATCATATATTTATACAGTTCTTACTAATTGTTTTCTCTATATTCAATTACCTACAGTGTTCAAAGAACATATTGATGTTATTTTGATAATAGAGAGGAGCAAGAAGATATCTGTATTCTTCACTATCTGCTAGGAATATCACAAATATCTCGTAACTGTAAACATTTTCATACGGCCTAACTAATTTGGGATTGCTCTTTAAGGTTCTTCTGCATTTAATTTTTAAATAAGATGTTAAATTTTGCATATTTCACATTGAAAAGGACTAAATATTTTTATAAACACAAAGACACAGCAAATGTTCAGGAAATATTTGTTGAATAGAACTGAATTGAATTCATTGCTCTTTCAGAAATTGGCTCATTAGAAACTTTCTTCCCATTATCACAAATTTCTGTAACAGACATACAACTATAACAAGATTGAGAGAAAAATAGCAAGGCTAACTTTAAGTTTAATAAAAAAGTATTTTCACTTAGAGTCCAAATTATTCATTGAAAATGTCACTAAGCTAATGTTTTTAAATAGATAAATTATATAAATGCACATAAAAATAAAAAGGGGTTACATTTGTTCATTTTAAAAGTGCAGATGGGCACTGAGGCCATGACTCAGATGATGGTTGTTCAGTCATTTGATGTGTGCAGCTGTAAAGCCTTGACCAGGTGGGAAAAGCTCCTATACTTTTTAAATGGGTGAAATGTTTTAATACTAAGTAATTATTAACAAAGCAATTACCTTGATTTCATATGTTGTTCCAGGATTAAGATTAGTAAGAAGAACTTCCAGACTGTCTGGCTTTGCTCTAACTTGTGTATATGCTGCTTGCATCCATGGACAAACTTCCTTATATTTCACAATGTAAGAAATAATCCTTCCATTTGGATTAGGTGGTGTATTCCAAGACAGAAGAATCCCAGCAGACCCAACTCTTTCTCCTGCTAGGAAGACTGGAGGCCCTGGTTCTAGTTTTAAAAAGAAATGTATTTGCACAATCATAGGTGGGAAAGGTATTTACAGATGTTCCCAAAGACTAATGGTCTCTTACATGTGAGTTTAACCTCCCTAGAACTTTGAGACCAAGAAAAAAACAAAAAAGATTAAATGGTTTGGGGAATACCAAAAACATTCTTGTATAAGAATGTACAAAATGGAATACTACTAAGTACTACATGCCAAATATATTTTTGATGCCAGATCATTTTCAAAAGCAACTTAACTTGTGCCAGGCTTACACACAAAAACTAAGAAAACAAGACACAGTCTGGAAATGGAATAATTCTTCTTGAGCAAGTACAATGAGTTTATTATCATGGTTCTGTAATGTTTAAATATCACAATTAACAGTCTCTGATCCATTTCACAAACAAGTATAGAGTAATTACCTTTACTCTTTGAAAATAAAGGAAGCTAAAGAACCAGTAAAACTGGTTCTAAATTGATCACTTTCTTAAGTTTCCATTCTGCTTTTTAATTACTATTTTCATGCATATAATGCACATATTGCTAATATAAGGCATTTCAACCAATAAAATTTTACTGGTTCCAAATATTTCATTAAAAAGGTAATTGAAAACATATACTCACTCGTTACATTTGTTGTCACTATTCTACTAACAGGTGAGCTGTATGTTGTAGCAGAAATAGAAGAGATGGTTACGTCGTACCTAGTGCCAGGAATAGCATTGGAAACATCAACCTAGAGCACCGAAAACAGATAATTGCATTAAAACTCTTTCTGGAAAGCAAGAAAGCCAAAACAATACATCTATCACAATTTTAAAAAAAGTTACTTTACTATCTGCACTGTTTAAAATATTATTTTAAAATATAAATTTCTTCTATCGCATAACTTTCCCAAATAACATAATAAAAACTTACAAAACATACTGCATTATCAAAGACTAAATCAGTATTGCTATCTACGCTAGTTCAGTGTCACAAGAAACAACTATTTAAGAATCTTTAGAAATCTATAGCCCACTGCTTAGCCCTGGTTTTTAAGAGTTTTTTTTGCAATACCTGTGTCTCTGAAGTTCCAACAAAAACTAAAAGAAAAATAATAAGAAAATCCATCATTATCACATTTTTCAGGCAGTGGAATCACATTGATGGCTCTAGAGAGAAATGTTGCCTACATTAATGATTTAAAGACAGATCCTCCTGGCAAGTACACAATTAATGAGCCTGGATTACTCAATAGCTCTGCCCTTTCTTTGTTAAACTATTCATGAACCCTTGGATGGTTGGCTGTAGGTTCAGGGTAGACTTTAAAAAAAAAAAAAAAAGGCATTGACGTTGCTAAGGTAACAGTCCACCGATGCTGAAACTTACACTCCTGAATTCAGCATCAGTGCTTTGGTGTTCATTTTAAGCTTTTAAAGACGCTCAAAAAAAAAGCAAATTTTCATGGCGGAAGAGTTTCATTAAGAACTTTCCTATGAGGGCCAAATATAAATACGAGTTGGCTCGGTAAGCATGATAATGAAAACTCTACCTGATACTCTCCACCGCCAAGATCTCTGATAGAAACAAAGTCGCTGTCAGGAACCAGATCCACATGAAACCCGTCCGCATTGCCGGAGGGCAGGCTCCAGCGCAGAGAAAAGGAATGTGCGGAAATATTGAACGCTTCAAGTTGCTCGGGTTTTTCTGGTTCTGATATTGAAAAATAGAGGTTTGAAATAGAGTTATTCTCCTAAAGCTTGGAGGGAAAAAATGAAAATCAATAGCCTAAAGGTCAGGTTTCACACTGATCACATTGTTAGAAAGCACTGACTCCTTTATCTCTAGCTATAGGGAGGTGTTAGGAATATATATCTTTCACAACAACTAGCTGTTAATTATAATGATCAAAAATAATCTATCAATGTATGGATCTGTTTCAACTAAAATCCTGGTTTATCAGATTGTTTTTTTAAAGGTTTAGCACTAATAAAAAAGCTGAACCATTTTAAAGCAAACTATGTATCCAATTACCTGTATATTTACCAAACAGAAGACATCTGGGGAAAAAAATAACCAAAATCTGCCAAATTTTTTAAAGGGTGAGCAATTCTGGTAAATATTTAATTAGTTGTTTCTTTTAAAGGAAAGCTAAGTTTTCATGTAGAAAAGGAAATATGATAGTCTTTAAACAATAAGTTCTAATTGTCCTAGCCATTTCAACCACATTTTTCTCCCTTCGCTTCCACTGTTTCTGAAGCTTTGTTTATGCTGTCTGTACCTCCTGGAAGAGAGTTTTCTACATAAAGTTCCTCTGATTGGTTGCCAGTGAGTCAGGTTTTCACTCCACCTTATCTTTAGTGCAGATTCCAGACAAACAATATATGGGAGAGCGAGAGATTATGAAATCAAACATGTAAAAAATATACCTGATACAGACCTAATCTAACACTGTGTCCAAAGGAAAGGCATCTGGAATGAATAATTGAACTTGGCTTATCATTTTAAATCCTCCCTACAAGAGATGATTTGAAATGGATCTAACTTAAAGTGTACATTGTCTAACAAAACTGATAAGGATATACCACATAAAATAAAAATCTTAACAAGTAAATTTCTCCTTTTTTGGAGGGGAGATACTTTTACAATGTTTTTTTTTTCCCCCCTTTGAGGAGTTCCTTTAATGCTTATCATGAATCCCTAGTACCTGAAACTAATCTGGATCAATTAATTTCCACTATGATATTCTCAAAGATACAATCATTCTCTCAGCATCATCTCCAAATTGTTCATGTAGTGGGCACTGCGGTTTTATAATAACTCTCTAGAAATATTGTAACTCCAAGGTAAAAGTTCAGAGAAATGCCTAGTTTTTGATAAGTACAACCTCTTTGTTGTACATAGCTGCTAGCGTTTTTCCTGGATCCTTTGGCACACAGACTTAAGTCTTGGTCTTCTGAGGCTTGAGAGAAAAGAACTTGATTTTCCTCACCAGCCTCCATTAAAACAGACAAAAGTCTAATATGACAAAAGTCTAACCAACTACTGCTCACATGACAAAAGTCTAACCAACTACTGCTCACACTTGCTGATTTATATGAGGACTAATACTGTTTCTTCAAGGGTCCCAGAAAGTATCTGATATCTGTGAAGTGGTAGGTAAGAAACTAGAAAAAGTCCTCGGATGAGACTTTGGAAGAAAAAGGAAGATTGGAGAAGTGAAGGTCTGTTTACTGAGATGGTGGTGAGATAGGATGCAGTTTCCTAGACTGTGGTTTAAGATTACACACTGAAGAACTCTTGGCTAAGGATGAAGCGTGTCTCACCAAGAGGAGGAAGAATATATTTGTCTGGAAATTTGCCAATCTGATCAAGACAGAAGGCCTGAAAACTTTAAGACAGTTTGGTAAAGACCTTTCAAAGCTGAGTGGATAGAAGCCCTGGAAATGAAGAGAATTTAGAGTAACTAAGAAAAGCCAGCCTGAGTTTCTGGGATCACATAAGAAACAGGGATAGTCTGATGAACATGCAGGCCATACTAAAGGTTTTAGATTTTTTTTTTCCTCTAAATGCAATGGAAAGCCATTAAAGAATATTAATCAGGGAAGCAATCTGATTGTTTTATTTTATTTTAAAAGATTACTCTGAAGTGGTATATGAATAGTGGATGATTTGGGGAGAGGCAAAAGTGGCAGTGAGAGGCCAGTTAGTGGGATATTGTGGTAGTCTGGAAAGAGAGGAGCAAGGCTTGCCCTCAGAAAAAGGCAGTGGAAATGGAGAAATGCTTAAGTAATTGGGGAAGAGGGCAGCTTTCTGGATATGAATGGAAGATTCAATTAACTGAAAGTAGACCCCATAATAAATACATGATTTGCACTCCATGGAATTTAGTCTCTCAAAAGGTAGGAAAATATGAAACAAAAATACTACCCTCAACCAAACTGCTACTAAACAATCAGAATTAGAGGTGGATACGTTTGGAGTTTTAAGAGAAAAAACCCCATCACATTGCATTCAATTTAATTAGAGCTAGGAAAAGGAATCCTAGGCTTAGTTAGATATTCTTTAGACCATAACTTCTGAAAAGTTAATCCTTGGAACTCTTAAATCCTTAGAATTAAGTAGCTGTCCTGTGATCAAACCACTTTTTCAAATAATTCCTTTTTCACATTAAACAGTTTTCTTTATTGCAGAATGTCTCAGAGCCTTAAATATGCTTAAATATGTCTCGTGTGATTCTCTAAAGGAGTACTACCCAATAAAAATATAATGTAAGCCACATTTAAAAAGTAATGAGGAACATGTAACATTAATTGTAATAATATATTTTATTTAACTCAATATATCAAAAACATCATTCCACATATAATCAATACAAAATTATTAATGAATGGTTACTTTTTTCATACTGTGGTAGAATGTGTCTTTCACAACTATGGCACATCTGAATTTGGACAAGCTACATCTAAAGGCTCAATATTCACAGGTTGCTAATCACTACGTATCGGACAGTACATGTCTGTAAAGGAAAAAAGCTCAAAAGGGTTGTAAGTACCTCAAAAACAAAATTCTGATATAGACTATGGTACATTAACCTTTGAGAAAGAGAGTAAGAAGAGATTCAAGTTGGAAAAGGAAGCTACACAAAGATGTCCACAGTAGATTCTGACTCTTAAAAGAACATATACAAAGTGAGACCAAAATGTCTCATAATTCAGAATATTCACAAGAGGCGCCATAACCTATCGAAACAGTATCAAGAAAATGAAAGCCTACAATGGACAGCTTTTTAAAAATAAAATGCAAATACTTAAAAAGTTTCATTGCTGTTATTGTTAACTTTGATTTATACTTCCTGTGTACCAACATTGTATATGATAAGCTTTGAACACCACATTTAAATCCTTCTATGAAGGAATCATAGTTTGGGTATAATATATATTATGAGTGATGAGATACTCATGCATGAGACATGCAAAATAATAAGAACTAACTCTTACCAAGTTTATGATATACTATGCACTGTGCTAAGCACTTTCTCACATTGTTCTATATAGAATTCATAACAATTCATAAGTAATACTATTTTATTGCCACTTTAAAATAAAACTGAGAAAGAATTTAGGTAATTTTGCCTGGGTCTCAATGCTGGTGGGTGAATGGTAGAGCCAGGATTTAGACTCAGGAGCAATAGCTTCAAATCTCAAGGTTAATTAAGATTATGAACCTTGAAACAGAGATTAACCTCAATTACCCAGGTAGGCCAATCTAAATACATTAGGTTTCTAAAAGTGGGAAAGAAAGAATAATCAAATGTGATGGAAAAGAAACAGGAGAGAGTTGAAGAATAAGTGCAACTCAACCTTCCTTTGCTGGCTTTGAAGATGGAGGAAAAGGATCACAAGCCAAGATATGAGGCATCCTTTATAGCCAGGATCAGTTCTCAGCTGACAGCCAGCAAAAAAAAAAAAAAAAAGTCACCTCAATCCTACAACCACAAGGAACTGAATTCTGCAAATGACCTGAATATACAGTTTGGATTTTCCCCTAGAACTTACCGAAAGGAATACAGCCCTTTCAATACCTTGATTTTAGCCTGGTGAGACTTATGTTGAATTTATAACCTATAGAACTGTGACATAATAAATTTTTGTTGTTTAAAGCCACTAAGTTTGTGGTAATTTGTCACAGCAGCAATAAGAAACAAACAGTGTTAACAGCCACATAACACATATCCATGGATTGAGTTATCACCACATGTCTGTTTTGGATCACCTGTCAAATCACATTAAAGATTATTTAAGAGCAATCTCACATATTATTGCTGCAATCATGTTCTCTTTTGAAAAAAATTACAGTATTTCACAGCTATTTTATAGCTTCGTCTGAATTTTTTTTAAAAAAAGCTTTAAATTATTCAGATTAGGATGTTGTTCTCTTATATAAAAACAACAAAATCTTGCAATACTGAATTACTTACAGTTCCACAAACACACCATATTCATTTAAACCTCCATAATTTTGCATAGCTTGTCCCCTCTCTCTGTGGGTCCCCTTTTCCACATACCCCATGTGCCCTCTAGTCTCATTAGGAAGTTCCTTATCCTTTTACAGTCATTACCAGGCTCAAAGAACCTTCTCCATCCATGCCATCAAGCTAGTCATTCCTTTTTCTGTACAACCAAATTAAACTTGAACATACTTCCATTGCTTCATCTATTCATTTGACTTATACTGTATGTCTCTATGCTTCTATTCTTTACAACTACCTGCACATCCTAAGACTATGCTTTTATATGTATATAACACATAGTAAGACATCAAAGACAAAGAACAAGTTTTTAGGATAATGACTGATCGCCAAAACAACCATGAAATTCCGTTGGCTGGACCTCCAACTTGATGGGAAACTAAGTATAATACTGGGTTACATTTATTGATCACTGACTATGTGCCAAATACTGTTTTATCCAATTTATATTTACATATGTATAAGTCAAAAATCCTCAGAGTATTCCAGTAAAATGAGTACTTTTACCCCATAAATAGTCTACAGACTAAGTTTTCAAATTTTAAAATGCATTGAAATTTTATCTTAAATAGCACAATATGCAATACAAATGTGGATTTTAAAAATATCAAAAATTTGTATACTTGCAACAACTCGGATGAATGTTCCAGATCCTTCAACACTGCCTCTCACTCTGTGTACTGTGATGTTATAGATTCCACCAGGAGTCAGAGCTGTGAGTGTGTACTCAGTCGTCCTTCCCCAAATAACATACTCTTTTGCAAATGTTCTGTTTGATATATAAATCTTGTAATGCGTGAAGTTAGTGTCTGTTGGATTCCACATTAAATTTGCAGAAGAAGTATTCACAGCTTTTAATGTTAAGCCACATATCTTAGATGGTTCTATTGAAAAGGTAAATTATATGTAAATAAAAATTCCATATATATATATATATATATATATATATATATATATATATATATCAAACATGAATAATAACATATATGTAATAAACCTAAAATTTGATTCATGTATAACATCCTACATGTGCAGCTCTGCAAATTGAGAAATACAGTATTATATATACATATGCATTCTAATTTAAGTGGCATATTAACATCTCCCTACTTGCCAAATGTCTTTCCTTAACCAATCACTTCAATAGTCATTTCTTTAGACTATGCCTCCTGAATGCTCATAACCAGTATTCTTTTTTTTTAATTGGGGAATTGAGGGAGGAGAACAGTGTTGGGGACTTGGGGAGGGGGATCAGTCAAATTGTTGTTCTACAATCTTAGTTGTGGAGGGTGCCAGTCACCATCTGGCTGCCTGTGGCAGCTCCTGGCCTCTAAGCTCAAGGTGCTGTGTTCAATCTAAGTTGCAGGTGGACGTAGCCATCATCACATGTTGGAGTTGAACAAGTAACTTATTCAACTAGTTCAAGTAATTGTTAAGAGTGCATGTTTTATCCACTGAGCCATCCGGGTGGCAGCTCAGCTCCAGGTGCCAAGTTCATTCTTAGTTGTGGGTGGGCATAGCCCACCATTGAACAGGCAGTCTTGTTGTTAGGAACACGTGCTTTCACCAGGTGAGCCATTCTGCCACCTGTTGCGGCAGCCCAGCTCGGGCACTGCAGTACTGGCTCATCTAGGAATCGAACTGGTGGCCCTGTTGCTCAGAGCTCAAGCTCTTAAGCTAACTCATAACCAACAGAGACACTTGGCCAACCCAAAAGTATTCTTAGAAGTTAGCGAATGTTGAGTGAAGATTAAAGAACAAATACTTTAGAGAGGGAGCAAGGGCCAGAAATAAGGGCACTTGCAAATCTGGTTCTTCTGATTATATCAAAGTTTTTAACAGTCCCAAATCGTTGCATTTTATTCCACTCATCAATGGAAATAACCTTGTTTCCTGCAATATTCCTCTCCACTGAGAGGGGATCCTGCAGACCTTACAAGCTTTTACAAGAGTTCTTCGTAACAAGTAGTATTACTCCACCCAACCCCAAAACATTTTGAAACTGATTTACAATGAATTTAATAAACATCACAGAAAAGATAGAAGTTCTTGTTCATCAAAACCCTACCACTGTAGAAAATGAATTCTGTATTATTATGGATTATTATGAGGTGTGATCAACAAATACAGTGAATGCTGCTGCCAAGTGCTATCCAATGGAAAGGCAGGGATCTTCAATATGGAGAGCAGCGCATTGAACCTTAGTAACAGTGTGTGACAAGACAAGTTTCAACTTGTTTAGTGCAGTCAGTCAGGTATGAGCTACAGTTGAGAGAAGGTGTGTTTTAAAGTGTGCTGTAAATCATCCTCCATCATGACAATGCTCCGTGTCACACATCACTTCTTGTATAAGGTAATTTCTGTCAAATAAAAACATTACAGTGTGTCTTCACCCACCTTATTTACTGGATCTGAAACTGTCTGACTTCTGGCTCTCCCCCAAAGTCAAAATGATTCTGGATATCGAGGCAACCATGACAGCACAACTAAAAACACTCAGGAAAGAGACTTCCAGAACTGCTTCAGGAAGTGGTAAGAATGATAGGATAAGTGTGTTCAAAGTGAGTGGGAGTGTCCTGAGGGGAATTAATAGCAATGTGCCTTTTACTGAAATAATTTTTTTAAATTTAAACATTCACCATATTTTGCGATCACACCATAGACATACATACCCCATATATATATTCCATATATGTGACATACAAGATATGTATATATATACACATATATATATACATGTTGTCTTCAGATTAAAAGAACACTATGTAGTTTCCAATACATTTAGACATATACAATTTTTTAAGTTTATATATGTTTTGAAGTTCTCTTCATATTTTTATGTTCATCATTTTTCTTTTATTATCAGACTTTGTGTTTTAAAATAGCTGTATTTATGTTGAGCCAAAATACTTTCAATTCTTATGAAACTATGAAGCAAAGAATTCATTTATAATATATCCTTACTTGTAGTCACTTTTTTCATTACAGACACACTGTAATCTTTGCCTTTCATTGTCTTCACATGAAATATGTAGTCCATACCCGGAGTCAAATTCTTTACTTTGGCTTTATTGCCATCAACAATTACTTTAAATCGATTTTCCCTTCTAGATGCCATATAATAAGATATCTAGAAACAGAGCAAGATAAATTTATGTTTTTTATGGTTTCAAAGGGATTTATTTAGCACCAACTTTGTACTAGTGACATTCACATAAATTGCTACTGCAAGTTAGGGGCTGTGATCCTTTCTATCTTCACCAAGAAGTAATCTGAGGCTTTTTGAGCCTGAAGAGCAGGGAAGTTCACATGGTCATGAGCATATGGACTTACTGAAAAGTTTACTCATTAAAAATCCAGTAGTCTCAGACTGTTTTTAAATTTCATTCATATATATTCTGGTCTATATGTGTATATGTATATAATAGACATATGACACAATGAGTGGGATTTTCCTTACTGGTCACCTGAAAGCAAAAAATATTATGTAAAGTTTCATCCTTACTCTCTCCACTCCATGTAAGCAGAAGACAGGAGGAGGAGAAAGCAGGACCCGTTGAAGTCCCAAGTTTCTGGCCTAGTGAAGAATACCATGGCTTTTCCTGGCTGCCCAAGAAGTGGTAAGTAGCATTTCTGCTCACACCCCACACTCCTGGTAATTGAGCAGGGCTCCATGTGTATCACCACCATCAACTGAGGGTGACTGCTAGAGAGAATAACACCTTCTAGTTGGTCATGTACTTAGGCAGCAGACTCTTTTGCTCATGCTTTTGGTGGATCAGAGAAAAAAGGTAATTGGGGAGAGAGAGCAAAGCAAAGCAAAGAGCTGTGGAACAATTCGTATGCCCATCTTTGCCCTGACAAAGATGCCAGGGTCTCCACAGTACAAGTATGACCACAGAGAGTAGCCCTTACCAGTACCCCACACAAAAAGGCTGGCCTTTGTGCAAACAGACCTTAGCAGCAAAAACAGCGGGATACAATGACAGAGAGAAGAGCTGAGAGGAGTTAAAAAAAAACATTTGAGTGTATGTGGGGTGGGGGGGAAGAGGGGAAAAACAACAACAACAAAAACGTGTTTCAGCCAGAGCTGGTTTGTCACGTCAAGGAAGTGGGCAGTGGGGACCAGCCTCAGTGACCTTCAGAGAACTCACTCATGTGCCTCAGGAGAGAGGCAGAATTTAGAGGATTGTCATTGGAAGTCAGTCAGGGGAGTAGAAAAAAAACAGCGAGAGAATAAAAACAGACAGCTAGAATAGAGAAGGCATTTTAATGTTTCGTTAAATGAATGATATATGTCACACTCCATGCCTGTCCATCTTTCATCATAACCTGAGCCAATCAATTATTCACTAAAATTGAAGAACTGGCAATGCCTTTAGAAATTGTCAGTGGTGTACTCCTTACAACAATCTTTACTCTTCTTTACTCCATATTTCATGTTTGTAAAACAGAAAAGCATGTCTCAATGAAAGTAATCACATTAATTTTATAAACTATTTCAACTTTATTATGCTTTATGAAACACTGTTACGTGGTAGGAGTCAAATTTTCTAAGCATACGTGTTTATTGCAGTCTTGGGGAAAGAGTGTGTTGTTATTGAAGGAAGATAATCATGAGGTCTAGAAACATCATTGCTTATTGATTTACAAGGTGTCACTGACAATTACATTACTTGTGTGTTATATGAAAAGATAGGAATGCGAAGAATACTGAATACTTCTGGTCTGAAAAAGGATAGTAGGAGAAATTACCATATAATAGTAGAAGAATGTACTCTTACTAGAGTGCTAAATTCAGACATACAAAGAGTCATATTAAAGCACTAATGAGGGGGTACAAAGAAATTGTCTGTAGTGATCGAGTGATGAAAATGTATAATTTTCCATGAAAAATACAGTTTTATTTCTCAAAGTACATGAACTACACATGCCTAATAGAAACCATTGGTGGGAAAAAGCTTAATCTGTGCTTTTTTTTCCTACTTTTAAAGCATAGTTTGAAGAGCTGGGATGATTAATTTTAAATGATTAGGAAAACGATCCCAATTATACAAGTACACTTTGCTAAGCAACCAGGATACTGTTGCTTAATTCATTAAAATTTAACAAATAATCTCATTGGTCAAGTAAGACTAGGATAACTGTTGGTAATATAATATAGTTAATAAAAATAATCCGAATCCTAAATATTAACATGATGTTTCACTTAATAACAGATACATAATTTGCAACCTCTGAAAGAAATGTGTTCACATGTATATACATTAAAACTAACTTTACAATTATATACATTATCTAGCAAGAAATACTTTTATGGCCTCAGTTAGCCCCAAAGAAAGATTGTCCCTTTGGGCATTTGCCTTGAAATATATGAATTAGGACAGACAGACAAAGGTAAAAAAATATGGATCTTTTAAAAATTAATACCAAAAATGCTTAGATTTTTCACTAGTGAATACCTATACTGAATATAGGAATGAATTGAATCATTCTAGAAGGATAGAATTTTTCATGAATGATTTATTATTCAAGATGCCCCTTTCATTGAATGACACTGACAAATGACAAATAGAATTCTCACTCCTGACTTTGTAAACTTCCTAGCATAGAATATCCTCTCCTCTTTTCCATGAGTCGGAATTCTACCCATTACTAAAAGTTCATCTCAAGTTCCATCCTTTCCTGATAACTATATTCAGTATTGATGTCTTCCTCTATCATCACCCCACTCAACTGTGGGAACACTGTGAAGTAAAGTTCTATTGATTCATTAAATATTTAAAGCACATCTATTACAGGGCAAGCATTATTCTATGTACTAGGGATCCTGTAGTAAATAAGGCAGAAAAGTCTTCTGATTGTAAGAAGTTGCATTCTGGTGGAGCACCTAACAAGCAACTCAATAAATTAATGAACAAGATAAATCAGTGACATCATGAGTGAATAGAAAGAGCAGTTTTATTTAGATTCAGTAATCAGGAAAGGAGATGAGGAGATGATACTTGAACTGAGAACTTGATGATAGGAAAAAGTCAACCAAAACTGGAGGCAAGATATCCATGGAAAATAAATGTCAAGCACAAAAATCTTGTAATGGAGATGTGTTTGAGGAATAGAAAGAGCCAAATGTGGTCTCAACATAGTAACTGAGCAGGCAGGATAGTTAGTTTAAGGTTCAATCAGGTGAAGTCTTGAGACTATGGCAAGGCATTTAGATGTTATCGAAAGAATAATGAAAATCTATGGAGGGTGTTAAACTAATGAGAGTCACTGTTTTTAACAGCTCTCTCTGGCTGTTATGTGGAAAGTGGATTGGAAGAAAATCAAGATGGAAACAGAGATCAGTTAGGAGGTGAGAGGTTATTATGTCATCTAGGCTGCTGGTCTCAGTAAGAAATGACAGTGCCCAGGATAAGAGTGGTGCTCTGCAGATGGAGAGAAGTGGATGCACTGAGGATCTGTTTTAGAAGTAAAAGCAGCAGAACTAGCTGACGGATTGAAGGGCGAGGGAATGGGAAGAACGGAAGATAACTGAACAAGTGGTTGCAGGACAGTGTCCTTTCCTGAGATGGGAGATACTGGAAGGAGCAGGAGTCAAAAGGGACATGTAGAGACTTGTAAGCCATGGTAAGGAATATTTTAAGCACAAGAATGATATAATTTATTTTACTTTTAAGAAAGAGCATTCTAATTGCTGTGTGGCAAGGGAGAGGGTAAGAGACAATCACATTAAAATTACATTCCTTGAAACTAATAAAAATATATACTGGGGGTACCCAAAAAATGTATACAAGTGGACACTTTGGTCATTGTTACTCAAGCAGTAGTTTGCTGTAATCAGAAGTGTCTGAACACTGATGGTAACCACTTTAAGCACCTCTTATAATTGCAGAAGTCAAACGTGACTTGTATTAATCTTTTGTTATCAGTATATATTGAGTATTACAATTTTAATATAGTTTTCCTTTCTTAAAATGTGTATACATTTTTTGTCATGCTCTGTATATATTTTACCTAAAACTAAAAAAAAAAATTAAATTCTTTGATTATGAAAAGTAAACCTTGAAAATTAGAAAAAAGGAAAAGTAATAATTCAACCATTCATTCATCAAAATATTCCATGAGTCCAGGTATGTATGTCAGATTCTTTTCTCAGCAATGGTACCAGATGGTGATCAAAGCAGACAAAAGGCCTACCTTCACAAAATTTACATGAAAAATCTGTTACCAAATGCATCATCTCATTGAATTTCCTCAACAATTCTACAGAAAAACAATAATCTTCATTTACAAATGAAAAATATAGGACCAAAGAGTATAAAAACATATCAGATGTCTCACAGTAGAGGTGAAGGAGGGGTTTAAAAGGAAGAACTTTTGAGGCCTTGATCCTCCTATTCCACAATACTGTCTACCTTGTAAAATCACAGGAAAAGTGAACACAGGCATATATATCAAAGTTGCATCAGATTAGAAGGCTAGCACACGAGGTTTGATAAATAGAAACTATGGACAAATAAAATGAAGTGCTGCTCTATTCAGTATATAGTACCTTAGAATTATATCCCTAAGGAGAGCTACAAGGTACCTCAAGGAAATGGTAGACGGATGTTCGCACATGTACAACAATAGTAATAAAGGATAGCATGTTAAAAGTAACACGGGAAAGATTAAACAAAAGTTTCATAAAAGCTTTGGGCAAGGAAATGTTATTCTCTCATTATGGAATTGGAGAAGGCTTCAAGAGAGAAGTAGGATGTGAGCTGAGCACCGATGGGCGAATTTCTGCCATTCTTCCACCTTATCATTAAATCCAGTTGACAATAATCACTCTTTTTAACTATGCAGTAGTAGCCTCTTGTCACATTTGGCTATTGAAGACTACAAATTTATCTTAATTGAGATTTTTTTTAAAAGTATAAAACACAGGCTAGAGTTTGAAGAGTTAGTATGAAAAATAATGTAAAGTATTATTTATATGTTAATATTTTGACTATGTTGAGGAAAATAAAATATATTACTAAAATTAATTTCTTTGTTTCTTTTTATTTTTTTACTATTTCTCTTAGAAAATTTAAAGTTACACATATGACCTCACTCGTGATTTGCATTATATTTCTATTGGACAGTGCTAGTCTATAAATAACATCACTCAGAGTTCATAAAAAACAGTTGAAAGTGTAAGAAAGGAAATTGCAAGTTTCCATAAATGTTCTATGTCAACTATTTGATTTTTTTCTAAGTTCACATTGAATTCTCTTAGGTCTTAAATATGCAAGCTAATATTTATTTTTATGCTTGGAATAGATTATACCTTTCAGTTCCATTACAGTTCTGGGATTCTTTTAGAGAATATAAATCTTTTACACTCCCAGTGCTCATTTTTTTAAAAGTCAGCAATTTAATAGGTTCAGAGGATTACTAACTAGAAAAAATATTCGGTGTTTAAATGAATTTCAGTCTTCCCATATTAATACATGTTTCTTATCTTTTGAACTCTCAGGATGATGGACAAAACAAAATAAGGATTTTTGTTTTGTAAAGAAAACCCTATTATAAAATTTATTACCAGAATATTTTGCATAAGGATATCAATAAGAGCTTAATTCTTCTGAAAAAGATAACAAAATTGATTGTAGTTGATATCTTAATATCATGAGGAATACACTTGTGTTCTTATGCTCTCTGTGACACATACTTTAATGGCCTTGCAGACCACACAGACTCCGTCATTTCACATTGCTAGAGAACTTTTAGATACTTTAATTTTCTGAGGGCCCTTTAAGAGTCAAGTGAAGTTTATATTGCAATAGTGGAATTGACAATACTTGGTGACTTAAGATTTGATTTAAGACTGTTCCATTTGAAATTTGCCTGGGTTGATCCACCAGACCTTAACCTATAGCATGCTCCTTCCTTTAGTTTTAGAGGATTTGGGAGACTTGATCTTACCTCCTCCAGTCTTTTTAGAGCCCTTGCTCTAGAAACTATCATTCTCATATCTGCAATTCTTCTAGAATGTAAGCACCACAAAGACAAGAATTTGTTGTTAAAGGAATGACATTTTTGAATACTGAATGTTGAATTTGTTGAAAATGAAATTGTTTCTGTTCTAGGAATCTTTTCTATCAACCTGAAGGCATACATAATATTTTCATTCTCCAAAAACAAAACAAACAAACAAACAAAAACAACCTCCTTTTCATTTCATTCTTTCTTTTAAACTATGGATAACTAAAGCATTGTTATAAAGAGGTTAATTCCATTTTTTTTTTCATGTCTGTTGACAACTTTTAGATTCCAGCCCTCTTCCCAGTCTACTCCACATCTGGGCAACCAAGATAATTCAACCATTCATTCATCAAAATATTCATGAGTCCTGATATGTATGTCAGATTCTCTTCTCAGTAATAGTACCAGATGATTGAATCACCAATTTAAAGAAGATAATGTAGCAGAAAACACCCAATCTGAAAAGCGAAAAGAAATTTAAAAAAATGAAAATATTATAAGGGGCCTCTGGAACAACATCAAGCATACCAACATTCATATCACAGAGGTACCAGAGGGAGAAGACAAAGAGCATGAAATTGAAAACCTGTTTGAAAAAATAATGACAGAAAACTTCCCTAACCTGGTGAAGGAAATAGACATACAAGCCTAGGAAGTACAGAGAATCCCTAACAAGAGGAACACAAATAGGCTCACACCAAGACATATCATAATTAAAATGCCAAAGGCTAAAGACAAAGAGAGAATCTTAAAAGTAGCCCAAGAGAAAAGCAGTTAGTTACCTACAAGGGAGCTCCCATAAGACTGTCAGCTGATTTCTCAACAGAAGTTTCACAGGCCGGAAGTGATTGGCACAAAGTGATGACAAGCAAGGATCTACAACCAAGATTACTTTAACCAGCAAAACTATTGTTTAGAATTGAAGAACAGTTAAAAGAGCTTCTCAGGCATGAAAAGCTAAAGGAGTTCATCATCACCAAAACGGTTTTATATGGAATCTTAGAGGGACTTCTTTAAGAAGAAGAAAAAAAAAATCAAAAATATTAATAATAAATGGCAATAACTACATATCTATCAATAATTACTTTAAATGTAAATGGATTAAATGCTCCAATCAAAAACATAGGGTGCTGACTGGATAAGCAAACAAGACCCTTACATATGCTGCCTACAAAAGACACATCAGGTTGAAAGACACACACAGACTGAAAGTAAAAGGATGGAAAAAGATATTTCATGAAAATGGAAACAAACAAAAAAAGCTGAAGTAGCATACTGATACCAGGCATAAAAGGCTATAACAAGAGACAGAAAAGGACCCAGTAATTCCACTTATGAACATTATCTAAAGAAGCCCAAAACACTAATTTAAATGGATATGTGCATCCATATGTTCTCTGCAGCATTATTTACAACAGTCAAGATATGGAGGCAACCTGGGTATCCATCAATGGATGAATGAATAAAGAGGTGGTACATATATACAATAGAATAGTACTCAGCCATTAAAAAGAATAATATCTTTTGCAACAACATGGATGGACCTAGATAATGGAATAAGTCAGAGAGAGAAAGACAAACGCCACGTTATTTCACTCCTATGTAGAACCTAAAGAACAAAATAAACAAGTAAACAAAAACAGAAACAGAAACAAAAACTAGATACAGAGAACAGATACAGATACAGAAAATAGATACAGAGAACAGTTTGATGCTTACCAATTGGGAGGGAGATTGAGGGGGTGAATGAAAAAGGGGAAGGGATTAAGAAGTACACATTAGTAGTTACAAAATAGTTATGGGATGTAAAGTATAGCTTAAGGAATATAGTCAATGATATTATAATAACTGTGCATGGTGTCAGAGGGGTAGTAGATTTATCAGGGTGATCACCCTGTAAGTTATGTAAATGTCTAATCACTATGTTGTACATCTAAAACTAATATAATGGTGTATGTCAACTGTTATTGAAAAATTAAATTATTTTTAAAAGCCCCTGCTAATTAGCTAACTTAAGTCCATTTTCTACCTTAATTCTCCTTTATCATAAAATATAATATGTTCCAGGTCCTGGGAATGAGGCTGTGGATGTTTGCAAGGTCATTATATTACCTACCACATCCCTCTTTGTCTTTAGTAGCAGGTACTATAAACAAGTATGGATTCTTTCTACGTCTGTCATATAATGACTATTACCTTGATTCTTATTTACTTAATTATTAACAAGTCCATACTCAATATAAAACCCAGATGTACTAATAAGTTCATTTCAAGTATGGTAATTTTTCTGCTCTGTTTCCTTTTAGACTGTAATGATTCTATAAATTATTGAATTTTATGTTACTTTTTATTCACAGGAAACACCTTTTGTTGTATCTTCCCGAATACCAACAACTCCCTTTACAACCCCGTCACCTACAGACCTATGGCTACAATTTTTCAACGATATGAGACCTACAACCACTGTTGACCTGAACTGAACTGGTATCTAATCCATTTCAGAATAATCACAGTCCTTTCCCTGGGCATTTAAGTAGAATCTGCCTCTCTCAGGGGCTGATAATGCACCATTTGTACTTGAAAGTTATGTATGGCATTCTTCCACTGACCACATGGATTGCTTAACAGAAAAAGTTGGTCATCAGAAAAAAAAGAAAAAGAAAAAAATCTAAAGCAGATGAGCAGAAAGGAGTAGACAGACAGAAAGAAAGTCGTCACTGGATTTTCAATGGGCTGACGATATCTGATTCCAATTCTTTAAAACTCCCAGTTATATTCTTTTCCTTGGTCGCCATGAGGCACACTTGTATTAAAAACAACTAATTTTTCTTTACTTCATAAACTATTTCTGGTTGTTTTCTGTTATTTTCAGTTGAAATTACCATCTTCTACCACAGTGAAAATATGGAAAGGTCACTTGCCCCCGTAGAATACAAAGCAACAGTGCTGTCCCCAGAAGCTTACTCTCTCTGCAAACCACAGAATGTGGGATGTGGGGTGTGTTCCTTATGTCCTCATCTGATGCCAGGGCACATTATTAACAATAAAAAGCCATGGAATATACACATTTACTTTGCAGACACAGTTTAACAGTGGCTCCTCTGTACATTTGACTCTCCTACCCTCTGGGCTGGAAATCTCCATTCTTAATTAAATCCCAGGGGTGGCGATAAGAGGCTGTGGCACATAACCCAGGTTTAACTTCTGGAATTATTATTATTTTGGCCAGTGCTGTCACAAAAGCATTATCTTCCAGCAGCACTATCATTCCTTTATACACGTTTTGGTACTATGTATGCACGTCTATCACCATTGAAAATCCAAACTCATTTAAAGTCAAATATCAGCTATTATTTAATTCTGAACACCTTCTATGACAATTTTGTACTTTTAAAGTAATAAATAGAATAATTATTTTGGAGAAAAATTTTACATAAAAGGAGTGGTGCCATAATCTCTAAAACCATTAATATAAAATGAAGGACAAAAAGAAGGAGTGAAATCAAGACCTCCATAAACATAAAGGTTGTATGATAGTGGCACTGTTTTTTACCTGAAACTTTTCAAAGCCTCCTTGTGGGAATTTCCAAGACAAATATATTGTGTTTTCTTCCTGCCCCAAAATCATCAAATCTGATGGTGGGTCTGGATCTAGGGCAATGAAATAAGACACAGAAATGATATCTTTAAAAAAATGTCTACCATTATGTATCTAGGGTGGACTGATAATCTTGGACTGTCACACTGGAAGACAGGACAGGGTTCCAAGGTTTTCCAAGTCAGTTTTAGCATTATGTGATCTTACCCCAGCTATTTACCCTGAGCCGCAGTCTCCTCATCTCTACAATGAAAGGAAATAAAGAATTTTCTAGAAAGCCATTTCCACATTAAAATCATATAAACTATGAATCTGCACATTTTTCTTACAGCAGAACTCAGTATGAAGTTATTACAATTGGGATTTTTAACTTAAAATTTTGTGTATTGTATAAAGTAAGAGATATATCTAGTCCCTTTCCTTAAGTTCACAAATCCTTTTCCTTTTAAACATTTTATTTGATAAGGTTTTAGAAACTTATTTTAAAATAAGTAACATGTCTGTATTTCTAATTTATATTTCAAATTGAAATTTTGTATTGCTTTCTTTAACTGGAAGAAATGTAATATTAACATTTTATTGGAATAATTTAATATATAAAATTCAAATTTTGCATGACATTTTTTTTGTCTCTACCTACATATTGATTTAAGTTTATTAAAATTCAGGGCTGGCCAAGTGGCACGTTGGTTAAGAGTTGGATTGGGGAGGGAGGGGCAAGATGGCAGCTGTGAGGAGGGCTCCATGAAATCTCCCCTGGAAATATCCACAATTTGAACTTCTAATACGCTTCAAAGAGACATCTACTCATCACACAGAGCAACTAAGAGTTCCACACAAGGATTGCTGAAAGGTGGGCAGGCTGGGCGAGTAGGGAAAGAAAGCGGCGAGACGTGTGAGGTGCAGCCCGCACCCGCGGCTGCTGAGTCACGGTGTGTGTTGCCCCAGCTCGCTCCCTGCGGCCCGCGGCCCACCTAGAGTTCAGCAAGAGCACGTTGGTTTGCAGTCTGAGGCAGAAGCCTCAGGCCGGGTAAGTGCAGGAAGAGAGAGAGGAGACGATTGTGCAGAGGTACGTACGAGCTGTACCCGCGGCTCGCTGGGTCCCCAGGAAGCAGGGTGCAGAGCCTGGCAGCGACAGGGCAAGATCAATCCCTGCACCCTCCCGGTTCAGGGATCAGTCTCTGTGCCCACCGGGTCCCGCAGAGCGCAGAAGCCTGAAACCCGGGAGCAGGGGAAAAAAGAGGACTTGCGCGGAGAAGCAACGCGCAATGGGTGGAGACGCAGGTCCTGGAGAGAAGGAGCGGGGATCGGAGCCGCGTGGAAAGGTGTGCGCAGTCCCCTAAACCCCGGCGGCAGTCCCTCCAGGAGCGCAGCAGGAGAACAGCGCGGGTGCGCACTGGCTCCGAGGCAGAAGCCTTAAACCCGGGAGCAGGGGGAAACAGAGGACTCGCCCGCGGAGACGCAGCGCGCCGGCCGGAGTCACAGGTCCCGGAGAGACGGAGTGGGGATCGGAGCCACGCGGCACGGTGCGCGCAGTCCCCTAAATCCCGGCAGACCGTTTGGGAGAGCAGCAGGAGATCCGCGCACGGGCGCGCACCGGATCCGAGGCAGAAGCCTGAAACCCGGGAGCAGGGGAAAAAGAAGACTCGCTCAGACAAGCAGCGCGCCGGGTGGAGACGCAGGTCCCCGAGAGACACAGAGCGGGGATCTGAGCCTCGGGGCAGGGGGCGCGCAGTCCCTTAAACCCCGACAGTCTCTTTGGGAGAGCAGCAGGAGCACCGCGCGGGCGCGCGCCGGCTCCAAGGCAGAAGCCTTAAACCCTGGAGCAGGGGAAAAAGAAGACTCACTCGGACACGCAGCGTGCGGGGCAGAGACGCAGGTCCCCGAGAGACGCGGAGCGGGGATCTTAGCCACACAGTAGGGTGCGCGCAATTCCCTAAATCCCGGCAGACCCTTTCGGAGAGCAGCAGGAACTCCGCTGGAGCATAAGAGGCAAAGGCCTTAACTTAAAACAGTGTTGGAACTGTGGCTTTGTTTACTTTTATGTTTTTTGTTTTTTTTTTTTTCCTTTTTCTACTCTTGAACAGAAAGCAAAAAAAAACCCAATAACTCACCCACTCCCACAAAGTTTGGCCCCCGCCAAGACAGTCTTAAACTGACTCCTGAATGGAGCAGGCTAGGAAGATATCCTTACCTGCAGGGGGTTGAGAATTTCCACCCAGTAAAGGCTGCAGAGCTAGACTATCTACCCCGCCCCCACCTTTAGGCAAGGCTTGGAAGGCAGGGCAGGTTCACCTGTTGAGGCACTAATTAACAGATTCTTAGCAGCAGGCTTTTGGTAGTGAGGAATTCTTTAATTCTCCACGGCTGTCAACCCAAAGGGTGCCCAGAGACACTCATTGAGCCTTTGGGGGTGCAGCCTGCCTTGGGACAGGCAAAAGCAAAAAGGCAGTGACTTTGTAAAAACCACCAATCACACGTCACAACCACACTCAAGTACAGCAAACCTGCAGTGCCAGGATCACACTAGGCATCAGGTGGCCTACTGTTCCCACAAGACGCACAGGAATTTTTGTACAGCAGACAAACTGAAGAGAGCTTGGTGGACTTTAGCCTAGACCGGCATGGGTATTTTTGGTTTGTTTGGTTTTATTCTGTTTTGTTTTCCCTTTATTGGCTGCTTATCTTGGTTGTTTTTGGTATTTATTTCTATTTCATTCTAATCATATTGTAGTTTTCAATATAGGCATATATATATAGGTGTATATAGGTGAATATATGTCCATATATATGGGTGTGTAGACAAATATATATATTTTTTTTCTTTTTTTCTTTTTCTTTTTCTTTCTTTTCTTTTTCTTTTTTCCCCACCCTCACTTTCTCTCTTATTTTATTCATTCTTCTCACTGCTATACTTTTCCTCTTTTCCTTTTTTCTGCAAATTTTATTTTTTTAACTTTTCTTACTTTTTTTATTATTATTTTAGTTTATTTTTATTTTTTATTTTTTAGGTATAGCTAATCGGTTTCTCATGTTTATTCTATTTTTTATTTTAGGATATTGTATTTTATTTTGTTTCCTCTTCTGTTATTATTGAGTGTGTGGTTTTTGTTTTGTCTCTGTTTGTTTTCTTCATTAGTATGATTGATATTTCTGTACAAGTTGACTGTAGTTTGATGGTTGGTTTTTTTTACTTGTGCGAGCATTTGGTTTCCTTTGGTGGCTGCGGAGGTTGTTCTTGTTGATCTGTTATGCTCAAAAATCACTCTGCAGCGGTGGGTCCAAACAAACAGACACAAGAATCATCATACCCAGAGGCCAACTTTAGATAAAACCAGAGCATTTCTGGGTTTGACATACAAGAGTGACACCCAAAAGGAAGTTGCTACAGGTACTAGGGCCCATAGGGTCCAAGTTTCATCAGAGGGGTCAATCCTCTCACAGCAGCTCATAAACTGCAGACGCTGCTGATTCTCACAGCTAATCAATCTGGGAGTCAATCCCACCTACTGACAAGCCAAAAGTAATCAAAACTAAAACTTCAACAAGTGAGGATGCACGACACAAGGAACACCTCAGATACAAGCACAGGAGAATAGGGAGACTGAGTAATTCAAATATAAAGGATACACACCATATAAGTTTACCCAGAAAAGACTGAGAAATCTGGGGGATCTATCTGTTATATTGAAGCAAACACAAAGAGTAAGCCAGAATGGGGAGACAAAGAAACATAACACAAATAAAAGAACAGAAGAAACTTCCTAAATCTGTGGAAATAGAGGAAATAGAGGTAACCAACCTATCGGAGACAGAGTTCAGAACACTGATTATTAGAATGTTCAAGGAAATTAATGAAAATATAAAGAAGGATAGAGAAATCATGAAAAGCAAACAGCTAGAACTTAAGACACAATTACTGAATTAAATAACAAACTTGATGGATGAAGCAGATTGGATGAAGCAGAAAATCGAGTCAGTGACTTAGAAGACAAAATAGCAGAGATCACCCATGTGGAACAACAAAAAGAAAAAAGAATGAAAAACATGGAAAATAGTTTAAGAGAGCTGGGGGACAACATCAGACGCAATAACCTAAGGGTCATTGGAGTACCAGAAGGAGAAGAGAGGGAGCAAGGGATTGAGAATATATTTGAAGTAATAATGTCTGAAAACTTCCCTAACCTGGCAAAGGACATTGAAATACAAGCCCAGGAAATGCAGAGAGTTCCAACCAGGATGATTCCAAACAGGCCCACTCCAAGACACATTATAGTGAAAATGGCAAGGGTTAAGGACAAAGACAGAATCCTTAAAGTAGCAAGGGAAAGGCAGCAAGTTACTTACAAGGGTACCCCCATAAGATTATCAGCTGACTTTTCTACAGAAACTTTGCAGGCCAGAAGGGAGTGGCATGAGGTTTTCAAAGTGATGAAAAATAAAGGCCTACAACCAAGATTGCTGTATCCAGCAAAGTTATCATTTAAAATCGAAGGCGAGGTAAGAAGCTTCGCAGAAAAAAATAAGTTAAGGGAATTCATTACCACCAAGCCAGCTTTGCAGGAAATGCTAAAAAGGCTTCTTTAAGTAGAAGAGAAAAACAACCTATGAAAGACTACGAACACAAATAAGAAAATGGCAATAAATACATATCTATCAATAATCACATTAAATGTAAATGGATTAAATGCTCCAATAAAAAGACATAGGGTGGCTTAATGGATAAGAAAGCAAGACCCCAGCATATGCTGTATACAAGAGACTCACCTCAGATCCAAAGACTCATACAGGCTGAAAGTAAAGGGATGGAGTAAAATATTTCATGCAAATGGTACTGAGAAAAAAGCTGGAGTAGTGATACTTGTATCAGATAAAATGGACTTTAAATTGAAGAATATAACAAAGGACAAAGAAGGACACTTCATAGTAATGAAGGGATCGATCCAACAAGAGGACATAACTCTAGTAAACATCTATGCACCTAACATAGGAGCCCCTAAATATATAAAACAGATATTGTCAGACATAAAGACAGAGATCAACAGTAACACTATCATAGTAGGGGACTTCAACACCCCGCTGTCACTAATGGACAGATCCTCCAGACAGAAAATCAATGTGGAAACAGCGACCTTAAATGACACATTAGACCAGCTGGATTTAACAGACATTTTCAGAGCATTTCATCCCAAAGCTACAGAATATACGTTCTTTTCAAGTGCACATGGAACATTTTCTAAGATAGACCACATGTTAGGCCACAAAACAAGTCTCAATAAATTTAAGAAGATTGAAATTATTTCAAGTGTCTTCTCTGACCACAATGCTATGAAACTAGAAATCAATTATAAGAAGAAATCCGGGAAGCTGACAAATAAATGGAGGCTAAACAATATGCTATTAAATAGTGAGTGGGTCACAAATGAGATCAAGGAGGAAATCAAAAGATACCTCGAGACAAACGAAAATGAAAACACCACGACCCAAAATCTCTGGGATGCTGCGAAAGCAGTCCTAAGAGGGAAGTTTATAGCAGTGCAAGCCTACCTAAAGAAGGAAGAAAAATCTCAAATCAACAGGTTATCCTTACACCTAAGGGAATTGGAAAAAGAACAGCAAAAGAGGCCCAAGGGGAGTACAAGAAAGGAGATAATAAAGACCAGAGCAGAAATAAACAATATACAGAACAGAAAAACAATTCAAAAGATCAATGAAACCAAGAGCTGGTTTCTTGAGAAGATAAACAAAATTGACAAACCTCTAGCCAGGCTCATCAAAAAAAAAAAAAAAGAGAGAGGACTCAAATTAGCAAAATCAGGAATGAAAGAGGGGAAATGACTACAGACATCACAGAAATACAAAAAATTCTAAGAAATTACTATGAGCAACTATATGCCAACAAATTTGACAATCTGGAAGAAATGGATAATTTTCTAGAAGCATACAACCTTCCAAAGCTAACGCAAGAAGAAACAGAAAATCTAAATACCCTGATTACTACCAAGGAAATTGAATCAGTAATTGACAAGCTCCCAAAAAACAAAAGACCTGGACCAGACGGCTTCACAAGTGAATTTTATCAAACATTCAAAAAAGAACCATCACCTATTCTTCTCAAACTATTCCAAAAAATCCAGAAGGAGGGAAGGCTCCCAAACTCTTTTTATGAAGCCACTATCACCCTGATTCCAAAACCAGATAAAGACATCACAAAAAAGGAAAACTACAGGCCAATCTCCCTGATGAATATAGATGCAAAAATTCTCAATAAAATATTAGCAAACAGAATTCAGCAATATATTAAGAAGATCATACATCACGATCAAGTGGGATTCATCCCTAGTGCGCAAGGCTGGTTCAACATCCGTAAATCAATTAATGTGATACACCACATCAACAAAATGAAGGATAAAGATCACATGGTCATTTCAATAGATGCAGAAAAAGCATTTGACAAAATCCAACAGCCATTTATGTTAAAAACCCTTAGCAAAGTGGGAATACAGGGATCATATCTCAACATAATAAAAGCCATATATGATAAACCTACAGCTAACATCATACTCAATGGGGAAAAGCTAAAGCCATTCCCATTAAGATCAGGAACAAGACAAGGCTGTCCACTTTCTCCTCTTTTATTCAACATAGTGCTGGAAGTTCTAGCCACAGCAATCAGACAACAAAAAGAAATAAAAGGCATCCAAATTGGCAAGGAAGAAGTAAAATTGTCATTATATGCAGATGACATGATACTATATAGAGAGAACCCCAAAGACTCCATCAAAAAACTATTGGAACTGATAGATGAATTCAGTAAAGTAGCAGGATATAAAATCAATGTTCAGAAATCAGTGGCATTTGCATATACCAATAATAAACTAATGGAAAGAGAAATTAAGAAAACTGTCCCATTTACAATTGCGTCAAGAACTATAAAATACCTAGGAATAAATTTAACCAAAGAAGTGAAAGATCTGTACTCAGAAAATTATAAGACACTGAAGAAAGAAATCATAGAAGATACAAATAAATGGAAATACCTACCATGCTCATGGATAGGAAGAATTAATATAGTTAAAATGTCCATACTGCCTAAAGCTATATATAGATTCAATGCAGTTCCTATCAAACTACCAAGGGCATTTTTCACAGGAATAGAAAATATAATCCTAAAATGTATATGGAATCATAAAAGACCCAGATAGCCTCGGCAATTCTGAGAAATAAAAACAAAGTTGGGGGGATCACGCTCCAGACATCAAAACCTACTACAAGGCCACAGTAATCAAGACAGTTTGGTATTGGCATACAAACAGGCACATCGATCAGTGGAACAGAACAGAGAGCCCAGAAATAAATCCAAGCATTTACGGACAGTTAATCTATGACAAGGGAAGCAAGAATTTACACTGGAGTAAAGATAGTCTATTCAATAAATGGTGCTGGGAAAATTGGACGGACACATGCAAAAAATGAAACTGGATCATCTCCTTATGCCTTATACAAGAACAAATTCAAAATGGATTAAAGACTTAAATGTAAGACCTGAAACCATAAAAATCCTAAAAGAAAATATAGGGAGTACATTTGCAGACATTACCCGGAGCAATATTTTTACTGATACATCCCTACGGGCAAGGGAAGTAAAAGAAAAAATGAACATATGGGATTATATCAGACTTAAAAGTTCTTTCACAACAAAGGAAACCATTAATAAAACAAAAAGGAAGCCTACTGAATGGGAGAATATATTTGCCAATGATATATCTGATAAGGGGTTAATATCCAAAATTTATAAAACACTCATGAAACTCAACACCAAAAAAACAAACAACCCAATTAAAAAATGGGCAGAAGATATGAAGAGACATTTCTCTAAAGAGGACATACAGATGGCCAACAGGCATATGAAAAAAAGTTCAACCTCACTGGTCATTAGGGAAATGCAAATAAAAACCACCATGAGATACCATCTCACTCCAGTCAGAATGGCTATCATCAACAAATCAACAAACAACAAGTGCTGGCGGGGCTGTGGGGAAAAGGGGACCCTGCTGCACTATTGGTGGGACTGCAGATTGGTGCAGCCACTATGGAAGTCAGTATGGAGGTATCTCAAAGAACTGGAAATAGAACTACCGTTTGACAGCAATTCCACTCCTAGGTATTTATCCTGAAAAAACCAAGACACTATTTCAAAAAAAGTTATGCACCCCTATGTTCATAGCAGCACAATTTACAATAGCTAAGACTTGGAAACAACCAAAATGCCCATCAGTAGATGACTGGATTAAGAAACTGTGGTATATTTATACAATGGAGTATTACTCCGCTATAAGGAAGAATGAAATCGTGCCATTTGCAATGATATGGATGGACCTAGAGACTATAACGTTGAGTGAAATAAGTCAGTCAGAGAAGGACAAATACCATATGATCTCACTCATATGTGGAATCTGAAAAACTGTATGAATGAGCAAAGTAAACAGAAACTGTCTCATAGATATAGACGAAAAATCAGGGTTGCTAATTGGGAGAGGAATGGGGATGAGGGAGAAGGGGAAGGCATTAGACAGCAAAAATAGGCAACTACAATATTGCTACTGGGATAGGAAAAACAGTTTGGGGAATATAATTAATAATGTTGTAAATATTCTGTGGAATGTCAGATGATCATAGGTCTTGTTAGGGAGACCATTTCATGGATGGAGTAGAGGTTTGATCACTGCACTGTATTACTAAAGCGGAGGTGGTATACCTACTGTAACTGAATATATATAGATAGTCACGGGATGTGGATTATACTGTGGAAGAGAGTCAAAGGAAGAGTAATAGATATATATGATATGGCGGGGGGAGTGGGGTGGTGAATTGGGGGTGGGCGGTTGTCACTTTGAGGGGTAAAATGTATAACTATTGCATTGTGTTGTACACCTGAAACTAATTAAAAATAAAATAAAATAATAATAATAATTTTAAAAAAGAGTTGCATTGGGAACTCTGAGGACACGGGTTTGGATCCCACATGAGGGCCAGTGATGCTGCACCCTCTACAGCTAAAATGGTGAACAATAGCTCGACCCGGAGCTGGGCTGCTGTGAGTTGCAAGCGACTTGCATAGGCTGCAATGGGGCGGCAGTGGGCTGCTGTAAGCTACCGTGAGTGGCCGGCAGCTGGCGTGAGCTGCCAAGAGCTGCTGTGAGAAGCCGTCCAGTGGCCGTCGACGGATCTGATGAATCTGCCTCACCCAGAAAGAGAACAATGATAATACCAACATGAGCCAGTGAAGCGACATTTTCCACAGCTAGACTGAAGAACAAAAGGACAGCAAGTTGTCTGTTCCCCTTCCCCGATTCCCCAACACTGTTCCTCTCCCCCAATTCCCCAATAAAATCTTTAAAAAGAAAAAATTCAGTTCAGTGGTAGATTTAAGCCTATATCACTGATTCACAATCCTTTCTATCCTGTTTTTCTGTGACACATATTCCCTTCCAAATACAATTAATTTATTATTCCCCCATATTCCCATAATATATTTTAGTTCTATTTAGTACATTTATTACTATTCCATCAACTTCCAATTGGATTTGAGATAGCTCAAAAAGAAAGGAAGGTACAAAAAGAACAAAAAATATCAATATACAGGAGAAGATAAAAGTTAAATTGTAGAGTAGGAAGGTTGGGAAAAAAAAGTTACCAGTCTCATGTGGGAAAACACAGTTAAGCCACAACTTCTTCAAATATAAAAAAGTGTTTTTAAACCCATGGTAGAATTGAGGAACTTGAGGTCCAAGTAGAATCATTATTCATACAAAGTCACAAAGCCAAGAATGGGTAGATGATTCTATAACCTAGTGGCCCTTCCCCTGAAGTACAGTGGTTACAAGGACAGAATATGATGACAGGGAAATGTGGCTTGAAATCTCTTGCTTGTATAAGCTTCTGAAATGTTATAAGCCTCACTTTCCTGATTTATAAAAAATATGTATCTCATTATGATTGATAGAATAAAGGTTGTCATAGAAAATTAAGTGATATAAAGCATAGAAAAGGCTTAACAAAGTGCCTGACAAAGAACAAGCACTCCATGTGATGATGATGATAACAATAATGATGGCAACCTTGGAGATGGTGTTGGTGACAATGATAATGACACAGCCCAAATCTAAGTGGCAATCTATAAAGCTTTCATTGATATAAAACGAGTTATCATTTTAGAAAATGAAGCCATTTCTCATCTATTTCTGATATTTCTTAGGATGGTCTTTATGAGAGTCAGCAGTGTCATATCAATTGTAGAGTTATATACCTGGGTTAAACTTCACCTTCAATAATAAGCTATGAACACCTCTGAGACTCAACTACATTGTAGGCAATCTGGGGAGATTCAATGTGGTAACTTAAACACATAGTACCATACTGGCATATAACTTTTTAAAAAATTGGGGAATTGGGGAAAAGGAACAACAGACAAGTTGCTGTCCTTTTGTTCTTCAGTCTAGTTGTGGAGGATGTTGCTTCACTGGCCCATGTTGGTATTGTGATCATTGCGCTCTTCCCAGCTGAGGCAGTCGCTTGCTGGCCATTGGACAGCCACTCATGGTGGCTCATGGCAGCTCACAGTAGCTGATGGCAGCCCACTGCAGTCCCACTGCAGCCTACTCAGCCTCCGGAGACTCATGGCAGCCCAGCTCCAGGTCAAGCTGTTGTTTACCATCTTAGCTGTAGAGGGCACAGCATCACTGGCCCTCATGTGGGATCTGAACCAGGGCCCTGCTGCTCAGAGCTGTTGCTCCCAAGCCAACTCTTAACCAACATGCCACTCGGCAGACCCAAGTGCTGAATTTTTAAAGTTTTTTTTTCCAAGAATTGATTTGACTATTGCTGCATTTCCCAGGGCTTTCCTTTCCTCTACACTGCTAAGTCTGAGATGAATCCTGCTCTCACAGTGCTAGGGCATTAGTATGAAAACACACATTCATAGAACTATGACTCACAAGTGACAGGGCTCTTTGGAGTATCTGCATATATTTAGGGCAGGCATATGTATAAATGCTGCCACGAAGGTCAGAAGAGACAAACTGAACCCAAATAATGCAATTGAAAGCACAACGCCATCTATTTTTGTCATATTTCAAGGATGTGTTCTTTCATAAAATGTTATAGACATAGACACAACGTTAGAAAAATATTGAGTTTTTCATTGACAGTCTCTTAGGGTTTTAGAGTACTTTGAACTTTCACAAAGAGCATTGCATTTGACTTTAGTAACAAGGTTTTATACCTAGGCAGGAATAATATTCTCATTTTCTAAGTGACATATTACAGTTTTGCCCAAGGTCATACAGCTAATAAGTGATAGAGGCAGGAATATAACTCAGACATTCTCCATGTAAATACTATTCTCCTTCTCTTCAAGCACATCATAAACTACTTCAATATTCATTCATTTTTAATTAGATAGGCTTTAAACACAACTATTTCCCTGACTTTTACCCATGAAAAGTTAATTAAATATAAAATGAACTTACAAGTGCTAACCAGGAGGACAGTAGGATGGCTTCTCTTTTGTCCCTTGGTAGTTATAACACTAATTAAAAAGTCAGTCCCCGGAGAAAGGCTATTAAATGTGAATGTCCTACACAGTAAAGAAAAGTCACATATTAAGATATTTAGCTTGGAAACATTTGGAAAATTCCATGTTCTCGCACTACTAGCAGAAAGAATTTTATATAGGTTTTGTTTTTACTGTCTATTATGGAAATTACTTTTATGCTTTAGCACAAATTAGAAATGATAGCTTCTCACATGGAAAAATTTCATTTAAGTCAAAAAAAGTATATTATACATAAAAGCATGAGGATATCCTGAAACAATTCATTATTATCTATTTGCAGAAATAAATTTCATATTGTACACAAGTTATTCTAATCACATTATGGCCCAAAAAGTTGTCTTGCAAAGTTTTCTAATTTCTATTTATATTAAACTACTAACACAGCTTTCTAAAATATACATATAATATACATATATTATATTTACATATATAATATATGTAATGTTAATCTTGTGTTCCATGTAACTTGTCATAATTTATTTTCAATAGTTTTGTACCTTTTTGTGGAGGGCAGGATTTCTTCTTTCATTAAGCTTTCACTAGATATTGAAATAATGAATCCATCCAGGAGACTTCTAGGTGAAGGCCAGCTAACAGTTACTTCATTTGAGTTTCTACTATGGTTCATAAATTCAACTGAACTTGGGGCTGTATTATTTAAAACATACACATAAAGTAACATTGTCTACCACGTTAAGCACCTTTAACACAACCCTGAAACACTCTCAAGATGTTTTTGACTTTCTTCAAACTGAGGGTAACCAAGACATTCCTTTTATTCCTCTTTGTAGATGAGAAGTTAAAAGTCAAAAGAGAGAAAAAAAAAACAACCAGCAAGAATCATTTTAAACTTTGAAATAAAGCCAATATGATCCCAGTAGCATTGTACTCATTATTACCCTTGTCTCCAAAATGTAGGAAGAGATTATATCTTGGTCTTGTACAACCACCACCCTGAGAAATATTTAATGATTTTTAGGACTCATTCTAATGAAATATCAAATAGTGACAAGGTTAATCAGCAGGAAAGTTACCTGCAATCTAAATAAGAAATGATTCCCATCTTTCCTGAGGGGGAAAAAAAAGCTAAAATAAATAGTGTATAATATATATTTTGTTTCCTCTCTAAAATTTTTCCAGGTATAAGAAAGGCACAAAATTGCCTAGATAGTTGTCTTAATTCCATTCTTTGTTGTTACAGAAAAAGAATACCAGACATGACCAGTTTCTAAATATATAAGTCAATGTTCCTGTAGCATCAGTGTCAAGAATAACTAAAATAGTTATTTTAGTAGAATAGATGACAATTTCATTTCAGCTAGATGTGAAAACGAGCATTTTACATACATCCTTCCCAATCATCCTTTATTTCATATGACTACCGCGGAATAAATCACCATCTGCCATGGGGAGTAAGTTGCTAACACCAGAGAAATGCCACTTCATTGTCTGCGTAACTGAACAATGGAGAAATTAAATCACAAATGACAATCTGGCCAGACTCCAGGCAATCAGCCATCTATTGTCTGGCAATGCATACCCAAAAGGGGCTGTGCTAACACAAATGAGGGGAAACAGACAAAGAGACAAGAGGGGACATTGCCAGCCCATAAAGAAAACCTGAGAAGAATGTACTATTTACTAAAACTTCCCTAAAGAAACCAAATAAATATTTGAAGATTGAATAACACCTACAGTGTTTACACAGACTGTACCTGTCTGTATTGCTTTTATGTGAGGAGTACTATCTTTAAAACCTTCTTTTTCAGTGCGAATTGAGAAGGTGTACACGGTGGCAGGATCCAGGTTGGAAAACATTGCTGCTTCCTGCATGACCTTCTGGACCTGTTATTCCAAACGAATAAATGAGCAAGTGTTTTTCATTTAAGAAATGATCCACAGTTGAACACAAGCAAAAAAAAAAAAAAAGCTTAGGGATTACTAGGGGTTATTTAGTTTCACTACTATCTAATGTAAGAATGCAGTAATATTGGATTCAGCATGAAAAATTCAAGTTTAATTCCTCCAAGAGCCTCCTATAAACCTACCATGAAAGCAGCAGCACAGTTCACACATGTGATTTCGTAATGCTGAAAACTCCCATCAGCTCGATTCCAGAGAATTTCTATGGAAGAGTCTGTAACTTTGCCCTCATGGATATTTGATGGTGCATCCAAACCTATCCAAAACACACAACACACTTGGATGTTTTCTAACTGGGTTTTTCTTTTTAATTTATCCCTTTAAAGGGAGAGAAAAAAGCACAGTGTGAAAACAGAACAATAAAGTATATTAATCAACTATCTCTCTCTCCTAATTAAAAATAGTTGCTGGCACGTGCAATGATAGCTTATAAAATATGATAATCAGTTGCAATACTCAGAGTCATTGTAAATACCATTACAGAGCTAATTTTGATGTTGCAGCAAAAAGTAAGTAGGAGCAAATTCACAGGAGCAAATGTAGAGTATTCAAAGGAGGAGAAAGAGATAAAAGCTCTCTGAAACTATTAACGTAAGCTGAGGAGACACCAGAGAGAAAAATACAAAGTCTAGACACAGTAAAAGAATCTTCTTTGTATCAAGTATTGGCTGAAGCTAAAAACAAATTTTTATCTGATAAGCTTTAATGGTTATTTTTCAAATTTTAAATATCTCATCTAGCACAGAGGAAAAAAATTATTTCAGAAAAACAAAAATATGGCAGCTTTAGACTGTCATCTTATATACCAAAATATGTTGCTGATTGATATCACAATATTGATATATCTAGATGATCAAGTACTAATTGTTTTCAAAGACAAAAACTGTCAAAAAGAATGCTGCCTATGATGATTTACAATATAAAGAAGAGAGGCAAAGAGAAAGATATAAAAATATAAAAATCTCAAGCAAAAATAAAATATAAGATAAATTATAAACATATACTGATTATAAATATGCTAAAATGCTATTGGAATAATGAGATTTGTGACATCAGTTTGGGAGCATTTTATGAAAAAGTTAAATTTAAACAGTAATGGAAGGATTACAATTTGAGAGGAAGAAGATAATGGTGGTATAATGATATATGTGAAGATTTATAGACAGAAAGAGCAAATCATAAAGAACCTGAACATGTTACAGTGAAAATTTTAATGTTTTTAGGACTCCATGTGATTTTTATATAGCATTTATTACTCTGTTCATTTATTTCTACATCTACTGAATGAATACCCTAGATAAATTACACATGTCCCAAGTGTTCAGTATTAATACTTATAGAATTTTGGGGTAACTTAAAGATAAATCAAAATCAACATGAATTTCAAAATGTTAGTAGTGGCATGTACAAATATATATTAATTGTAAATATTCAAAGAGGTAAGGAAATATACAGTAGTTCTTTCCAGACAAATAGCAACATAGGGGAGGGCAAACACACACTTAGATTATATATTGAAAGACACTTTCAAAATATATAATATACTATATATTCAATATAGTATACATATAATATATAACATACATTATAATATAATACACATATTAAAAAATAGTTCCCATAATCTGCTTAAAATTACTCACATTCCTCACTCTTGGATTAAGTCATTGAAAATCCTGATTAATATGCAAACATATGTTTTGTTAATGGATAGATTTTAAAAATTCATGACTTCTCAATTTTACACAGGGTTAGCTCTATCTATGTATTTGGGCAATAAAAGATCAGGCTCAGTAGGGAGGTATTTGCAATTATTTTCAAAGATCTTTGAAAACAATTGCATTGAAATGAATGTAACCTTACTAATTTGAAATGGTACACACAAACAAAATCAAGAAAAAGCTTATGCAAGTCCAAAAATACTTACATGTTTTAACTGCCGGTACATAATACATATTACTTAATATAGCCCCACTGATGACGGAAACAAAGAAATTATATTCTGTGCCTGGGGTTAAATTGTCAACAGTTATCTTATTGTCAAGTTTTAAAGGCATGGTGACATTCCGCCCTCCTTCAATTACAATATGTATGCCATCAAACACTCCAATATCAGGGGTTTGAACAAATAAGATCACAGAAGTACTGTGAATTTCATAAGGTATAACAATCTGGACTGGCTTGGGCTCTGAAAGATAAAAAGAAAGATTTATAATTAATGCTTTTTTTTTATTTCAAGCGTATTTCTCTGTATCTTGTCTAGCATGTTCTGGAATTTGTGAAAATATTAAATATCTATGCATCAAACTTATGTTTACTATGTCAACATTAGAGAAATAAGGTGGATATTTTGACAGACCCTATGTACATATATATTGGAAGTACATAATTAACTTTCACTTTTTGATTCTCAGCAAGAGTCTCAAAAAACATGATTTGAGATTTTCCAATTTTTTAATCTTTTTATTTATTTATTAAAGAAATGGTTTTGAGAACCTATACATAAGAACAAGTACTCAAATAAAATAAATAAGGCCAGGTTCCTTCTTTCAAAGGGTTTGTAATCTCAGGAAAGAGATGTACAGCTCACTAAATTAGAAACCCCACTGGATAGAGCTGAGCTGTTGACATGAACCAAAGCTGTTGAGAAGAGAGAAGAAATAACAATTCTAGCAGAGGTAACTGGGGAAGGCTTTCCAGAGTCAATGTTTTATCTGAGTCTTTCAAGGATAGTAAAAGTTTACCAGAAAGAATGAGTGTGAAGGTGGGGAAAGGTAGCGGGACAGTAATTCCAGGCAAAGAAAATGCATGGGCAAGGCATGGAAACCAGGAAGGGCATCATCCTGTGTTGGAATATCAAGTTTTTTCTGCTCTTTACAAGCAGGGTGTCTTTGGCAAATTGCTCCGTCACTTGTCCTTTGGTTTCCTCATTCCTAAAATGCAAAGGAGACTAGTTTCTATTTTGCAGGGTCATGGTGATGATTAAATGAGAGACTGTATTTTACATCAAGTGCTTAGAGCTGTGCCAGACACACGCTCAGGGTGTGAGGAAAGGGGACAGAGCACGGAAGGACCACCTGTGAGGCTGGATGCTGTCTGAGAGGCTTTGCATGCCATGCTATGGATGTCAGCCTTTATCCTGTAGGCACAGGGATTTTCAGCTGACATTTCATTTCATTTTTAGGAACACAGTTCTGGCACCAGCTTAGAGGAAGGATTCATTTACATTTCACACTCTCCCTGACCTCTATTAAAGAGCTTTATTGTACCTCAGTTCTCTACTGTGCTATTTAGAGCAGATTGAAATTTCAGACAATTTCAATTCACATTATTTCTTCCCGAGGTTAATTTTAATTTCAATTCTACCTGTGGATTATTGGGATAATACCCTGTATATCCTTAGATAAGTTTTGCTTTCAAGTAGATATCTTCTTCTGAAATATACATTCTGAGATGTCCTTTTTCCTCCAGAGAATAATTAGATGGCCTTTTTAGTTTTATTGGGACATCTGGTTTCATGCAATGAAACTTATTCTAAGTCAACTGTTAAATGTTTGATAATGTGATCCTGCTACTTTACCCAGAGCCAGTACTGTATAAAAGGATTTAAACACACATGTATAATTAGCATTCTAGAACATAAAATCTGTGCAATATCTCCATCAATTCATTCAGCTGTAACATAGAACTTTCTTGCCTCTTTTATTCTTTTTTTTTTTTTTGAGGGAAGTGTCACTGGCCCTTGTATGTGGGACCTGAACTGGGTCCGCTGGCTTCCCAAGCCAGCGCTTAACCACCGCGCCACTCGGCCGGCCCTTGCCTCTTCTATTCTTGATGGTTATGAGAAAATGTTCAATTTACTAACCATAAAAATTCTATATGTTATACTATTGGGTTTCAAGGCACTTTTACCATGTTGTTCCCTTTTCCAGTTATATTATCTTAACTTTTCTTTTTCTGTCCATCACTAATAATATCTGTTGTAGGTTCCCTCTTTAAATTCCTTCCAGTTCTCTTTAGTTAGCTTTTCCAAGTCTAGGGTGTCATCCCACAAGTACTCAATCCATCTGAAACTGGGGGCAGTGATCTGTGGAAGCTTCTAAATGTACCTGAGCAGGAAGTAATGATTTGGGGACTGGAAATGAGTGACCAGTGTAGTCATGGCAACAATTCACTTCTATTTTCTGGGGTGCCAAAGACATTTTCTAAGGAGAGAAAAGGCTTTAAATAGGTATAGTCTAATTTAGATTCTAAAAGTATATAGAGTCAGTGACAGTCTCTCCAGTGGGTAAATGTGGGGTTTTCCATCAATTATTCCACTTGCCTAGAAAAATGGAGCCAGTGGCGTTAATGCATGGCACATTAAAGCACAAGGTCACCACGGATAGAAAGGTGTAGAATAGAACAAAGTTCTTCCCTCTCTTCCATACTATATCCTGAACCTCTGGAAACTCAAGTTGGAGAAGATTTCACTTTTAATAAATGAAAGGTATTGCCATATTTGGGGGACTTATGGTGGGTCTCCAACACCTGTGATTATGACCTCTATCCTTACCCATTTGCCTGCAAAAGTTCTTTCAAAAGAAGTGGTAGCACTGAGAGCTGTATGAGGCATTTTCAATATGAAATAAACTGAACGAGGCCAAATTCAAAGGCTTTGATTACAGACATGGCATAGACTAAGGTCCCAGGGATGCCCAGTCTATCTTAAAATTTATCCTATACCAAGAGGAGAAAAGAAAACACAAATGCACCTCTCCTTCCTTCAAAAAACTTGGATACAGTTCATTTCTCCGACATAGTGAGATCACATAAACAGATGGGACAGTTTCACTTCCCGCCAAGGATGGCCAAAGCTCAATGGCACCACCCCATTCCTTTTGAGAAATTAAAAAATCACCACAACAAACACTCTCATAGTGCTTGCTTGGTGTTGGGGCCCTTGAGTTATAGTAACTTCATAAATAGGTAAAATTATTAACTTTTCCATTGTAGAGAAAAGAAAACTGAGGACCCAAAAGGTTGAATGATGTCCCAAAGGATATAAACTGATAATTATGGGGCTGGAATTTGATCCTAAGCAATCCAGTTGTAAGGTCTGTGCTTGTAAGTACTGCCTTCTCCAAAAGGGCAGATTTTATGGTTCAAGGTGCACAGCAATAACTGGAAATCAAGTTTTGCTAATTATTTTCAGAATAACTTAGAGAGAGCGAGAGCGAGAGCGAGAGCGAGAGAGAGAGAGAGAGAGAGAGAGAGAGAGAGAAACAGATGTGTTTTGAAGGAGAAAGGGAAACAGATGAATATATAAATTTTATTTTCTGCTACATGTCTGTAAAAGCTCATTAAAAGGAAAATGCCTCTCTACACTTGATTGCCTCAAAGTGCTTGGGAGAGAAGAAAACAGGACATGGTGAAAATAGTTATCAACAAATATTAGTCGAATGAATCCATGGAAATTATTAATTTCTACCTATGCATCTTGAGATAGGTTAATATTTGCTTTATCATCTTGAGACAAGTACAAATGATGAATGATAAATAAACTGCTGATGCCAAAAGTGATTGTCAAGCTGAAGAACTGAATAGAAAGGACAATCGAGTTATAAGAAATAGTGGAATGCTTGAAGGAACTAGAGATAATTCACCAGAAGGAAATAAACTATAGACACCAGGAACACCTAATAGTTGTTTCCAAACATTTCATGGCCCTTTACATGAACTTGGGAGTAGATTTGGTCTGTCATCCTCTGGAGAACAGATGTCACGCCATGATAGAGGAAAATTACCGGGATGTATTACAGAATGAGCAGAGGCACTACATTAGCACTTGCATATCAGGTTAGCAAGAAGATCTCTGTCCTACCTTCAAACACCAATATTCTATTATTCTTACTAAAACGTGTATTAATCAATCTGTTAGCATCCATGTTGGATAGCAGATTTCCAAATAAATGTTCAAATTAAATAAAGTCAAGAACTGTGCTTACACCTGAAGATACAGGGCTGAAAAAAATTTCAAAAGAAATCACTAAAAACGGAGGTAAAAATTTTATACTGTTGATGGCAGATGCATTGAAATATGGTAAGTTCCCTTGAATTCAAAGAAGAATAGACTGTAGAGCTAGAAGTCAGCTTCAGAATGTATTGAATGATCTAAATTTTTAAGAGAGAAAACTTAGGCACCATGACAATATGGGGTCACTTCAACCTCATACTGCTAATAACTGCTAGATGTAAGACTACAGTTCATTTTCCATCTATGCATTTTAATTTTAGTACTTCCATTCTGCCCATAAATATTTGTTGGGTTGTCTAATAGGCATGAAATAATTCTTTTTAGCAATATCTTTCTTAGTAGTTTTCTTTTTTCTTTCTTTTTTTTTTCTTTTTAGCTGAGCCATCCTGCCAACCTGTTGGCAGCTTAGCGGCAGCTCAGCTCGGGCTGGGCATCTAACTGCTGTTGCTCAGAGCTCAGCTTGCACTCTTGAGTGAGCTCTTAACCAACTAAGCCACTCGGCCGGCCCAGTAGTTTTCTTTTTAATAGCTGTTACCTATGATAATTATCTTCTGCTAGGTTTTCTCAGAAATTAAGTTTGAAACTGCCATGCATTAATTCAGTTTTAGTCTTTGGAGGATAAAGTGGGAAGATTCAGTGTTGGTTGAATGTGGACACTGCTGGTATGTAATTTTTAGACCAATTCACTTTTTTCTACCAGACTTCCCTTATCGTTAGCCAAAAGGTCCACGAGGTCAATGATCTTTCCTTCTTCAGAGTCACCACTATCCACTCAAAGTGCTCAAGTCAAAAATCTAAGTTTCTCCCTTCCTTTATTCACCACAAGCATTCCAGCATGAAAGCTGGGATCTCCTACTTCCATAATATGAAACGTATCTACTACTATCCATCTGCACTTGCCATCTCATCCGCCATAATCCTTTGCCTAGATTCTATAATACTCTCTTACCCAGTTTCCTTTACAAATCATTCTTTGCACATAGCCACAGGTGAATGTGTGTAACATAGGTCACATAGTTACTCTCCAGCATCAATGTCTCAGTGGCTTCCCATTTCTTTGTAAAGAAACTTGAAAGCATAGCTACATGTTCTTTGTGATCTGACCTCTGAACACCTCTCCAATATCATTTCCTACTACCCTTCTCCTTCTTCAGCAGATAAGACACATTCTGGTTTTCTTGGTCTCAGATACACCAAACTCTTTCCTGTTTTATAGCCTTCATGCCTGAAATACCCTTCCACCATTTTATCCCACTCTGGCTCTTTTTTTATGCTTTAAGCCTCCATTCAAATGTTAACTCTTTTCTATTGCAGCTTCTTTACAGCAGATCCCTCCATCCCTCTTCAATTACCTTCTGTCATATAACTTTGTTTCTCACCCCCCTCCTAACATTTATCACAACTTATAAATATGTATAATTATGGTTTCACTTATTTTTTTCTTTTTTCTTTTTGCCTTTCTCCCTCCTTAATAGATTTTCAACAATTATTTATTGAGCAAATTAATCTTATTTGCGAAAGGACATAGAAATTTTTTATTAGTTTTGTCCTAATCCTTTTATATACTGTCAATATTTCCTTCCACTGTGCTATAGTGTTCTTTGTTGATGAAATAATTATTATAAACACATACAGCTGTGTGTCAGGTACTGTTCAAATTCTTCACATTTATGAGTATTAAATCAGCTATTCTCAGGGAATCCCATGAAATACATACTATTATTTTTTCCCATTTTACAAGTATGGAAACTGAGGCATAATCAGCGTGGGTGAGCACATTGCTCAGAGTTATTCAAATAGTTGAATCCAGGTTCAAACCTAAGTAGGGTGGCTTTAGGATCAAGTTCTTAATCATAAACAATGCTGCCTTTCTACAAGCAGGGAACATTGCCAGGATAAAAGGGATAAGAATTATTCTGGCTCTTGAGGCTACCATTAGATAAAGCATACCAACAATCTGCTTAAAGGTAAAATTTACTACTAGAAGTGTCTATACTAAATATTGTACAGTATCCCAAAATCAGCAAATATATATTAAGAATGCAAAATATTTGATTCTCACTTAGAGTTTGTTGAATAGTTACCAGCTCGCTCAAGTTCCCATTAATCACTGTTGCCATTCCAATGTCATATGTCATTCCAGGGATTAGATTATCAATCTTGAGTCTGTTAGCATCCTTTGCAGAAAGATTCATGACTTCTCTTGTATCTAGTAGGGATCTGATTTGAAGGTAAACCTCATGGCCATCCTGTGGGGACTCCCACTGAAGCACTATATTGTCCTCTTCCACATCTTCAGGTTTAACATAAACTTTCTGAGGTGGATTAATACCTTAGAGAAACAGATAACTGAATAAGTAAATACATATCTTAGTTTAGTGTTAGTGGTACTCATTCTATTGAGCAAAAATATCTCGGTTCAATATCAATTAGTACTGAAAGTAAATTTAACAAACCCTGATGTTACCATGTCTTGAAAAGGACTCAATATTAGAGAAAATGTGTCTTTTATTACTATGCAAGATTTACCAATATGATTAAGCACATACAGTATACCTAATGGGAAAATAAAAAGCAGTTAGCAAATTCTTCAGATTTTTAAGAGTGATGTTCCAATTATTAAGATTATTCGGTGTTTTATAAAATATACATGGGCACTTACTATGTACCATTCTCCTAGGCATATAGAGTGCATCAATAAAAAATAACAAAGGTCACTGCTTTACAGAGTTTATATTCTAACGGGTGGAAATAGACAATAATACATATAACAAATATGTACATTATGTAGTACTTTAGATATGATAAGTGCTAAGGAAAAAGAAAAAGTAAACCAAAGTTAGAAAGATCAGAAGTGTGGTGGTTATAGCAGGAGTGTGGTGGTTATAGGGAGGAAGTTGTCATATTAAATAAGGAATTCAGGGCAAGTATCTTTGAAAAGATTAGATTTTGAGCAAAACACTTGAAGAAGATAAGGAATTTAGGCATGCAGATTTCTGAGAGAATTCCTGGATATGCACTGCTGTGTCTGCTTATAATATACATAGCAAATGACCTACAATTAAATGTGCAGACTGACATATACCTTTCTCTCATCTGTCTATTAAATAGACAGGTACATAAAATGGATACATACCATGGGAGATTTTAATATAACTTCAAAATTAATGAATCTGTGAGAAATCCTCCAAGCTTGGCTGTCAGTTAAAATTAAAGCATCTTCCTAAAGTGTAAGGGACTCACCTGAGCATTTATCAATTGAAAGGGGCTTTGTGTAAGCCCAGGGAAGAAACATACATGTGCTAGCTAGAATCCAATCAGAAAAAAATCCTTCAGTTAGGATTTGCAACACTGAATACATGTATATTAAGCATTTGCATTGACTAAGCATTAAATAATATTTTTGCTTATTGTTAGTATTTTCCAAGACTCTCAAATATATTCAGTAAGTTAGTTACACACGTTACATGCAGGGCTATACTTCCAAAAGGTGCTTAATTATATACTGTTTCATACGTTAGTGTTTTGTATTTTCAAAAACTAATGACTTATTCTTAAAGAGGTAAATAGAAATGCCTACATAAAAGATCAATGGCTTTAATGATTTTGTTCTAAACAAGGATTCAAACACTGCCGCATGGAGGTGAGTGATTAGAAACGAATTGGCCAAAAGTCCTGGGATAAGACTGCCCCCTAGAGGTCAACTCATGACACTGAGTGAGAAAATGAAGAACAAAGTAAAACTGATTAAATGCACAAAACTATTGGGTCTAGTGCTATTAAAGAGAACTGGGTGAACTAATCTCCGTGATAATTCATTTTCTAGTTAAGACTATGATAAGGAAGATGTCTTCTAGGAACTCTCATAAGAGTTTAAATTTAAATGAATTTAGTATTTAGAATCCATGCTTAAAATTGTTATTCCAACATTCACACAAATATTCACCTGTGAGTATTTGTACCTATAAAGAATTGACATTAAATTTCTCCAATATAATATTCTCACATATGCAGTTTACATTGTTTATTAAAAGGCAAAATATACCCACACACACCTGTAATGGCTGAAATAGGTTTCTCAAAGCAGCTTAAAGTTCCTCTTTCTGCTACACTGAATAGATAGACCAGATAATGATGGAAAGATTTGAGATCTCTAATTGTTGTTGATGTGTTGAGTTTTGCAACAAACACCTCTTCGGATTTATTGTTTTCAACATCCAAAATCGTCACAAGATAATGGTGAAAAGACACAGGATCTGGAGTATCCCAGTGTAAAAATATTTCTGTTGGGGTCACATGAGTAACTGCAAAATTTTGGGCTGATAATGGGCCTGTGAGATAAAAATATCAGAAAAATACATGATATTAGTCATATGATTTGGCAGAATAATCTCTCACTTCTCAGTGCTTCCCTAATACTCTAATTTGAAGAAAAAAGAAAAACTGGGTTTGAGTCCCAGCTCTTCCACTTTCTAGCTCTGCACCCTGAGTAAATTACTTATTCTATTTGAGCCTCGTTTTTCTTGACTATAAAATGGGAATTATAGTAATAGTTGCCTCATATAATTATTGTGAGGTTAAATAAGAAATATAAAGCACTTGGCACAGTGTTTGACACACATTATTGTTCAATCATCATTATTACTATTACAAGAATCACCATGTGTTTCTTCTATCTTGTCAGACTAGAGGGCAGGGACTTCATATCATACACTCTTCATTCCAATCATCACCGGAACTCAGGCGCTCATCCTCTTACAGAAATATTTCCCCACTACAAACTATTTCCTCCAGTGCCAGTGATATTCCCAGTTAATCCCTGCAGATTAATTTTCTTAAAACAGTACCTTGCATGTATCAGCTACAAACCCATATCCGTTCCCTGCTCTCCCAACATACACATTCTTCCTAATTCTTTCTTTAGAAGCAATATCTCAAGAGTTAAAATAAGACCATCTGGGTTCCTGTTTGGCTCTACTACTTACTAAAGCATGTTACTCTAGTCAGTTTACTTAACCTTTCTGAAGTACAGTTTTCTCTAGATACTCCAAGTTGAGGTAAGGACTGAGTGAGATAATGCATTAAGAGTGCTTGGTGGGGGCTCGCCGAGTGGCGCGATGGTTAAGCGCTGGCTTGGAAAGCCAGCGGCCCCGGTTCGGGTCCCACATGTGAGGGCCAGTGACACTGCCCTCAAAAAAAAAGAGTGCTTGGTGAAAGATAAAGCACGTATTAAAAACTATGGTCCTAATGGATTTCCATTGCTTCTAAGGTCAAATCCAATCATCTGACACAGAGTCCAACCCCAACACTCCCAAATCTGTCACTACCTACCTCTCAAACTGGTTGTACCCTTATGCCCATGGAAATCTTCTTCAGTCTGCAGTATTCTTTTCCCACAAATTCATATCTCCAGACATTTTCTCATATGTTTTCCTTCCTTCAAGTTTGAGTTTAAGCCTCAATTTGGCACAAGTCTTTCCCCATCACCCACCCTCTGAATTCTAGAAAGCATTTATTAAATGCACCACCAGTAGGAATTCAAGTTATATTTTGCCATAGAGTTTTGTTTGCATCTATTTTTATTCCTAATTCTCTCCATTGTAAGTAATACTCTTAAAGTCCAGACATACATGTCTGTTTATCTCTTGCTATTAGCACATATCAAAAATTCGTTTCCACAGAAATTTATTATCTACTGTGGACTGGGCACCAGTCTAGCTGGTGTTACAAGACTAATAAAATATAGTTCCTTATGAGTTTATAGTTTAACAGGAAAGCCAAACAGATTCATAGTAACTTAAAATTGGTAAAATTGCAGGTGTGCTCCGAGTGTCATGAGAAAATACCAGATCCGCAGAAATACCTACTAATGATGATACTAAACATTTGAAAAATTATAATTTCAGATGTCTTGCAACTTACGTGTTTCAACAATGAATATTGGACTTAACGTGGTTTTGGCCTCCCATTCATTTATTGCAAAGAGTAGAAATCTGTAAACATGGCCAGGAAACAGATGGGTAATTGATTTTTCCGTAGTATTTGGGGGCAAGCTCTCAAAATGTTGTTCTGTATAATCTAAATAATATTTAATGATAATTTTATATCCTAATTGCAGCCACTTATTCAAATTATTCCAACCACTCAAATTATTCCAACTAAATACAACTTCAGTTGTTCCAACATCCTTTATATTGATCAAAAGGTTTTCCCGTAGAGAAGGTGCTGAAAGAAATATTTTTAAGAATTATTTTAATTACAAACTATAATTCTATTTTTAAAATAATAAAAGAATGAGATGCACATATAAGAATACTAATAAAAGTGATTACATTCATATTTGCAAATATATGGCAATGGAACATAGCAGAAAAATCTTGCAAAAAAATAGTTTGAGCCAGTTGCATTTTGCTGTAATATGTAGCAATCTGTTTCATTCTTGGGTAGCAGTGGAAAAGAAAAGATTTCATTTTTCTTAAGTCCAAAATATGTTCCATCTGTCCATCTGAGATGACCTTCTTTCTGTAATAAGAGGTACAAATGAAGCCAATTTAAAGGGGAAGTGCCATATCTTCAAATAAGTGTATCTGAAAATTTTTATTAGTCATACCTGTATTATAAAATTTTCTAAGACTGTTAAGTCATCAGCCAGTTTAATACATTTATGTGGATTTCCTTATTGATAAAGATTCTGAGCTGGGGACCGAGTTCACTTTCATTCACTCGTTAGCCATATCTCTAAGCCTCTATTTTCTCATTTGTAAAATGGGTATAATAGAATCTACATCTTAAACTGCTGTGAGGATTAAAAAGGGAGTGCATGTGAAGGGTTCAGCACAGACCCATTATTCATTAGGTGTTATTTTATTTCAAGTTATTAAATATGTCATATGCATCAGGAGAGGTTGTTGATACCTTCCTGCTAAGGGATGTCACTGGTGAATATCATCAACCTCAGTTCTCACCAGTACTGAACACCCTCTATAGTAATGTGGCTACCCTCCCTGAAAGGGGTAGTAGGAAAAGTACAAGCTTTGACAACGATACACCTGTATTCTAATCAATATTTCTACTACTAAGCATTCTTAGAGAACTGCTAACCTCTCAGAAACTCAACTTTTTCACCTGTACAACGGAGATGTCATAACTACTTTGCATGGCTGTCAACAGTGTGAGAGAGAGTGTATACAAAACACAGGCACATAATGGTTCCTCATAAAATAAGTAAAATTCTTACAGAGATCATGAGTGCTATGAAAACAGAGACTATGTCTATGTTGTGATTATCATGTCATCCCAGCATCAAGAACAGCTCCAAGCTGGTTGCATAGATGAAGATTAAAGAGAAGTACTCCCTCCAAACATTCTAAAGAGATTTTTTTTTTTAAATGCATCCGAATTCCACCTAACGGATGGAGGAATATTTTTTCCTCAAAGAGACTTCTTCATTGCATACATGGTCCTGCAGTTTTGAAAAACAGAATCTCAAGGGGAGTATATTCAAGCAGTTAGGGCATGAATATTAGTGAGACAGATACAGGTTCAAGGCCCGGCATGGCCATTTATTAGCTATATGACCCAGGAATTTTTTGAGCTCCATTTTCCTTATCCATAAAATGAGAATAATGATAAGTACCTTCCTCATGAGGTTGTTGTGAGAACTGAATAAGTGTTAGCTACATAGCCCTCACAAAATGTAACACAGAGACTACTGGCATTGTTTTTTTGTTTGTTTGTTTTGTTTGTTTGTTGTTTTTCTTTGAGGGCAGTGTGACTGGCCCTCATATGTGGGACCGAACCAGGGCCGCTGGCTTCCCAAGCCAGCGCTTAACCACCGCGCCACTCGGCCGGCCCAATAACACAGAGACTATTAACCTTTCATTCAGTAAGGTTTTGCTGAATGCCAGGCCCCAACTGGAGCTAGGAAGGCACTCATAAGGCAATCTATCCTTGAAGTCCAGTAACAAATTCACACTTATTCAGCATGAGTGAAAGCGCTGATGGCCTTCTTAACCTACCGCAGAGATTATAAACCAGCAAGTAACTTTGATGTCAACCTCAAGAGACCAGCTTAATGCCGAGGTCGTCGAGGACAGTGGTTTACAGCAGGCTCAGATGTATGTCCACGTGGACAAGTTAACCTCCCTGTGCTCCAATTTTCTCGCATGTCATACTAGTAAAGCACATAGAACAGTGCTTAGCACTTAGAAGACACTATAGAACATAAGTACTACTATAAATAAGATTTTTATAGTTACTTTGATGTTTCATTTACCTCACAAGTTATTTTTAAGTCTCTTGAAAGAAAGGCTGTATCTTAAACACTATTGAAAAGTTTATAGCAACCATTGAGGATGCCTTGAGAGCCTCCTTGGCTATATTGACCATATTACCTGAACCTTTTACCAGAAACCAGTAGCCATAACTGTGGGAAGGACATTTAATTCAAACAGTTTATAACAATCATGCTAACAGCAGGAAACGATTATATATACACTAACTGGTATACTTTGAAAGAGACTAGATTGCTGGGAGAGGAGCTTCTGATATGCCTGAAAGGAACTGTGATTTATCAGAACTTCTTTCTCTGCCTATTAAAAGATAACGCAAGCTCAAAAAGAGGATAAAAATGTAATTAAAGATTGACAATAGTTTTCCCCCGGGTTATGCAAAGTTCCACAGAAAAACTAGTATCAAACTGATAGAGTTTGCCTTGGGTCACTACAGATCAGGGTATCTCACAGAGAACAGATTTAATTTTGAGTAGCAGGAAATAAAATTAAATGGATTATCAGGGGGAAAAAACCATAAACTAGACAGAAATAATTGTGTTAGGTCTTGCATTTTCCTACAAAATGTTGACCAAAATGAAATTTCATGAGCTATTTCAAAGTGTAAGAACAATGGAGAAAAATGTCACACGCTCCTTTTCACTGGTATTGAATAAAATCTTCAGATATTTCTGTATTTTGTGTGTGTGTGTGTAAAATTGAACTTCATAAGCTTGGACGTGTGGAGTGAAAGGAATAAAGTGGAGAAGAAGTCCAGGTTTTCAGGCTCATATTGTTGTATTATTCACAGAGGTGAGAAATAGAGGAAATGGAATGGGGATGACAGGTCAGTTTGGGCAATGTTGACATATCTGTGGAAAATTCCAAAAGGGATAATCAGAAGGAAATTAGATAGCTGTCTAGAGCTCATAAGAAGAAAGTGAGTCAGACAAATATTTGAGAACCATTGGTTTAAGTGATAAATTAGTGAAGAAATGGATGACATTACTCAAATGCATTTAAGAGGGGCCTGGGGCAGACCAAAATTAAAGCAAAATTAGGTAAAGAAATAAATGCCTACAAAAGAGATTGAAGGACATGAGGAAGGGCTGAATAGGCAGAGACAAAGGATCTTTAGGACAGTGAAAATACTCTTATATCAAAATGATGGACGCATGTCATTAGATATTTGCCTAATCCTACAGAATGTACAATACCATGAGTGAACCATAATATCAACAATGAACTTTGGGTGATTATGATTTGTGTCCATGTAGGTTCTTCAGTTCTTCAGCTAAATGTACCACTCTGGACTTGATAATGGGGGAGACTATTCATGTGTAGAGGCAGGGGGACATGGGTAATCTCTGCACCTTCCCTTCACTTTTGCTATGAGCCTATAACTGCTCTAAAAAAGAGAGACAGAAAAAGAATGGAAAAATAAAAAGAGAAACAGTGTCTCGCTTGTAACAAATACTCAGTAAATATTTATTGGAGGAAGGAAGGAAGGAATAAAGGAATAAACAATGAATGAACATAGATAAAAAGTATTGTTTATCACAATATATGCATTTCTTTTTCTTTACTGACCTTCAAATCGTTAAGACCAGTCCATATAATTATTTGATTCTTTGACCTGAGATGTGAAAATATAAATTTTTTTTCTTCTTCAGTTTTTATATCCACAAGTTGTGCAGAGTTTAGCGATAACTTACAATGTTGCTGGGCTACATTCCATGGTTTACTCTCTTTGCTAATTCTGTAACAGCTATTTTTTAATGCTACCCATCCTTGTGAACATGAACCTACAAAAAGAAAAATGTTTTGTTAGATAAATTCAGTAATAACGTTTCATAATGATATTTCTTAACATCTCTAGAAGTTAATTGTGAAAACCTCATAGTATTAATTGTGCACTTGCCCTATATTTCTCCCAAACCAATAAATGTGGTAAAGCTGTTATTATTCAAGTAGTAAATGAATTACTACCAATTAAAATAGTTGTTTTAATTAATTGTGCAGAATTATTGTCCAGTTATAACTTAATAAAAACAAAAAACATAGATGTTTTTCTTTTTCGGAAGTTACTTCAGTTTGGCTTTCCTGTCCCTTATTCTTGTAGGTAGAAAAAAATTTTAAATATATTTCAGAGGACTAGACATAACGCTTGCTAACAATTCTGTTTTCTGCTACTTGACTTCAAATGGGTTCACCTTCCAGAAAAAAAAAAAAAAATAATGGATGGCTGTTTAGTCTTTTTCTCCAAGATTGCATAACATAGAGAGACTGAGGAAAATCAGGCTGTTCAGAGCAGGCATTGTACTTTAACTCTTGTTCATGCTTCATCAGTGCCCCAACCCACCATATTAGAAAGACATGAGAAGGATCTTTTGAAAAAACTGTTGTCTTGTTTTTGAGGACTATGAAGAGAGCGAATGCTTTAATTACCTTATTGTCCTTTTCTTACTATTCAAGTTACTTGAATTGTGTTTCTCCATTTCACTTGTAAACATACATTGTGATTCACTGATCAATTTTTTTTTTTTGAGGGCAGTGTCACTGGCCCTCATATGTGGGACCCGAACCGGGGTTGCTGGCGTCCCAAGCCAGCTCTTAACCACCGGACGACTCGGCTGGCCCTCACTGATCATTTTTAAAGGATATTAAAATGGGACTCAGCCCATCACAGAGAGTATATTGCCCTCATTAGCTATCTACTACTCTATCTTCTTCTCATGTCTTGTTCCACCATGTGGGGGAAGGAAGTAGAACTAGAAAGACACACAAAAAATTGACCTCATTTCCTTTCCCTTTACAGTATTCCAAATTTTGGTCACATCTGATCAGGATGAGTAATGGAGAGACATTAAATAGGATGAAAGACTGATATTTTTATACTAGATTTTAATGTACCTTTTAATACCTTAAAATGAGACTGTTCATTGATGCTTTAAAGTCACCTAAAAAGTTATGGAATTTATATGAACCACTGCCAGAGTTAAAGAAGAGAGAACCCACTTAGTTCAGCTTAAAACAAGTGGTGGAAGGAAAATATGGCTGGTTCTTACCTTTATACTGCTAAACCCAGCTTGTTCACTAAATCAGTCAAATACCAAAATGATATAATTAGAAAAAGGGGACTATGCTAATTCATGTACAAGTAGTTATTTTTTAAAAGAACAATACAACTGCTACATTATCTACAAAATATGTAATATATATTATATATTAATTATATATTAATATGTATTATATATTAAGATATATTATTAATATATAATTAATATATTAAAAATGAACCAAATATCTATATACCTGTTTCAACTTGAATATCCAGTCTCTGAAGTATATTTATAAAATCCAAATGCAACTGTTTAAATTCAAAAGTGAAAGCATATAAGGTGGCAGGTTTCAAATCATCCCACTCATAAATAATGACATTATGTTGCATAATTCGTGAAGAGTTATTAAGAGATATTGATACTGAAATGTCATTGGAAGATAACACACTCCAGTTAAAAGAAACACTTGTACTTGTTGTTATTGTTTTAATACTTCTAGTTGAGATTCCCTCTAAAAAAATCAGAAAGAATAATTAGTATATTTTTCAAATGGAACTGAATGAACTGAATTACAAAAGATTCACCATGGTGGGAAAACATTATCAACTATAAAATATTTTCTAGACTATATGGAAGTTTCTTGGACCCTATTAGAATGATTGAATTAGATTGCAAATCCACATTATAATATTTTTTAGAATAGTCTGTGTTACACTTGACATTTTCACTATGCCTACCTATTTAAATTATCATGCATTAAATGCCAAAACTGAAAATGTTATTCGCAGCTTAGTTTACAATTCCCTTTAAATATTGAAATTTACATTACGTTTAAAGAATAGAATACTACTATCACGATGTGATTTTCAACTACCATTACATACCTGTTAATCACTGTAAAATTCAAATTATCTGGTGTTTTCCCATCTATAATTGGGTAATTAGCTGAATAACATATACATATGACTTACGGGTTTGAAATGACTTTTCACTTAAAATGTGTCCATATTTTATGGACTGTATAATGATGTGATAGTCTTCATTTTCTTCTAGTGTTATTATTGATTTTGGAAGTTTTTGTGGGTCTGCAGGAATGCTTTTGACATTCTGTAAATTATGAGATACATCTGCTTAAGAAATGTTTACTAATCCTGTATCAGATACATCAACAGTTTGCCTATTGTAAATCTCCTTCATAAGAAACAGCTTTTCCAATATGGAATATAAACATACATATAAAATATCTATTTTTATATAAAATTGTTATTTTAAGTAACTGCTGTCTGTGTACTATACAAATTCTAAAAAGGAAGATACATAATCATTCCTGTGAAAAAGTTAAGTATTGTTTTGATCAACTACTTATTAAAGATACTTGATAAAATGCTAATATTTTATATTTTAATAAAATAAAAGTAAGAAATCACAATAAATATTAATTTTCCATTTCTGATGTGGAATTTAGTTACAACAAATTCACTCTATGCTTACTTTTCATCAAAATCAAAAAAAAAATGATGCCTTACTTTTTGAGCAAAATTATTAACAAGTTGGTACTTTAAAAAATAAAATTCAGGATTTCCTCCTTTAGGAAATTCTTCCCATTCAATAAAAATTGTTGTTGTTTGTTTATTTACTGGTATATAATAAAAACTTTTTGAGATCTGAAATGGGAAAGAAAAATAATAGTGGAATAATTTTAAAAATGAATTCTTGATTATTATTTTATGAGCAAATTTACAAAAATGAAACCTAAAATATAATAAATTATAACTGAAAAATATTTCAGCAATATTGATTTCTACATGACTTAAATAATATCCATTGCATACTCTGTTTGTAAACACAATTTTGAAAATAACTTAAGGGGAAGTAAAATAAGAGCAAGGAAATTTAAGATCCATGTTTCTCAAACTCAAAGTAGGAAACACCATATTCCCAGAGACTCAAAGTCATAGGAAAAATACAACACACCCTCTTGGCATGTCAGCTGTGTACTTTGATCATAATGGCTACAAAACTGAATTATTCAGACATTCTTAAAAATACGTTTGCAATGAAAATAGCTATGAATGCAAAATGTCTGAATTTGAGTCATTTTAGAGCATTGGTTCATTGACAGGTAAAGGAAATGTTACCAATTGAGGCAAAATAGACCATAGGCTCAGAGCTCCTTTATGTTCCCTAGATGATGTGCCTTTCACCAAATTCTTCTCTCTCCCCACTGATTATCCCTAATACCATTTGTAAGCAGTGAAAACATATGCCATCTGTATGCACTAATTTGACAGCATCTAGCAAAGAAAATTTTTCGTAGGTAATAAACCTAATCTTTAGTGTTATTTCTCATAACACACCCCTTATTTTCCAAAATGGATAAATGTAATGCAATAGTATCAGGTCCATTAGCTAATTATTCCTAAAAGGGCACATTCAAAATGTTTTACCTTAACGGCACATTGTATCCAGAACAACAGAACAATTGATTTCTCCATCTGGAAAATAAAACATATTCAGTTCAATTAAGCATGTATATTTTTAGATTCGATACTAAACTATTGTATATTATGTGGTGTGTGTGTATGTATCATTTTAATGTCAGGTCTTTCAATTTAGACTGACTGCTCATCCTATTGAATGTTAAGGCATTAATAAATAGATGCTTCATGATATTTTCCACCTAATAAAATTGGAAACATCGGTGCTTTCCAACAAACAACAAAATAATCTGCTTCTAGAAGCTGCTATAATTACATATAAAGGAGGTATTAAAAATAAAATCAGGCAATTACATTGCATTATGTGAAACTATTAAACCTTAATGGCTGGAAATCTAGAACACCTACACACTGCTTCTCCTTTGGAAGTAATTCCTCACATTTTATCAACATGAAAAATATTTCAATATACTGTTGATGAAACTGAAACTTAAATGGGAGAAACATTCGAAATCGGCTTCAATTCATTTTTATAATACATTCATTTAAAAAGCTTGTGTAGTGTTTCGTAGGAACCTAGAGTGCCTGGGAACCTAAGAGCTTTTTTACATTCAAATATAAAAAAAAAAAAAAAGAACAAAAAACTGTACTTAAAATATGTATTTTTAAAAGTGAAAAAAATATCATTTTAATAATAAACAGGTACTCAGGATCAACTTCAAAACTCTCTGAAGCCCCCTGTACAGCAGATTTTATCCTACAAAATCTTTAGTTCTAATGAAGCAAGTGTTCACCTCAGATAAAATGTACCCAGTTAAAAACAAATACCTCATCATTCAGCCCGCAGACTCCTCCACAAAACTGCAAAGCTTTTAACTTTGTTCATTTTTCTTAGCAAAAGTGTTCTAACTCAGGGTCGTGGTATTAATCCTCCCCTCATCTTCCCACCCCCAAAGAAACAAAAACAACTAAGTGTAATCTAGAATTTCAAAGGCTTGTGCACCATCATCAGAACACCTAAGTGGAGAGATGGCTCCCGCTGCCAGTGCAAGCCCCAAGTCTCCGCTCAGATCCAGTTGAGTCACAGGATCTGCGCCAGGGAGCGGAGAAGCAGAGCAGCTGCCGGAGGCGCGTTTCAGAACCGGTCCTGAGAAGCCAACTTTTAACCGATGGAGAGAACAGTATAAAGGAAAGAATTTTGGGGGAGAGGAGGGAGGTCAAAAATGGTCAGACTAATGGGGTAAAGAGGAAAGCGCAGGGACCTGGCGGTCAGAGAGCGGGAGTGCACAGCGGAGGCGCCTTCGGGTGCCAAGCGTCCCTGCAACCCGCGGGGACACAACCCGGACCCTGACCTCGGGCAGCGCCGCCGGCCCTTTGCTAATTTCTAGCGCCGCCTTGCTGCGCGTGGTGACCGGGTCCCGGAGACGCGGAGTCGGCGCAGGAGCCCGCGGTCGCAGCCCACCTCGCGGCCGGCCCGTGTGCGTCCTCGTCCCGGCTGGTCTCCGGCTTTTCTGCCGGGGCTTCTTCCAGCCGGAGGAGTCTTCTACCTCGGTTGCGTTAATTAAGTGAAGGTCTCCATGGCAACTGTGAGCAGCTGGAAGGGAGAGACGTGGGAGGCGAGTCCCAAAACATTGATATATGGAGGAGAATTACACTCCACATGGAAGAAGGGAGGAAAGGGTAAATAGAAGGAGAACGCGTGGGAAACATTGGCTTCTCATGAAAAAGAAACAGAAGTCAACCAGGTGGCTGGCCCTGGTTGGGCACAGTTTTAAGTTCATCCACGTGGCTATGTATGAAGCCACATTCTTACCTTGTTCAAATGCCGTGTGCTTTGTTTTCTGCAGCATTTGACAGTGTTGATGGAACCCTTTCTGCTTCCTGAGAACCTCTCTTCAATCACCCTCACCTGGTTCTTCTATCTTCTTAGTCCACGTCATCCTCTGGCATTTCCAATTTAAAATTTGGCTTGACCCTATGGTGCCTTCCTTCAGTCCTGGTTATTTCATCCACCTTTGTGTTTTCAGTCATATTGAAGACTCCCAATCACTTCGTCTTGGAGCTCATTTTTTCCCAGGGCTTCCGAGCCGCATTTACATCCACCTCGACGCACCCCACTGGCAACTCAAAACCATCTTTCCAACACTAAATTCATGATCTTTCCTGTCTCAGCCGTTCCTGAGCAGCGGGTTGGCCAACCAAACAAACAAAATCACCCACTCTGCATTCTCGGATCCTTTCCCTCACTACCCAAAGCCAACTTGTCCTCAAAAATCCCTTGGATTCTACTTCTAAAACATCTCTTAGGGTGATTACTTCTCTATTCCCACAGCCATGGGCTTCATTGAAAACCTTAATTATCTCTCTGGAGATTATACGCCATGTTTAAATGTTGGAACCACAGATCAGATCCTACTGCTTCAGTTACTAGCTGAGCATCTCTCTGAAAAGTTGATTGTGGCAAAGAGTAAGGTTGTAGAGTGCTTAGTAAAGTATAAATACTTTATAATAGAGTGACAGCTAATATTGGGTCACTGGGATTACTGCCAATAAACTCATACTTGGACTATGTCTTCTTGTCTGATACCCCGATCTCTCCTACATGTTAGCTAGTGTGATCTTTCTGAAACACACACACAATCATGCCTGGGGTACCTATTTAAAAGCTATTCTGATTTTTGGTTGCTTACAGTGTACCTCTGACCAATTCACTTTCCAACGTCACCTCTCTCTTCTCCTTGGCACCCTAACTTACTCTCAACAAAGTGACAGACTATAAACATTTACCCCTCTGTTTTCCTACAGAACTTTGTTTATATTGTAGCACAGAAGTTTACTTCCCATGTATTTATATCCTCAGCCAGGTTAGGAACTCCATGATGGCACAGAGTATATCTTAATTCACACACAGTTCTAAGTATAAATTATGTTTATGTTGCTTAAATTCCTAAGGGTTCTACATATCTTTTGTCTTTAAAAGTAGGAAGTCTCAAGGCACTATATCACAAAATGATTTCATTGCCAGTGAATTAGCTTTTAGGCTTTGGGAAATATGATCAAATTAAAAATCCACTAATATTAACTAAACTGGTTGAGGTAATAACTTTGCAATATATAAACACATAAAATCGTTATGTTGTACACCTTAAACTTCTACAATGCTATATGTCAATTATATCTCAATAAAACCAGGAAAAAAAGAAAAATCAGGAAACTGGTCATAATAAATGAATAAATGATCCATTAAGTGAGTTAAATAAAGTATACATATTTCAATATGGCTTTTTTTGTCATACATTTGCTTTGCAAACAATGGAATTTTAAATAAGCTGCCATCAGAACACTACCACCTTCTGTGGTTTATATCAATCTGTCCACTAGGTCAATACACTTCATAGCACCTTAATCAATAGGGTTTCCTTTAAAAGCTCTCCTTCCTGAGGAGATTTCCAATGAAATAGTGTGGGCTTGTTCCTGCCTTACACCTTTATTTGGCCTACACACTTCAGTATAGAGAAATTAGTGAAAGATTCAAGAAAATTACAGGTCATTTCTTTTGGAAAAAACAGGAAACTGTAGATTTAGCACTATTTCAGAGCATATATCCTTAAGGAAAATAATTTATTTTTTCAGATGGAAGCCATTCATGCAATAATGGAGATCATTACTATCTTATAACATGAATTTCCTATTAGGAAATATGTTGTTTGGGGTCTTATTTGTAAATCTATTATGAAAGAAAAGCCATGTCTTCACCAGAGGTTAGGTAGACATACCTTCATAACCACATCCCTGATAGAAATGTGACAAATATACAAGTAATCATGATAGTCACCTCTTCCTCACCTTCAACTTCTAGTCATTTATACAATAAAATATTGAGTGCCTACTATGTGCCAAGCACAATGCTAAGCACAGTGATCTAGCAACAAATGTGATTGGCCCTCCCCTTCATAGAGTTTAAAAATGTGTGTGTGTGTGTGTGTGTGTGTGTGCGTGCGTGTGTGTGTGTGTGTGTGTGTGTGTGTGTGATGGAGGGAGGGGTAATTTCCAGCACAACACCAAGCAATGCTCCAGATACCACTTGGGTGTCCTACAATTCAACTCAATTCTGATATTATCTACCCAAAGAGAGCATCAGATTCCATAGGTTAAGGGTTCAGTGCTGCAAGACTCCCTCCTGGCCCCTCTTTAGATGCCAGTCACAGCCCAGGATGTTACCTTTTCTTTTGACCAACTGACTACAGATTGGAGGTTCCCACCACTCTATCCTTGAGTTCAATTAATTTGCTACAGTGACTTACAGGACTCAGGTAACCTGTTTATCTGATTACTGGTAAGGAAATTAATTGTTTTCCACTAAATTGCTGGTTTATTTTAAAAGTGTATAACTCAGGAACAGCCAGATGGAAAAGATGCATTGGGCAAGGTAAGGGGAAGGGGTGTGAAGCTTATATGCCCTCTCCAGGTGAGCCATTCTCCCCACATCTTCATATATTCACCAACCCAGAAGGTCTCCAAACCTTGTCCATGTGGATTTTTGGGGAGGCTTCATTATGTTGGCATGATTGATTAAATCATTGGCCCTTGGGGATTGATTCAACCTCCAGCTCCTCTCCTCTCCCTCAAGGTAAGGAGTAGGACTGAAACTTCCAACCCTCCACTCACAGGGTTGGTTTCTTGGCAGCCAGCCACCCCCCACCCCGCACCTCCCCACCCCCGTCCTTAGGTGTGGTCAAAAAGCCGCCTCATTAACATAACAAACGACACCTTTATTGTTCTCAGCACTTAAGATAGTCCAAGGGTTTTAGTAGCGCCATGTCTAAGACAGGGGGAAAAAAATAAATAACTAAATTGAGAACTTCTTGCAACGATGTTGCTAACCTTTTTTTGATATCAGAGGGATTATTCAGTATGAATTTGTACCAACTTGACAAACAGTTAACCAATTTTACTATTTGGAAGTGCCAAAAAGCCTGCATGAAAAAGACGAAAATAACCTGAACTTTTTGCCAACAGTTCATGGCTCTTGCATCACGACAATGCACCAGCTCACACGGCACTGTCTGTGAGGAAGTTTTTAGCCAGTAAACAAATAACTGTATTGGTACACCCTTCCTACTCACCTGATCTGGCCCTCAATGAGTTCTTTCTCTACCAGAAAATAAAGGAAATATGGAAAGGAAGACATTTTGATGACATTCAGGACATCAAGGGTAATACGACGACATCTCTGATGACTAGTCCAGGAAAAGAGTTCCAAAATTGCTTTGAAGGGTGGACTATGTGCTGGCATCAGTGCATAGCTTCCCAAGGGGAATATTTCATAGGTAACCTTAGTGATATACAGCAATGAGGTATGTAGCATTTTTTTCTAGGATGAGTTTGTCAACTCAATTGTCAGTCTGCATACATATTCCTTATTATGAATCACAGTACAACATGTAGATCTCTGACATCCCTTCATTACTTCTTATTAGATTGATCAAAAACAAGTCTCCCTGGCTTGGGAAGCCAGCAGCCCCAGTTCGGTCCCACATATGAGGGCCAGTGACACTGTCCTCAAAAAACAAAACAAAAAAAGAAACAAGTCTCCCTATCTCTAATTTTCCTATACTTTAACCCATTTCAGCTATCTTCAGATTAATCTTCCTAAAAGTCAGTTCTGATAACGTTACTTTCCTACTCACAATGTCTTCAATGGCTCCTCAGCCTCCCTAATTCCTTATTCCGCCCATTGAAGTCCTCCAAAACATTTTCAGTTCACTTCATTTCAGCTCATGGTTTTTCTCCTTTACTAGTTCCCTCCTATTTCAGCTTTCTCATGAAACTTTTCCTGGGAACTTCTAATAAGAGTCACATCCTCTCCTCTGTGCTACTGTAGCATTTAATGACACTAATAGATGATTCATTGAATTGTATTTTTAATACAATCTGTGGCTATCTCAGTATCTCTACCAGACTGTAATCTCCCTGAAAGTAAGACTAATCTTCATATTACCCATGGAGCCAATTGTGATACCTTATATAGTAGGCACTCAAATATTTTTTGAATAAATACTTGGTCAAGGAATATTATAAAATTCTGTCATTTCCCTTTTCTAAGTGCCACTTGGGATTTACTCCATTGTAAAGATTTAATTGAACAACTAAAAGGACAGACTCGGGGTTCCTCAAACATACAAAATAGATTGTGAAACTATCCTGTACCAGCTTAATAATAAATACTTCTTTAATTCAAAAAAAAATTAAACGTTTTTTCAGAATCAGCAAATATAAATTTTAACTTGAGTCATGACACTCTGGAAAAACTCATGCATAATTTACAAGATTACTGTAAAAAAAAACTTCTGGTGTTACTGTGAACTTCAAGAGTCCTTTTGAACTCCAAGAGTCTTTTTCAGTTCTTTGCATGTACATGAGAATCTTTCTTTCTTAATGCTTTACCCTTTAGAGTAGCAAGATATATCACATCCCAGAATGTGGAAAAGTGTACAACTGTCTTAAGGTTAAAACGGAACAGTACTTTAAAATTAAAGACCACTGTGAAAATATTCATCCTTAAATCTTCTAACCTGGATAAGATTAGTGATACTGTTTTTTTGTGTTTCTTTGTTTCATGTTTTCTGTTCTTGCAGGTCTTTTTTTTAAGTTGTTATTAAATTTATTAGGGTGGCATTGGTTGGTAAAATCATATAGGTTTCAAGTGTACAATTCTATAATACATCATCTATATATTGCATTGTGTGTTTACTATCCAGAGTCAGTTCTTCTTCCATCACCATATATTTGACCCCCTTTATCCTCTTCTACCACTCCCCTCCCCCTTACCCTCTGGTAACCTTAAAACTGTTGTCTGTGTCTATGAGTATTTTTGTTTGTTTGTTTGTTTTTCATGTTTCTCTTGTTTGTTGCTTTCAGTTTTACATCCCATATATGAGTAAAGTCATATGGTTCTTGACTTCTGATTTATTTCACTTAGCATGATAATCTGAAGATCCATTCATGTTGTCACAAATGGCAGTATTTCATCTTTTCTTATGGCTGAGTAATATTCCATTGTATATATGTACCACATCTTCTTTATCCAATCCTCTATTGAAGGACATTGCTTGTTTATGTCTTGGCCACTGTGAATAATGTTGAAACGAACATAGGGATATATATACATATATATATCTTCACAAATAAATGTTCTCAAATTTTTGGTGTGGATACCCAGAAGAAAGATTGCTGGGTTGTATGGTAATTCTATTCTTAATTTTTTGAGGAAACTTCATACTGTTTTCCATAATGGCTGCATCAAATTATATTCCTACCAGCAGTATATGAGGGTTCCTTTTTCTCCACAACCTTTCCAACACTTGTTATTATTTGTCCTGTTGATGATAACCATTCTAATGGGTGTGAGGTGGCATCTCATTGTGGTTTTGATTTGCAGTTCCCTAATAGCTAGTGAAGTTGAGCATCTTTTTTCATATATTTGTTGGCCATTTGTATGTCTTCTTGGGAAGATGTCTGTTCAGGTCCTCTGCCCCTTTTTTAATTGAATTGTTTGTTTTTTGTTGAGTTGTATGAGTTCTTTATATATTTTGGATATTAGCCCCTTATCAGAGGATTTGTTGCAAATATCTTCTCACATTTGGGATGGTTGCCTCTGTTTTGTTAAGGGTTTCTTTTGTTGTGGGAAAGCTTTTAATGTCCTCTTTCAAAGAAGACATTTTACTCAAAATTTTCTCACAATAATAACATGTTCATAAGATATGTAATCAAAATGAGTCAGATGTCCAACACTATTTAATAGAAATACCTTGTTACTATAGAATTCCAAAGCTTTATTTTGCTGGCATGAGTTATAAGAGAAAGAAAATATAAGCTGGATTAGCAGCGTTTTTAAATCTGTATTCAGTTTCTTAAATGTGAGGCCAAAAAGATTGGCTTTTGTTCTGTAACGAAGAATAGCATTTTCTACAATGGAAAATTTCCTAAAAATCTGTGGTATTATTTTTTTTTAGTTTATTCATTTATACAATGGGAAAAGTCGTTATTACAATAGATCTTTTATGAAAAGATTTAATCATCCAAATTAATTTTACTTTGAATGAAAATGATATGTTTAATAAAATGTTATTGGCTGCACTTCAGACTCCAAGATTAAAATTTGGATTTATCTATATCCATTGGTGTGGACCAAATGTCCTTTTGAACATTGGAACTGAACAAAAGGAATCTTTGTCTCTGGGATGGGGGTGGTTGTGAAGTAATTCAGAGGTCTGGTCCATTAAGTTTATGACTTTCCTGCTAGATTTGTGTGCCAGGATGGAATGGGGCTTTATTTCATATTTAATGAATTCAGTTCAGTAAACTTTTACTGTGAAAATCTGATGAAGAAAGTACCTTAGAGGGAGGGATAGGAATGGAGAGACAGTGAAACCCTGATTGACCACAAGTGCTTTATATTCAGAGGAGAAGATCTGTTATCCTTACACTTTGAAAAATCAGAAAAAAATTAAAGACAAACATAAAAAACATCTCTCCTTAAATCTTCTAATCTGGATAAATTAGTGGTACTGTTTTGTCTCTCTTTACAGGAGACTAGCGGATGACAGAGTTCTGGGATGGCCATAGGGATGGCAATAACCCTGGCTGGTCCAAGCATAACATTCTAACCCTTCCTCTAGGCAGAATTCTAGAATAACACCTAAAATTCCCATTCCCTGGTAGCCATACCCTGCATAATCCCCTCTCCTTAAGGGTTAGTGGACCTGTGAAAATGATGAGATAGTCATTTTCATGATTATGTTACATCACGTAAGACTTCATTGTAGCAGAATAAGGTCAGGGGGAGGGATGCCTGCTGGAGGGATTCTTACTTTGAAGATGTAAGCAGTCATAATGTGAGAGGGCCAAGTGGTTAGAACATGAGTATACTGTTCCATACTTTGATTATTTCATTTGAAAATATATTCTAGAGATCATTCCACAGCAATATAAACATTTCTTTTTCATTCTTTTTTTTGCAGTTGCATAGGTTACATTATATCAATTAATATAATTTATTCAAGTCTTGTTGGTTCCAATCTTTGCATTATAAACAATGTTGCAATGGATAACCTTGTACAAGTACTCTTTCATTTTGTACAGTTGTTTGTCTAGGATATTCACCCTAGATAATATGGTCAAATCAGAAATAGTACTTTTAAATTTTAATAGACATTAAAAAATCCTCAGGATTTCTACTGTTTTGTGTCATCACCACTGACATATGAAAGTAATTTTTTTCCCAGAGACTTAAAAAAATAAAAGTATAATTAAACTTCTGAATTGTTACCAGTGTGGTAGGTAAGAAATTGCATTGCAGTGTAGATTTGAATTTGAAATGCTTTTATTAAAATTATTCTGCTATCTTTTCATTGTTAAAAGGTCTATCTATTCATTGGAACTCTTTTTTTTTCTTTTTTCTTTTCTTTTTTATTTATTTATTTATTTTTTGCCTATCAGTACAAGTTGTTGGCCCATTTTTCTATTGGGTTAATATATTTTAGGAGCTCTTTATATATAGGAAGATTAGTCTTTACCGGTGATACATTGCAAATATTGTGCTTTGGTTTTACATTTTTCTTTTGATTCTGTAACATTTAGGTCTTGCAGAATTTGTCAGTTCTCAATTTTCTTGCTGTTAAATTTATTGTTTTCTTTTGGTCTTCTGGATATTGAGTCACAATTAGAATGGTTCTCCCCATTCTGAGGTTATAATGAATTTCTCACATATTTTATTTTAGAGTTTCTATGCTCTTTTTTGTTTGTTTGTTTGTTTGTGTTTTTAACATTTAAATCGCTAAGACATTTAGAATTTATCCTGATATCAATAGACATATGGATCCAAATTTCTTTGCCCAAGTTACTATCCAGTTATGCCAACAGCATTTATGGAAAGTCCATTTGTACCCCTCTGCTGATTTGAGGGCCATCTTTATCATATTCTAAATTTCAAAAAGTTTTGGTCTCTCCTTCTGGACTTCTTAGAGCTGTGTTATTTAATGCCCCCTTTCTCATGTGACTCTAAGTTGAGTGAGCATGAGCAACGTGCTGTTTTCCTCTGTCCTCAGAACTTAGTGCTGGGCACGTATCAGGTGCTCAATACATATTTTCTGTGTTTGAGAATGTTTATGAAGGTCTAGGAGAATGTTTCCCTTGTTCCCACAAATAGGTATAAAGATGATTTAATATTTTTAATTTAATAACAAATATTTTACAGAGCATGGAAATAGAGTGGCTGGTAGACAATATACAATATTATGTGCCTCGTTTGAGGTACATAACAGGTTTTCTCAAGCAAACTGTTAACTTATTTTAACCAAAAATATTTGATTCAATCTATATGTTAACGGAGTCCAAGAATATTGAAATGTTAACATCTAGACAAAACACTTACAGTAAGCACAGGTAAGATAAAAGTCAATTTTTATATATCATAGACACTAGGACTTTGCAGATGCAATGTTCAGTTCATTCTTTCATCCATTTCTAAGTAACCATGGAGATCCAAAATACCTAATAAGTTGCAGTTTTTCTGGGAAACATGATTTTGAAGTGGAAGGAAATCACCTGCTAAAATCTGAGCCTAGACCATCAGGCCTCTGAATCTGCTTTTCAATGCAACTTTACTGTCCTTTTGTTGATGTTTGGCTTCATTGGGTCCCCATAACAATAATACCAAGTAGAGCATTCTCTCCTTGTTACACATGAGGAAATGCAGATAATTATATACTATAAATCTCAAACAATTTGGGGATTTGCAAAGATCTCAGGATAAATTCCTTGCAAATATCAATAAGCTACTATATTCAAAAAGTGCAGCATTCCATTATAGAATTATTAATACATTCAAATAACTTTATTTCATCCTTCATTGGCAAAGGAGCAGCATGTAAAGCAAAATAACCTCAATAGTATGCAACCTCAATAGTATGCAATTGCATCTCAAAAGTCAGATGTGCATGAGATAGTAAATAGCTAACTGTTAAATAGTAACAACGTATTTTAACAGTTTTAGTGGTATAAAAAATAAAAGCCCAAGATATCCCTCCTCTATTTAGCAATTGATGCTACATTTCCCTGTTACTTATTATTGGGATAACTATTATAGGTATGTATATACATATATATGTGTGGCATTTTTTTTTCTTTTTTATAAAGGCATTAAATTTAAAATGCTTAGTTCTACGCAAAGCAAACTCTTTAAGAATGAAAGATTCTATGATAGACACTTTACTATACCGTTCAAAAGAAAAGATATTAGGACTGGAATATAAGACCTAAACTTAGCCGTAAACATGAATTTACTATATTTGTTTGTTACACTGAATTAATTTGTACAAGTCACACAGCTTCTCTGGTTATCTGCTACAACTGCAAAATGAAGAATTTGCAATAATATCCCTAAGAGCCATTCAAGCTTTAAGTAATCGAAAATCCTATAGTTCTATGATCTGTCTCTAAACATACCACTATTTCTGACTCTCCAGATGCCAATTTTAACTGATTACATTTACCAGACTACACAGTAGAGATAAAAGAGTAGCTTTTGTATAGCTATGGCAGACTTTGCCAATCAAACAATAACTACTGAAACTGCAAGAATTCTGCACAATAACTTTCCAATGAATGGTCATATCATAGGTCTGCAGCATGTTGCTATTATATATAAAACAGCATTTCAGTTGAGCAACTTAAAAATCACTTGATTCTTTAAAATAAAGTAAATGTATAAATCGAGTTTTTCCATGGAAATTGTGCATATTTTGTACCACGTGTTAAACTGCTATATCCCTATAGCCTGAAAAAATACATTATCAATAAACAGTTATAAATCTGCCCAGTGCCTAAATAATAGTGATAAAAGTTAACTCTATTTGACATGAAGATGTTGTCTAGAGTTCTTGGAATCGTGAAGCTTAATTCCACTGGCATGTGCAGTCTATAGGTTCTTGGAGAGTGTACATGATTTCAGTGCCATTTCCTGAACAATACAGTGGCACAGTCAAGTTTCGAACTCCATTTTCACGACAACACTTGCAGAATCTTAGATGGGTCTCAATATTGACATTATATATGGTAGCGGATGGGCATTTTCCATCACAAGATGCAACACTTATCTGTAAGGAGAGACAATGAGAGAAAAAAAAAGTCTTAAAATATTTAAAACTGGCTACTTGATTCTACTAAGAAGACAAATGAAAGCAGGTCTTTTTTCCTTACCACTTTAACTTTCAAGCTTCTGTATGTTAAAGGATCCCAAAACATATTAGGCTGAAATTTAGTAAATCGGATAAGTCAAAGAAATGTCCCATGGGTACATGGACAGCAATACTGATATAACTCAAAGGATGAAATGTGCTCACATAACTAGATAGATATCTGCAATACATTAATCACAATCTAATGAGTCTATTGTGACTTGTTATGTCATGGCTCAAATGTACTGTAGAAATTGGATAGGTCATATTAAAGGAGATAAAGTTAGAACGGAGGCTATTTTTGCTAAGTAAATTGCATACTTAAGAAAATATGTACTCAAATATAGTTCAGCTTAATTTCTATCTCTCTGGATTGCAGTTATCATTCAGATTAATTAACTTTGATTATTTATGCTAAGAATAATTTACACTTCTTCACAAACAGAATATGTTAATATTAGAATTGAAGAATAATCTCAAGGTTAGTAAGTGTTGGCATGTTGTCGGCTTACACACTAACTAGTGCTCTGACACATATACTTTTGGAAAGACACATGCCCTTTATGTAACAAATGATATTTTTACACTTACAGAGCTTTGACTTGTACAGTCCTGTTTTCTTATGACTGATTTAATGATCACTTTCTGGCATATTCTTTCTTCTCGTTTACCTGATAAAATATAGAATGTATTTATTCATTAAAAGTCTCATGTTGGGCCGGCAATGTGGCGCATTGGTTAAGAGTTGGCTTGGGATGCCAGTTCTGAGCAGCAGGGCCCTGGATCCCATGTGGGCCAGTGATGCTGCACCCTCTACAGCTAAGATGATGAACAACAGCTCAACCTGGAGCTGGGTTGTTGAGAGTCACCAGCGTTGGTACAGGTGGCAGCGGGGCTGCAGTGGGCTGCCCTGAGCTACCGTGAGTGGCTGGCAGCCAGTGGGAGCAGCTGGCAGCTGGCATAAGCTGTAGTGAGCCGCTGTGATAGGCTGTCCAGTGGCCGGTGAACTATTGCCTCCCCCAGGAAGAGCGCAATGATGATACCAACATAGGCCACTGAAGCGACGTCCTCCACAACAAGACTGAAGAACAAAAGGACAGCAACTTGTCTTTTCCCCTTCCCCGGTTCCCCAACGCTGTACTCCTCCCTCAATTCCCCAATTAAAAAAAAAAAGGCTCATGTTAAATTATTTCTTAATTCAATTAATATATCAATATATGGAAAATTTAAAATTAATATATTTATATAAAATACATTCCTACGTGAAGGGATAGCAAAAATTTCACTAATATTTTTCACTTTCTAAATATATTTTCCAGCTTTATAGTTATTTTTTTTTATTATCCTAGAATAACTATCATTATCACACATCAAAAATATCCTACACATATGGTAATGCTAACATCAACCTGTGTGTGGTGTATAAATAGATAAAATATATATTTAAAATGCTGAAACTCAAAATAATTACCATGGTATATATAAATGAATATACATGTATGTAATTAAGGCATATATATATATATATATATATATATATATATATATATAGAGAGAGAGAGAGAGAGAGAGAGAGAGAAATTATAATTAATAGATTTAAAACCACATTATCTTAATGTATATTAATAAAAAATGAAGCATGAATGTAATTGAATTATTTATAAACCATGTTGCAATATATGGATGAATGATATTAACTTGATGTTATGGCTGTGAAACAATCTCTTATGATTTTAAATGAAAATTTTGTATTAACTAATGACTAATATGCCTGTGTGTGTGTGATGGATTATCCCTTGATAATACACCAAGAGTATATATTTAATGCCATGTATAGTGGATATAATCCTGAATCAGGATGCAAAAGACCAAGGATTTTCACTCTGATACCACTGTAACTTGCTTTGTCACTTTAGGAAAGCCACTGAATCATTCTGTTGGGTTTCCTTTTTTGCAAAAGACTGAATTTAGATCTCCAGTTTTCAAATGATTTTAGCCACAAAACCTGTATTTAAATAAATGTTTATGTGAAATTCCAACATGTAAAGTATATAAAACTTAAGCTACTCTGGTTAAAGGAAAGATTACCTGAAGTTAAACTTCCTTCTCAAGGTCACTCTTGACCTCCAAATTCCTAAATTCAAGGTCACATCTCAGTTCTCATTCTACTTCTCAGCAGCCGCAGTCCATCACTCTCTCCCCCTTGGTACACTTTCTGCACTGGGCTTCCAGAGCGCCCTCTTTGGTTTCCCTTCCATCTCATTCATGTCTCCTCCTCAGTATCCTGTGTTTTTTTCTTTCTCCTTTACTTGCCCTTCCAACTACAGTGTGGCCCAAAAATCAGAGTTGGTGATGGAGGGCAGGCTGTTTTGTACCTCAGTGGTTTCTTCATTAACCCTTCTATTCTCAGCTAAGTTTTAAGAAGAAAGAATAGTGAAATTTTTGCTATATCTATTATTTCTATCACCTTCATCCCTGTGCTTATAGCTACACTTGCTATTTCCTTTGCTTTCAACACTCTTTATTCTTCTGGTTGGCTTTCCAGAGGACATTCAGTCTCTACTCAAATGACACCTCATTACAGAGGCATTCACTAACCACTCACCAAAATTATCAACCCAGTTCCCCTCACTCTGCATCCCTTTTATTCTTCACTATTTTTTTAAACCACTCATCACTACCTGACATAATAGTGTGTGTGTGTATAGTGTGTGTGTATATGTACAAACACACACACACACACTATTCACTTTTTCTTCCCCTTCTTGATAATACGCACGATGCATACAGATATGCTTTCATTCACTATCATAGTCCCAGCATTAAAAGACTGTCTGGTACATGGGAGGCACTCAATAAAAATTGATTTGATAAGTCAAATCGTTCAAAGAAATAAATTGGGGCAACATAAATGCGTTGTTAGTTGGCTGAATTTGTTTGTAGTAAAAGGCATGCCTATTCATTCCACAGGAACTTTATTGTAATACGTTTTGTTTAGCATAACACCTATGACAGTATCTGACATTCATAGTCTGTCCAATATAGCCTGGTCACCCCAAAGCAAAGACTAAAGACAAAGGTCTTCTGATACCAAAGCAGAAATTACCTTACATATCAGATGGGAGAAACTGAAGTGGCTTGTTATTATTCTGCAGTTTCAAAGAGCTTAGCAGAATTAAAAGACCCTGGTCTCAGGCACTGGACAGATCTAAATCTATTTATTATTAATATCAATCCACCTCTGTCTTCTCCTAAAACTTATTCTGGTGATATTGCAGAATATAAGTGGTTAAGAAGCAAGTTGTGGAATCAATTCTGGGGTGGAATCACCATAGCTCACAAGAACTTGAGTTGGACAAGTAACCTACCACTTTGAGTTGAAAATCAGGATAAATTCATTGGAATTTTGTGAGGAATAAATACTATGCAAAAAAACTTAAAGAGAGTTCCTGATTTATAAACTGTTATTACATTTAATAGTATGTATAATAATTTTGTTGCATCTCATTTTAATACATTTTTATATTCTGTTCAATATGACTGTACAGCTCTAAATAGACTTTTCTATTTCTTACCTATTTATGGGATTTAGCCCTTCCTGACAGAAGTTCAGAAATCTCACTTGAGAGATATGATCACTTATATCTAAGAATCCAACCCTAAGGGGAATCATTTTATAGATTGTGTAGATGCCTGACCACTGTGCTACACACCTGAAGCTGAAGTAGAATAATATTGAATGTCAACTATAATTAAATACATATTTAGTCACAGGATGTAAAGTACAGCACAGAAAATATAGACAATGGAATTGTAACAGCTATATACTATGTCAGGGAATAGTAGTCTTGGGGGGTGTTTATCACTTTTTGAGGGGTGTAAATGTCTAATCATTATGATGTTTTGTACACCTGAAACTAATATAAAAAATAAAATTAATAAACTAATAAGTAAAAGTAATAAATAAATAAAAATCCAACCTAAGTAAAAGTAATAAATAAATAAAAATCCAACCTAACACCATGGCATTATTAACCTGAACTGTGTTGTGCCCTTTTTCCTGAAAGCTTTTCTACACAATTTTAAAATTATTGTCTATGTCAAGATTCCTAAAACTCTTATTTTATCTTGACATAAATTATAATCACTTTAAAAAGAAAAATGGCTGCATGAATACCCATCTTTTCTATTTCAGTCCTTAAAATCATTAAAAATCACCATGAAATAAGCCTTATAATTTAAATTACTATAAAATATATTGCACATACATAACTTTAATTATAAAAATAATTATGGGAAGTTTTACATATAAGGTTTAAACATATTCACTATATCAGCATTTCTCAAACGTGTCATACAGAACCCTAGACTTGTTCCAATAGGTTTGGAAAATACTGTGCTCTATGTGTCCTTATTGGAGTTACAACACCATTCTCATCATAACCTACTTAACTTTGTATAGTTAAGAATGTTCCAAGTAAATTTGACCGCAGAGCACTTTTAAACTTAAAACTTGTTAAAATCCTATGCAACACCTTTTGGGAAATGCAACGATAAGTTTTCTAATATTTACATTAAAATTCATCTAAATTAAAAATGTTTTACTTATACTCCAGAAGATAAAGTCTAAATTACAAAAGAATCAACCACATGACACAAAAACATTTCGATAATATGCATTATAAAATTTCTTTCCCACCTTTCATTTGAGGAACTGAATTTTATGAGAAAAATCATAATTACCATTAACAATTAATACTAATCTATCAAATTAATAGATGTAATACGTCCTCACTTACAGATCTTGCAACATCCTTCATTATAAAGCTTCACAACCCCTTCATTCTAGGAGTAGAGAAGAAATAAAGTCAAGACTCAAAGTTTATTTCATGTTAGACTAGAAATAGAAAACTAGCTTTCTCAATATGTTTATTAAACATCACAATATCTTCATAGGAAAATGATTGGAATTTAACTTTCTGATAAGAATTCCTTTGTTTTTAAAAATAGAAGCAGATACTTTGTTTAAATTTTTATTTCTTTATCAGTAACATAAAAGACTGCAAAAGGATAACTTACTTAAAAGAACATATTTTAAATACCACAGAAATGTCTTAACAAAGAAAGTACTAACATGTACTCTAAATAGAGGTCATTATATTATTCTAGCTCCTCATAAATAAAATAAATAAAATCAGTTAGCCTATGGGACTCAGTGGAGTTCCTGACTATATAATCTATCTTTTCCTTTAATACTTTATTCCAAAAAAAAATTTCCCACTTCAGGATGGCTCCGGCCTAAAGCTAAATTTAAAACATTGTATTGATTACCTTGTGGCATTCTTACAGTAAGTTGCTAATTGCTTTTAGTAACTTGCTAATTGAAATTCAAATTAAAGAATAATTTACTCTATAAAAAAGAATTTGTAAAACAAGATGGTGCCAAAGAGTCTTTCCAGATCTGAAAAGCTATTACTTAATATATATTATATCTAGTTAGCTAGTTAACTAAATGGGGACATCTAAAACAACAAAAATCAATGACACTATACTATTTCTCTTCACTTCAGAAAACCATTGCCTCACACAACAGTACAAAGCTCACTTTTAATTAGGAATCATTATTTACTAAATAATAAAAGCTACAAAGAATCTCTTAAAAAAATCTTATCATTTTCAAAAATCTGCTCTCTTAATGGACTCTTCCCTGAGAGAACAGGAATTGGAGGAACAAAATTGAAGGATCAGCAATCCTGTGGCATGTGCTAAGTTCCACAGTGGCCTGTGCTCAGAGAAGCTAAGATAAATTTCATTTAGGCCAGCATGCATTCAAAAGTGAATGACATCTGGGCCGGCCGAGTGGCACGTTGGTTAGAAGCTGGCTTGGGATGCCAGCTCTGAGCAGCAGGGACCCGGTTCAGATCCCACATATGAGGGCCAGTGACGCTGCATCCTCTACAGCTAAGATGGTGAACAACAGCTCCACCTGGAACTGGGCTGCCATGAGTCGCCGGGATTGGTGTAGGCTGCAACGCCTGCTGCAGTGGGCTGCCATAAGCTACAGTGAGTGGCTGGCAGCCAGCGTAAACTGCCAAGAGCCACTGTGAGTGGCCATCCAGTGGCCGGTGACCGATCTGCCTCACTGAGAAGAACGCATGATTATACCAACATGGGCCAGTGAAGCAACGTACTCCACAACTAGACTGAAGAACAAAAGGACAGCACGTTCCCCTCCCCCAATTCCCCAATAAAATCTTTAAAAAAAGTGAATGACTTCATAAATCTGGCTGTGTTTAAGAGTCAAGCTCTGATTGTTTGGCTTATTGCTCCATATTGAAAGAGAGCTGAGGTCTGCTGATCAAAAGATTTTTCAATAATCCTTTGATGTACATACTAAAAACCCAGAGACAGTATAATGTCTATTCAGGGAAGAGTCAAAATTATTTGGAACACTAGATATAACTCAAAATGGTAAACTGAGGAAATATAAGAGAGATTTTATGTATACATGAAAATAAAACATTCACTAAAATAAATAAACTATGATATATGGATGGATGACCTTGGAAAGCATATTATTTTCGAACTTACATTTAATACTAAATTTTCTTAGATAAAAAAAGTACAAACCAGTTTGCATTCAGTCTCATTAAAAGGGGGACAGACCATACTGAAGTTCAGAATCATTGTCCCTTCATCAGTCTTAACACATTCATATGTAGTACAATTATAATTCCATGTACTCCCCTCCTAAAAATAAAAGACAAAGTTACTGACTTGCTATTAAAATTTGCTATATTTCTTAAGTAGAATACTTCCTATCCAATATATCAAAAGTCAAGTCAAGATGCAGAAAGTTTCTTGTGAAACAAAGTATCCATTTGGAAACATCCACAAATTTATCTAAAAGTAAATACATACACACACACACACACACACACACACACACACACACACACAGTGTGTGTGTGCCTGGTTTCATACTAGAACCAAGGTATAAATGTGAAGTAAAGCAATAGATAGGAAAGAAGCAAAAGATATCTGTTTTTACTACAAAATTAATTATGTAATTTGGTTAAGTGTCAAAGGTCTTGCTGTACTATTTCTCTCACTAATTATAAAACAACAAATCATATTACATAATATACCTCCTTTCTTGAAATTTGTTTATTCTTCCTTCTACTCCCTTATCACCAAAATATTTTAAAATCTTCAGATGATAATGATAATTGATTTATGGTTCCAGTTTCATATATCTTATGGTTGTTTTTAAAACTATTCCTATTCTTTTAACAAATTTTTAAACATAATATCTTTATTTCATTCCTGATTTCAAAATTCCTATTTAGGAATAAGGTCAGATAAACATAATTCTTTCATAAATATTGGGTTATAGTTGTTGATTTATATTCTATTTTTTATAACCCACATTAAAATTGTTAGTCAAACTCTGGCTTGAAGATTCCTTATGGACCAGTAAAGAATTTTAATTAACTTTCTTTTCGCCAATTTTTTTTTAAGTTTATGAATATCTTCAAGTCTTCTTGAACCTTAACTGGAAAAGATCTACAAGTCTTGTTAAAGAAGATAAAATATTCAAATTCATGAAATAATAATGTCTAATTTATCTGAAATAAAATATTAGTTGTTTCATAGAAATTAGATTTCTAGATAACTAAAGCTTATCCTTGAAAGAGACAAGAGTTAATGATTTTGATGTATATTTACCTATATTGCATTTCTTTTGTTCTAAAAAAAAATTCTGAACATAATTTAATATTTTAATTAAATTTCAGGGATATCACCATGAATTTAATTATATACACCAATGTTTCCTGGATTATTGACATCTGTAGAGTTTATGTTGCATTTTTACTAAAATCCTCAAATTACTATGTTTTATTCAAGTAGTCTTCGATTCCTTTTCTCTCACTGACACCTATGTCTCTTTATCATTCTATAGGCTTCCTTTTGTAAGACTCCCTCATTAAATAAATAAATATATATATATATATATATATATATATATATATATATACAGAAATACTGCTGCTAGGAGAAACAGATAAACAATATCAACACTATGAAATTCAATAATACTATTTTGCATAATGGATTGAAAAAAGTCTGTTTTTCTTTTGGGTATGTGAGTAATCTCATATAATTAAGAACACCAGAAATAATATCTCCAGATAGTTAAAGTATAAATGGAAAAAAATGTAAGAACAGCAATAGTAAATTAGAACTATCTTCAGATAATGTAAATTATAAACACAATTTATGACTTTCATAAATCTAATCACAAAATAACAATATTACAAAGTTTCATAAAAATTTCTAGAAAAGAAGTAAGTTAGTCTGCAAACCTACATAGAATTATGAAATAATGGGAGAGTTCTGAATAATTATTTTATTGTTTTCAGTAGAAAGATGTGATATAGTATTAACATAAAAAATCTGTCATTATTGGGCTGCCAGATTCTTCAGTTGGTTAGAGCACGTGTTCTGAACAAGACTGCCGGTTCAATTTCCACATGGGGTGGTGGGCTGTCCCGCAACTAGATTGAAAACAGCGACTGGATTTGGAGCTGAGCTGAGCCCTTCACAACTAGATTGAAACAACAACTTGACTTGGAGCTGATGGGTCCTGGAGAAACACACTGTTTCCCAATAATCCTCAATAAAAATATTTTTAAAAAAAAAACCTCAAAAATATTCTAAATCTTTCCTTTTATGCACCCACTGAAATCTTTAATACCTGAAATAATAAAGTGCTAACATATTGAGTTTCAGATTTTTAGCAAAATGCTTTATTTTAAATAAGTAAATAAAATACTATTGCTCTTTTCATTCATAATGATTAGAAATCAGCATTTCTCAAAGTCTGTTCCTCACATCTAAAAACAAAAGTGAAAATCTATGATAAAATAAGTTTGAGAAACAAGTTAAGCATGTTCCTTTACAACAGAAATTATCAGGTACTTTAGAATGTAACTGTGTCTTGTCCATTGTAAGTGTGCTGTATGTGGGCCTGTTTATTGTATGCAGAACTCATGTGCATGTGTGTGTGATATTTTTCAAATTAATTTGACTTAAGAATGTCTTCTTTAGAAAGTAGCATAGAAAGCTACCCATCAAGGAACATATTTTAAGGAATTAGGAATTCATACCTCATATATAACTGATGTTCCATTTTCCATTTGAAATTTGCAGGATACATTTTTGCAGGAACCACAACAATCATAATCACTTGGAGATGGAACATATGCCTGGTGCTGTATATGATAATAATGCATTGAATTAGCCCACAACAGTATCAACATTTTAAATTAATTATTCTGAAAGTGCTTTCCAATGTAAATATATGCGCTCTCATAACACTTGTAAGCATTTCTAAGATTGAATTTGAAGCACTTCATGACTTTATATAGATACAAGGTATGATCAAACAACATGGCGAATATTTAGATTAAAAAAATTATTACAGTAAAAGACACATTGTCATTAATCCCCCTCAAAATACTCCCCCTCGTTTCAAACACACTTATTCTTGACACTTTCTGAAGCAGTTCTGGAAGTCCTCTTTCACGAGTGTCTTTAGTTGCGTTGTCGTGGCTGCCTCAATGTCCTGAACTGATTCAAAAGGTTAACCTTTCATGGTCATTTTGACTTTGGGGAAGAGTCAGAAGTTGCATGGTGCCAGATCCAATGAATAAAGTGGATGAGGACACACCATAATGCTTTTGGTGACAAAAATTGCCATACCAGAAGCATATGTGACATGGAATGTTGTCAGATGGAGAATGAAACCTTGCCCCTTTCATGCTAATGCATTGTTAGTGATCCATTATTTATAGCACACTTTAAAATAAACCTTCTCTCAACCATAGCTCGCACCCAACTGACTGCACCGAACAAATTGAAACTTGTCATACACTGTTACTAAGATTTCATGTGCCACTTCCCATATTGCAGATCCCTGCCTTTCTGTTGGATGTCACTCGGCAGCAGCATTCACTGTATTTTATGATCACAACCAAAAGCCTTCATGTTACACATCACTTCTGGTATATGGCAATTTCTGTCAAATAAAAACATTACAGTGTGTCCCCATCCACCTTATTCATGGGATCTGGTACTGTGCAACTTCTGGCTCTTCCCCAAAGTCAAAATGACCATGAAAGGGAAATGTTTTGAATCCATTCAGGACATCGAGGCAGCCATGACAGCACAACTAAAGACACTCACAAAAGAGGACTTACAGAACTGCTTCAGAAAGTGGCAAGAAAGATGGGACAAGTGTGTTTGAAGAGAGGAGGAGTATTTTGAGAGGAATTAATGGCAATGCGTCTTTTACTGTAATAATTTTTTTTGTTTAAATGTTCACTGTATTGTTTGATCACAGCTTGTATATTAGAAATGAAGTAGATATTATCCTTCATACCTACCAGCCAAGATTCATTAAGCAGATGTAACAACCTCAAGTCAATCAAACTGTAAATAATAAGACTCCCAAAGCACAAAACCATACACAGGAAAAGGAAAATCTTCATTCTGTAGATATGTTACATGTTAGTCGATTATTGAAGAACTGTTCAAGTGTATATTTTTAATTTAGAGGATATTCACTAGTTCAAACTCTAGAACTGCCATTTTAAAATTGATTAATTCTCACCAGAATGACTTATAAACAATACTTACTACATCACATTCTTTTGAACAATTCACTGTTGTAAAATTCAGAGTGTGATAGCCTGTATGGTTGTCTTTTTCTTCCAGACACTCTATTATGTGACAAAAGTCCCCTTCCAAGTACTTTATCATAGATAGGGCAGGATTCAACACTGATACTTCTTGGAATACACACACATCATCCTTTTCTGGGAAAAGAAAAATAGTCAGCAAAAAGTACTATACTGATTTTCTAATTAATCAATTAATGGAATTTTTAGTTAAATCTATGTTTTCATTGTGATGTGCAATTTTTTTCAAAACCAATAAAAATCTTTACCTTTATATATTGTTAATAACTCAGGAGTTTACTTAATAATAACTGTAGCACATTTATTCCTTAACATACAATAAGAAATTGATCTGTAAACTCAACTACTATTTATTGTTTGAACTTCCTCCAAAAGCTATATTTTATTGTAGATTCCAGAATTTTAAACCTAAGAGATTGTCAAGTGACTTGCTGTTCCCTCTTTCAGAAATATAACATGACAATTTTGGGGAGTGGATATAGATAGACACATAATCTAAATTAATAGTAGTAGGCCTCTTCATGATGGAATTGTGTAACATTTCATGGTTTTTAATTGTTATTTTGAAAGGAAATTTTCAATTTTTTTGTGTTGCAAATTAAATAGTCATAGAAGTTATACTTCATGATGAAGGAAGCTGATACAATGTGTTATCATATCTTTAAAAGTGGCATGTTAGGGTAGGCTAGAATAGTAATAAAGAAATCAGTTTAAGCTTTTGTGCCACACCAATTATGAACTTAATTAAGCCTTCTCTCATAAAAATTTCAAGCTGTTAAATAAAAATTTTATTTTCTATTAACTTACTAATACTTAATATGAAAATTTGTTGTTTCATAGAAAAATCAGTTTTCTGCTTTGCAGTGCTAACATCAATAATAATAAAACAGTGAGCAAGATGAGGGCTAGATGGGATGGAGATGGGATGGGGATGGGAGAAGGGGAAGGGATGAGACAACATAAACTGATAACTACATTACTACTGCAGAGACAGAAGAGACAGTTTAGGGAATATAATCAATAAGGTTGTAAATGTTTTTTTTTTAGGGGAACAGATGAATGCATGTCCTTTTACGGAGATCACTTCATGGACGGTGTAGTGGCCTTAGCTCTGCACTGTACATCTGAAGCTGCCACTGAACAATATTATATGTCAACTATAATTTAACACATATAAAGTCATGGGATGTGGAATATAGTGTAGGGATGGAGTCAATGGAATTGTAATAGATATGTATGATATAGGGTGTGGGAGGGCTGGGGAGGGGAGAGGGGGGAGTCACTTTGTAAGGGGTGAAAAAAATAACTATTGCATTGTTTTGTACATCTGTAAATAATTAATAATAATAATAATAATAATAATAAAATAAAAAATAAAAAATAGTAAGCAAAAAACTCTCACTTTTTTGCACCAGCCGAGTGGCGCAGTGGTTAAGCGGTGGCTTGGGAAGCCAGTGGCCCCGGTTCGGGAACCACATATGAGGGCCAGTGACACTGCCCTCAGAAAAACAAAAAAACAAAAAAACTCTCACTTTTGGATGTGCTTTTTAAGATATATATATATATATATATATATATATATATATATATATATCCATCAACTTTATATATGTATATCCATATCCATCAACTTTCAGTACTGCGAGGCTTCTGAAAAAATTTTCATTTTTCTCTCCTATTATCAAATTTCTCAGAACATTCAGAGATATTACAAAAGAGGAAACTGAAAAACAATAGTACATTTTATACTACAAAACTGGCAAATGGCTTAAAATCTGTAATACATGTCAAAGAAAATTATTTTTAATTACTAAATAATAAACACCACATACCAATAATATTATCATTTAAAAGTTACAGAAAACATACTTACCACAGATATACCGTACACATCCACAGTCACTCTGAAAGTTAAGGTCTACTGTAGTAAATTCTCCCTATTAGAAAGATATTATTATTATTATTATTATTATTATTATTACTACTTATCATATGACTTATCATATAACGATTGTAAATAAATACATAATATAATATCTAATGAGTTCCCTACCAGACAGTCAGACATATAGCAGGATCTTAAAAAACATTTGATCATGAACAGGCTTGGATTAACCCAGTGGTCATTTAATACACAGCCCATGGAAAAAATTCACAATAAACAGTGTGATCATGGATGACTTAATCTCTCTACACTTTAATTCCCTTATATAGTAAATGAGTGAAAGATATTTATGGGCTGTCCTAACGTTAAAATATTGTTTGATTCTGAGCCTCGTGTGGGCAAATGGAGATAAGAGAACACTTGCTAATCTTGGCAAGTGTGTTTGGTGGAAATGTCCTTGATCTGTTCTACAGATGTGGTCCAGGACTCTGGTGTCTGCATCTGAGTAAGGCTGCTATAGCATATAAGGCTATAAGCATATAAGCTTATATAGCGTATAAGGCCCGAGTAGACTGTAGTGATTTATAGCACAGACTCAGGAACAAGACTAGCCTTGTGCTGACCTTGTTCTGCTACTTACTAGCTGTGTGATGTAGTGCAGGGTCTTTAGCCAGTTTGCTCCTCACTCCTTTCCTTTGTAAAATGGGGATAATAATACTTGCCTGCCTCTTAAGATTATTGAAAGAGATAAATGGGTCAATGTATGTAAAGAGCTTAAAATAGGGCTGACACACAGAGAGTGCTGTATAACCTTTAGGTGTTAGTAAATTGTTGTTATGGCCAATACTCAAACTTGGCCATAGTAGGAATAGTATAGATTCCTCTCAAATGTAGGACCAGGCTTAAAATTTCAAGATGCATTTGAAATACCAACTTTTCCTGGGTGCATTTAATTTTCATACGATATCAGTATTAACATGAATTTGATTCTTAACACAAGAAAGGTTCAAATAAATCAATAGTGATATATAAAAGGCACTTTTCCCTACAAGGTGTAAAATAGTTGCATAAACAATAACTCACATGATGTTTAATGACTTTTAGTCATGAGACAATTCCAATGAGATTAAAAATAAAATTTTAGAAATATAGAGCTAAAAGAAATAATAAATGAAATTCTCTCACTGTTAGCTACTCCAAAAGATTAGATAAGGAAATATTGGGCTCACACTAACTCTTCTCAGTCACTTACGCACTTGTGTTTTAGTAGTTAAACCCACAATACCCACTGTGCCCTCTCAAGTTTAGGCTTAAATCTTCTGTTCTTCCAATCTTACTTATTTCCTTTGCGATCTTAACCACATATTTAGTTACACTTTTATTCTCATAAATGCCCAATTTCACCTAGAGGAAACATCTTGTGATTTTTCTGCCAATACTTAATATTATATCAAATATGGTGGTATTTTTTTTTTAAATCTGAAGTAGTCATCCTTCTCCTTTAAAGTCAGTAGCAAATTCATCTTAAGTTTTTTCCACTTTTTAGCTATTATGAATAGTGCTGTTATGAACATTCATATATGAGCTTTTCTGTGAACATATGTGTTCATTTCTCCTGGGTATATACCTAGGAGTGGAACTGCTAAGTCATATAGTAACTTTATATTGAACCATTTGAGTAACTACCAGGCTGTTTTCCAAAGCCGTTGTACTATTTTCCAATCCCATCAGCAGCGTATAGGGTTTCAGCTTCTTCACATCCTAAACATGAATTAATATCTGCCTTTTTTAGTTTGTATAAAGTGGCATATTACTGTAGTTTTGATTTGCATTTAACTGCTAGCTAATGATGTCAATTAAAGGATCTTTTCATGTGCTATTGGCCATTGTATACCTTTATTTGTACAAATTTCTAAGTATATCCATGCAATGGAATGTTGTTTAACTGTAAAAAGGAGTAAGAAGTACTGATATATGGTACAAGAATGAGCCTTGAAAATCTTATACTAAGTGAAAGGAATTACAAAAGACCACATAATATATAATTCTATTTTATAAAATACCAGAATAGGCAAATCTATAGAGATAAGGAGGATTAGTGATTTCCTATCGCTGGGGAGATTGGAGGGAAATGAAGAGTGACTGCTAATAGGTACAGCGTTTCTTTTTATGGTTATAAAATTGTTCTAAAATTGTGTTGATGGCTACACAATTCTATGAATGTACTAAGAACCACTTAATTGTATACTTTAGATGGCTGAGTTGTATGGTACTGTGATTTATCTTTCAATAAAACTGTTACAAAAAAAGAAATACTGCAAAGGCTTAACATAGACCCTGTAGGTTGAAATACATCTGTTTTCTATGTAAAAAACTAATGTGATATTAAATATATACATATATTCTTAGGCACAGATACTTAACCATCGTTCAGAATGAGTACTCAGGACCAATGGATGAGGTCAATGCTTGTGTAAAACCATCAATGTTAAAACTAAATTATTATGCATGGATGGTGATATATATTTGGGTAAGATGTTCAAGGATATTGAAGCTACTACTTATGTTGTGTGTGCCCAGAATGATGTTAATATATAACATAATAGGCACTCAATAAATACTTGCAACATTGAATAATGTCAAAGTTTGAATCATAAATAATATTCAGACATTGAAAGATGAACTGGCAATAAACTAGATGGATCAGCATCTTGCACAAATGTTGGAGAAGAAAAAGAAGACAGTGAAAGGATAAGTGGAGAATGGTAGGAACCCACTAACTAGAAGGGTGGGGGGAGAAAAGGGAGGGACAGATAGAAATGTGATCCGTTGTTTGATGGTTAGGCCAAGATAGGCAGGAAAGGCACCAACCACCCCCCCAAAAAAAAAACAGAGTTAAGGTATAATCACACCAAGTTAAAAGAATGAACATAGAGGCTCCTACCCAAAGAAGCTTCAAAGGACCCAGAACACAAGAGGTGCAAAATCCCAAAATCTCCTAAGAAAAAGGGCTAGTTTATATTGTGTTGAAAGATTTATTATTGAAATGCCTCAAGGGCCGGCCGAGTGGCGCAGTGGTTAAGCGCTGGCCTAGGAAGCCAGCGGCCCCGGTTCGGTCCCACATATGAGGGCCAGTGATACTGCCCTCAAAACAAAACAAAACAAAACAAAACACTACATTCTGAAATGCCTCAAGATGTTGTGTTACCTCTTTCAGTCCAGCAGGGGAATTCTGAAAGAGGCTGGGTACTTGTAGAATCCTAGAGTTCACTCTGAGCTGCTCCTTTGGCCATCAGAGTGTTTGTCCAAAGATCCAGTACTCTTGGACTCTTGGTATGCAAGCCTAAGCCTTGTAATCTTGGAAGTTTTTAGAGCCTCCCCCTCCCCACATACACACACATGTAAAATATGTTACACAAAGCCAGAGTCTTCTATTTTTGCCCTCGTGAATTCAACCCCACCCCCTTCCTCTTCCATATAGACCTCACTACACTCGAGGTCCTCATTCATGAATGGCTATACCAGTCTCTTGCTGATCTCATGCCCTCCAATGTTTTACTGCCTTTATCCTGCTACACAGGACAATCAATGTCTGCTCCCTCAAACCCAATTTTTATAATTCCTATCTGATATAGGACACTTTCCATCTCCTATCATAAAACTACACTAAGCTCCTCAGGATAGGGCTGTGCATTTTCAAGTGGCATGACCACACATAACTGGTTTTCAACAAGTATTGGTTGAATGACTAACTGAAAAGAATATATAAATAAATCAAATCTAAATTCCTGAGCCTTGCCTTTAAAGCCCTCTCCAATTTACCAATTTGGATAGTTCTTTATCTCTCATCATTCGTCCTCCAGTTAACTCTTTCTCAAGGAAAGAGAGAGGTCGTGGTCCTTCAATATGCATATCTTACCTCATCCTTTGTGCATTTACTCATGTTTATACTAGCCTATCTGGAATAGTTCATGTCTTTTTATCCATTATTCCTAACCTGACTATCACTTTCTTCCAAACATTTCTTGATGGTCATCTTCCCTAGAAAGTTCTCCATGATAATCTATACATTGTGGTTAACACCCTGAGTAGTATGGAAGTAGAAATAATTACAGCTGATACTAATTGAGCCCTTTCTGTATGTCATGTACTACCTAATTTATATTAATTTATTTCATTCTCATGACATAGGTATTGTTATTACTTTTTATTGCAGATGCAGAAAGTGAGTCACAGCTAAAGGGAGGCCAGGCCACTAATAGAAATAAGACAGTCTCCACTTGCTTTTGTTCTTCTGTCAACTTATGTCTTAGCTAACTTTCTAAGGGAAATGAAAGAATTAAGGCAGAGTGGAAAGAATGAAGGAATACACACGAACACACACATACACAAAACAATCCCTGGTTTGAACCTTGCAGATCTCAGTCAATCATTCACTCTCTCTAGACCCCAATTTTCTTACTTACAAAATAAGCTAAAAATACTTACTTTGTGGAGATGTAATGAGATAATATACTAAACGTTATATAAACTATGAAGGACTTAAAAAAAATACAATATCATAATCCTATTCTTTTCTGTAGGTGTGTGTATAGTACACACAAAATAATCAAAAGAGAGAATGTTTATGAAAGTTATTTAAACATTGTATGAACACAATACATGACAACTTATCATTGCAGTAAATGTTAGATTAATGCTTTTGTAAAATACAATTAAATTTACTTATTTGACATACAAAACGCTATACATAATTAACATATAAAACTTGATGAATTTGGCAATAAGTATACATCCATGAAACCACCACCATAAATGAGGCCAATACTGAGATAATATTTTTTCAATGTTTTGCTTGATTTTAAGACCAGTAAACTTAAGTAGATACTAGACTAGTAGACACATTCACCATTGAAAAAAATTATGTACTGTACTTTCTTATTTCAAGTAAAATACAAAACATCGATTGCTCCCTAATATCAGAGCACATTTTTTAAAACTACTTCAGTACAACTTAATGAGGATAATTCCATTAACTCTGAGAAGAATTCAGAAATGAGAGAGATAAAGGAAGAATACAGTGATTTAAATTATATGATAAGTCAATCAAAATATGTGTTCTTACCACTTCGCAGATTGGCATAACAAGGTTTTCACAGCTACATTCTAAAAGGCAAAAACCAACATATTTACATTGATCAAAATACATTAACATATTGTAATAAAACTTTAAAATATGGAGTTTAATTACCACAATGCCATATTGGACAACATTGACCAGATACAAAGTTTTTCACAAGATTCATATCTTCTGCACAGTTGAGTAGTGGCGTAGGACAAAGATTTGGTTCACAAACTAAATAGAAAAAATACATGGGTAAAGATTAACTTCATGTGATTGCTAGTTTTCCCTACCTACCATTTAGTTCACTGCCACTGCTAGTGCAATGCATGAACTCTATTATCTCCCCAGTGCTGCCTCTCCCAATATCCAATTGCCATGTGTGAGAACAAGCGAATGATTCATAAGACAAACAACAGTAGTAGAACTAGGGCAGCGCATCAGGTGAAGAGCCCTGAGAAATGACTGGAGTACAAGAAAAGAAAGGAAGTAAAGAGGTTATGGAATCACCTGGATATCTAGAAATTCTAGGATGATCTGACAAGTCACAGCTAATCTATTTTGGGGGAGGTAACAACATTATCCAAGAAGAGCTCTTAGAGGTATGAAAACATTACATATATTTAGCATGTATTTTATATGCTAGAATTCAACTGAAATCTTAAAAATTGGACACATCTAAATATTTTAAATTAGTTAAAATATACTTACCACAGTAATACTGAGGACAACAGGAGTCTGTGGTATTAAGATCCACAGTGAGAAATTCCCCATCAGTACATAGTGGAATAGGTTCAGTGCAAGGTTCACAAACTAAGGTAAAAAAAAAAAAAAAAAAAAAAGAAACAGAAGTTACAGCTGAGCTAAAAAAAAATCTATTAGTTCAGATTATTATATGCATTAAAAATCAACATAAAATATATTATGTTTAACAAAAATAGAAAACAAGAAAAATAAGGCTTTACCAAATCTCTTTATTGGTCATAAAAAAAATAATTGCCTGAGTATATTGCTTTATGCTTGCCAAGCATAATGACATAGAACACCACCTTAGCAGAAATATCAGGCATTAAGATTCCAGAATAACTTGTTCTTACTTGGTTAAAAAATTACTGACTGATTTGTTTCCTTAATTCACTACTCTTGATTACTCCAATTTATGGATGAACAATATAGTAGGCACTTGTCCTTTTGAGCTGTTCAGTATCCTTCTCCCAACTTGGATAACAATTACCTAAATGACCTGAGGAAGTGTCCCACCCACTCAGACTTGGAGTGAATGTTATAAAGATGCCTTACTCTCATCAGGCTTCTGTGTGGGAATAACCCACATTGGTTGAATCAGAATTTCTTTCTATGGCATTTGAATCGTAAGTGGAAGCATGTCAGGAATGGAAATAGATGTTGCTGACAAGTCGTATCTGACAGATAGAGTAGCTGGTTTCTCTCCTTCCCTTGGGGTTGATCAGTTTCATTTTGATGCTATAAAATCTTTATCTCCAAATCTTTCCAATATCTCGTTGTGCTAAAGCTAGTTAGAATCAATAATTTTTTTGCCACTTGAAGTTGAACCTTAACTGATACAAATAATATATTTTGATTTTAATAAGTACATCTAAAACCTACATTAATCACTAACCTTTTATGTGATAATTCATTTAAAAGGGAAAAAATAGAGAATTCTTTATTTTTAAATGTCTTGGAACAAAATACATAGTTCCATAAACAGCCATTTCCCAAACAACCTTCATTTCTACCATTCTCTTTCAAGATCATCGTAACTCACACGTGATATATTGGGTTGTCAGAAAAGTCATGAAATATTTTTTCTATGTTTTTCATTGCAAAAATGCATCATGACTTTTCCAACAACCCAATAGTTTTAAAGAGGTCCTATAATATCTTAGCAGAATCTATTGCTCTACTTGGCTCTTCAAGAAAAGCCAAAGCTAGATTTTTCTCCTAAGATAACTAGGTACTGGCCTTATTAAAGAAAAAAAAAGCTTGATTATATTATCTTGATCATGTTTTGACTGATATATATATAGTCTTTTGATATGGGGAAGTAATACTAACTGTAATAATTCTTAAGAGTCATTTGAAATGCTGGACTTTTCCTGGACGAGATGGTTTCACAGGAGAATTTTATGAATCATTCAAAGAGGAATTAACGTCTGTCTATCCTTCTCAAGCTATTCCAAAAAAATTCAAGAGGATGGAAGCCTCACAACCTCATTTTACAAGGCCACTGTTACCCTGATTCCAAACCAGACAAACACTTTACAAAAAAAAAAAATTATAGGCCGATATCCCTGATGAACATAGATGCAAAAATCCTCAACAAAATATTAGCAAACTGAATTCAGCAATACATTACAAATATCATAAACGGTGATACAGTGGGAAATATCCCTGGGATAAAAGGTTGGTTCAATATCTGGAAATCAATTAATATGATATACTACATAAACAAAATGAAAGATAAAAATCATATGATCATATCAACAAATGCAGAAAAAAAAGTTTAACAAAATCCATCACCCATTTATGATAAAAACTCTCACCAAAGTGGGAATAGAGGGAACATACCAAAATTAATAAAGGCCATATATGACAAACAAATAAATAGCACCATACTCAATGGGGAAGCTAATACCATTCTTCTTAAGATCAGGAGGAAGACAAGGATGTCCACTTTTACCACTTTTGTTCAACATAGTACTGAAGTCTTAGCAACCATAATCAGACAAGAAAAAGAAATAAAAGCTATCCAAATTGGAAATAGAGAACCCCAAAGATTCCACACAAAAAAAAACTATTAAAACTGATAAATGAATTCAGTAAAGTAACAGGATACAAAATTAATAGTCAGAAATTGGTTGTATTTTTACACACCAATAACAAACTACTAGAAAGAGAAATCAAGAAAACAATCCCATTTATAATTGCATCAAAAAAACACCTAAGAATAAATTTAGCCAAAGAAGTAAAAGACCTATACTCAGAATATTATAAGACATTGAAGAGAAAAATTAAAGAAGATACAAATAAATGGAAACATATACCATGTGCATGGGTAGAAAGAATTAACGTAGTTAAAATGTACATAATATCCAAAGCAATCTATACATTCAGTGCAATCCCTATCAAAATATCAATGGCATTTTTTACAGAACTAGAAAAAATAATCTTAGAATTTATATGGAACCATAAAGGACTTCAAAGAGCCACGGCAATCTTGAGAAAGAAGAACAAAAGTACAGTAAAACCTTGGATTGCGAGTAACATGGTTTGCGAGTGTTCACAAAATGAGCAAACATTTCTAATACATTTTAACTTGGTAAATGAGTGATATCTTGCAATACAAATAGTTTGTTTCCAGAATAAATTATGCTCTCAAACTAAGGTATTACTGTATCATGCCACCTGATATTGAACTATACTACAAGACCATAATAATCAAAACAGCATGGTATTGGCATAAAAACAGACACAAAAAATCAATGGAATAGCATAGAGAGACCAGAAATAAACCCATTTCTATATGGTCATTTAATTTATGACAAAGAAAACAAGAGTATACAATGGGGTAAAGATAGTCTATTCAATAAATGGTGTTGGGAAAATTGGACAGACACATGCAAAAAAATGAAATAGGACCACCTTCTTACCCCATTTACAAGAATAAACTCAAAATGGACTAAAGAATTAAATGTAAGACCTAAAACCATAAAACTTCTAGAAGAAAGCATAGGCAGTATACTATCTGATATTGCTCTTAGTGATATTTTTTTCTGCTTTGTCACTTCAGGCAAAGGAAACAAAAGAAAAAATAAACAAATGGTATTAAACCAAACTAAAAAGTTTTTGCACAGCAAAGGAAACCATCAACAAAACAGAAAAACAACCTGCTGAATGGGAGAAGGTATTCGCCACTGTTACGTCTGACAAGGAGTTAGTATCCAGAATTTACAAAGAACTCACAAAACTTAACACCAAACATCTAACAATCCAATTTAAAAATGGGCCTAGGACCTGAATAGACATTTCTCCAAAGAAAACATACGCATAGTCAGTAGACATATGAAAAGATGCTATATATATCTAATCATTAGAGAAAAGCAAATTAAAATCACAATGAGATATCACCTCACACCTGTTGAATGGCCATATCAATAGATCAATAAACAACAAGTATTGGTGAGGATGTGGAGAATAGGGAAACTTCATGCACTGTTGGTGGAATTACAACTTTGTGTAGCCACCATGGAAAACAGTATGAAGGGTCCTCAAAAACTTAAAAATAGAACTACCTTATAATCCAGCAATTCCACTTCTGGGTATACATCTAAAGAAATCCAAAACACTAATTCAAAAAGATATGTGCATCCTTATGTTCACTGCAGCATTATTTACAATAGCCAAGATATGGAAGCAACTTAAGTGTTCATCAATAGACAACCGGATAAAAAAGATGCAGTATATATTTATACAATGGAATATTACTCTGCCATAAAAAAGAATGAAATGTTACCATTTGTGACAACATGGATGAACCTAGAAAGTATTATGCTGAGTGAAATAAGTCAAAAAGAGAAAAACAAATACAGTAAAACCTTGGATTGCAAATAACTTGGTTTGCAAGTGTTCCTCAAGACGAGCAAACATTTCTAATACATTTTAACTTGGTAAATGAGTGATGTCTTGCAATACGAGTAGTTTGTTTCTGGAATGAAGTATGCTCTCAAATCAAGGTATTACTGTATCATATGATCTCACTAACAAAACAAACAAACATAACAGAAACAGACTCATAGATACAGAGAACAAGCTAATGGCTGTCAAATGGGAGGGACTTTAGGGGACAAGGTAAAAAAGGTGAAGGATCTATGTACAAATTGGTAGTTATGAAGTAGTCATGAGGAGGTAAAAAGCATAGGGGATATAGTCAATAATATTGTAATAGCATTGTGTGGTGTCAGATGGTTGCTGGACTAACGGTGATCACTTCTTCAGGTGTCTAAATGTTATACAACTAATATAATATTCTATGTTAGTGAAACTAATATAATATTCTATGTTAGCTGTATTATGATAAAAATCTTTAAATACACACACACACACACAGCAATAAAAATAAAATAAAATAAAATAAAATAAAATAAAATAAAATAAAATGCTGGACTTTTTTTCTATCATTCTTATTCAGTTGAATTTTTCTTTTTTTTTTTCTCATTTGGTTAGTTGAATTCTTATAACAGCAGAATACTGGTTACTATCAGTCCCATAAAAACTCACTTCAAATAAGAGAGTTTCCCTACACTGTCCTTCTTCTTTTAAGGAATTATCTCACAGATCACTCACCACAGAGAGGAGCAAAACAGCAAGGCTCTTCCTGATGAGCTTGAATCATGAATTGGTCTTCTCTGCATTCTGGTATTGAATACCTGGGGCATTTAACTGGATCACATTCTGCAGAAGCACAAAAATATTTGAAACTGTATAGAGTGAGGTAGTAAGATAAATGTGTGGTATATATATAATATATATATTATATTTCCCATGTATTTCCACTAAGATTAAGATCTTCAAAATGACTTAATTACTATATACATATATTTACATAATCTGTAAATGCATATATATATATATATATATATATATATATATAGAGAGAGAGAGAGAGAGAGAGAGAGAGAGAGAAATGTATATACATTTTAAGAAAGGAAAAAACTGTATTAAAATTGTAATACACAATATATACCAATAACAAAAGATGAATACAAGTCACATTTGACTTCTGCAATTACAAGAGGTATTCAAAGTGGTTACCATCAGCATCCAGACACTTCTGATTACAGCAAACTACTGCTTGAGCCACCAAAGAGTCCACTTGCATACATTTTTTGGCAAATATATATATACACACACACACACATACAGGTTAATAAACTATCTTTAAGAATAGATCATTTCTTTGTAGACACAAGTAATGAGAATTTAATCCACTATTCTCAATGAAAAGCGACCCCACTCTTGTTTTTCCTAATTAATTACTCACCACATTTGTACTGTGGACAGCAAGAAAGAGGGCTGTGGCCAACGGTCAGTTTTTGACTCTCCGTACATGTTGGAATGGTAGTTTCACACAAAGTCATGTCACATCCTGCAAATAAGAAATAGAAGCATTAAAATATTCATGAACATAACTAAAATCTTGTGTTTCTAACTCAAAGCAGGGAACCGATTCTCATTATTCATGTTTTTACATTGAAATCAAACCCAATTAGCACACAAAATGGGTCATCTGCGGCGAAAAGGGAGCAGATTTAAGGTTTATTTGTTATTGTCTTTCACCTGTGTTTGCCATAAGTCAAAGATTTCCTGATCTTTTATATTGTCAAGTATTACTGAATATTACTAATTGCTAACAGCCAGAGTTGTGCATGTGTATTTGCAAAATTAACATAACCATAATGAGACAAAGCTTGCTTTGGGAAAGTGTAAGTTACATTTATGGCAACACTTCCATTGTTATCTCAAACCTTATTTTTTTATTTTTTTGCCAAGCATAATGCACACCCTGCTTTTCCACAAAGAATATAAACACATTTTCTGGCATTCGCTGATTTTAAGGCTTCAGCTTGAGTACATACCACACACTTCCAGGGAACAGCAGGACAATTTATCAACAGTGTCCAGGACGACTTCAGCTTCTCGTTCACAGACTGGGGTGAGCTCCTCTTCACAGTCAGGTTCTATAGGAATGATGCTTCCATTCCCAAAACATTGGTATAGGGCACATTCATCAATGCCCCCATTCCAAATCTCCCCAGCAGTGCGGGGGTGGTCTTCAATATCAGTACATGCTTTAAAAAATTGACAATGTTATATCCCTCATAACCTGGACACTAAAATCAATCAAGCAGTGAGGTTTTGATCTCAGACTGGGACTTGGCTCAGTGACATTGATAACATGTCACATATCTACCCTTTCTCAGATTTCTCTTTTTAGTCATCGTCGTCTACCACCTTATATTTTTCTAAGAAAATGTTTGATGTAGTCCACAGAAAATATATTACCCTTCTAAAACTCTCTGCAAATTTGCATATCCTGTTCTATAAATAACATAATTTGTTAATTATTTTTTTTCATTTTATCTCTTGTTAATACAGTTTTATTATTATAGCTTGAATTCAGTAACATAAAATTAAGTGTTTTAAAACATTAATTGTTAAAAATGAATGGTATTAGAAAATAAGGTAGTTCCTATCTCACATCAACATTTTTGTCATATGAAAATTCAAAACATATCAGCTTTAAAATCTAAATGTAGAAAGTAAGCAACCGAGCAAAATACTTAGTGACTCTATTAGTTTCATTATCATAGTTTTACTAAATGATATATAAGGACCTCTAGTAGTTCTTTCAGGAATAATAAAGATAAATGTAGTGACCAACAATATCCCCAGCCTCCAATGGACTTATTTAATATTATCTTATTTACTATCAAACCAACTTCACAGGTTCCTTTAAACAATTATAAGCATGCTTGTATATTCTCAAAGTCTTCCACAAATATGTTTTTCAATAGCAAACACAAACTTGTTTCTGCAACTACCCATGCATTTCACTTCTACTTTTCCTTTAATTATTAGCTAAATCCCTTTCCTTCTAACTATAATGATGAGCCTTAGGACTCATAAAGTACATACTGCAATTTTCTCAATTTTGCACATTTTTCATATGCAACCACCATGGAGATAATGTTCCAGAATAAAACATTTGAAAATGAAAGCAGAAATATGACATCTTTTCTCCCAGATAACACTATTTTTCTTTAGGCACTACTGAAAAATGCTTTGTATTATTTTCTGCATTCTCACACTAACCTTATAGGACGGTGATATTATTTTCCCAATTTTACAAATGCATAATTCAGGCTCATAGAGATAAAGCTGAATCATTAAAACATGAATTAATTGGAATTAGAATTTAGTCCACATCCTATCCTCTTAAATCTTAATTTGCTGTACTCTTTCCCAATTATTACAGAAGAGGTAGAGATTATAAAAACATCACCACCAAAGCTCCTAATTTTGGTAACTTCAGTTGCCATTGCATAAAAATCAAACTACAAACTCATTTCCTTTCCAGAACCTATGTTACCTTTTGAACAACTTTTGTCAGCACATCTCTCCAGGATCTAAAAATATTTTACTTGTTTGTTGGAGCCCAAAGAGGTCATTTTGTACTTTGCTTACCACATTCTTTCTCTGGAATGCACTGAGTTGAATATGGCCTATGAAGAATGGTTCCATTTTTGCATACACAGTCTTCTCTTAAATTCAAACATGAAGTGTGTCCATAAAACCATCTGTTCAAACATGTCCTTGCTTCACAGGGTCGTACACAGGGTTGATATTCCTTCCCCTCTGGGCACCTCAGTGCTATGAATAATAGAGGACAGAATTTGCTAAAGATAAAAATAACTTATTTGAATCTAGTAAAAGGAAGAATATGTCAAATGTCATTTTCTTTCTGAAAACGATTTTCCACATTTCAGTCTCTTCAAGTTCAATTTTTCATTTATTATATAATCATAAATAAGAAACAAAACAATTGGGGCCAGCCGAGTGACCTGGTGGTTAAGCTCTGGCTTGGGAAGCCAGTGGCCCGGGTTTGGGTCCCACATATGAGGGCCAGTGACTCTGCCCTAAAAAAAAAAAAAGAAACAAACAAACAAAACAATCAATGGTATTTTTCAGTATTTTCCAGGTGTCCAGCTAGTATCATGTTATGGTCGGAAAAGTTCATCTAATTTATATCAAATAAATATGACAAATAGGCAACCCAAATCTCATTAGCATAAATATAGAGTCAAGTATTATGAAGTTACTGCTCCCTGAAGCGACAGTCTACTCAGTACAAGTAAAGAAATATATTTTAAATATGTAACTCAACCAAGTCATAAAAATGAAAAATGCTGCAAGTTTAGGTTTGTTCCTTCACTTTCAAAAGAAACTACCATTGTTTTAGAAAATTATTTTTTTATTTTCAGTGATCTTAAAATGTCATAGTATTAAAAAATGAACAGATAGGCCCATGGTCAAGATAGCAGAGTAGATAAAACACTGTACTTGCCACCTCTTATGACCACATCAAAATTACAACTAAACTACAGAACAACCATCATTGAGAATCACTTGAGGTCTAGCTGAACTGAAGTCCAATAACTAAGGACATGCAGAGTAAGCCACATCAAGACTGGTAGGAGGGGCAGAGAGGTGGATCAGGCTGGTCCCACACCCATGTGTGGCACTTAAAAATTGAGAGGGCTATCTCAGCTGTGGCGATCCCTCTTGAAGAGTGAAGGATCCCAGCCCCACACCAGGCTCCTCAACCCAGGATTCCAGTGCTGGGAAGAAAAATCCCCAGGCTTTGAAAACCAGCAAAGAGTGGTTGAGTGAGCAGAGGGCTGCTAGAGTCAAGGCATTCCTCTTAAAGGGTGTGCATACAGAGTTACTTACTGATGGACTCATTCCAAGCTCCAGTGCTGAGGCAGCCCCTCAAAGGTACTAGGAATATATAGGAAGATATTGAATTATCTGGCTTTAGGGCAAAGGCTAGAAGGAGATGCAGGTGGCCACCATATCTGAATCTCCATCATTCTGGCTAACATCTTTCATCCCGCCTTGGTGATTCTCTGAGATTGCCCCACCCAACTCATGGGCCCACCCAAGCCATTTCCAGTGGCTTTTCCATACAAACAGCCTGTCTTGGCTTATGCTGTGGACTTTCCTAAAATCTCTCAAAGGGTGACAAACTCCAAACAAGCAGCATCTGGCCTTGGTGTTCCCCATATTTCTTGCTAAGCAGCCTCAAGCCCAGCACTAGTGGCAGCCAACCTCAATTCTCAGATTAGCCTCTCCCAGGCACCTCCACACCCAGCACAAATAGTATCCATCTGCAGATCACTTTATGGCTCATGCCAGGTGGCCCTGGGCAGGGCACAGGAAGCAGCTGATCTTCGCCTGCAACAAAGCCTCTCCAAGGAGGCTGGAGAATCAACACACCTGGTGGCCAGCTTCAGATTATTCCAGAGCACCACCCAAACACTTTCACAAATGACACACCTGAAGGGCAGACTTGGGAGGCCCCAGGGCCCTGCTAATGTGAATCCTGCTCCAGAGGGTCAGCCCCTCCTCAACAGCATCCCCACTTTAGTCATGGCAGTCCTCACAACAAATTAGCCTGAGGGTCAATCCCTCCTATTAATGTTTCAACAGCAACCAAGGCTCAACTACAACAAGAGGGCACATATAACCCAAATAAGGGACCCTCATGAAGCACTCAACTCAGGGGACCAGGGAGACTTTGCCACTGGGCCCCAAAAGTCACCTACTACATAAATCCACTCTACCAAAACTAGGATACATAGCAGCTCTACCTAATACATAGAAACACAGAGAGGCAGCCAAAATGAGGAGACAAAGAACATGGTTCGAATGGAAGAAGAGAGTAAAGCCTAAGAAAAGAATTAAACAAAACTGAGAAAAGCAATCTACCAGATGCAGAGGTCAAAACACTGGTTATAAGGATGTTCAACAATCTCAATGAGTACTTCAACAAAGAGATAGAAAATATCAAAAAGAACAAGTCAAAATGATGAATACAGTAATTGAAATGAAGAATACATTACAGGAAATCAACAGTAGATTATATGAAGCAGAGGACTGAATCAGCAATTTGGAAGACAAGGTAGCAGAAAACACCCAAACAGAAGAGCAACAAAGAAAAAGAATCCAAAAAAAGTGAGGATAGTTTAAGGGGCTTTGGGACAACATCAAGTGTACTAGCATTTGCTTCATAGAGGTACCAGAAGAAGAGAAGGGAGCAAGAAATTGAAAATCTATTTAAAGAAATAATGACTGAAAACTTCCCTGACCTGGTGAAAGAAATAGAAATACAAGCCCAGGAAGCACAGAGAGTCCCAAACAAGGGAAACCCAAAGAAGTCCATACCAAGACACATCATAGTTAAAATGCCAAAGGGTAAAGACAAATAGAGAATAGCAGCAAGAGAAAGGCAGTTGGTTAACTAAAAGGGAACTCCCATACGACTTTCAGCTAGGAGACTTCCGGTAAAATGGCGCAATAGACAGACGCTGTGCTAACTGCCTCCCAGAATCACACCAAAATTACAAGCAAATTATACAGCATTCAACCCTGGAGGTCCCCGGAACACTGGAGGAACAGAACCACTAAACGAAGAACTTAAAGAGGAAGTCGCATCGGGTCTGGTAGGATGGGCGGAGATGAGAGAGGGCGAGCCCCGTGAGGGAGGTCCCAGCTGTGGAAAGGCTTCTCGGGTTGGGAGAGACCCTCCGGCCGCACACCAAGCTCACCAGCCTAGAGTTCCTTTGCCGGGAAGAGGAGTTCTAAGATAGCCGGCAGTAAATTAGTGAGGACTCTCTTTGCTCAGCTCGGTGAGGCTAAGAGCGGCTGGAGAATTAGTAGGGCCAGCGCCCGGGCTTGCTCGCCGGTGAGCACTTACCTGGTTCCTGGTGGAGGGAGTGGCTGTGTGAGCCGGGAGCCTGTGGGGACGGACTGAACTGAGCACCTTTGGTGCAAAGGCTGGAGGTTTTTAGAATATTGTTCCCGTGGTGCGGAGCTTGCACGCGAGTGGTGTAGGGAGGACGCCATTTTGTCCAGCTTGAGCCCTCCCATGAAGGATCAGGTCCGAGACTTAATTGGTCTGGTGGAATTGGCGCAGAAGTGTGTGTGTGCATGCGCGTGCGGCCTTGGATCCCCACCCTCCGCCCAGCTTATACTGCGTTGCCAGGGAAACGCAGGGCGGGTGCCCTCCGGCTCCAACAGCTGCTCACTGAGACCCGGGAGTGCGCGAGCCGCCTCGGGTGTCTGCTCTCCACACTCCACTTGCAGAGTTGCCAGGCTGGTGATTGGTTGTTGGGCTGCTTGGCCTGGTCTGCAAGTGGCTGATTGGGACAGGCTGAGACTGGGAGTTTTCCTGGGAGTGTTGGGCCGTGAGCTGTGTGCCCGCGTCATCCAGCCAGGGCTCTCCTGGTGATCTATCTAATACATCAAAGCAATCCCAGAGCGACAGCCAGAATGGGGAAACAAAGAAACATGTCACAAGTAAAAGATCGAAGAAACCTCCAGAAATGGAACCAAATGAAACAGAGGGATCCAACCTTTCAGAGACAGAGTTTAGAACACTGATGATAAGAATGTTTAAGGAACTTAGCGAGGACATAAAGAAGGATAGGGAAACCATAAAAAACAACCTGTTAGAACTAAAGAATACAATAACTGAAATGAAGAACACACTCGAAGGAATCACCAGTAGAGTAGATGAAGCAGAGGAGCAGATCAGCGATTTGGAAGATAAAATAGCAGAACTCACCCAGTTGGCACAGCAAAAAGACCAAAGAATAAAAAACAATAAAAATAGTTTAAGAGCCCTATGGGACAAGGTGAAGTGCAACCACCTTCAAATCATAGGGATACCAGAAGGAGAAGAGAAGAAGCAAGGGGTTGAAAATGTATTTGAAAAAATAATGACTGAAAACTTCCCTACCCTGGTGAAGGAAATCAACATACATGCCCAGGAAGTGCAGAGGGTTCCAAACAAGCTGAACCCAAACAGGTCCACACCAAGACACATCATAGTTAAAATGGCAAAGGTTAAAGACAGAGACAATCCTAGAGGCTGCAAGAGAAAGACAGCAGGTTACATACAAAGGAACTCCTGTTAGACTAACAGCTGACTTATCTACAGAAACTCTGCAGGCCAGAAGGGAGTGGCAGGAGATACTCAAAGTGACACAAAATAAAGGCCTACAACCAAGATTGCTCTACCGAGCACGGCTATCACTTAAAATTGAAGGAGAAATAAAGAGCTTCTCAGAAAAGAATAAGCTTAAGGAATTCATTACCACCAAGCCAGCATTGCAAGAAATGTTAAAAGGGCTTCTTTAAACAAAAGAAAGGGGTAAACAAGCTAACCCAGAGAGACAATTTAAGAAGATTGAAGTCATATCAAACATATATAAAGGAAAAACTGATGGTTGCTGCCTGGGAGGGAGTGGGGAAGAGGGAGAGGGGGAAGGTTTTGGACAGTGTATGTGGGACTACAATGTTGCCGCAGGGATATGGGGGCAGTTCTGGGAATGTAATTGATAATGTTGTGAAGAGACTATTATGTTGCGAGAAATATGTCAGTTGGAGAAGGACAGGTACCATGTGATCTCACTTGTGTGTGGAGTCTGAAGAGCTGAGTGAAGATCAAAGTAAACAGACTCGTAGATGTAGTGGAAAAACTGAGGATTGCTAGTTGGGAAAGGGGTGGGATGGAGGGGAAGGGGAAGTGATTAGACAGCATAAATAGACAACTACAATATTGCCACAGGGATATGAAACACAGTTCGGGGAATATAATAATGTTGTAAAAATTTTGTGGCGTGTCAGATAGTCACATGTCTTGTTAGGGAGACCACTTCATGGATGGAGTAGAGGCTTGATCACTGCACTGTACACCTGAAGCTGATGTCGTATAGTATTATATGCCAACTGCAACTGAATATGTGGATGGTCACGGGATGTGGAGTATACTGTGGAGGGGAGTCAGGGAAGTTGTGATGGATATGTATGATATGTAGGTGGGGAGTGGGGTGGCGAACTGGGGGATGGGGGTTTTCACTTTGGGAGGTAAAGAGTATAACTATTGCACTGTGTTGTACACCTGAAACTAATAAAATAAAATAAAATTTAAAAAATAAATAAATAAATAAATAATGCCAAGATCTTTAAAAAAAAAAAAAGACTTTCAGCTGATTTCTCAACAGAAACTCTGCAGGCCAGAAGACATTGGCATAACATATTCAAAATGATGGAAAGTAAGGAACTATAACCAAGATTACTCTACCCAGCAAAATTATCATGTAGAATGAAAGGAAGATAAAGAGTTTCCCAGACAAGAAAAAGCTGAAGAAGTTCATCAGCACCAAACCGGTATGACATGAAATGTTAAAGGGTCTTCCTTAAGAAGAAGAAGAAAAAAATCAAAAATATGAATAATAAAATGGCAATACCTATATATCTATCAACAATTACTTTAAATGTAAATAAATTGAATGCTTCAGTCAAAAACATAGGATGGCTGAATGGATAAGAAAACAAGACCCTTACATACGCTGCCTACAAAAGACTCACTTCAGGTTGAAAGATACACACCAGATGGAGGTTAAGAAATGGAAAAAGAACTTTCATGAAAAAGAGAACAAACAAACAGCTGAAGTAGAAATATTTATACCAGGCAAAATAGACTTTAAACAAAGGCTATAACAAGAGACAAAGCAGGACACAGTAATGCCACTTGTGGGTATTTAACCAAAGAAACCCAAATCATATCCATGTGTTCATTGCAGCACTATTTACGATCACCAAGATATGGATACAACCGGGGTGTCCATCAATAGATGAATGGATCAAGAAGAGGTGGTACATATATACAATGAATATTACTCAACCATAGAAAAGAATGAAACCTTGCCATCTGTAACAACATAGATGGACCTAGAGAGTATTGTGCTGAGTGGTGTAAGTCAGACAGCAAAAGACAAATGCCATATGGTTTCACTTATATGTGGAATCTAAAGAACAAAACAACAAACAAACAAAACAGAAACAAACTCACAAACACAGAGAACATTTTGTTGTTTTGTTTGTTTGTTTGTTTTGTTTTGTTTTGAGGGCAGTGTCACTGGCCCTCATATATGGGACCGAACCGGGGCCGCTGGCTTCCCAAGCCAGCGCTTAACCACCGTGCCACTCGGCCGGCCCCAGAGAATATTTTGATGGTTGTCAGATGCAAAGGGTTTTGGGGGGGATGGGTGAAAAAGATGAAGGGACTAAGAAGTACAAATTGGTAGTTACAAAATAGTATGTAAAGTATTGTATAGGGAATATAGTCAATAATATTCATAATTATGTATGGGTACTAGATTATCGGGGTGATCACTTTGTAAGTTATATAAATGTCTAATCACTATGCTGTATACTGAAAGTGCATCACATTCAGAGTATACTGAGAATAATATAATATTATGTCAGCTATAGTAGAAAAATAAAAAATTATTTAAAAAAAATGAACACACAGCTGATGAGGATGTACATTGTTAAAATCTCAGCAGAGAACAATTTGACACTATCTCATAAAATTGTTGATGTCATACATCCCCTATGCATCAAGCAACCCCCCTCTTGAATAGTGATGATGTCTGAGAGGGCAGGGAGAGGAAAATGATATAAGCGTAAACCAGGAGCTGCTTTATTTCTACAGTGGAGCCATGTAACTGTGTTTGTGATATATTATTCTTTCTCTCTGCATTTTATTCTTTTTTTCCAGGGGAAAATAAAAACTTTTATATTGGAGCATTTGAATAATGTTCATTTTGAAAATATGTTACCATTTAATCACCAGTTCTTAAATTAAATTGACAATATTTTCTGTAAAATATGCCCAGGGTTGGTGAAAGGTTTAATAAAATTTTTATGAAAAGTGTTACAACTTGGTGTAAAAGCATGAGCCCTATAGATAAAAGTGAGCTAAGAATACATACAAAAGAAAAAGGAAACATAAATATGTAATTGGAAAAATATTAAACCCAAATATCAAAGAAAGCCAGAAAGGCTGATTTCTAGGAAGTGGATACTATGTCAGGAAATGATGAAAAAGGGGCAGAGAAATCTTCATCCTCTCCATAATAAATGAGTAAGAACAAAGTGGGGGAAATGAGGCAGGTTATATGGAATCAACAAAAGGTTCTGTAGGAAACAAAATTAAAATCTCTCTTCAGTCCTCTGTGATTTCTTCAGTACTGCAGTCTACTTTGCTACCTAATATTTTGTGAACTAGGTTTACATTTGGGAGAATTGAGACCTATTTCAAATTTAGAACAGGATGGAAATAGAACTAACCTATGTGAGAGAGCTCACCTCTGACTTCTAGGTTAGATTTACAAGCATTTTATTCTTACAAAATTATTTTATGATGAAAAATGAAAAGAAAAAGAAAGAAGCGAATTCAAAACAACGGAATGTTATTCGGTGACTGAAAAATATCATTTGAAGTGTACTACTTACCGCAGTAATCAGGTGTCCTCCACTGAAGACAGATGTCAAACTTGTTGCACAGAGCCACATATGCAGAAAGTGCGTCACAGTCGGAGTTTCCAAAATTGGTAAAATTGACCCACATCTTTTCACAAAAGTTCTGTGGTGAAACCTAGGGAGGTATATTTTGGCTTGGGATAAGTGGTGTTCGGTTGCTCTAAAGACACTATTCCAGACTAAAACAATTTGGAGAATCAAAGAGTAGCAAGTTAATATTCATATGGTTCCCCTTCGACCTTAGATTTTCAAAACCTCATAGTATTAGGCGTCACCTCTAAATTTACAACATTTTAAAACACATTTTAGATAAGATAAATATTATCTGTATTAATTGACATAAATCTATTTTATAAAGATGGGAGTATTATGTGGACCAAGCAAAGCAAAAACCCATTACTGATATTACACTTTTCTATATATTGATTAAGACTTTGATCTATTATGGAAAAAATTGGAAGCTCCTGAAGCATGCCATAATGATACATGGCATTACTCATTAAATGAGGTTATAAATGCTTCTTGAAACATGTGTATTAATATTGTATGTTGCTTGGATAATTTATATAATTTGATATGCCTCAATTTAATTAGGAGCCCATTTTTTTCTATAGATTATGTTTCCTTTTGATCTAGAGATGCCTGAAAATGAAATAGTTCAACTTGTAACAACATTTATTCCAATTTTTATCTCTGCTCATTTATTTGGCAAACAGACAAGCATTTACACTCAGATGCTAAATTCTGACACTCAAAGTGTCGTATAAAACACTTGATTTTTTTCATATCCCATCATTTCTGCATCAAGGTCCATATGTATAAAAATCAAGATTCTACTTCTCCTGAGTCTCCTTTTGTTGATTCGCCTCCATTTCCAACCACTTCACTTTGCACAGAATACCTGCACTGGTCATCAAGGGCCTCCAATTGTCAAATTCAGGGAATCCTGATATTATAAACCTTCCCCAGTCTCTCAGATACCTTTGATGCATGAACACTCCCTGTCTCTTAGAAGCTCTCCTTTGACTTGTGGAGGGTACAGCACTCTATTGCCTGTTGGTTTGTTCATTTGTTGTCTGCTCCTCTGCCTCTCATTCTGATTCTCTAGACCCCATCCTCACTGGTCATGTTTACTCACTACAAATGCTCTTCCTGAGCTCACCCATTCCCACAGTTTCTAACACCATCTTGGTCATTTCAATCTTTGCTTCAGTTTCTTTATAAGTTAAATAGAGTTAATAAAAAAGCTACTACTGCTTAAGATTGCTATGAGCTAATATATATAACATATACAAAACAGGCTCTGGCACATCACACATTAATTATTATTTTTAAAAATTTATATACTAGTGACTCCCCAAACATGATCTCTGGCCTCAACTTATCTCCTCTGAGCTCAAAATCATGTTTCTAAGTTTTCTTCTGCATATTTTTGCTTTGAAGTCCCACATAATTTAATTTATTCAAAATAAAAAATTGTATCCCTTCTCCACTTAACCCACAAAGCTGATTTTCCTGTATCCTCCATTCACACATTCATTTCTGCATACTTCCATAATTTATTGAGCACCTAACTACCTATCAGGCACTATCAATGCAAGAGGAACATAAAAGTGAATAAAACAGATCTGTTCTCTGCCAGTGGATCTCACCATTTAAGAAAGTTTTTTAGTGAATCAAGAAGAGTCATCATGCTAAAATAGACTGGAGAAGGAAAATATTCCAGTTGGAGACACAGCAAACATAAAATACCTTGGAATATTCAGAGTTGAAAGACGAAAGCTTGGCATTTAGCAGGAAAGAAGAGTACAGCATACGTACAAGGGAGTTGGAAAAGAAGGCAGGCCAGAGCATAGAGGATCTGGTAAACCCTGATAAGAAGTTTGGAATGCACTCTAAGTGTAAGTCAAGGTGTAGCTGAAGGGTTTTAGGTATAGCAATAATATAATCCTATTTCCGTTTTTAAAAGATCATCTGCCTGCTATGTGGTTACTTGCAAAGAAGTATGAAGATTAGACTTGGGAAAATCATATAATGAGCATCCCTTTTATTTGTAACCAAATTCACTGGGAAAATTCTAAGGGAAAAATCTTAGGTTATCACCAACTAAATGGTATCCTGCATTGCCTCACTATGCCTTTAATAGTCAAGCTGAAATTTTTTTCTAATTTAATCAGTCTTACAAGTTCCCAGGTAAAACTGCAATCATTGTTGTGCTTTTAAAAGACAGATCAAAACGGCACTGAAATTGGTTAAAAAGTATTGGGTTGTCGGAAAAGTCATGATGTATGTTTTTCTGTTTTTCTTTTTTTTTTTTTTTTTTTTTAAGAGGGCAGTGTCACTGGCCCTCATGTGGGATCCGAACCAGGGCCGCTGGCATCCCAAGCCAGCGCTTAACCACTGTGCCACTCGGCCGGCCCCTGTTTTTCTGTTTTTCGTTGCAAAAATATGTCATGACTTTCCCAACAACCCAATATTTGCTATTTTTTCATTTTTATGTGCATGCATTAAAAAATGTATACATTTACAACTTATGTACATTCAAATCTCTAAAAATAACTGAAGTTCCTGAAAGATATGGGTGTGATGACATCACACCCTTTTCCTTGGCGGTCAGGAGAGTCATAGGTCAGGCTGAGAACTATGGAGTCTGCATGTCAGCAGCTAGCATGAAATGTGCTCCTTCCTGCATTAACAATTCCCTCACTCTTCTTCCCGGGCTCTTACCACCCATATGTCTTGCACTAAACTTTCAAAGTTTTCCTAAAATGGACTTTTACACCACATTTGCTCTTACATATATTGTTTTATCTGCCTAGGTCTCCCTTGCCCGCTCTTCTCCCCTGGCAAACTCATCATTCTAAGTAATTCAAATGTCTATAAAACTAGGTGGTCTTCTCCAAATCTGGGCTTCTATGCACCTCCATGATGTATCTTACAATGTAACTATTCACAGACTTGCCTTCCCACTAAGACTCCTTGAGGGCGAGGAGAGGGTCTTATTTATCTTTCGATCACAGGAGGTTAACACAATGCCTAATAATGAATAGATGCTCACTGAATTTTCATTAAATGATTCATGGAATGCTGTATTTATCTGTCCTTTGTTTCAAATAATGGATCCTTTTTTCAATGATGCTAATTACTTTAAATGTCTACTAGTGACCTAAAGTCAGAAAGTTAAAGCATATTAAAGAATAATTAATTTGAATATGTGACAGTTTCTATTATAAGTAAACATCTAAGAGGCCAGGATCACAGGGAATTGATTAAACCTTCACTGCCTTGGTTTGTATAGTGGGTTATCCAGTGACATTGATCTCTTTCTCTTAGAGGCATTTATTCATAGGATAGAATTTCATTTTTCTTGGAAACATAGATATAGTTCTGAAAAAAACAGAGAGAGAAAAACGGTAATTATCCTCCCTGTCTCCTTAAATCTATAAACAGCAAATGATTCTGAATTTCAAAGCATACTGACGGAAGGTTTGGGGATAAACTGTTTGTAGTAGGAGAACATCATGGGAGGAAAAGGAATTTATTGGCTTTAATCTTAACATCTTTAACATGACAGTTCTTATTTATGGTTGCTTTCAACTTACTCTATCATGACATGGAATGAAAACTTTTCTATTTAATAACTCAATGCAGTGAGTGCAATCATACTCAGTACAATTTCTAAAAGGTCTTCTTGTTGTTACTTTAACTGATTTGTCAATTTCCCAGCTCTCAATAAATAATTCTATGTCTTCCATATTCGTAATAATTGTGCCATTTTGCATCCTTAGATCATCATCTGGATCTTCATTGCAAATCCCTAGAAAGATATGTGACATTTAGAAGGAAAAAATTTTCACTTAAACCAAATGCATGCAGCAAAAATAAATCCTCTTAATAATTGATTTAAAATAAATTATTTACTGAATGAGGTGCCAAATTTATGTTCTTTGACTTTAATGTTGATGGATTTTTAAAAAATTATTTGTGTCATTCTTTGATAAGATAGTATAGAACTGCCTTAACCAGATAATAAAGAAACCATGATCCTACAAGTCAAGATACATGAAAAGGTCATAGAAGATAAAGAAAGAGGCAATTGAGTCTGCTCTTAACACTATTCCACTTTTAGCATCATCTCCTAATTTAAGAATTAGTTCTTAGATCTGTCAAATATTCCCCAGATAGTGGACATTTGGTGATTGCCTCCCCAAGCATCCACTCCCCCAAGAGAATTCTGCCTGAAAACATTAAGTTATTCCTTTTAGGAACTATCCCTGCCTTATCACCTATCACATGACACTACTCGAGGAGAGACACCTGATTGGCATAAAGGTATTTCTTACGCCTGGCCTTAAAAACTGTTATAAGTAATCCAGGCATAAACGAATCAGCTCATGTCACTCACCAGACACCTAGATTTGGTCAACATTAGGACAACCATAGTCAAGTTCAGAATTTGACCTGGGAATTCTAGAACATAGACAATCTTCCCTCCTTGGGATGGCATGGCCTATTGATGGCTATGATGCTTTGACCTGCTACAGCCTGGCATCCTTGAGGTAGGTCAGATTGAGGGTAAAGCTTAGTCTTCACCCAGAGGAGTGCAGAGCCAAGGGAAGTCCAGGGAAATGGACCTGTAACCCTGATCATAACTTACTTGAATCTCACCCTACTTTAAAACATAATTTTTCTTAATTTTCAAGGCTCCCAACTATAAAAGATAAGAGTTAAACATTTTATTGAAGTATCAAATCTTATATCATTACCAATAAAGGTTGCTTCTGCCATAGTTATCCCACCCTTATAAATATACAGAAGACTGAATGAAGTGCAAAAAACCAAACCAAACAAAACTCAAGTGAACTATATTATAAAGCAGCTACTATTTAAAGCTAAATTCTTCTGGAGAAAGGTAATTGATAAGTAAAAAATATGGTTTCATTGCAACTCCAGCCAATACCTCTGCAGATTTCACAGTGATGTGTAAAATGAGGTGCCAATATAGACCTCCCATTCTAGTGTCCATGCTCAATTTGGGTCACACTTTTGTAACTTTATTACCCAGCACCTAATGTAGTAATTTCAACAGCACCCAGAATTTTCATTAACAACCCACTCCTCTCCCATGGAGGTCACGAAGTTTAGGGGGTGACCCTTGGATAGCAAAAACATAATCCCAGTCCCTTCTCTACAGTGATTAGTTAAGAGTCCAGTTAGCAGAATGTCTATCTCCATAAAAGCATGAACTAACAGTAAAGAGGGGAAAAAAAAAACAAAAAAAAAACAAACACAAAAATCAAACAGAACTCACAGCACACAGAAGTGATAAATCATAATAGAAAACATGTATTTTCAAAGTCTCTGAGTTATTATACAGTAATAATTATTGAGTTGCTTATAATCAGTACTATATGCCAATACTAACTATTTCCACATTGATAAATTAGTCACCATAGACATTTGTGCTATGTGTAACATACTCTAAATAGGTAAGGAAATATGCAAACCGTTTTAGCCAATATTTCCATTACATGCTTTACGTTTTTAAAGAAGAAATAACGGTTGTTTTGTGTAATTTGTGAGGGCAAGGATTTAATCTATTCATTTTCATTTTGAGTTGTCAACACCAAACATAGTGTCAGGCACTCAGAAGGTAATCCATAAACTTTTATTCAGTTAATATTTAGTGAGATTAAAATATATTTGTACTAACATTTGTTGATTGTGTGTATTAAGTAATGCGTGAAGTGCTTCTGCAGTCTTTCACATACAATTCTAACAACAATCTTGAAGATAGATATTGCCATTTCCATTTATTTTTATTTTTTTTAATTTTTTTTGAGGGCAGTGTCACTGGCCCTCATATGTGTGACCCGAACAGTTGCCGCTGGCTTCCCAAACCGGCACTTAACCACAGTGCCACTTGGCCGGCCGGCCCTGCCATTTACATTTTAAAGATGAAACTTACATTGAGCCCCGAGTTGTAAAGGGAATAGCTCTGTTTAACTTTCTAGATGACATCAGAGTGAATATTATTCTTATTTTGTTATGTTACATAGATATATTTCTAATTTGTTTCCTTTGGCTTGAAACTCTTTTCATATCTATGTAATATATTATGATATTAAACTTAGGTGTAAAGTTACATCTACCCTTATAATAAAACTGGAATAATTTTTCAGAATATTGTGTTCCCTGTATATAACTTACAAGATGGCTTAAACAACTAAGTTTTCCCAGGTTTCAACTTAAAAAAAAAATAAGGAAAAAACAAATTATTTAGGCCTTTCTATGCCTCATTTTTATCACTTATAAATTAACACTAGTACCTACTTATTAGGGTTATTGTTAGATTTAAATGAGTTAAAGTAGGTAAAATAATGCCCAACACTTCATTAATGCTTAGTAAAGACAAGCTAGTAGGAATACAAACAGTATCATAGTAATAGTGGTAAGCATATGGTTCCATAAAATTCCTACAATGAACTGTTATTTCTTGCTTCTTAGCCCATTTATTGAAAACCATTACTTCCTTCAGTATTCACAGGGGGAACATCTCAAATCAAAAAGTGTGGCAACAGAGGCCAAAACAGAGTAATGTGATCAGGAAAAAAAAATTGTTAGAAGAAATCAAGATTTGAAAAGCAATGCTCACCACAAAGTCCTTCTGTGTAGGATGACAAGTTAAATTGAGGGCCAAAATGAATGTCTAAGATTCCTGTAAGATGAGCCCACTTTATGATTAGTCCAGCTGGAGTTGTAATCACGTACATAGTACCAGAGTCCTCTATGAGCAGGTCTTGATTGGAAAAGGGCAAAGGCACAACAATAGAATCCACGTCTACCTAAAATTACATCATGTATTTCCATTTGTTAGAAAAAACTGTTTATGCTTATTTATTAAATTAATGGGGGTGACATTGGTTAGTAAAGTTATATAGTTTTCAAGTGTACATTTCTATAATACATCATCTATACCAGGGGTGCCAAAAATATGTATACAAGTGGACACTTTGGTCACTGTTGCTCAAACTACTGTTCGCCGTAATCAGAAGTGTCTGGACCCTGATGGGAACAACTCTGAGTACCTCTTGTAATTGCAGAAGTCAAGCGTGACTTGTATTAATCTTTTGTTATGGTATATATTGAGTATTACAATTTTAATACAGTTTTCCTTTCTTAAAATGTGTATACATTTTTTTATCACCCCCTGTATATTGCATTGTGTATTTTCACCACACAGAGTCAGTTCACGTTCCATCACCATATATTTGACCCCTTTTACCCTCATCTACCACCCTCCTCCCAGCTTTCCCTCTGGTAACCACTAAACTGTAGTCTGTGTCTATGAGTTTTTAAATATACACTTATTAAAATTTGGCGATTTCAAATTATTCCATTTCTTCTGATTTAATATGAAGTATTTTTTAAGTTTTTAAAAATTTATTTCTCTGCTGCTTCCACAAGTTTTCATAACTCCTAAGCTCTTTTGTTGTTCTTTTGCTGTGTCTTGCTATATTCAGTATTTGTTTTAACTTCATTTTCCTTTATTTTCTTCAAAACTTAACTTTTTGTCTGTTATGTAATGGTGTTGATTGCACCATCACCTACTCATACAAATTTAAGATAATAAAAGTTACTTTCAGGATGTTTCCTTTAATCTGGGTTTTTTCTCTGATCTTCTAAACCAGTGTTTAATGGTGTTTATAACAATCATACGTCAAAATTGGTAACAATTAGAATTCTCAGAGGCAACCCAGTTGGGAACCCCTCTCGTTTTGAGAGCTGTTACATTCTACTCTAATAAACTATCCTCTGCTGTAAACTTTAAAAAAAAAAAAATTAGAATTCTCAGCAATTCTACTTTCTAGGTTTGCGTAGATATCCAGAGTCTATATTTTTAGCATATGCTCTTGGTAATACAAATGTAGGTAGTCCAAGGATTATACTCTGAAAACCAGTGCTTTCAATAATGGCACTGACACGGGACCATGAGCTGTAACCAGCAATAAATTTGTCGAAGTTCTACCTGACCAATCAGCCACGTTTTCATCTTTACATCTGCCTCATGCTGCCACTCTTGGGCCAAAACATCCTTCCGCTTGTCTGGTTAATTTCTATTCATTCTTTTAGATTCATTTTAGGTGTCACCTCTTCCAAAAATATTTAACCCTCTTATAAACTGCACTAATTGACTTTACTTTTTGTATTCATTATGTTTTGGTCATAGCTGTCACTATATGCCCTGGTACTTTCTAATTGGCAGATAATTACATTTATGCACCATACACACAACTACAAATTACTTGAGATCAGGACCTGTGTCATTTTATTATGTAAACTCTCACTAAATGATTTTCTAAATTAATTAATTTTTGACTGAATAAATGATCAGTGACAAGTCCAGCTTAAGCCAAAAATAAACCCTTCTGCCCAAGTGCAGTTTATATGCCGTCCACCTTCCTGTTGCTATATCAACCTCATCAAAATCGAAGGTATATACAAATGCTATCTTGCAAAAAGTACCTTATTCATACATTTTGTTTTACTTAAGATTAAACTTTCTAATACCTTACTATATCTTAGGCCATTTTAAGATTATTTTTAACCTAGAATTTATGGATCTGTGTTAATGGAATTATTTCCAGAAAGCACCCAATATCTTAGCTATTTTGAGCAAATAGATCTGAGTGAAGCACCCAGCTTATAAGTCACTCCTATCTGGTAAATACATATTCCTTGGGATAAAGTTTTTTCCTGTAAAACTAAATGGATCCTTTTCAACTTTTTTATGATGCATTGCTTTTCTTCAGTTTATTTTAATAAAGTTAAATATTCTTTCATTGATTCTTATTTTGGCTATCACTTATTCACTGAAAAATTAATGGCATCAATATTGGAATACTCCCATCAGTTCTTCTCTCAGTGGTCTTCATTCTGGTATTTGTGGTTACCATTCTTTTGAACATTATGATCCCTCTTTTTTGCATCATTTCCATTTTGTCTAATTTGAAACACTAATGTTAACTCTGTATTAAAAAATTTGGCCACTCACCTTATCCAAGAAGGCTTTAGCATATTCAACATGGCACTTACAGTTAACCTCACAAGGGGAGAAAAATTTGCAAGAGTTGGCACTTATAGAAGGATAAATATAATATTAAGAAAACATTTTAGACTGTTTATGAAAAGAATGATTAGATATGATAGCAATGAAACTCCACTGATATGTTTAATTTTCCCTCTTTTTGGAAATAATTGTATTTATATAATTTCTTAATTTTATCTAATGGAAGGATATATTTTAACTTTGTAATCTTACCTTTCTTGCTGCCCGATCAACAAGTATTTTATGTATAGGTGTTGTCAAATTTAACTTCTTAAAACAAAGCCCAGAGCTTCTTTCAGAGAAAGCCTTAATTTGAAAAAAATATTAAAACTTTATGGAGTTAAACATAATTTTAGCAATAAGCAGAAGGAATCTACTAAACATTTTGCAAATACTCACTGGTTTTTTAAAAAAGTTTTCATCCTGAAAAAAAAGTATAAAGAAAAATCACTTTTAAAAGAAAAGTACTACTTGACTTTAAAAAATATGTGGATTAATATTATATGCCTCTAAATATATTTACATGAAACATTTTTGTAAATTTTTATTAAATTTATTGGGATGACATTGGTTAGTAAAATTATACAGGTTGCAAGTGTACATTTCTATAATGTATCAACTATATATTGCATTTTGTGTTCACCACCAAGTCAGTTCTCTTTGCATCACCATATATTTGACCCCCTTTACTCCCTTCTACCATTCCCCTCCTCTCTTACTCTCTGGTGACCACTAAACTATTGTCTTTGTCTATGAGTTTTCATACATACAACACTTTTTTTGTTTTAAGTACCAGAAGATAAATCTCTGTGAGTTCTTGAATCCCTTCTTACTCTGAGAATGCCCAATGTTGTAATGTACTTCAGTTACAGATTTATGAAAAAACAACAAAACAATGGATTATGACTTACCTGATTCATAGAACATTTTTCAATATGAGCAACTACAATTTCCCCAGGAATTCTTACTAAGATATAAGAAGCCATACTATATAATGCTGCATTATTTCCATCAAATGTAATAATGCTCAGTTCTGACAACATGGAACACCGACCTGAAAAAAATGTTGGAGAGTGAATTTAACCTATTAACTAATTATTTGCACTTGTAGTAATAATTGCTCCTTTAAAAAACCTTGTAAATTAGTGTTATTATGTTTGACAAGAAGCAATTTGAATAGTTATATACTGGGAACCAAAATCATAACTGAAATGAAGAAAGCTCAACAATAACTTTGGTTTGATGAGGTGATTGGTTCAAAGAAATAACAATCTCCCCCTGATTAAAAATTGGTTACCAAGGGTTGACCAGTTAGCTCAGTTGGTTAGAGCAAGGTGCTGATAACACCAAGGTTGCCAGTTTGATCCCCGCATGGGCCACTTGAGCTGTGCCCTTAAAAGAGTCAACTATGCCTCTGTAACATGAAAGCAATGTGTAGCCAATGACCATGGCTGTTCCCCAATAAAATTTAAAAAACAAACAAACAAACAAACAAACAAACAAACAAACAAACAGAAATTGGTTACCATGGTAGAAAGGCAAACCTACAAGGACATTCCCACTCAGGGCAGCAGATATCAGTGTTCACTTGAACGGGTCTTCCCCGGAAACCACAGTCAGGCATTTCCAAGCCCTTTGGGCAATTAAGAGACCAGTTGTACAACTTCCATTCCGTATCAATGCATATATATTGGCTACAATTATAAACAGGATCAAATTGTTGAGGCTGTTAATAAAAAGAGAAAATTGGTGAGCTTTCTCTCATTTTCAACTAATGTTTTCAAATACATTTTTTTTTCCACCTATCTTCCCACTTCCCCTCCCCTTAGGCAACCATCACCTTGTTCTCTGTATCTCTGTGTCTGTTTCTGTTTTGTTTTGTTTATTTGCTTGTTTGGTTTTCAGATTCCACACATAAGTAAAATAATATGGTACTTGTCTTTACCTGTCTGACTTATTTCTTTTAGCTTAATACCCTCTAGGTCCATCATCCATGTTGTCACAACGGCAATATTGCTGAGCAATATTCCATTGCATAAATATTTTTTTTAGTTTCCCACTCATGTTGACTAGGGTGTATATTTCCTAAATACAATCACTTTTAAATGATAAACAATTAAAATCACACCAACTTTTTGTTGATGTAACCTTTCTAAAATACTCATTGTGAACTTCATTTAAGCTTTACCTTGATATTGATTTAATATCAGAATTGCCCATATACTCAGACATCTGAGCAAATTAAAGTCTTTTCCTAAATTGTCTAGATCAGTGTTTTATAAGCAGATTTATACAGTGGCAGTCTACCTGTCATATTATGTTGTGCAAAGCTAGCGTATGATTATAACTTCTGTTAAGGTCAGTTTTAAAAAATTACAACTTAATACTATCCTAATATTTTGTTAAAAATTCATATGTGAGATCAGTTTGACTTCCGGGTACAATCATAAATTAATTTTTACTAGCTCACAGACTTATAGATGAACAAGTCAAAATGAAATAAGTGGTAGATTTTTCAAAGTTTATAAATTGTATTCTATTTTAAATTATGGTAAAAATCATAGTAACGATAAACATTTATAACACTTGTGTTCTCTGTTGTTCTAATTAACCCATTTTCTTCCCACAACGACAACCCTCTAAAGTAAACTCTCTTTATGTTCACCAGGTCTGTATATCCACAGCTTTTTTATGTCCAAAAGAAATCTCAGTCTTTGCATGGCAACATTGAACTCTTGGTTATACTTAACCTCCCACCATTTCCCCATTTTGATTAAAGCCAATTTTATCCTTCAGTTGCTCAAGGGAAAAATCTTAGAATCCTTGATTCTTCTCTTTTACCCATACCCCACGTCTAATCCTTCAGCAAATTCAGTGGCCTCTATCTTCAAAATACAGAGGGTGCCAAAACAATGTATACACATTTTTAAGAAAGGAAAATCGAAATGTATATCCATTTTTGGCACCCCATTTTTTTGGGTACCCCCAGTATATACAGATTACAAGCATTTCTCATTGTCTACACTGCTATCACCTGGTCCAGGCCATCATTATCTCTTGCCTAAATTGCTGCAACAGCCTCCCAACTTGTTCTATTGTCTCCTTTCACCCTGCTCTCAATACAGTAGCTAAAAGAATCCCGAAGTAAACCAGAGCATATAATTCCTGTGCTCAGAACTATCCTATGCCGTATTTCATCATTTAGGGGAAAGCCACAGTCTTTACAATCGTCTGCAAGGTCATACATAATCTAATTTACTTTCTACTATTTTATTCCTTACTTGCTTAATGGCCTACTTGCTAGTCTTTTAACATTTTAGGTATTCTCACCTCAGGGTCTTTGCACTGTTTTTCTGGCTCTCTGCATGGCTCACTATCTCAACTTCTTCAGAGCTTCTATTCCTAAATCATCTTACCAGAGTGGATTTTTGACCAACTCACTGGATATAGTTTTATTTTTCTCCTGAGCAGCACCCTCTAACATTTTATACAACTTAGTATTTATTTTTCTTATTGGTTATCTCAGAACCTCCAACAGAGTGTGAACTCTATAAATACAGGAATTTTTGTCTACTTTCATATTGTTTTATCCATGGTAACTGACTAACGCCTGGCCAGCAATTGTGCTAAATAAATATCGGTTAATAAATAATCAGTTTATCAGAACAAGGGAATATTTGCATTATATTATATTACATTTGGATTAAGTAGTATGTAATTGCTCAAGTCTTAGCCAAGACAATTACAAGCTTGGAGTTCAATGACCTTATCTTTCTTTATTTACCGTTCTATCTTTATCATCTTGCACAGTGCCTAGAATATAGCAGCTACTTAATAAATATTTTTGAATGCCTGACTTACAAAGAAGCACACACTTAGATAACTCAATTTAAGGAATCACACTTAAGACCTCATTTGAATTTTTATTTTAGTGTGATCAGAATCTAATTAATAAGAAATAACTGAATCAGTTAAAAAATACAATTATTAAAATATAATGCATATTTATTACTATCTTTTAGCAAAGAAAGACTAGATATCACACCGAAAGAAGTTTAATGCAGTTTGGATAGTTACCCAGACACTTGAACAGATACTAGAAAGAAAGGACAAAATGGCTGAAGAGATTCCCCAGTCATACCTCACATAGCAAACCTGGCGTGGGTGTTACCGCTGTGAAGTCTGATGGAGTAATCATTTCGGGACCTGTTAGAAATGAAGATGTCCTCTCCATTAGTGGAATGGTATCCATCATGTGTGGAATTCATATGTGGCGGAAACTGTGCTAAGAAATTTTGTATAGATTATTTCATTTACTGTTCATAAGAAGGCTGTGCAGTAGATAACAATACTCTTGTAATTTTACAGAGAGGGAAACTAAGGTGTAGAGATGTACGCAGGTAAGTGATAGAGGCAGAATTCAAATTCAGGAATCTTGATTCCAGAGCTCTGGCTTTTAACCATAGAGTTCTCATTAGGATTAAATGTATCAAGTGTTTAGTCCAATGCCTGGCACATAATAAGTACTCAATAAATGATAGCTACTTAGCATAGTGATGATAGTGATGGATGCAGGGTGGCTATTATTTTGAAGATGTCACAGGACTCATTAAAATCCATAAATGATTTGCCATTGCCTTCAGGAAAAAAAAAAAGCAAGTTTCTTACCATGGACCCTTTGTGATCTCGCCCTGATAATTTCTTCCATCTTATCTCTTGGCACAATTCTCCTTATACTACATGCTGAATATACAATGACCTGCTTGAAGTCTACAAACACTAACATAAATGGAGCCACTTTAAAATGAAGCTAAACAGCCACGTCAGAGGAACTGCTTTGATTATCTTATGTCTGAATCTTTAGAATATTAAAACTGGGCAAAATAACCATACTGGGACTAGGGCAAAACTGTGTCCCAAAACACTGTTTGCAAAGACAAGTAGATTGCAGTTATTATGACTACTGAACTGATAACTACTGGATTGAAAATTGAGAACATTATTTAGCATTAACATCACTATTTATCTGTACCAACAGAAATGCCTTCCTCTATTGATGTGATTGTTCCTGTCTCTTTCGCATAAATATCCACTGCCTTTGTCTTCAAATTGGATCATTATTTGGGCTTCCACCTGAATCAGGCCCTCCTGAAAAGCTATTGTTATTAATTTCAATAAATACTGGTTGTCTCTCCCTTTGAAAAGCCTTTTATTTTTAGGTTAGCAAGTCCCACTGTGTGACATGCTTTCTCTAGTTCCAGACCTTTGCACAGGCTTCCCTTCTTCCTAGAACACACATCCTCCTTCTACTAACCTCTCCAGCTCCTATCTCTGTTAGCCTTCAGAGGCCATACCTCCAAAACATGTATAAGACCCCTCCTGCTTCCTGCTTGTACTCACTCTTATTGCAATATCACAGTAGCCTGTGGACTGATAGCTGTTTTAGGGCAGAGGCTGGGCCTCGTTGTCCTTTCTCCCTTCCTCCCTTCATTGGCAGGACAGTGCCTGACAGAGCTGACAAGTAAAACTTGTCAAGTAAATTAAAGAATAAATATCTGAGCTTTTCTAAATTATAATCCCAGGTGAAATAATACATTCTGTTTGTCCAGCCTCACTGTGAGTCAATTTATAAAATCCTTTCCTGAGGCAAATTTCATAGTGAGGGAGAGAAGCCAAGGTGTGAGCCCAGAATTCCTCCTGCGGAGGCTGAGGCAGAATGCAGGAACAGGAATGGGAGGGCTTCGTTTGTATTAATATCTCTTTAGAGTCAACCTCATCATTGTGAAAATTTAAGCAGGATTTAGTGAAACCTAAATTTTAAGCAAATGTGTAAGGGAATCTTTACTAACTGAAAAGGAGAAAGAGGTGGACCAAATACAAAAGCCATTTTGAAATTGGGGCACAATGACCTAGTGAATAGCTACTTATTCTAAATAGCGAAAAAATGACAACTAGGTTTTCCGGTCAATGGGATAGTACTAATACCCACAGTAGTTCTAAGTATGTCAAGATATAAATTACATAATGCTAATTTTGGTGTCTAAAATGGTAACAATACCTGTAAATACAGATAGAGATGGCTTACCTTCAGGTTCTATGGGAATCAGAGGTATGCCTACAAAGAAATAAAGATACTTTTTCCTTAATCTGTTTTGCTCAAAGTGAGACCCACAAAGTTCATATAGGGATCTTTAGCATCAAGGAAAATGTTTTGGGAGAGAGAACACAAGAGAAATGTTAGAGGGAAGATTTACATGCTTTAAAAAGTAATTAGAAACAAAAAACAATGGAAGGTGTATTAAGAAGAATTTGATAAAAGTGTATTGTCTGTATAAGGCTTCTGTTTACAACCACTGGCCATCGTAAGGGAAACAATATTCAAGTGTTTCATTTTTCAGGATGAATTAAGTAAAGTTCACACTTACAGTCTCCTGGATAAACACATCTGAGGGTGATCTCATCAAGGACCATATGCTTAGGGCAGTAGGGCAAGCATCCTTCAACGCTTCACATGAAAAAAAAAAAAAAGAAAAAAGTTTTAAATATTTTTAAAAACAGTATTTGGTATATATGTAATCCAGTAATATTTTTTAAAAAATTCTTCTATTTTTCTTGTCAAGCATTAAGGAGTGCTCTATTTACTACCACTCCATCATACCTCATTTTATGAAATCACAAGCTAGTGGATCATAAAGGAATATCATTCATGATTAAGGCAGGATTTGAACACAGAACATGCAAAATATACACATCCTTGGGACACCTTAAGACCATGGTCTATAAATCAGTAGAAATGCAGAAGAATTGTTTATTGTGGTTTTAATCTATGCTCATTTTCCTGTTACTTCCTGCTCCTTTACTGCCCCGCTTCCCACATCCAAGCAGAGTGACATAGTTTTTGAATATCCTTGCCTTAAGGATGTTGGTAGAACAGAAACAGAAATCAGGGGCTTACTTTGCCTATTATAAGCCCTAAATTCATTGAAAATATGTCAAGAATTTCTGGGTGGGATGGAGGTGGGACATGGCTGTAGTCCTTTGAAAACAAGGAGGGGAGGGACAGGGGCTACAGCTTTCAAGAGCATCGAGGCCTGTGCCCAAATTTGTACCAGTGTGTTGTGGGAGGAGATGGTTATATATGAGCCTAAGGGAACCACATTTCAAGCCTCAGGATGTCCAGTCTTTGTAAGGATCCCCAGTTTTTGTGCATGGTAAGGGGCCAACTTTCAGAAAGTCATGGGCTTGGGCATCATGGGCTAAACACAGGAGGGAGCACCCAGCATGCTTTTCCTCTAAGGGAATAAAGTCAAGATAATGATTGAGATTATATCTTCCTTCTCATCCTATCGGGGCTCAGAGTTCAAGTCATTCTGATTCCAATGAAATAAATGCAATCCTCTATGTGTAATCAATGAGTAGATTCATACATACTAAGAATTCATGCAAGTATTGTATAAAAGTCTTGCGTATCTGCCTCTCAAATACACTAGAAGGTTGTAATATTTTTAATATTTTAAAATATTTCCAATTGCCTTATCTGTAAAGCAAAAAATTTAAATCAAAAATACTCAAGGCCTCTTTCAAATTCAGGATGGAAATGAATAAATTTGAGACCGGGGCTAAGTGTTGCCACCAGAGGGCGCTTGTTCATGGAAGGAAATCCAGAAAACACTAAAAATCAAGAAAAGCGAATTTCTCTTTGAACAGGAGACACATTCAGCCATTTCTTGGATACCTCCTTCACAAATAATTTTTAAAGACAAACAGTTGAACTTATATGACCAGTTGTTTATTTCACAAAATGCACGTGAATAATAAAATATTAGCCAGTATATGACAACCCTAGTCAACTCTAAACTTTGTCACACCATAAAGAAAAATTAAAGTTACCAGATTGCTGAAAAGACTAGGGCCAGCTGGCTATCATTAAATTAAATAAACATATTTTTTATGCAACTCAATATTTGCAATTGTTTTATACAAGTCAGAACCATAGCCATCTTCTTAAAGTATTCTCCCAAAACTGGTAACTTATTCCTTTAAAATGCCTTCACAACAGGTTCCTGTTTATTTTGTCCTACAATTAGTAATGTCCTAAACTTCTGACTGATAAATAAAATGTCTCCAATGCAGAACAGTTCTTTTAATAGGCATGTTATTATATAATAAGAATAACTGTATATACATATGGTCTCTGTGGGGTGCTAGTTGGCATCTTATAAAAGTTTTCATTTCCACTAGATATTTTTATTTTTAACACTTGTTATGTGCTGAAAACTGCAGTTATCAAGAACAAGGTTTGTGGTTCTATTGGGGCTAGGTTAAAGCCCCAGCTCAGTCCTGGAGTCTCCCCTTAGGGTTCCAAGTTCAGGGATGAGCATTAATGAGGTACCACAGTGTAGGGAGGGGAGACGTAAAGATAGAGATGAAGACAGAGGTGAGAGAAAAAGCTCATCAGGAGTGAAGTTTCATCCTGAATCTCTTCTCTGCACCCTACCCATACCAAAAAGAAACTTCAGGATAGCTGCAGACCAAACAATGGAAACATTGAGGACCTGAGTTCAAACAACTCAGAGGCTGGTTCTGGCACAAGAAGTAATACACCAGCCAAATGCCACTTTAAATTATATAGCTCTGTTTCCTCCCTAGTGGAGGGCCAGCCATGTCCTATCCTTCCTCCCTCCCTCTCCCCCTCCTTCCCTCCCTCCCTCCCTCCTTCCCTCCCTCTCTCCCTTCCTCCATCCTTCCTTTCTTCTTTCCTTCCCTCCCTCCCTCTTTCTCTCTTGCTTCCCTTCCTCCCTCCTGCCTTCCCTCCTTTCCTCACTGTCTCCCTCCCTCCCTCCCTCCCTCCCTCCCTCCCTTCCTTCCTTCCTTCCTCCTTCCCACCTATCTCCCTCCCTCCTTCCCTCCCTTCCTTTCTCCTTGTCTCCTTTCCTCCATCCTTCCTTCCTTCTTTCCTTCCCTCCTTCCTTCCCTGTTTTCCTTCCTTCCTTCCTTTCTTCCTTCCTTCCCCTAGCACACTCCTCACCGGGGTGGGGGTGGGGGGGCCCTGTTGTTTCCTCTCTCCCTGATGGCTACCAGGAGAGGCAGGTGATAAGTTTGTGAATGTGAAGGGGTCTGAGTGAATGAAGACAACTCTTTTCAAAAAAAAAAAAATGGATGTTTTTCTATTTAAGAAAATAAACAGAAATATCATTTCCTTCTCTCAGCTCCCATAACACTTGATTCCCAACAGGGTATAATGGTTCAAACCCTGGCTCCACTGCCTATAAACTGTGTGACCTATGACCAATGTTTAACTTCTTTGTGTCTCTGTGGATTTTCTCCTATAAAAATGGAAATAATGAGATGACCCATTTTACAGCATTTAGCACAGTGTGCCTCATATTGTAAATACTTAAATGTGCTAGTTGTCGTCATTCTTCTAGCCCTCTTTCCATTGTATTGTCATTATCTGCTTTTGTTTCTGTCACCTTCCAAAATACTGAGCTCCTTGAAACAGGGGCTAAATCTCATTCATTCATATGCCCAGGACTTTTGTAGTGTCCACGTTTGTCACAGAATAGAAGTTCATAAATGCCTAATGTAAAATGATTCTTTTCAAAATATTCCCTCCTACTGTTGTTCCATCTCTCCATTCTCCTTTACAGCAAAACGCCTTAAAAGCAAACAAATGTTCACACTTTGTCTCCATTTTGCCTCTTCCTATTATCCAGATTGCCAAATCCAATGAAAGATTTCAGTCTCCAGTTTACAATCCTCAAAACCAAATTCCTGACTTTTCTTCCAAGAGCTCTTCCGAACATTTCCTTACCTCAGTAAATAGCAAATCAGTCTTTCCATTAAATTGAATCATTTGAATTTGCTGTTATCTGACCAGTTTTGATTACAAAAATGGCAATTGCACATGATTCCACCTAAACACTGCTGAAACTGAAACTTGAGTCCTTATCTCCTCTTTGTCTCATATTTGATATTAAATCCATCAGCATATCATATGGCCCTAAGTTGAAAATACATTCAGAATCTGTTCCCTTCTCATAGGCTGCAGGACCACCAAGCTAATTGCTTCTCTTTCATGTCTTGTCTGCACCACTGACCACCAGTTCTGCCCTTGCCCTTCCCTTCTCCCAACAGCCCATTCTCAGTACAACAGCCTAAGTAAACTTCTGAAAACATAAATCAGATCATGTCACTGTTCTGTCCAAAATGCACCAGGGCATTACTCAGAGAAATGTCCTGTAGCCTCACAACAGGCTCCAAGGCCTTATATTATTTGCTGGCTACTATGATTCTCTGGTCTCATCTCCTAACTCCTTCAATTTTGTTCACTTTGCTCCAACTAGCTAGGCTCTTTGTTCATCCTCCAACGCATTTCCTACCCCAGGACTTGGGCAATGTTCTCAGATTGAAAAGCTCCTTCTCCAGAAATCCACAGCTGGCCCCCTCACTTCCTTCAGATCTCTGAGTCGATGCCACCTTGTCGGCATGTTCTTCCCTGACCATCCAATGTGGCAAACACACACACATGCCTCCTGTCTCCCTTACCTAACACATATCAGTATCTAACAATATATTGTATTACATATTTACATTTTTCTTTGTTTATTCTCTGCCTCACCCCAATCAAATTTAAGCTATATAAGGGCAGATATTTCATCTATTTCATTCAATACGGTATCTCTAGCAGGTAGAATCATTCCTGGCACATAGCAGACCCTTAATAGCTATTGCTTCAATAAAAGAAAACAAATTCATGAATGAGTATATTGAACATGCAAATTATTCTTAAGAATGGCTTATTCAAATTGAAAACAAATTGTTGAGATCAGAAGTTACTAATGCTGGGATTGGCTTATTTAATGGCTAAACATGACTTACGGTGGGAGAAATTTACACGCTAGTGCCTCAGGATCACTACACGTTTTAAAGCAGGGAGTGGCACACGGTTCGTATTTCCATTCACACATCCTCCTGTAAGGTATTGCTACCTGGATTTCTAGAGAAATAAAATGCAGTTTAGATTGTGGATATTTTTTACGTACAGCCTGAAAAATAATGATTTATGATAGTAATCGTTCTACGTACTGACACTTCTTTGACCATAATGCTATGAAAAAGACTGGTTTAGGAAAAAACACTATAATTTCATGGTGATTAAAGAATTTCATGCTCAAGTTGAATATCTAAATGTTAGTCTATTTTCCAAATATTTTTTAAAATCAAGGGATTGGAAGAGGCCAAGGAAAATTCTAAATCTTCTTTTTTCTTTATGTTTAATGGGTTCTCATTGATCCACTGTATATATCATAATAATAGGAAACACGTGTTTGGAATTTTATTATTTATTTATTTATTTGTTTGTTTGTTTGTTTATTTATTTATTTTAGTTTTTCTTTTTTATTGGGGAACAGTGTTTTTTTCCAGGACCCATCAGCTCCAACTCAAGTGGCTATTTCAATCTAGCTGTGGAGAGCACAACTCAGTGGCCCATGTGGGGATCGAACCGGCAACCTTGGTGTTATGAGCACTGAGCTCTACCCAACTGAGCTAACCAGTCACCCCTGGAATTTTATTTTTTGCAAAGTAATTTTTCCATTATTATATTTTATCCTTGTAACCCTGTTGAGTAGGTATTATTTCCACCTTATAAATGAAGAAATTGACTCAGAGGAACCAAGTGACTTGCCAAGTTCAAACAATTAGGAAAATGGCAAGACCAAAGATATGTTGCTTGATGTCAAACCTAATGAGGACATTCCATCTTTGTTCTTATCACAGAACTTAGCACATTACCCTGTACATGGTATTATCTCATGACCCCAACAATGAATGGATTTTAATAATACAGTAATACCTTGGTTTGCAAGCATAATTTGTTGGGAACAAACCATTCGTATTACAAGACATTGCTCATTTACCACATTAAAATGTAGTAGAAATGTTTGTTCGTCTTGTGGACCATGTTACTCGCATTCCAAGGTTTTACTGTACAAGCTTATAGTTATAAATCATCCCTTGATTGAATATTTTTCTCCTCAAAATTCTGCTAATACTCTCCCTTCCCTACTTTATAGACCAGTCATTCTACAGCAGCCCAACATTATCTCTGGAGAGTTCCATAAGGGAAAAAGTTCAGGAAACAGGTTATGTTTCTTGGACTCTCAACACAGAATTCAATTCCAAGATATGGGAAGGAAAATAAGATTTTTGGAAGGCATCGATGCGTGTAAAGATTAGAGTGGCTCTTAGACCCATGTTACTGGGATTGTGGGTTCTGGGAGAGGATTGGTTCCAAGGCTAGAGTGGACCCCTAGAGTTTCTGAGGTTTAGGAAGCCCACAAAGATCAGTTTCTGAGATTTTTATGATGCCATTGGCTGCAGTTGTTCACAGCTTGGGTGGAGCTGCTGGGTCTGGTTCTAATAGAGCAGATTTATAGACTGGGGGGAAATACAGGCTTGTAAAGTTAAATTTTTAAGTAAATTTAAGTAAAAATATTATATTCACTCTATAGAATGTTGTACAGACATGTCAGTGGCTCATTTGCTCACGTGTACAGAAACCTTTTTTAATAGACAAAAATTTAAAATTCGACTGGAATGATCTAAAATCCAAAGACTACCATGGTTTGTAGAAATTTATCCACAACAGAAAGGGCAAATGAGTCTCTTAGGCTGATTTAGAAGGGCTGATTAGAACGAAACAATTTATTTGGGAGACCTAAGACAGCTTAATAGCTCCTAGGTTTTGAAAATAAAGCATGATTTTTAAACATTGGATGAGGCAGTGAGGATTCTTCTCTGAAATTCAGAAAATTCAATAACTATAGAACTATAAGGATCTCTACAAATGAGGCCAGTTTTCTGCTGAACCAGGGAAATCTTCCAGAGGTCAGTGGAACCAGACACCCTAGTATTGAAAAGACAGATAAACATGTTGTCTTCTAGGAAACAGAAAGTAGATACAAATACTAGATACCATGAGACAAGGGTCAGCTCTATTTCCAAAGTTCACACAGTAATGACAGTAATAATTGGTAATAATTTAAAAATAACATTTTTAAGACAGTTCTAAACAATTTACCAATTACACTACACAATAACACTATAAAGCGGGTATTATTATTTCTTCCATTTTAGAGATGCATAAACTCAGGGACAGAGAGGTTAACAAATTTACTCAAGGTCACATAACTCTCTGTACTTATACTTCATTAAGAAGGATTTTAAAAGTAAAACCTGATGGATATCCTGTCATTGTGTCAATTATCTGTTTATCCTCCTTTTGAAGACTCAGGAAACATACCTTCTATGCTGAAGCTACTTGACTGTTTAAATTCTTCGGAATCATCATATTTTGATGCTTTGACAATCAAATTTGTGAGTGTGATGAAAAAGCCTTTCTTGCTGTATAACTCAAAAGCACTGTAACCAGAAATCCAGAGGCTCTGGTGGTGGAAAAATGTGGCTTTCTGATGAAAGGCTGAATTCGCCTGCCATTGTTTCAAACTAAGAGAGTCATCATCATGGGCAAAGAGGAAGTAGTTTGGCCTTTCAGCAGATTCCAAGGAAACAAGTGCCAATGCTGTAAAAACAGAGAACAGTATGTTTGACACCTCCTTGGGTTCTCTTGGGAGAAAGCAGATCATCAATACTGCCGTTATAAAATGTATTATAAAGTTGACAAAAACAGAACTATACAATTGCTATACATAATTAATTTCAATCTCAAAGATTTCAGAAATGAATTATAAGATCTCTAAATGACATAGTATTTAATGCATTGACTAATAGTGAGACCTCCAAAAAAAAAAATCAGTCTTTGATGAGTTCTATTTTTTATTTTTTTTTATTTCATTTATTTTATTTTTTTGAGGGCAGTGTCACTGGCCCTCATATGTGGGACCCGAACCAGGGCCACTGGTGTCCCAAGTCAGCTCTTCACCACGCCACTCGGTCAGCCCTGATGAGTTCTATTTTTTAAATAATTTATCATGTCTCTGGGGGGAAAAAAAAGATATATCAATTTAGGACCCCAGAATGTACAATATCATAGAAGTAATCAAATGATTTATTGGACACATATTTGTACTTGTAAGCTTTAACGTTTTCAAACAAAACAAAACAAAACAAAACAAAACAAAACAAAAAAACAAGAAACATCAGGCCGGCGGAGTGGCGCAGTGGTTAAGCGCTGGCTTAGGAAGCCAGCGACCCGGGTTCGGGTCCCACATATGAGGACCAGTGACACTGCCCTCAAAAAAAAAACAAAAAAAAAAACATTTTCAAATGCATGAAATCTACAAATGGCTAAATTGGATGATAGGAAAGAATAAGAGAATAGAGTAATAAATCAATTTAGGCACTTCACTGCATTTCAATATTACTGGGTTCTTAATAAGCAAATGTTCTTAAAAGTGATTTTACTGCATTAAGAAAAGACTATTTGTTCAATATTATTCTCTATTCCCGAATAGATAATCAAATGAGTAACGGACAACTACAAAGCATTTCAGAAGTATCATCCTTTCTTGTTACATGCTTTAAAAGTTTCCCATATAGTTGCAAAACCCATGATATAAATGTTCTTCCATTAAGATTTTACATTTAGGGCCGGCCGAGTGGCGCGGTGGTTAAGCGCTGGCCTGGGAAGTCAGCGGCCCCGGTTCGGTCCCACATATGAGGGCCAGTGACACTGCCCTCAAAAAAAAACACACACAAAAAAACAAACAAACAAAAAAAGATTTCACATTTAATTTCTTAGACATTAATTTCTTTAGGCAACCTATAGAATGTGAGATGATATATGCAAATCATATATCTTATAAGGAGTCTTAATTTCTTAATTTAATTCCACTAAGATTATTTTATTAAAAACATTAGTTATTACAAATCATACAATGAAAAGTTCTCTCAAAGTCAATATATGATTTCAAAAACATTTATTGAGTCCTAAAACTTGCAAGTATCTCTGTTGAGAACTGGAAAACACAAATAAAAATAAAAGAAATATTTATAAGAGAAAAATGTATGACTAACATATAAATTAGAACTTCGGGCTGTAATAGCTATTTCAAAAATGCGTCATGACTCTTCCGACAACTCAATAGATAGATAGGTAGATAGATAGATAGGTAGAAGATAGATAGATAGATAGATAGATAGATAGATAGATAGATAATAGATAGATGATAGATAAATAGACAAAAAAAATGATTGTATATATAAAATAAAGAGCTGGTTCATGTACCAGCTTATTTTGCATCCTCTAGGGCACCTAGAAAAATGCTATAAACATATTAGATCCCAAATTAATATTTAGTAAATGAATAAAAATATATATAAATGAAAAACTAAAATCTTATTTGAAATTGGATATTATACTTACATGATGCCTTCTCTTTGAAAAGACCTGGAGTGATCATAAAATTAAAAAATAAATCACCAGGAGCATTAGTTCTTGGCAAAGAGAGAATGCTTCTACTGGTTAGATTGACCCCCAGAACAAGGCCGGTCTGCCCGTAACTTGCCAGCATGTATGGACCTTCTCCAAGAGCTATTTAAACACAAACAAGAGAATTATAAATTGGCACAAGTTTTTACATTTCAAGCTGTCATTTCAATGGGATACATTTTAGTAACAAAAGATACTCCAAAAATTATTGAGCATTTAAACATTTATCACTAATAAAATAACTGAACTCTTTTCACAAATATACATTATAAAGATTTGAGATATATACATATTTAAATTATATAAGTTAGAATATATATATGAAGGTGTATATGTATATGTATATGTATATGTATAAATATATGTATAGCAGTGCTGGATAAGAGGTTGACTTAAGCTTCTTGGACCTCAGGTTTTCTCACCTATATGAAGACTTTGTCTAGGTAAACCTTCCACTCTAAGATTCCAAGATTCTAATCTACTCTCAATGAAATAAATTTAGCTCTATCAATGGCCAGATATTCTGATAATCTGAAAATCATCTCGCCTTATTATTTTGCATTCCATTAAAATAGAATTCACAGATATGATATACAATATCTTACTGTTCTAAGAATTACTGAATTTCACCAGTGAGGCATGTCTATAAAGAAAAATAAATAAGAAGATGAGGCTTAACAGAGAAATCAAAGATCTTTTTACTGATGCTATCATTTCCCATACACTTAAATGGTTCCATATAAAATAGAAAATATTTACTATAAAGAACTAGTTAGTGTAGAACCAAAACCTGAAGCTCAATCAGAATAATTGAATGCAAATTTCTTCTTATAAACAGAAGTATGTAAATAAATTCACTAACATATTTAAAAATTATGAGTTAGGTTTTATGATAATAAGGTCAATTTATCTTCAACTCATTCTCTATGTCATTTACTGTTCTTAATATTACTGAGATACTATAAAACTTTAAAGTTTCTTCTAAATCATCAAAATTTAAGATAATAATTATCAGTTGTATGCTTTTTACAGATATCTGTATATTGTTATGTTATAGATTATGTAAAATGCTAATATACATGTAGTAGGTAGTGTCATAAAAGATTAATCTGGTTGCATTCGGTGAATTTCACTTTTCTTCTTTTGTCTAATTTTTATCTCAAGGACAATTTTCTTTTTCCTAGCCCACTCTTAAGATACAGGGGGAAAAAAATTCCAAGAAATCCAAGGACTAGTTTTTTTTTTCCCTTTCAGGATGAAGACCAGGCCTGAGAGAAGAGGAGAAAATCATTGGATCAGAGTGTCAAAATCTCACGTAGAAAGGAGAACAAAACCCAAAATTTCCATCATGAGGACCAGGAAAAGAGGCAGGGACTCAGAAGATAAGTTATCTTCAAGTGTTGTCCCCTCCACTGACTCGTCAGCTTGGACACCTCACCACTGAACAGCTGGGGACACTAATAAGCAATGAGGAAAAGAACTTTATTAGGGACTTGGACACCCTGAGAAGAGATGGAGACTGTAAAGAACTTTGCCCCCACATCAAGATGGAACTGAGCAGATACAGTGGAGAATTTCTCGATAATCCCAGATGCAGTGGACACCCCACCGCTGCTACAAATGTATGCAGTGCACAGTGAGTGTGTTTCCCTATGAGCCCAAATCTACAACAACCAAAGAAAACTATATCATCAGTCCCTTCCACCTATTGGCTTGTTTCCTAGGAAAAAAGAGCAACATAAACTTCTAATATGCAATACACTTCAATTTATAAATATGTCAATTTGCAAATATGTAAATAATGTACTAATGAGTAGATAAATATGTAAATTATAGTGACAGACAATTCAAAATGAAGAAGATACATACATTTACAACTTAAGGGTTTGAAGCACCCTTATTATATCTGAAGCACAGATATTCAACATAAGAATAGCAGAAAGGAAATAGACAGGTAAACAAAATCTCTACCCTACCGTGCAAGTCCCTTACTATAGCAACCTGAAGAGACAATTGTCATCTGAGAAATCCATTTGTATAAAAATCGAAAACTTCTGAATTGACTCCCAATTGATAGATATTTCATGCATGGATTGTTTTCATTCATTTTCACCAGCAATTGAAAGACAAAAGTCATTGACTTTATCATCAATTTTCTGTAGGGAGAAGTAGATTTCTTCTATCTACTAAAAGCAATCATGTCCCACAGTGATTTTTTAAACACAGTATTAAGCATGTCTCATCTAAATAAATAAAAAAACACTGAACATCAAACTTGCACAACAATTTTCAGCGGGATATTGAAGTCCTTGCCCACCTACACAATCACAACAAAAAAATTACATTTTTAGTAAATGCCATAAAATTAACCTGAAGAAAGTATTTAGAGTCTTTGTGTTAAGGATTATTGAGATAATCTCAGCTGTAACCTCTAAAGTTTCCCTCCAAAAGAATCACAATTATTTATTTCTGCATTAGCTTTAAATCATAAATAAGTATCTTAACAACATAGTGTCCAGTATGTGGTAAACAAAGGGAGAAGTATGTCAGCTATGACTATGCAAAGAAGGCTGGTAAATTTACAATAGCTGTGAAATTATTTGGGATGAAACAAATTAAGAATACTCATTTTAATGATTTTCTTTTCATTACTACTATCAACGATCTCCACAGTTCTATATTCCCCTTCAGGCATCTATCTTTAATGCATTATTTTCGCAAACTCTTACTCTCCTTGGCAGGCTGATGCTTTTCCCTATTACTTTGATCATAGGAAACAGATTTCCCTTGTCACTCCACTGAGTCCATTAGTGTCCCAGGAAGGCCAAATGCCCCATGTTCACACTCTGAATATGACCAAAATGCTGTTAAAAAGAAAACTAGAAGAACTGGTTTGAAGAATTCTGTAACATATTAGGGAAAAAAAAAAAAAAAAAAAAAAACATCACTAGAAGTGAAGCAGACTTGTTGACAGAAAGGAAAATGTACCAAGTAGCAAGAGGTAGAAATTCTGCCTCTAGATCCAAGGGCCCTCAGAAGGAACACCAGAAAGCACAACAGCACAATGGAGATTTTCACAGCACAACTGTGTGAGGCATGGATTCTTATGCAGGAAGTTATGGGAGCATTTTCTCAAACTTATCTGTGTATGCTGTGTAGAGGACGTGATAATGATGTGTGGTGATCACCGTCAGACTAGGATGTGTTACCCAGACACGAGGCATGTAGCATAGAGGTCAAGCTCCTTGCTTCTGCACTCAGATAATTTACAAATCCCGGTTTACCACCTTTGGCCAAGTGACTTTGGCCAGGTTATTTAACCCCTCTGTGCTTTAATTTCCTCCTCTATAAAGTGTTAATAATCATACTTGTCTTACAGGCATATTTTGATGCTTAAATTATATAATATAGGTAAAGTAGTTAATAAAAACTATTGTTATTATTGTTATAAATATTTGGCTATCTGTCTCATTTTAAACACAGAATCTAAAGGATTGATTTGGAGTGAAGGTGTGTTTTAAATCCTGAACAGGAAATATTTCAGTTTCAATTTTCTTTAACTACCACAGAATTTTTTTTATGCTGGATTATTTTCCTCCGCCAGACTTCCATAAATGTAACAAAACAATGAAAAACTGAAATATTTATTTTCTTTTTAATGCATTATTTCTATTTCTCTAAAATTTTCTGGCCACCTTTGAACTATAGCTGCCAGGTTCTTCCTGGCACACTAAAGCACCAAAAATGCCTTGGGTTGGTTGCTTGTTTGTTTTGTTTTGTTTTGTTTTGTTTTCTTTTAATGGCTTAGTTTTCCTATAACTATTACTCTAGCTTATCCAGCATGAGTCCAGGCTTTGTCTAGTCACTGACTAATGGACACCTCCGAGGATCACCTTACTTGACTGAAATTGTGTTTAAGTGGCTAGGCCTTCTTCATTAAACAGGTTTGACAAAAAGCAGGCTCCAATTCTGCCGACTTCTGACACTTTCACTGAGGATATAATTCTGTCTTTTGTCTATGCCTTAGTTTTAGCCATCATCTCCTGTTAGACTTCTCAATGCAAATCTGGGTGCTTGGTGGGATAGGAGATTTTTATCATTGTTTTTATTCAATTAATATGTTTTCATTGTTATATGTAAATAATTATTTTTGCCTACAGTAATGGCTATATAAATTCCAACATAATGAAACTTTGAATAACATCCATATTTATACAAAATGGTAAAAAGTATACATTTGGTATATGTCTCTCTTCCTTTTTACCTAAAAAAATAAACTAACTTCATTCATTCATTCATTCATTCATGTCATTCAAAAACTATATGGCCTCCTAGGTGCTGAGAACTAAGTTACATACTCTTCTTATTTTCCAGGGAATACATTTTTTATTAGTTTCAGGTGTACAAAACAACATAATGATTAGACATTTACACCTCTCACAAAGTGATAACCCTGCTCCCAGTCTACTACCCCTCTGACATTATATATAGCTGTTACTATACTATTGACCTATTGACTGTATTTCCAATGCTGTTCTCCACATCCTGTGACTCTGTGTGTGTGTGTGTGTGTGTGTGTGTGTGTGTGTGTGTGTATAATTATAGTTGACATTCAGCATTTTTCAGCTTCCGTTGTATAGCGCAGTGGTCAGGCATCTACACAACCTATGAAGTGATCCCCCTGATAAGCCCAGTGCCTATCTGGCACCCTACATAATCTTTACATTATTGATTATATTTCCCATGCTATATTTCCACGACATCCCCATGGGTATGATGTGACTACCAATTTGTACTTTCACATCCTTTCCCCTTCTCCCACATTCCCCAATCCCATTCCCGTCTAGCAACCATCAGTTTTTCTCTCTGTGTCTCTGTGCCTATTTGTTTTGTTTCCTCGTTAATTCTGTTCTTTAGATTTCCAGGGAATAAATTTTAACACAAATACTTAGAAATTCAGATACATTTTAGAATGCAAAGGCTTTTATTGAGTTATGTACCAAATTACGAAGTATTCATACTTTGTTCCCAGCAAAGTTGTTCAAAATCTTTCAATTTGAAGATACATTTAATAGAATAGTATAGTGATATTCTTTAAATGTCACATACCTTCATTGTAATATTCACAATCAAGTGCTAAAAGAAAAAAAGAAATATTAAATTGCATAAAAATCTGACCACTTATCTAAAGATGTGCAAGATATGGCCCTGTGTTTATCAATGACCAAGTGAAAGAATGCAGAGTGATATCATTATAAAGTCTTCAGATGACTTACCATCTACACAAGAAAATAAACAGTTTAGAGTCAAATCTGAAAGCAAATTCAAAACAATGATTTTAAAAATATGTTTCTTATAGTCAGAATAGAGCCATATAAGGGATGGCGTCATAAACAATTTCTCTGAGTATGGTATATAAATATCATTCAAATGCTACAGTGACAACTGTTGGGGACCGAAAGACCCTCAAGGAACTGTAAAGGAGGGATGTTTGAACGGCTCACCCCTCTGGCTGTTGCTTTTGCAAGGCTGACACAGCACTTCTACATCTGGAGGCAGCCTCAGTCTCCATGCTGACAAAACATCTCAGTACAAGGAGGTGGTTTTGATACACTGGGTACAGAACATTCTGGGTTTGATACCATGGATACAGATATCCTGCAGCTGAAGCACGGAAGGTGATGCACGAACAGTCCCTACCCAAGGCAGTTGCCTCCCTTTTCCTCCTCCCACTTAAGCTAGCCTATATCAATAAACCACAGTTGCTAGACTGGGTCACTGTCCTCCCATCAGGAGACAGCTGTAGACCTAGCCCCCGCTTTCAAGTATTTCTTGTCTGTCTTAATCCTCCATTGTCTCCCCTCCGGCCCATTCAACTGGCTACACGGAAAGCGGCAGACAACAGTCAAACCCAGAACAAAAAAGGTTACCTCAATGTTTTCTTTTTATAAATCCTTTAGCTACACTACAATGTACCTGCATTGTCAAAGGAATATTAAATTTAGTCATCCTAAAGAAATTCTATTTCCATGAGTCCCACAGTATTAGTTTTATGATAAGACAATTCATATGGATCTTCTCATAGGGTTCCCACCTAATGATGACGGTCTATGTCGGGTACTTACAGCAAATAGTAGATGACCTCCAGTGAATGGGCACCCCCTCCTGACAACACTTATAGGCATATGCTGCTACGCTTGTACAGAAGCACTCACAGTCCCCACCCAGGTTACAGTTACATGTGTCTTCATGGCAATTTTTGGCAAAGGAAGTAACATCTATCTGAAAATGGAGTTAAACTGAATTAATTCAAAAAGTAGTAACTATAACTGATTAAAATTCAACCTTCTAAAAAAAATGATTTCCAAATTTTCATATGATCAGTTTAACACTGCCAAAGAAGTTCTTAATATAACAAGCCTCTATATTGACCAAAGCAGAAAAAAATTTATTAGGCAAATGTAAGATCAAAGAACTAACAAAACAGGTAATGGGATTAACATACAAATATAATTCCAACATCTGCAATGTAACAGATTAATATTTTAGATAGCTCATTGTTTCATTATTTGGAATATTCATGTGACATTAAAAGAATATTCTGTTACCAGTTGTACTTTTACTTGACTTTTATGAATATTTTAAACTATTAAATTTCTAAATAAGTTACAGTCCATCTCAAAATGTACTTCTAAGACCACTTTAAGTGTGCCACTAGAAATGCTTTTAAATTATATTTGGGTTGAGAAGAATGCCCATTTGGTAGTGTTCTCTAAAGAAAATATTCATAGCTTTGATCAACCATTTATAGCTTTTTTTGCAGTGTGCAAAAAATGTTTCCTAAACTAGAACAGATTATTACAAATATAATGTACACATGTATGTTGTGAATAAGATGGAGTGAGGGAGAAAGTAAATCAACTAAATGCATTATTTAAAACTACCAAATTTCCCTTCCTAGCAATAGGTAGCTAAATCATTTGTCCTGTTCATCTTAATATTATAGATATAGCAGTTCCCACTTAAGTTCAAAAGTTTAGTGAAGTATTCATTACCACATTGCGACACGGAGCAAAAACATCACTGTACAAAATGGAGCATTCTTTCTTGGCATAAGGAAATTTGTTTTGATGTGCCTCACAGGGTCTAAATAATTCATATGCACTTTCACACTGTTGAAAAAGTTAAGGGAGAAAAGAAAGTGTTTAAAGTGGTGACTTCTGAAGCTGAAACCAAGGTAAACTATTCTTACTCCATATATTATAATCGCATCTAACATTTTCTCATTTTTTTTAAGACAAGCTTTACCTAAAGCACCTGTGCTCAGTCAACTCAATGTTAATAGCATATGTTATATTTGAATACAACTAAACATACTATTAAAATCATGGCGATATGAGAGAGAGAGTAGAAGTCAATAATTTTTTAATTGTCTTAAATGTAGCATTGACATGACTAAGATAATTACATGAGCAAACGATTCTCCCTCCTTTAGTTTTCATCTCCATTTCTGCCACAAGCCATCTTCTGAGGAGTTGTATATATTCAAGTGTCTACAGCCTCACCTTCCATAGACTCAGCAATTTGATCTCTGCCTCTTTTAATTTACCTTCCTGAAAAGCCCTGGGAAAGGTCATCAATCATCTCTTTGTTACTAAATATAAAGGCAATTTTTCAGTCTTCATCTCACTTAACCTTTCGCTACCTTTGATTCTGTTTATTACTTTGCCCTTCTTAAATGTGTTTCATTTGTTTTTAATGGCACCGTTTTCTATTGGGTTTCCTCCTAATTCATTGGCTGCTACTCCCCATGTTCCTTCCCCCTCCCTTCTTTGAAAAGCTTGATCCTCAAAGCTCTCTTTTTCTCCTTCTATACACTTCTCATGGTTTCAACAATCTGAATAGACTAATAATCGCCAAATGCATATTTCCAGCCCAGACCTCTTTCCTGAATCTCAAAACTGGGCACTTTCACATAAATATCTCTGTTACTTCTTTTTCAACATATCCTAACCTGTACTTATCTCAACACCATTGTCCTGGCCATTCTGTCCTCTACTACCCACTCTCCTCTTTGCCCTGCCTCAGGGAAGACCACCAGCATCTACCTAATAAGCAGGAAGATAGACTTTCTTGGCTTCTCCAGACTCATCCTTCCTAATACAACCTTTCAACAGATGCTGATGGTTTTAACCTTTAATGTCTCTCAATTGTTCACAGTTTTCTAAAGTCCTACTGATTTAACATTTCTAGCTTGATCATAAGAGCCTCCTTACTAATTTAGGGCCATTAGCCCAGATCCTGGCACACTACATTTTGCATTATAGCCATTTCCTACTTCTAATCCTCCACCACAGCCACATTGAACTTCTTGAAATTCCTGTTAGGCAGCACACTCACTCTAGTGGTCCTGACACCTGCTAAAAGGCGGCTCTCTCCTTCCATGCTACACCCTTTCCCATCACAGGCATTTTTTTTTAGCTCCCATAAGTCTTGTAGGATTCAGCTCAATGGCACCTTCTTCAGGAACCTTCCTTTGACCATCACAAACCCCACATTGTGTGCAACTTTATCAAAGTACCTATCTCATATTTTCATTCTTAATTTTTCTATTTCATCTACTAATCTAGACCCTAAGTTCCTTAAGGGCAGAGGCTGTGTTTTATCATGTTATGTGTTCATATGACCTGGAAAACATTAAGTGCTAAACAAAACTTACAGAATGAAAAAGAATTTGTGATTTTCAGCTTCATCCATTAGGTATGAATAAAAAAACACATCGTAGTGAATTTAAATTGTTGATTAGTCCAAATATTTTACTATTACTATACATTAGTTATTACCGAATTCATTTTTAAAAGGACAAGTTTTTCTTCAAAAACTTCTAAATGCAACAAGATATATGATAGCCCTAATAAAAAAATTGTGTCTCTCCATAGAGTAGACATTTTATATATTAAAAAATAATAATAATACGTTTATATTCTTCACCATAGACCACACTGGAATATGCAGCATATATTTTCCTAAACAGGGTACATATTTTACCCCGATACTCTTTTATTTTTTTGAAGAGATTTAGACATATTATGGAAATTAGACAAAGTAGTAAAGCAAATAACCCAATAGTAGCCAACCAGGAAATTGTAGTTGTGGACACTTCTTTCAGTTAGAAAGAAAAGCAGGCTTTAAAAAAGTAGAAGAAAAGAGTAGAATTTTCAAATTCCAATTTGTTTTCTGAGTTACTTCAACATTTCTCAAAGTTCATAGAACACTCCTTCCTTGAGAATTAATACATAAAAACATAGTTTCTGTATCAGTACGTTTGGAAAATACTTCAAATACATGTATCCCTTGGACACTTATAATACCTCAAGAAATCTTTCAAAAAAGTGATATGTATAATAATTTATTGAAACTGCTTTCAAAGGTAGTTAACTACAAATTCACTCCCCATTCCTCCTTACATTCTCACATACAGCCTTGGTTTTGGAGAATAAGTGTTAAGAAATTACTTTGGGTAAATGCTTTGAGTTGGCAAAAGTCACATCATTAGAACTACAGTACATTGATAAAGCATTTTGCTGTGGAAGAAAAAGCATGAGATCAAAGAATGTGAATTTGAATTGCCACCTCCGCTCCTTTATGGATATATGTAATATTAGACAAATCATTTAACCTTCCTGAGCCCCCATTTCTCCATTTATAATATGAAGACAACATCTTTTACATTCCTAGGCTTTTGCAAGAATCAGGTGAGAAGAGAAATATGAAAGTAGTCTGTCAACTGTGAGTCACTATACAAATATTACATAAAATGGTATTACTTAAATAAATTTTCCGAGAAGAATAAAATGTCCCAGTGAGTAAATACACCAAAAAATATTTGTTTAATTTTAAACTTACTTGTCCTAATGCCCAGCTATCTCCAAATACCTGGGCATTTCTCACTTCTATGTTATTAGATGTGGTCATATCATTTGAAGTACATTTGTCAAAGTTGCCACATAATCCTGATAGTTTGTTCTAAAGCAAAAGAAAATTACCATGAACTAGTCTGTATTTACTTAAACATTTAAGGATGCATATTCACAAAATTTTAAAAAATATTTAAAATAGACATTTTAAAAGTTTCCACAACAATCATTTAAAATACGTTTTAAGAAGGTGGAATTTCATATGTAGTTAATTATATTTAACAATTATCATAAATTCTCAAAAATGCCTACCATCCCCCAAATTTTATTTTTCCACACTTACCAATGTCTACCATTGATACAACTAATAACATAAGTAACTTGGAAAAGCATAATACAAATATTAAACTATATGTATGTATCCATACGAGTATGTATAAATAAATTTGAAATGATGAAAGCCCATTCCTGATATGTATTAGGTTTTGTAGCACTATAAATGTTGAAACAATAAAATAATTTATTTTTCCTGGGTCAGACTAAAAAGCCAAAACATTAATAGCATAACTTTGAAAGAAAAAAATTAACTTTAACACTCATATCATGCCATTAAGAGACACGATAAATAAAATCCATATTTTTGCCTAATTTTTGTAAACCTCATTGGGGGTTGTGAAATAGTAATAGCAAGTACCACATGGATTATTCATATCAACAATACCCACTGTATTTTCTCAAATACAGTGAAAATAACATGAAAAACTTTAGTCTTGGAAAAGAGGTGATCCAGAGCACAGAGAAGAATGTTCCAAAAATAATGGCAATCCTACTCAAAACTTCAAAATTAAACAAACTGAAGGACAAGCTGCAGCCCATTGTTAATGATGAGGTAGACCGCCCATGTCTCCAGCACAGCTGATGATAGCCCTGAGATTACAACTGCCATGGCTACTGCTTACCACAGTGCCTCTGCTCTCAGAAGCCACAGTGTGTATCCAAAGACAGTGCTACCCCACCATTGGCCATCCCAAAATCAAAGGCAGCAGGAGGAGGGGATGTAGAAAACTAAAAGTAGGGGACTTTTTTTGATTTATTTCCAAAAAGTAGTGAAGGGAGAATACACGATGAAGAATGAAAGAGAAAAGTACCTGAAGAAATATAGCAATGATTAAATTATTTCATCTGCACCAAAGAAGCAAGCAGATTTGGGGGCTTTATCTCATTGAGAGAAAAGAAAATGACTTCAATATATAATCATATCTTAAATTTACAACATATTAAAATCTGCTTAAATACGTATCTTTTCCATAGTTTTATGAGATGTTGTCACTATCCTAATTTTTCCCTAACTTGCCACAGATTATACACATGAGTCTCAATTTCAATTTCAGATAAACTGAATTTTTAAAAATACATCAACATTTCAAAAACAACTTTAATATATACATTTAAAATAATACTTAATGAAATTTTTAATATTTAAAAATAAGAAACATGTTTAGTAATATTTAATACACTATTTAACAGACAGCAATATTTAAAATACCTTAATATATAAATTGCCAAAAGTGTAAACAACCCAAATTGAATCGTAAACAATGAATGGATAAAACAAACTAGTACAGCCACCAAACAGAATAATACTTGGCAGTATAAAGAAATAATACATTAATTCATTCAACAATGTGGATGAATCTTAAGTGTATTTTGTCAAGTCAAAGAAGCCAACCTCAAAAGACTGCATATTGTATGGTTTCACTTATATTGTATCCAGAAAAAGCAAAACTATAGGGAGGGAAAATAGATCAGTGGTTGCCAAAGGATAGGGAATACAAGTTGGAGTTGACAATAAAAGACCAACCTGGGAGAAATTTGGGAGCAGATAAATCTGTTTCATATAGAACTATGGTGGTGGTTACATAACTCCATGTGGTCGTTAAAACCCATAGAACTGTAGATCATAAGAGTAATTTTTCTCACATATTGTTTTTACAATTTTAATGCATATAAATTTAAAAATATTTCCAGAATATGGAGGAAAGGTAAATTGCAGATTGGGATAAATGACTCTAATTGTATTACAAGTATATCACATAACCACACTGAAAGGGGGTGGGAAAAATGAAGCAATCTAAGTAACTTTGGAAAATTGGATACTGCAAGGGTAAAGTCAAAAAGAACCATACACAACACAGTACTAGATCTAGTTGGTGAAGGAGTTCTTCACTGGGGTATGAGTTAGTAATTCTGAAAATATAACCTATTTCTTGAAAAACATCAATCATTTTATATTTACAAAACATTGAAAGGTAAATGTAATTTCATACCTTGTGTCTCATTTGGATTGACCTACCAAATAGGTTGACCTACCTTCCACTGTGGTCCAACTTTGATATGAATGGTTGTCTTTTTATCCCAAAGAATAGTGATATCTTTCTCTGGAAAGTATACTACCATGTAGTACCCTGCCATCCAAAGCTGGTATGTAGTTGTATTTTCCAGAAAAAAGCCTGATATTTTCTTTAAAAAAATAATTTAAAAAATAATAAAGAAAAAAGTGAATTGTTTGTTCTCTAATCAAAATATAAACAGTAAGTTACTATCCACCAAAAAGTATCTAGGTACTAGTATTTTTGCTTAGTTTTGGCTTTCTGAATTCTGTGATAAAAGACAAAACAAATGCATAAAATAGGAAATACATAACATAGATAATGCGACCCAAACTGGTAGATGGGCTCAACATAGATAAATGGGCCAAGGGGAAAAGGTATTTCAGTTATAGAAAAAACATGGACATAGAATAAGTTAAGGGAATATATCTGCTGACTCAGAAATTCTGCACTGATTATGAATAAATATGACTACTAAAAATGTATGACTTTACCTACCTACATACATATAGAATCAGAAAACAAACAGAATCTGCGCACACAGAGGGTGCCAAAAAAAGTATACACATTTTAAGAAAGGAAACCACTATTAAAAAATATAATAATATATATCGACAACCAGAGATGAATACAAGTCACGCCCGACTTCTGCAATTACAAGAGGTGCTCAAAGTGGTTACCATCAGCATAATTTTAATACAGTTTTTTCCTTAAAATGTGTATACATTTTTGTGACACCCTCTATATATACTATATATGAGAGAGAGAAGATGAATTTCCATCAGAGGGCCTGAGGAAGGCTACTTGAAAGGGATGGGAGATGAATTGTTCTGTAAGAGGCCATACATAGGAAGGTATAGAGGGTTGGAAATGACGATGGAAAAGAAATCATTCCAAGCAAAGGAACCACCTGAATAGAGGCTTAGGGGCAGGAAAATTCAAGATTTTGTCAAGACTAAGGAGAGTACCAGAGGACTACAGCGTGAATTCCATGAAAAGTGTAGTCTGAGACCATTTGCAACCATGTCACCCACATAGGAAAGGGCTCTTGTTCCGTGTGCGAAATGTACTTAATAAAGGTATTTAAATAGGAACATGACTGACCATGGTTGTATATTAAAAGAAAATAATGTATGTGCTAGAAAGGATAATAGTAGGAAAAAACTAGAGATGGGACTGACTGGGAAAATTTATTGTCTTTAGCCTAAAATGAGAATATACAATAAAGGTTATGAGCAGGGGATATTTCCTATAAAAGATTATATTGAATGTGACATTGACATTAACTCATATAGTAACTTCAAAATTGTATGGTTAAATCAAATTAAGAAAACAAATGTATACAGAAGCAAAATTAAAATTGTAAAGGAGATATAGAATCCTTTGATTTATTTTTCTCCCCCAAATAATAACAAAAGCATAATTTAGAAATACTATACATAGCAGACACTTTTCTAAATATTCCATATGACAAATTATATAAACTTAGTCATATCCATAAGGAGTTTTCAGTCTCATCGACCAAGGTCATACTTACAAGCGCTCAGTGTGTTATATATAAGAGTATATAGTGTACAACCTATATATTGTTAATGGGCTCTGCCTCATTTCCTTCTACTCTCAAGTGCCAAGCTAGAGTGAGTTATGGGGCAAGACCCTGGTGCCTGTGAAGGTCTGCCCTCAACCTGGGAGTATCCTTGTGCCCCAGCAAGTAAGGAATTAAATAATAAAGGAAAAATACCATGACAGTTAATGGGAGATTATAAAACAAAGGGAAAAATTTTTCCTGTTTTGAACAAGAGTCCATGCATTTTCATTTTTCACTTAGGCCCATAAAATGTATAGCCTGCTCTGCCCCCAAGTAACTCTCTGCCATAGAACTAATTTCTTTTCAGTACCTTCCTATTATCTGACTTGCCTTTGGCCTTGTTATCTGTCTTCCCCCTCCCCATTTGAATGTTAGGTTCTTGAAAGATGTACTTTGCCAAACTTATGGTGGTATCCTCAGCTTCTAGATCAAGGTTTGCCTCATACATTTTTTAATACCTTCCTGCACTGGCCTGTTCACACGTCTCACCTTCCAGCCTGATCAGCAACAATTAAAACAGGTTAAGTAGGATATTTGTGGCTTACATCTCCTTTTCAATCCATGAAATACTCTTTCATATATTTTCCTATTGAAGTTCTTTCAGACTGGTTAACATATCAGGTTGGTTTTGCATCAAATATTCTGATATAAAAGCGTATCTTTCCTATTTGCCTGTAGAGGTGAAATCCTTTGTTTTTTATTAGACAGCACAGTTTACTACCAGACAAATAATCCTTTTTAATCAAAAGGAGATGCTATACTCTTTTCCGATTAATTTCCGATTAAGTAAGGATGCTTCTCTTCAGAAGAGTGAGGTATTACAATTTGCCCAAAATAGAGAACTTCAATTTAGATTAGAATTACAGCACTTTACACAAACTCTAGTGATGCTAAAAACACACACTGTAAATGTGGAAAATTAAAACATTTAAAGTACAACTTAAATGAATTAATAAAATGTTTATATCTTACACATTTAATAAAAGTAGTGTGCATTTATTGAAAAAATAAGAGGTCTATTTTCTTCCATTGGATGAGCAATCCATCTGCCATAAAAATAAATGTCCTTATTTTCATTTTTGATGTCCAAAAACAAACATTAGTGGGGAATTTGTTATGGTCAAATTATATTTATGATTTTCCCTCATTACCTATATGAAGGAGATTCATCAACACGTGCAAAATAGGTGAAAATTGGATTTGAAATTTTGTCAGAGCTGTAATTACCACTTCAATAATATGTTAAACTGTCTTTATAAAAGCATTTACTATTTTCTCTTCATTTTTTTTAAAAACATCCTTATTCTTAGGTAGGACTTTACCCTACAAATGAATATCCAGCTGATGGTTATACCAAACTTTTTGCAGTAATTACTTCAAAAAGATGTCAACATGATTGCAGAAACTCTGTTTTGTCCAAAGCTTGATTGATGCCTGAGTAGTCTCAATATGTCAGTGTTTCTGATATTTAAACTATGCTCATGGGGCCCTGATTCTCAAAAGTAAGTGTGCAAAAGAATTTGGGGTACCATTAAAAATACCGATTTTCATTCTCAATCTCAACCATTCTAATTTTCAAGGTGGGGCCCAGGAAGCAGCTTTTATAACAAATATTGCAGATGATTTTAAAGCAGAAATTTTGCACACCAAACTTGAGGAACACTGTTATAAAATCTCACTTTTTAAAGGCCATATGTCAGATCATGTCACTTTTCAACTTCAAAATTTCTAGCTTGTAAAATAAGTTCAAATCTCTTACACCATTCAAGAGTCTCCATGATCTAGGTCCAGCCTTCTTGTCTACTGCCTCTGCCCCATGTTCCCTGCACTAAAGTAATTCTGGACATTCTTCCTGAATCCCTTCACCATCCCCTCCTTCTGCTATCCCATATACTTCAACCAAACTAAACCACTTGGAGTTCTTCAAACATGCCATTTTATTTCTCAACTCTATTCCTTCCAACATGACCATTTCTCTGTATTGAATGCCTTTCTACTCCTTCTCTTCTCCTGACTAATACCTACTCATCCTTTAAAATTCAGTTCAAATAGTTTCATCTAGACCATGGACTATAGAATCTTCAAAAATAAAGAAGGTGAAGGAGAAGAGGAGAGCCATTTCCTGAAATCCATTATTTCATTTAATCCACATGTGAATTTAACAGGTAGATTTTACAAAATCATCCCAAATTTACACATGGGAAAGCTGCAACTTGCCCAGAGTGAGACAGCTAGCAGGTGACAGAAGAGGGGCTCCAAGTGAGTACTGACTGGTTCCAAAGTCTATGTTCTTTAAAACTTCCCTAAACAGGTCTTCTTCCCAGGGGTTCCCATACCACCCTGTACACACCCTTGCCCTAGCACATCATACTACACATCCTTTCTCACTTGAATATATTCGTCATCTGAGTGTAAGTTCCTTAAAGGCAAGCACAGTGTCTTTTCACCATTGTAGTCTCAGTAATTAATGCAGACTTTGGTATAGTAGACATTATGAATGAATGAATGAATGAATGAATGAAACTTATTCTTTCAAATTGGGCAGGATCTAAGAATGCAAGAATAAACAAAGGAGACAATGGTTCCAACTCTCACACAACTAACTCACAGACAAATGGAAAAGAAGACAACCACACTAGTAATTTCACTAAAGCATGATGCATGTCCTTACATGGTGCTTGAGGGCATAAGGAGGAGATTCCTGAAGGAGATCAAATGAGACTTATCACATAAGAACAAGTTAAATGGAAAGGTTGATCCCAGTAGGAGCAATGACTTTCATGAAGAATCAGAGCTGAGAGCAGGAGCCTTTGTAGAACTGATAAAAGCACCACCTTCTGGAATATGGACTTGAAGCAGAAAGAAACGAGAGGTGAAGCGAGAATTGGCAAGGGCCAGATTGGTGAGGCCTTGTAAGGGCAATGGGAAGTCATTGGGAAGTTTTGAAGCACTAGATTGACAGGGGACTAGATTTCCTTTTAGAAAAACTACTCTGGCTGCAGTGTGGCAGGATGGATTAGAGGAGATGAACTAAGGATAGAAGGCAGGAGTCCAGTTTGGAGTATGTTAAAATATACTCCAGGTAACAGGTTACTGTTGCTAGGGCCTGAATGATAACCATGGAAATGAAGAAAAGATGAAAAAATTAGAATATGGAGAATTCAAGTATAAACAAAACAGACAAGCCAAGTATGAATGAACCGAAGCCACATAAAATAACAAAGAAAAACATGTCTGAATCTAGTAACTACTTACAGAGAAAAGTATCCCCAAATTGTTTCTATTTTATTGTTAGTATCCTCAGGACAAATTAAAATGATCCTAAAATAAAAAATTCACTAACCTCTTTGTAAGGAGTATCATTCAGGTAAATTTCAGCATCCCCAGCTGAAATCAAAACACTTTTAGAACAAACAATATCGTTGTCAAAGCATTTCTTGTTCTGGGTAATAACCGATATATCTGAATCATCTTCACTCTGAAATGTCAATGATATTATATTAATACAAATGTATAGTATATACAACTGTTAGCTACTTTTTATTAACAAATGTTAAAGAAGACCAAGATTTACAATGGTGTGTATTGAAACTGAAATATAATTTACCTCTAAAATAAAGATAATTTTCATCAATCACATGAAGAATTTTATGAAAATATATGAAGATAGTTCAATCTTTAAACATTTAATATCTTTTAATGTATTTTTTCTAACAAAACTTTTCCCCCATTTTTATTATAGCTCAAATCTGTGCATCAGTTTCTTTTCAATAAGTACCCAAAAAGACATGTCACTTATGGAAATTTTAAAATAAATATTTTCATTTTAGACAACATCTTTGTTTTATTTTAAGTGGTTTTCTGGCTAAATACTTATTTGTCTACAGGTTAAAATTGAAATCAATACAAAACTTTGGCACATATTGGTAAATAAAATAATATAAATCATTTCAGGGCTTCTTTTGAAGTTTACATATGTTATCTCACTGAATTCTTATGATACTATTTGAATTAAGTATTATCTCCATTTTACAGATCAGGAAACATCTCCATTTTACAGATCAGGAAACAGGCTAAGAAGGATTAACTTAGCTAAATAAGGTCAGAGACAGAGTTCTAATTTTTTTTTATGCCACTTATAGAGAAGTTAGGAAGGGTCTAGCAGTGGTTGATGAGAAAAGTGAACTGTAGTTTACAAGGAATCCTTGGAGAGAATATTATGTAGCCCACTCACTCTAAATCTAATGCCCTCACTTCCGACTTAACCCTCACCTTCATTCTGCCACTTCCCACTCCATCCACCAAAAACATGCTCTCTAGAATCAGGGTTTCTAATTTTCTACCCCAGTCTCATAGATGGGCTTCTGTAAGTCTACAGACCCCAGAAATTCATTGTAAAATGCTGTTTTTGAGTATCTGTATTTTTCTTGGAAGAAAGTCTATGGTTTCATCAAATTTTTGAAGTGGTCCCTATCCCCCTAAAAGTTAAAAGCCACACTTCTTCTCTAAGAGTTCCTTCCCTAACTTGGAGAAGGTGGGAATTTCATCAGAGGAAAGTGACATTGCTCTTTGGACTCAATATCCAATTCTCAGGAACCCAGAGACATTTCCCGAATTCTTTTTATTTTTAGACATACGAGTCAGTGCTTATTTTCAAAGTGAGAAAAATCTTTAAATGTTTGGAAATCATATCGGTCTTAATGCAAATTTTCCACACTTGGTTTTTCATATCACCAGCAATATGAACACTAACTAGCTCACTATATCTCTTAGTTTATTGAAATGACATTCTTTCCGTCTTATTAGTAATTACTATAAAATAGTGCCTAGAGGATAAGTTTTCAATGACTGGAGTTGACAGAGTAATTAATGTATCCCTCTGTTACCCATTTTTCCTTCCTTCATAGGAACGGAGAGCTTTTGCTCCCTTACAATCCTTTTGCAAAGCATTGCCCAAATTTTGAATAGGAGAATAATAAGAGTCATTAAGATGATTATAGCATTGTACTACTCAAAAAATAATGCCACACTTTTCTGCTTTATGAATGATTTTCAAAAAAGAAAAAAATACATAATTTAGGGTTTGGTTTTGTTCTTCTTCTTGGGAATAGTTATTTAGATTAAGGAATGTAAAAAGCTGACTGAAATTCTTTCTATTACCATTACATTTCTATTACTGTCAACTAAAGTGCATCAATGTTATCTGTATTTTTCATGCTAACTCAGAAAACCCAAGAAATATTCTATATTGTATGATCTGTCTTGTAATAACATGTTGTGTTGACAGTAACAAAACAACATCAATTCCTAAGAATCACTTTTCTACAATTTCCATTTCTTTTTTTTAAAAACTTTATTATTATTATCATTAGTAGTAGTAGTAGTTACAGATGTACAAAACAATGCAATAGTTATCTTTTTTCACCCCTTACAAAGTGACTACCCTCTCCCCTCTCCCCCTCACCCCCCGATATCATACATATCTATTACAATTCCATTTCTAATGTATTTCAAGTTATATTAGGTTTGAAGATAATGCCACAGAGTTGCTAAGCAACATAGTAAGTATGATTACAAAGCTAAAGGAATAAGGTCAACATCAGTGAGCCCCTAGAATGCCTCAAACCCTTTATTCTCAGGTACTGAAAGCAATTGATGAATATTGCTTTCCAATATTGCTCCCAAGTGATTCTGAAACCTAAAATGTCAGCACCTCTCAAGGTACTATAGTATTTTACTTGACATCTCAGTCTGTGCCCCTGTCATAGCCCCAGCCTTTTAAGAGTAACTATCCCAGGTGAAGCTCCTGCTGATACAGTCGTCACAGCAGCCATGTTTTATGCCCCACAGCTGATGGACCCAAAGCATTACACTCATTTGTGGGCCAACAAACTTTAATGATGGCAAGAAAATAAACAACTTTAGCCAATTAGGTTATCTCTCACATTTGAAATTAGGTTATCTCTCATGTTATCAGAAAATACTGATTGAAAACAAAAGTTTTTGTAGTAAGATCTGAGGGTGAATGGACATAGAGAGAATAGACAGTAAAGTGGATGCTGAACTGCTGAGAGTAAGTTTAAGATATGAAGAAACAGAAACAATGATTAAACTGAAGCAAAGATGGGAGAGGGGGAACCACCAAAAAGAGAGTTATACAAGCAAACCTGAGGAAACAGAGAGTAGAGCATTCACAGAGAATGCCTGAGATCATGAATGACATCAGAGCACCATGAATTCCTGTTACCCGAGGGGCAAAATACCCTTCAGTTATCACATTTGTCCTGTTCAGAATTTCTTTGGGATGTTATTTCCCTTAGAGTTTTACACACAAATTACCACAGCACCACCCACTACTGTTCTTTCCTGAAATAACAAACAACCAGAATGTCACTGGGAAGGAAAACCACCCTGAAGTGCTTCACTGCAAAGGAAATCTGCTTGAAAATATGATAATAATGAAGTGGGTTATAAGGGGATGAAATACGTCAGCCAATGCCTCCCCCTTCTATGGAACTTTCCTGTTAACCTCTTCTGTAGTCAAAATCAGTTACATTCCCACAACAGAGCTTTCATTCAACCCTGTCTTTTAGCTTCTTGTTTATTAATGACTCCCCCAAATGTAAAATAGTTGAGGCTAAAGGTAATGTCTTCATTACTGTTCTCTTAACAGCTCCTACCATAGAGGCATAGAGTACACACTTAAATATTTAACTGATAACCTAATTTTAAAAAATAGCAAAGTAGAAAAATAACTACTGGAAAACCTATGCTAAAGTGCTATGGAAATGTTTCAGAAGGTTTTAATATATAGGGTCTATTATCTAAATATGTAAATTATTACAATGCAAAGTAAATACAGAACCTTAATATCTAAGATTAATAATGGAGATGAATCTCATGGATAAAAGATCACAACCATTTTTCCTAAAATTTCCAAAAGAGATATAATATTTCACGGTTAGATTACATGGATAAAGTAGAAAACTATTTAAAACTGTTTCAACACTTGTTTTCTGAAAGGGCAGTTAAAGAATGAATTCAATAAACTCTAAGATACTTATCTTCTTCCTCAAGTAGATTAAAAAATATTCCAAAGCCTTCTACAAAGTTTTGTTCAGATAATTCTAAAAGTTAAATAAAATGAATATTCATTTCCATTTCAACTCTGAAAACATTAAGCATCAGAATTGAAGGGTAATTTATTTTAGATTTTATCATATAATTTAATTTTAAATAGTTCTGGTTTTCCTGATATAGGAATGTTTAGGAAACTATAAAGAACAGATATGGGATGAAAATATCCACTATAATATAGACAACATATATAATACTAAATATCAATAAAGGTCCAAGTAGTCTTTTTGCCTCTGATCCTTTTGTCTTCAGCATGTTTGTCATACAAACCAGATACATAAAAACTGCACTGTTAAAGGAGGTCACGGAGAGGACCTGATGGGTGGTTTACCGCTGACCTGGACCCAGACAATCAGAGGCTCCTCACCCCCTTCCCCTGTGCTTGGATTGTACATTCTGCCCACTGTTCCCACACGTGAAAGAAGCAATTTTCAAGGACTCAGAATTGAGAAAGCAATGTGTTGCTGAGACCATCACTGCTGTAAGTGACTGAACCCAGTTAAAGCCTCTATATAATTTTAAGATTTTGGCAAGAAGCTGTAGAGATCTACTCACGTTACGACCACCCAAGACAAGTCTTATATGTGAGCTCCCTTGCTTATTAAAACTTCCTCCTACCAATTTGGAGTGGCCTGTCTCTTTCTTTAGTCTCTCCTTGCCCTCCGTGTACAGGGGGTAGTTTCAAATTCTACCTGGGAAGCTCCCAAGTTTGCTAACACACATGCAGCTGGAGAACAAACCCCTTTAGGAATCTCAATTTGGGAACCAAGATGATTGGCTTAAAGATGGTTAATTCATGTAAATGATTTTTCTTTGGAGAAAATTTTAAATTGGATGCCCATCTCCTAGTCGAAAACTTTAAGATAGTTTTAAAATAGTTTCTCTTCTATGGGATTAAGCTTGGGGGGAGGGGGGTAGATTTGAAGACAATCAGTTGGTAAATAGGAAGTCAGCCAAAAATATCAAAAGATTTTTTTGGGGGGGCCAGCCAAGTGGTGTGCTGGTTAAGAGTTGGCTTGGGACGCCAGCTCTGAGTAGCACGGCCCCAGTTTGGATCCCACATGAGGGCCGGTGACGCTGTGCCTTCTACAGCTAAGATGGTGAACAGAAGCTCAACCTGGAGCTGGGCTGCCATGAGTCACCAGCGATGGCATAGGCTGCAGTACAGCAGCAATGGGTTGTCAGAAGCTACCATGAGTGGCTGGCAGCCAGTGTGAGCCACCGTGAGCGGCCGTCCAGTGGCTGGTGACTGATCTGCTGACCAGGGAAGAGCGCAACGATAATAGCAAGATGGGCCAGTGAAGCAACATCCTCCACAACTAGACTAAAGAATGAAAGGACAGCAACTTGTCTATTCCCTTCCAACGCTGTTCCTCTCCCCCAATTTCCAAATAAAATCTTAAAAAAAAAAAATGGCTTTGGCAGTCACTTTTAAGGATAGCCAGTGGATGGGAAGGTAGGTAAGAGAAAGATATGTAACATATACATCATTCTTTAAAAGAAATATCTATTATCAATTCTATAATGTTTTTAGAGCCTCAATTTGCCTCAATTTGTTCCTTAATTCTACAATTTCCTTTTTCTTTTATTTATATTCTCTTAGCATACATTTAATTTTTTATTGTATTAATTCCATCATCTCCTTTATAACTTGTAGAAGGTAGAAAACATTTCTATTTTATGGGGAGTGACTTTTATTCAGAATGTAATCCTTATCTGATTTTTGTCTGTTAGTTATTTTTTTCTTTCCTTTTTTATTGTTTGTTGAGGTACCACACTGTTGTATAATTTACATTTTATTTGTAATTGGCAGAGATAACTCTATCTGTTCTCTCTGGATCTTCATATTTGCCTAAATAGAGTGTAACGCATTTCTCCTGACTTCTTTTCCTCTCTGTTTTCATTTTTGAAGGATAAATAAATAAAACAGGGTCTGTTCCTTCAAAGTATTATGAGATTACAAGCAACAAAGAGTTTTATAGAGGAGACAGACATGGAAATTTGGAGCCTGTGAGCCCCAATGTTTTAAGAAATTCTTGGAGAAAGGAGCTACCAGAGGAGACTGAGGGGTGATTAGAGACATTGGACCAGTAGAAGCAGTAGAATTACCTCAGAGAAGACTAGACAAGAATCACTTCAAGAAAAAAAAGATAAACATTAAAAAGGTTTAATTGGATTTTGCATTTAGGTCATCATTGACTTTTACAGTTGCGTTTTCTATGAATTTTGTGATTAGGCAATTAATAACTCTCCCTCACCAGTCCAAGATTCACAGGAGGCAAAATCCATATCTATTTTTGCTTATCCTGGTAACTTCACTTCTCATTATAGGGACTGACATATAGAAATCACACAAGAAATACTGATGTGAAAATGATACGCAGTATAGAAATTTGAGAGTGGTGAAATTGGAAGGGTTTTCAGAGGCTTAAGGAATGCATTGAACATTTGAGATACCACCTAAGAGAATGTTGAAAAACCTAATCTAGAACAAATTATAAGAAAAACCCTAGCAGTGTTTGGGGGTTGTCACAGATTAGAGACAGTAAGTAGAATTTGGCTCTGAATATAGAAGTTGGAATATTACATTTCTCATTTTTGTTGAAGGCATTCAGTGTTCCCTCTTTCTTTGAGTTTATAGCACAGTTCAAGGTACTGCTAGGTTTCTCATGTCTTTTTTTCCTCTTAAATAAGTCTTAACTCAGGAAACACAATAATGACTTTAGTTCTAAATTTACTTCAACACACAAAAATAATGTGCTATATTTCATGTGCTATTTATAGTAAAGGGTAAACAGCTTCCAAAATGAATAAAATATCAGAGAACCCAAATTTTTTAAAGGCTTGGCAGGCATCAACAGAGACATGATAGGCACTTACTCTGTACCTAGAACTAGGCTATATTTAAAACTCCACAATCCAGAGATTTTTTTTTTTTTAAAAGAGCTTTAGTCTCTCTTCAAATCTGAGGGTCAAGTAACATTATACTTCTAAAATAAAGTTGAGGGTCAGCCGAGTGGCGCAGTGGTTAAGTGCTGGCTTGGGAAGCAAGCAGCCCCGGTTCGGGTCCCACGTATGAGGGCCAGTGACACTGCCCTCAAATAAATAAATAAATAAATAAATAAATAAATAAATAAATAAAGTTGAGTAAGTATTAATTTTCAAATGTCCAACTGGCAAATAAAAGGAAAATTTTATTAATTGGACTACAGATTCTGTACAGATTGCTAAAAAAATAAATGATGAGTTTCATCATATAAAATTATGTTACAAATAACAAAGATAAAGCCTAGAATCTGTAATCAATATAAGGAGTAAAAAGAGCTGCATGACAAGAAAGAAAATATTAAATATACTATTTGCAGAAGTGATTCCTGCCACTGAAAAAGCAGCAAGTAAATGAATGGAGCTGGTAGCCATTCTGTCCTTCTCAAAGGAAATGTGGATTCTTACAGAAAAAAAGAAGGCCCTGCCATGGGAAAGCTAGGCAGATAGAGTAAGCAAAACTAAAATAAAATAAAATAAAAATCTATATCTATATCTATATATTACTGCAGAAAAATCGAAGAGAAAAAATCCAAGCACTGAGAAATTTACTATCTGGCATGATGATATTTCAAGACATGAAACTAGATTGCTTTGGTCAATCACTCATTTATCTTTGGTATGAAATAATTCTCTGCTCCACAGTCAAATAAAATACTTCTTGGCTTGTCAAGTATATGCTGGTCAAACTATTATAACCATTTTTTGGTTCTGGTTTCATTAATTTTAGTAAAAATGCCCAATATAACAATAAATAATTCACTATTGTAATTCTAATTAATTATTAATAGTAAGTTTCATTTTCTTTAATTACCAAATTAAATTCAGTAAAAGTTAAGTTCTGAAGTCTATTGTTTGTAAACATAGCTTCTTTGTTAAAGAACATGACTTAAAAATAAAAGAACACTTCTGCATTGGCTAACAAAAAGGCACATACAAGTCTAGAACTCAAAAATTTAGACTTTTAATATTCTTCATGTCTTAATCTTACTACATGAACCATAATGATAAATTTTAATCCAGATATTAAATTAGAGATCCAAATTTCATTGCTTACTAACAGATTGGAAGAATGTTTCCAGTGATATGTTTTCTTATATGCAGGCAGACATACCTCATTAAAACTTGAAATTGAACATGATGTATTCATTTTAACAGAAGAATATAGTGGCAAATTAAAATGATAATAGGAAATCAAGTTTATAAAGCCTAAATGTCAAACGTTAATGGCTCTTGCCTGCTAAATGGAATGGTACTGCTACATTGCAGCACAAATAGAAAGAGACTGCTACAATCGATCAGCATCAAACACAAGAATATATTTTCATTTTGCCAAGGACCAGAATTGAGACAAATATATTACTTGAAATACTTTATGAACAATCATCATTTGAAAATACAGTGGTAAATACTACAATTTCTCTACTGTGAAGGCAAACAAGGGGTTAAAGAAAAGCCAGGCAGAACATACAGATCAAATAATTAGTAATAAAGAGTTCACCAAATACCCAACATCTTGCTATCTTATTTGGGTGAAAAAAAAAAGAAATGGAAGGCATGATCACTGTCTTCAAAACATTACAATTTTCTTGGAGAAACCTGTTCTAATATAGAATATGTAGAATAGGCACATCGTAGTTAACATTAAGTAGGCCCTAAAAATGTGTTTATTAAATGAATGAAATGATAATGTATAAGCACAGACCATGTCAAATAATGGAAAATGTCTGCAAAGACAGTGATACATCAACAAGGTTTTAAATTATTTTAGCAAATATTTTTAAACAAATTTTTCAATATGCCAAATGAAAATAAAGCTTGGAAGAATTTTTATTTTACTACTTAAACTGATACCATAAAAAAGCATTTTTAACTAACATTAATGATATATCCAATGGAAACATGTCATGTTTGACGTGATATTTTCAACAATGCTTCCTTTTTCTTGGATGTAACTTAAAGTTTACTATTCAGAATAAGAGGAAATTTTCAAAAATAATTAAAATCAGTTTTTTAAAGAAGAAAATGCTCTACATTCTTACTACTCAAACAGTGGACCATGGACATGGAGCATCAGTGTTGCTTGTTGAAAATTGCAGAATCCAAGATCCTGCTCCAAACCCATGGAATCAGAATCTGTATTTTATAAAAATTTCACATGATGTACATGCACACGAAAGATTAAAAGGCATTGCTCTACATACTTCCTGTTGAAGGCATGTATATCCATTTACGGCAAATATTAGATTACTAATTCAGTGTAAACTTGTGGTTTCTACCCTCTATTAGAAACTGTTAAAAACTTGAACAGGTTATTTTTCAGCTCTTACAAGGCTACCAGAATTGTGCCAGTCCTATGAGGACCCCAAAAGAAGTATAGCACATTGTTCTGACATAAAATGATATACAGTCTAGTTGAGCATATACAAAATAATCAGAATATAAAGAGCTGCTTACTTTTGACGTAATGTCTATGAATATAATAGGATGTAAGAACAAGACAGGTAAATATAAACTGGAAATATCGCTTTGAGGAAGCAGAGGCAATCAGATACAGAAAATATTCTGAGAAAAAACGTAGAGAAGGGATGGAGCTAACAGAGGCCCTTGAAAGACTCCATAAAGGCATTTTGACTTCATGGAGACAGTAATTGGCAGTCACTGTAGTTATTAAAAGCAACAGCATGTTACAGTGTGAGTCTTAGAAAGATTAAAAGAATGAAAAATGTATTATTGTGGGGATATGCTTGAATCGGAATGACAGAGTAGATGTAGAGGGTCAGAGCTATACATGTCTATTTGGAACTCATCAGCCTGAAGGAGTTAACACACCAAGCATTCAGGAGAAAAAGGCAGAAAGTCAAGAACAAGAACAGAAAAGAATAGTTCAGTCAAAATTCATTGAATAACTGTGGTCTGTGCTGGTGAATTGATGAGGAAGGCATGATCTTTGACCTGAAGGGGCCAGCTCTGTCATCTAAGGTCAGGGTTTATGCAAAAAAAAAAAAAAAGAAAGAAAGAAAAAAGAAACAAAGAAACAAAGAAAGAAACCAGAAGAGACATTGAAGGACTCAAATGGCATAATATCCAGAACATCAGAGGAGGAAACTTAAAGGAGTATCAGAGGCACTTATGTATCAAGGGAAATGAGGATTTGGTACAAAATCAGTCTGACACATGTTGAGAAAGAGGTACCATTTGTACCATTTTATGTATTCAGATCTCTAAACAGTTATGTATGTTTCCAACCATCTCAATTTATAACCTAAATTTCAGGGGATGAGAAAATTCTAATGTAAAATTGTTTGCTAAACAAAGCTTTTCCTAAGAGGACAAATACTTGTAGAAGGAATAAGCGTCATGGTGCCTTTCAAAACAGCACAAAGCAAAATAAAACAAAAACCTGATAGACAAGTTGTCATCATCTATAATTATCTGACTGCCATATTCATTCCTAGGGATTCATTCTTTAAGAAACTTAAAATTGTTCACAAAGGAAGCTTAGAATAGTACCAAAAGGAAAATTCAATAGTTTAAAACATAAGCAGAAGCTTTGTTTAAGTTTGGAAGTCTATAGATTTTACTGTTGATTTTCTTATTTAATCAAACAAATACAAAATAGGTATGTGTCTACTTTCTTGATATATGCCTAGAGAACAGGATCACACACAAACTTCTAATAATCTAAAAGCCAAAAAAAAAAAAAATGCTTTCAAGATAATCACAGGTTACCTTGCTAGAGGAAAAGCTATCATGTTGGTTATTGTGCAATTTCTTTCTGAAGCTTGCATTTTTCATTTAAAAATTGAATTCTGGGATCAGTGATATCTAAATAAAATTTAGGTATACAGAATATCCAAATACATTAAAGATATGAGAAATTTTAAGGAGTTTATCAAATATACAAAGCTCAGCCTTTACAAAAATATATCCTTAAAATAGCATGTCTAGAATTGACACTAATATATTTTGATTGCAAAAACCGTAAACAATACATAATCCAATACATGATCTAATGTCTTATATTTTTATTCATACACCAAATTTAGCCAACAAATAAAAAATAGTTGACATTTATTGAGAAGTAACTATACATCAAGCACTATCTGAGAATATTACATATATGTATCTCATTTAATCCTAAGAACCCTGGAGATAGGTAAAATTATTATCCTTGTTTTACAAATGAGGAAACAGAAGCACAGAAGGTTTAAGAATTGGCCCATCGCTTATAAATAATAAAACTTTAGAATAAGTCAAGGAAATTTTTTTAAAGTTGTTGAACTTTTATAGGTTTTATTAATGACATAGGGATTTGAGATACCATGGCCTAGCATGCTTGACTTTTCATGTTATATCTTTACATGATTGCAAATAAAAGTATAAGTAATCATGACATACCTTTATCAAAAATACTTGGCAATCACCAATATAGTCATATTCCAGTCCATCAAAAGAATGATAATGCCGGTCCCCATATATTGTGCACACTGCTGGGCATGGAAAATATGTGCAATTGAACATTCCTCGTCGACAAACACTATTAGAAAAATAACACCAGTTACCTTTTTAAGAAACGTGGCTGTAATTGTTGTTTTTCAAGTGATATAAGCATTGAAAGGTTTGTATTCAAGAGCATTCACTGAGCTAAGTCCTTATAAACATCGCCAATTCATTTGGATAAATAACATGTATTATACTGACAAAGTAGGTATGTATTTACCACCTTGTTTAAATAAATTATCAAACACCACAACCAAGCCTAAAAATTGTGCCTAGATCACACTGAAAAGGGGTGATGGAATAAAACTTTAAACATAGGCATGCTGATAGACAAAAGGCCACAATGCCATCTCTTATACTAGAGTCAATTTAAATGCATTATACATGATTTTGTTCACATGCTTAGACTCTTTATCCACATTTTAAGGAAACTATATTTCTATTTTATTTTATGGTATTCTTTTGGCTTATTTCCAAACAGAAGACATTCCTTTCAATGTGACCTTCTCTTTGGAATATTTATCACTCTCTTATAAACTGAAGATATTTTTCCTATTAAATTTTCAAATTATTATATTTCATACTTTTCTTCTGGGCTGAACAAACTAATGGTACTATCCCCCTATAGACAGTAACTTTCCAACAATGCCTGAATGCCTTTAAAAATCTTATTTACTCAGACTTGATTTGTTTTTTGCTGAAGTCAGTCACATTAAGCAAACACAAGATGATCGAAGCTAATACAATTGATTAGGAAAATTTTTTTAAATAAATGGATCTCATTACCAGGTATAACATGGTGTAGAAATCACTTCTCCTGAAAGGTACTCCCAATCTTTCCAGATACACGGACAGCTCTCAGGAATATAGCACTTTCCTTTGTGCTCTGCCAGTCTTCCAAATGAAGAATAAATGCTGTTTAGTGTAAACTCCCAATTTCAGATTAAAAGAAGTCAGTCATCTTGTCATATTCAAAACCATCTATATTTATTACAGCTGTATCAGGCACATTCTAGCTGGCCTAGTAGGGGTTGAATCCAGTTTTTATCCCCTTTTTCCATATATATAGTACCTTGCATATCACAGTAGTAAGTAAATGCCAAGTAAATGATTAGATGCAATATTTTAACCTTTTTGTTATCACTTAATACAATAAAAGAGAGACAAAAACCTAAAATCCTGAATAAAGTAAGTTATTCTTAAAAAAAAACATGAAAGTAAGGGCCCCTTTCTTCAATATTTACTACGTAATAGATATGAGACTGTGGTATAACAGTTTTTTGATAAAACAGTGAATTATGAGATGGATAACATTTTCCATTAGAGGACAGAAAGAAGAATCAAAAACTTCTTCTGTAAGAGCTCAATGTTAAAATCATGAGAGTTTAGTTTAGGTGTGTTCTGAATAAAACATCACTATATGAAGCTTTCAAATTCTTTATTATTAACATATCAAGTTTTGAATGTTGGTTTTCTTTCAGGTGTGATTGCCTTCCTGGAAGATTATCTCATGAGAAAGTATATTATCTATGAATATAAAAATAAAACAAAATAATTACTCATAATCTCAAGGAAGAATTAATTTTGTTGCTATTAAAATATTTTAATATGAAGGTTAAATAAATGCATTATATATATTTCAATATAATATAAATATATGCATATATTTTTCAATATTATTAAAATCTTTTCTCAAAAATAACTTTCATAAGTAGTAAAATAATAATAAGAACAAATACAATAATTTAAACATAACAGCATAATAAAATAAATTAAAATACATGACTGATAAAATAGTAGTAAAATAAAAAATAAATAGCTACTAAAAACAGATAAAATATATAAAGGTGTTTTTTTTTCTGAATTTGTTTTAAAATGTCATAATGCAATGCTATAAAAATTAACATAAAAGTAGGGAATCCTCAATTCTTGCCTCTTCTCTCAAATAGAAATGATCACATATATTCTTTTAGTGCTCTGCTTCCCTCTCATAACTCACCTAACACAGTATTGGAATTCCTCATTCAACGTACACATTGTCATTTGACTTTAAGCTCCTCTAGGGAAGATTATGAATATCTGATTAATGGCTATGTCCCAATATCTAGTACATAGCAGACACACAGTTGAGTAAAGGTAAATAAATGAGCCTATGTATATAAATGATGCATTATTTCATTCAGATTTCTTTCTTTCAGACAAAAATGCCCTAGAGTCCGTAATTTCTCACCCCAACCGTCACAACCTTTGAGTCACTTTCCCTAAACATTGCATCTCTCCTCTCCCTAGGAACCCCTTGTTTTACCCTGCTCTGCCTGTAAGACCTCTTTTCATCATTTAAAATTCAATTTAGCACAATCTTTTCAGTGCAATCTTTTATGTGCCACTCTTCCTGTACATAGCAATTTTTACAAATGTTTATGGAGAATTCATCACAATGAACGGCAAGGACTTCATTAAATGTCTTAACAGAGATCATAAAAACATAGTCAAAAATTAACATCTTCCAATGCTTATTATGGCCCAGCCACTATTCTAACCACTTTCAATATATCACTAATTCATCAATCTTAGTGACAACCCTATAAAGTGGATTTTATCGTTATCTTATACATGCATTTTCATACCCACCATACCTGTAGCTTAATACTCCATCCCAAACATTATGTGGTTCATAAACATTGGCTGTCCAGTTGTTGAGATGAGAGATGCCTCACCTAAATGAACCACAATCCCTATGTACCCAGCCAAAGTAATGGCTTTAAATGGTTATGCTAATGACTGATGAGTTTTTCATAACTACTCAACACTGGAAGAAGGAACATGAAAGCTAGAAATCTCTTGTAAGCAGGCATGGGCAGTGGGGTAAGGAATAATAAAAACATTTACTGAGCACCTACCATATCATAAGTGTGCTGCATCCATGCAGTGGATATTATTACACCCATTCGAAAAAGAGGAAGTTGAGACTTCAAGTTGTGAAGTGATTTGCCCAGATGTACTTCAGTTAATAAGAAGACCAGTATTTGAACCTAATTCTATATAACTCTTTCTACTATATTACTCTCCATTTCTATAATCCACAGTGATTTCTAAACTACGTAAGGTATGTAGTCCTTTTATATTTGCCTCTGAGAACTGCTGGCATTATCAGGGGTTTCTTGGAAACAAGTTATACTAGACTTATCATCCTAAAATAAGCCAGCCAAGGTCACATAGAAGACAATCCAAATCATATTGCTATAAACAACTTTATAATAGCAAGAATTCTATATAATAAAATTATTTCCAAATCAGTCAGAGGCCTCTTAGTCAATTTCAACTATGTTTATTTAATACAATGATAGAAGGTGGGAGAAAATTTCTTTAAGATTTTATAATGAGATTTGACCAGTAAATAAATAAATCATTGTCAAACTGCAAGCCAGAGGTGACAGCAAATAGATATATTTTTTTAAAGTAATAGCATCAACCACAAACATATGAAACAAAATTAGGATGTAGCTTTATCTAATCAGTAATGCATCCGTAAGAGTCGTAATCAAATCAAATAAATCAAGCCATGTTGTGGGTTTCAATTATTTTATCATAACAAAGGTTCTATTTCCCTGGTCCTTTGTACTAAAATGTCTTCCTTGCTCATCTGCTCCAGCCTGAATTCTACCTGCCTTTATTTTCCCATGCAGGTTTGTTCTTTCAACTTCCTCCTGTGTCCTTTTTCTCTAAAGAGATTGGTACAGTCCCAAGTTACTTGGTTCTTAGACCTATTCTAGATGGGAACCACTTAGACAAATGCAACTCTCTGGGGAAACAAACCACAAAACCTCTCTCTTCTTTGCTCATGGCTTTTATGAACTGAGCCCAGGAATCCCATTGTGTGAATATGTTCATTGAGGATGAATGGGTGACCTGCTTGCCTTAGGTGGCCCTCCCTCCGAGCACTGGTTCTATTCATTACTAGGAGAGGGAGGGCCAATGTGGACAGATTATACGTGTGCCTGCAAGAAGCTAATAGCACCGGATTCTGTATTTGCCTGCATGTGTATTAGGCGTTCCTGCTACTAAAGGAAATTTACAAAGATAAGAGTAGATTATGCTGCCATAAAATAGTAACCCATATTTACTGAGTACACACACACACACACACACACACACACACACACACACACACACTTCATAATGCCTAATTGAGCTTTAAAGGAAGTTGCAGAAAAATCACTCAGTGAGCAGCAGAGCTGGGATTTGAACTCTGGTTTCTCTGAGCCAGAGCTCTCACTGTAACCCACTGCCCTATGCAGCTTCCATACACCATTTTCTGTAACATTCATTAGATAAAGCAGTTGGCATCACCATTATAGCTGAACATTAACAGTAACAGCACAGGGGCCAGCCGAGTGGCGCGTTGGTTAAGAGCTGGCTTGGGACACCAGCTCTGAGCAGCTGGATCCCGGTTCGGATCCCACATATGAGGTCCAGTGATACTGCCCTCTACAGCTAAGATGGTGAACAACAGCTCCACCTGGAGCTGGGCTGCCATGAGTCACCAGCAAAGTCCCTGCTGCAGTGGGCTGCCATAAGCTACAATGAGTGGCCGGCAGCCATCGTGAGCAGCCAAGAGCCACTGTGAGCAGCCATCCAGAGGTCGGCAACTGAGCTGCCTCACCCAGGAAGAGTGCAATGATGATACCAACATGGGCCAGTGAAGCAATGTCCTCTACAACTAGACTGAAGAACAAAAGGACAACAATTTGTCTGTTCCCTTTCCCCAGTTCCCCAATGCTGTTCCCCTCCCCCAAATCCCCAATAAAATCTTTAAAAAAAAAAAAAAAGCAACAGCACAACAGAATATACAAAAGATATGCAGTTTAAGTGTTGTCAATGAAGAGTGGCCCGTTATCACTTTTGCAAAATTGCAGTTGAATCAGGGAGTAAATGCCAAGTCCATCTTGAAATGAGTTCTCTCATCAATTTGCTATATTCCTTTAATACTATATTAATTAAGTAATACTATTTTAATAGTTTAATACTGTAGTAACATAATATTGTACACACAGTATACTTCAATAACATCATATACATATGTATAACATTATTTAATCATATGTTATATGTAGTACATAATATCTCACAGATAACACCATGTGATATATGTTACATGAACACAGAACAATTATTACAATAGTCTTCTAGTTACCAAGGAGAAGTGGTTGTCTGGTTGACTGGTGGTTAGCCACCAGTTAGAACAACAATTTTAGCTATTTCTGTAAATAATGTTTTTAAATGCTCTTGTGTTTTCTCTTAAATCCTGAATGTTCTGTATTGTCAAAAGAAAAAAAAAGTAGGCTTACCCTGGAGCACAAACACAGCCACTTATGCAGGGTGAAGATGGGGCACAGGTGAAGTTCATGGCGAGGTTTGCACATGTAATCTCACAATTTACACCACCAGCTGGTAATTCAGGGTCAGGGAACCTGCAGTCGAAATATACTTTTCCCTCGGGGCAGGCATGAACTTCAGGGACAAGGCACAGACAAAGTACCATTAATTTTATATTTGCTCCATAGACAGATAATCATACTGAAGTACGTTTGCCATCAAAACACAAGTTACCATGGAATATTTTACCAGTTATTATTAGATCATTCTTTTACTTTGTGATGTTTGGTTAATCCACTTACAAACATTCTCTAGCCAGCTTCCCTTTAGTCACCTAAATTTCCAAAACCTATTTTGAGTTTGAAACACTTGGCTGTCTTGCAGAAGGCAATAACTAAACAACTAGTACGTAATTTTCTGAGCTCAACAAACGGTATTTTGATTAAACCAAACATATTTCATCAACTTTTGAAGAATGACAATTAGTATATTTAAACTTTACAAATCCATGTGTTTACAATGAACACGTGATACTTTTAGATCTTTACTGACATCAGTCTTCACCATACTGTAGATGTACAGAAGTGGAAATAATGATAGGTAGATTAGGAACTGCATATGCCTCCAGAAAGCTTTTGGACTCAGAGAGATTAAATAAGGTTCCTTGTGTGGGGCCAAAAGGATCAAATCTTGTGTGTTCCTCAGTGAGAAATCTAACCACCTGGATTTCTCCCTTCTTTAACTTTGAGCCACCCTGAAGCAAATGGCAGAAGGCAGGGATGGCAGAGTAGCTACCTAAAATATGTTTAGTCCATGAGCATACCTTGTGAGAAGCCCTAGAGAGCCTGAATCTTCATAAAGCAAATCCAGAGCATATAATTCAAAACTTATCTATAATAACATATTCATGGCCATGCAAATAAATAACAAAACAATAGCTCACAATTAGTTTCATAAGCCTATACTTTTCCTGCCCATTAAAATCAATGAAAGTAGAGTTGTTTATTCTTTGCCTAGAATTTCTCCACAATGATTAAAAATTTGAGGCTTTCTGCATGGTGAAAATAAGTCACATAGCATTCCCTATTATATAGGATCCCCAGGAATCATATGAAAGTGTAAAATGACATTCTAAAGAAAGATGGCATTTTACATACCATTTTTAAAGTGACAGCTGCTAGTCCTAGAGCTCTGCTATTCATACTGTAGCCTAGAAATGGTTGGCATTGGCATCACCTTGGCCATCAATATAAATGTAGAGTCTTAAGCATCACCCGCTGACCTGCTGAGTCAGAATCAGCATTTTAACAAGATCCTGGGGTGATTGTGTGCACATTAAAATCTCAGAATTGCTGGTCTACAGTAGTTTCTCCACTGCTTTTGACAAGTGGGTCATAACAGGTATCTGGGTACATATCCCTGAAGCCCCTGGGGCACCTGGGTTGGTTCTGGAGTAAGCAGCATCTAGGCAGCATCCTGGGTTGATAAGCTCTGTTCCTACGCAGGCTTATCTGCCCCTAAGCAGATTGTCTTACAAATATTCTAATTTCCAATGTGAAAAAACAGTTAAGGAAGCACTGGAGCATCATGTTGAGAAAAGGGGAGGGGGGAGTAGTAGGGCTGCATTCTCCTTAAGGAAACTATCTATCTATATCTTACCAGTAGAGGGCGTTGCTGGTTCATCACATTTCACAGTTCCGTTTGAACATTGGCTAGTAAACGGAAACAAATAATTAATGAATCCAAACCTCAGTACTTTTCTGTATGACAAAAACAATATAATGTGTAAGAATTTATTGAGTGCATATACAAATGTTATTTTCCCATAAAATCTTTTACAAATAAGTTATTGGCTTAGGTCTAATTAGAAGAGAACTATTTCAGTTCAACACATTTCTATTGAACATATGTGTGGGACACTATGATAGGCAACGGGAACACAAAGACCAAAATTCATAGTCTTTACCCAACTATAAAGGCTGTAACACTTGGTGGAAATGTAGTACAAAACCATGCAGGGGTAGAGCAATGTTTTATGTAACAAAGGGCAATACAGAAAGTGATGGGAGAGGCAGATGGCAAAGAGGCAAAGACCAGCTCCTAAGATGCTAAGACTTTATCCCTGAGGTAAGTAAGCCATTGATCTTAATCAGAGAGGTGATATGGTTGGTTTGAGTTCTAGAAAAATCATTTTGGCAGCAGCATTGAAGATAAAATGAAGTTGCAGCTTCCTTGCAACTTAAGTTCTAAAGCCATGGCCTAAGACAAAAAGCAAATACAGGCAAAATTAATCTTGACGATCTCATAAAAAGATACCATGATAGGGAACAACACACCAGTTCTCAGTAACTCCAACATAAAGAGTGTTTCTTCCTCTAGCTTTGGACCAGATTATGTGTTTTACATTTGAGCCCATAGAAAAAACTGACTGATAGATATATAAGGTCCATGTCACATGAAAACTATGCTTGTATATTGTCTAACACTAGGATGACACCCAGAGGTGTGTGATTTTCTCACACTGTTGATGGCAGAGATGAGCTGAGGCAGATAGCCAGTTCTTCCATATCATATTCATTCTGGGACAGGCTTTTGAAAGGAATGGCAAATGAGGTCACTACACTAATGAGATATTTTTTTCACTGAGGAAGAATAATCCCTTCATGTTTTTGCCAATTTCCTTAAATAAATTCAATTGTGCTAAATTCAAGAGAGCTATAACATCTTGGCAAAATGGAAGGGAACAACACTAGAGGCAAGAAAGCGTAGAAAGATTCAAAGAAGAGATGGTAAAGAGACATTATTAAGTAGTGGTGACGGAAAAGAGGGGGATTTCAACTACATATATGCAGAAAGTAAAATCCAGAGTCACCAGGAGTTGATTGACTAGGGATATTACGCAGGAGGAAGTATTCAAGAATGACTCTCATTTCAGGCTTAGGAAACTGTGGCTAGCAGTACAATCTAAGAGAAAAATCCAAGATGCCTTTGTATCTTGATTGAGGGGTGGAAGGAAGAGAGATGGAGATGGTAAAGGTAATTGAGCATAGACAATATATTGCTGTGAATATGAAACAAGCTGCAGAGCAAAGTAGACAAGAAAACAATGACTGCAGAGCCACATTGCCTGAAATTGAATCTCAGCTTCGTTACCAAGTTGCTTAACTGCCTGTGCACCATTTTCCTCACCTGTATACTGGAATAAAGCAACAGTACTTATCTTTAGGGTTACAGTGATGAGTAAGTGTATTAATAATAGACATAAAACACTTAGAATGGTGCCAGGACTACAGAAGGCACATAGGAATGGTGAGACATTATGTTGGTATCATTGTTTTTTTACTATTATCTACCGTCTACAATCACCTGTGGGCACACATGGTACAACTAGAAGAGGGAGGTTAGGAGCTGGATGTAGATCAGTGCGGGCTGCTGCATGGATGTATCTGTATTTTTAACAGACAGGTTACAATCTGAATGAGTGTTCTCCTAGGAATAAGTGTCGTTTCACTAGGATTGATAATGTCCCTAGGGAGGCAGTACCCTGACTCCAGCATGTGACATGGTTAAATCCGTTTTGGAATTGCTTTTTTTTAAGCCAGTGGATGAACCACAAAACTAAAACCCCTCAGTAACTTTCACTATTTGAACATCTATCTCACTCTTAACTTCTAAGAACCAAGTTGATCAAAGGGCTTCCATTTCACTGCATGATACTTCAATTTTTAACTCTTTTCTGCAGTTATGAATACAACTTAGGCACTCCATGTTGAAATGCAATATATAAATACATATATATGTAAATATATATATATATATATATATTTAAAACCATATATATGGTTTAAGAGGTTACCTTAAGGGTATCTGTATTTTTTAAATTACAATAGTCATATTTTAATTTATGGATTTGGTGAAGAAATTATATTAGTACATATTATTTTTCAAGTACAATCACCGGCATTGAAATCTACCATAAGCCTGAGGGTGTTGGGATGAGCTCTCCAGGTTGATAAACGCTGGCCCTATAATGACACCGGCAATGAAATCTATGAGGAAAAAAAAGAAAAGGTTAAATTAAATTAATAAAATAGGATATATATTTAAAAAACAAAACTAAAATTCAAGAAGACCCTAGCTCTTTGTTGGTAATTTTAAAGCACACTCTAAAGATGCCATTATATTCTATGAGACTACATGTAATTCTGTTATACAGATGGGAGAAACCAATTAAATGTGAAGTCTTATGTAGCTTTAAATTTTGTTTTCTAAGATAGAAAATTTGCACTGTTTTAGTCACAATACAGATTGTTTTAGTCACAAAAAAAGTGCCTGAATGCACCTCACAGAAACTGATATATCATTTAACCCTATGTATAAGACAGAAGTCTCTATCTCACATAATATTCGAGAAATTTCTGAGTGCTGACCGACATTGCAATGCTGCCCCTAAAATTTGCCAAGTGACAGTGAAACAATCCTCATTATTAATTTCCATATGGTCAAAACAACAATAAATATGCTCCAGGATTAACCATCAGATTCTTTAACTCTTTTTGTGTTTGTAAACATGTACAGGGTTAAACATAAAGAAAGACAGACATTAAGAAATACTACAGACATGACTCACAGGCAGATCTTTGCAGATACGCACACCTATTTTATGGGAAAATGTGACTTTTCAATGGTGGGAAAAATTATTTTTTTCTAATAAGTGGTACTTCATTAGTTAGATTAAGAAAGAAAGAAAAGAAACCAGCATGAAAGCCCATTTAATGTGTAAGAGAAAAAAAGAGATAAAACATGGAAGCTGTCAACGCATTTATTTCTGTGACTTACATGGGCACACAAAAGTTAAGTGTGTCTTCATAGTATTTGCCCTCAGGACAGTTGCAGCCTTCTGCACAGTCATCCTTACACTGTTCCAGGGACGAGAGAGAAATGCAGGAGCGGTGACAAAAAGAGGAGCAGTGATGGTACAGCATGCCTTTCTGGCACACCACCCCTGAGAACACAGGAGTGCCAGTTAAGAGAGATTTCCACAGAGTAGAGGAACATTTTATGCTGGATTATAGGTCTAAGATAGATAGATACAAATCATGAGAAAGAAAAATATCCCACATCAACAAACCTAGAACATTACAGAATCCTGTAACAGAAGTTAATTAAACAGAAATAATACAGAGAAATAAAATTTCTATTTTGAAATAGTGCTAAGTGTGACATTCCATTACATTCTTCAATAACCTGTACCATAATTTTTTAAATTACTTAAGGTATTTTATATGTGTAAATAAACATCCTGCCCTCACTTTTTAAATGTGTTTACTGCTATGCAGACATTATCTTCTTTATGGCATTATTTAAGCGTAAGTAAACTTTATTCTTCTACAAATAAGACAAAATATGACTTTATTGATCCGTACTCAGCTCTTATTTTTTGCCTTCTTAGTCATGTTTATACATTTTTCTGACTTAACTGATTACAGTAGGCAAACTAAAACACCCAGAAATTACTGGAAAAAAAGACAACCAACATTATGTTAAATGTATAAGTGATATTGTGAGGAAAAAAAAGGGAGGTGGGGATAGATGCCAGAAGTGAAGACAGAAATAAAACCCAGCTATTTCAATAGAGGAAAGGAAGATCTACCTGTTGGACCTTGGATTTAACTTATATGGTAATGGAAAACGAAACTTGGTCTTCTATAAGGCAAGGAATTGAGAGACCCTTTACTTGGACCCTCAAAAACGCTCCATCCTCAGTGGCAAAGATGGACTATAGCAGAGGGTAGCAAACTTTCTGGTAAATAGTTTTATCTTTGCAGGACATACAGACCCTGTCACAATCACTCACCTCTGCCCTTGTTGCTCAAAAGCAGCCTTCGACAATATGTAAACAAATGGGCAATAAATTTCATTTACAAAAACACAGGACACCCAAAGGTGTAGTTTGCCAACTCCTGGACTAGAAAAAAATCTACCCATACTAGAGAAAGATGTTAGAAAAGCCTCTCTAATTATGTGGGTTCTGTGATTAAATAAAATATCCTCTGAAAAATCAAAATCCTAGATTTACAGCCTGCACATGTTTGCTATATGGATTTACATTACTTTTACATTTACATTATGATTGTGTTAGAAACCCCAAGCTGGGAAATTAACACCAAAATTGGCCAGTGAGCCCTCTGGAGTGATAGGAAAAATCTTTGCAAAATCACTGAGGGGTAGAGAGGTAGAGAGAGTGAAGTTCTTGAAGCCCAGGCCATAGAGGATTCTAATGGAGGATCAGTGAAATCCCTTATAAACATTAGCTCATAACAAAACTCTAGAACACATCAGGAAAGAAAGCAATCTGCTATGAATGAGAACAGCAGACACCATAACCATGAGAACTAAGCCCGCAGACCTTGAGATAATACTTGGCTGTTGTATAACTTGCCTATTTAACTATAAATCAGCTGTGTCACTATAACACATAATGCTTTTCCATACTTTCCAATATTTAGATATGACATTTCTAGAATTTTTTTCAAGTTTTTCAAATTACTTCTGTTACATATTTCAAACCACACAGTTACACTCTTAAGTTTGCTTATAAGAAAAATAGTCAAAAGTTATGGATCACATCCAACATATCCCCGATTTTAAGAAACAAAGGACTTCATGTGTTTTTCATGTTTGTCCATTATAATATTTCAAATAATTTCAGAAATATTGAGCTTTCTTTTTAAAAGAAATGTAAGCAGTAATTACGAGTGCAAAAAATCTCTCAAGTGTTCTCGGGTTTATGTATCTGTGCTCTCACCATCATACTCACCACAGAATGAGACATGAGCTCTAAAATCAATGGTAACACCACGCTGGCTGCAGAGGTAGGCATAGTGCGCAAGAGCATTGCACAGGCAGGGACTCCCACACTTGCAGGCATCATGACGGCAGAGCTGATAGTACAGCCCAGGGCTAACATAGAAGTGGCAGGGAGCAAAGAGCTCCTGGTGGATGACATCACAGTGTGCTGCGTATCCAACTAACAGACAAAGCACCCCATTAGCACCTCATTTACGAGTCCAGATCTTAATCCTACATATCAAGTTCCAGAACTATCTAAGCATCTTGCTTTCCTAGAAATACACTGTATTGCTTTTAATAAAAGCCAATATTTTCAACTTACACTGATTTTTGCTTGTTTGTTTTTACTTTGGGTAATATTAGTGATGGCAGTTAATCTATAATAACATGTTAGCAAAAAAAAAAGTGTTGGGTTTTATCCGAATCAAAATGAGTAACAGCTGGAAGGACCTCAATCATCCCATCATGCCTGGGGATGATCTTAGGAAATCACCCCAATTCTACTCTAAACCAATTGGTGACTAGCGGGATCCTTATCTCCAGGCATCCACACACAAAAATGCTGCCAGATTGTGGAGGTTATGGCAACTCCCTGGAATACACAATTATCCGGGTCGTTGGGAATTATCTCATTCCAATGGTGTCTCTGAGGTGAATGGTAATGCGGCAGATGCCACAGAGTCACTGCACATAAGGTCTGCACAAGGCACAATGCACAGTGTTTGATAAATGAATCCATAAATGCATCAGTGTGAATAAATGAATAATGGATAGAAATTAGGGATTGGAACATATGCTGAAGGCCATGAGAAATAACTACCAAGCCTTTTGGTGTGTGTGTAATCACTCCCTGAAATTTGTTGACCTTTCCCTAGACAATAACTGATCAGATACAATTCTTTATGGGAAATAAAGTTTGACAAAACAATCCAAAGCCCACCTTTATGAAAAAGGCTATGTGATTTTTTTAATGTAGTAGACATAGGTTTCATGGATTTCCTCACAGCTAAAACTAATCAATCTTGGAGTTGTCATTGTCTTTAGGAGACCATATGAGCTGCCAGAGATCAGGATGTTTTCACTACTAAGGAATTATACTGAACTTATTTTGGTGAGTACTTTAATTATATTTATTTTTGATAAGGAAACACATGCTAGTTATCTGAATATTATATTTTTGCATTGTTCTGCATATGTATATGAAAACAAATGACTTAGGCTCTAACAACATACTCTTGGCATGCATATTTCCAAATTCCCAGGAGTTCCAAAGCAAAGCAATATATCAGTGGGGCTTTTATTGTGTGCCCTAAGGATATGTAGATCAAAAAATACTTGTACTGGGCTGCCGAGTGGCGCGGTGGTTGAGCGCTGGTTTGGGAAGCCAGAGGTCCTGGTTCAGGTCCCACATATGAGGGCCAGTGACACTGCCCTCAAAAACAAAACAAAACAAAAATACTTGTACTGGCATTAAGTTAAAGGGTGACTGAATAAGATGCTTGTGAAAAAAAATCTTTTGGAATCTACATCAGAGTTAATGACTATTATCTATTTATTTTCCTTTCTTTGGGAATTTTTCTGAATTAGGTTATTTGAGATTATAAAAAGAAAAGTAGTTCATGGCAAATATAAAGAAAGATAATATCTAAAATATATATCAGAGAAGACATAAGATATAGGGATAAAGGTGATTTTATAGATATAGATGATATAGATTAAATACAGATACAGATATAGATAGAGATAGATATAGATATAGATATAGATATAGATATAGATATAGATTGATACAGATCGATATATTACATGTAATAAAAGAGGTAATTAAAGAAAAGACCTGAGGAAGGTGAATTCATCAGTTGGGCTCCATTCCAACTTTTACATGTTATTAAAAAATTAAAAATAAATTTGCTGCACTATCAGGAGGGAACTGAGAAAGTTAGAAACAAACATAGCAAACTAATTGAAAGAGAAGGAGTAAATCTATTAATAGAAGGTTAAGGACAGAATGGGGGAAAGTAGTATTACATGGGAGTGAGATAAAGGTATTGAATCATAGAGACCAAAAGAGTTTAGTCTAGTCCTCTTAGTATAGATAGAAAAAATGACTAAAGAGGTTAACACACTTCTTCAAGTTTAGAAGTTGGCTTAAATAAAAAGCACTAAAAGTAGCATTATCTTATATTTTTTCAGCACACCAAAACTGTAAGTTCATAATAAGGACCATGTAATAATGAACGGAATCCTCCCAAACAACTACTACAAAATCCAGAAATTGTACTGGCTTCTCATGGATACTTAACCAATATTAATAATGTAATTTTTTTAATAACCTACATAAAAACAGTAAACTAGACAAAATAATTAAAGAAACAAATTTAAAAACAAATTTTTCTACTTAAGCATGCACACTTTTTTCACAAAGTTATTTTACAAAATAATAATAATATGTCTTCTTTTATTGAGCAGTGAAATAGTTTTTCACATGGTTTGCTGTGGATTTAGTAAAAAAAGAAAACAAAAAACAGTTAAAAATTCTTGACATGTGAGTTGCAACGTCATTGCAAATTGCAACTGTGGAGCACGACCATCTCAAATTGTTGCACACTTGATGGCACAAAGATTCTTTGGATCACTGCATCCTATTTACGAAAACATAATATATTCTATGAGTAGGAACTCATAATGTGATAGTAATAAACAGGAGAAGCCACATGAGCTGTGATACTATGGAACTGAAGTCAAACAGCCAAAGGCTATAACAGCGCATTATTAGAGCTTTTCCAGAGATTTTTCTTTAGTATTCAAATAATAACTCTCCAACATGCTAGCCCACATCTGGGAAGAATTTAGGGATTTCTAAACACCTAAAATAAGTAAATTCATGAATACAAAGTAGTAAATAAACTGTCAGTTCTTTTTTTAAAACAACCTACATTACATGACGAGGCATATGTAAAGGCATAATATTAAACAAAAATACATAAGGAATGGCATCTATTTTATCATAATGAAGAAAATCAGAATTCAAAATCACTAATTTTAAGAGATTGCAGTAATACGTAGACCTTTCACCTAAGTCACAAGCAGAAAGGAAGACTTACTGTTTTGTTGATTAATGTTACAGGGGTCCACCATAGGGACATGAACAGGAGCGAAACAAGTGGAGGAAACTCTCCAAGCATTTGCATGAAGCTGTGGTGTACCTTCTATCATGCCTGATGGAGAGCTAGGAAGCAAAGATAATATTCATCTTAGTTTCTCCCATTCCTTTCATTTGTTCATAGTCTTTAATAATGAAACAAAGAAAATACTATTTTTTAAAAAATACAGAGTCATCTTAGGGCTTGAAATGTTCTATTAATTTTTTTAAGTATACATGGTATAAGCTTCCTCTTGTAATTTTACAATGTGTCAAATTGCAGACATGCATAGTTCTATTTAATAATCATCTTAGCCTTGTGAAGAAAACATCATTATCCTTATTTAAAGAGAAAGCAAAGCAGAAGCTCAGATAAATATTAACTTTAACTCAGCTGATCAGTGTCAGAGCCAAGATTCAAATCCAGTTTGTATCAATTTAATGAAACATTACACAACCAAAATATTAATCTTTGTGTAGTTTACAGTGCATGCAAAGAGGAAGAGGTAGGTAGCTCATGTAATACTTTTCAGGGTAAAGAGAAATGTCTCAAAGAATAAAGTCTACAATTTTGGTTGAATATTTCAATTTCCATTATGAGGCTTAAAATACTGAGTGTCATAGTGAAGTTGGGCAAACAAACCAAATGAAAATTGAGGGAAAACTGTACAAAAGACACCCTTCATCCAAGTTTCCTTACTTCTTCAGTTCCTTCAGCAAACCAAATTGGATGAAAAATATCTACTCTTCTGAAGTCAGCCTTATAAACCACAACCATGTTTAATAGCCAAACACTAAAATGCCCACTCCAGCAGCCATCAAGATTTATTAAAGCATCAGCTAATATTTAGTGGGAATTGATATTAAACACTGTGCCAGACACCATCAAAACTACTTAGAGGGCCGGCTGAGTGGCTTAGTTGGTTAAGAGCTCGCTCAAGAGTGTGAGCTGAGTTCTGAGCAACAGCAGTTTGATGCCCAGCCTGAGCTGAGCTGCTGCTGAGCTGTCAACAGGCTGCAGGATGGCTCAGCTTAAAAAAAAAAAAAAAAAAAAAATACTACTTAGAGAATCAGGGGCCAGCTGAGTGGTTTGTTGGTTGAGTTGGCTTGGCAACTGTAATTGAATATATAGATAGTCACGGGATGTGGATTATACGGTGGAAGGGAGTCACAGGAATTGTAATAGATAGTATGATATGGGGGGAGGAATGGGGGAGAATTGGGGGAGGGGTGTTGTCAGTTTGAGGGGTAAAAAGTAGAACTATTGCACTGTGTTGTATACCTGAAGCTAATTAAAATAAAATTTAAAAAAATTAAAATGAATATTAAATATCTTTTGCAAGAGTCAATACCATATAGAATAAGTTTTCCACTTAGGATCACTGCCCAATGTGCTCCTCACTTTTGAGTGGATAATTAAATAATAATTTTGTATTCATCCTTAAAAAAAAAAAAAAAAAGAGTTGGCTTGGGAGCTCTAGCTCTGAGCAGCAGGGATCACAGTTCAGATCCCACAATGGTCAGTGACGCTGCATCCTCTATAGCTAAGATGGTGAACAACAGCTCGACTTCGAATTAGACTGCCGTGAGTCGTGGGTGACGGCGTAAGCTGCAGTGGGACCGCAATGGGCTGCTGTAAGCTACTATGAGTGGCCGGTAGCCAGTGTGAGAGTCCGGCAGCTGCCATGAGCAGCCGTCCAATGGCCGGTGACTGATTTGCCTCACCAGGGAAGGGCACAATGCTAATACTAACATGGGCCAGTGAAGCGATGTCCTCCACATCTAGATTGAAGAACAAAAGGACAGCAATTTGTCTGTTCCCCGATTCCCCAACACTGTTCTCTCTCCAAATTCCCCAATAAAAATAAAATAAAAAAATAACTACTTAGCGCATCAGATTATACTATTGGGTTGTTGGAAAAGTCATGACATATTTTTTCTATGTTTTTCATTGCAAAAATGTGTCTAACTTTTCCAACAACACAACAGGTCTCCTATAGACCAAGCACAACTTGACTAACACAAGCCCTTAACTCCATTAATTGCTACAACATCGCTAAATGATAGAGTAGGCTTTATCTCAGCTCTCTATGGTGTCCTAATAAATTAACTACTTTAGTTACTATTTAGCTCAGTCACCATAAACTACATGGAATTTCTCACCACATGGCTGAAAGGTGTAAAAAAAGGAGCTGCACAAGCCATTCTACAATGCCCATCCCTTGTCCCCACCCTTTCCATCCTTTTCCTATTTCTCAAAATTAAACCACTCTAGAACTGTAAAGAATTATAACCAACACCGAATCCAAAAATCTCACTTTGTTCAATTGAGAACACTGAAACTCAAAGTGCTGTATTATGGCACTAGCCCTTCTCATTTTTTTCCCTCTCTTTCCCTCTTCATTCCTACAAAGGATAACAAAATAGGTCAAGGTGATGGGTGTAGTCAGGGTTCCCAGGAGGCACTGACTCAGAGCTTGGCTCTCTTATTTCATTTACTTTACTTAAAACAGTAAATACAAAATTTTTTTTTTTAAATCAGGAGTAAAATGTAGACCCATTTATTTATTGCATTTCATTTTATAAACTAACCGTTTGGCTCAACATACTTAACATATTATAACAAGGCATGCAAAATAAATTTTCAAATAGTTAATATTTCGCATTGCACCCTATAGTTGCAGATTCTCATTGGCCTTTGTGAAGTAGTTTTAACTGCTTATGCTGGAAAGCCAAATAATGTTAGAAAGTTATCTCCAACTCTGAAATATTATCCTGCACTGTTATCATGCCTGAATGTTTATGTGTGGAGGAGACTGGTGCCTTAGGAAGAGGCAGACAGATCTGCCATCTGTTAAACACTGACTGCTAACCGATTCTGATAAACAAGGAAGAGAAGGAAGGCTTAACGTCTGTTTTGCACATCTTAGCCAAGCCACTTAATATAGTTTCTTTTCACTATTGTGATAAAAGTACCGATATTCTGACCTATAAATAAATGAAATAAACAAACCAAAAAAAACCTAAATAACCTAAAAACAAATTAATCACACAGGAGAAAAGATAAATGAAATTTTGTTTTGAAATTAAAATTTGTAAATATGCCAGTTTTCCTTGCCCATCCTAATTCTCTTTCTGGTGTGTCACTAAAAGTCCTGCCTCTGTTCAGTTCAACTATCAACTGCACATAATGTTCTATGCTAGTTCCTAAGACTACAAGCATCAAAGATGTGATGCTTATTCTCAAAGGCTTCATTGTTTTAAGTGAAAACCAGACAGATAAATAATGAAGTTCCAGGGCCAGCCAAGTGGCGTGGTGGTTAAGCGCTGGCTTGGGAAGCCAGCGGCCCTGGTTCGGTCCCACATATGAGGGCCAGTGACACTGCCCTCAAAAAAAAAAATAATAATAATGAAGTTCCATAGATAACAGAGTCAAAATTAAGTTTGGTATGATATGAACTCACTTGTTGAAGTAAATAATGTCTCAGTTGGGTTGAACTATAAATAGGATTGCACGAAAAAGATTAGGAGGCAGAGAGAACCCCAAGCAGGAGAAACACACAGAAGTAGTTGTCATCCCCTCTTGGTCTGCAATACAAACTCCGCAAGGATGGATCCACATCATACTGTTTAAATTGCCCCGCCATGCTTAGTATAATAACAGGTACTCAAAGCATTCACACTAAATTATACACTGTATTTTTACATGTAGGTGAAAGTGCTTTGTCAATACAAGGGGCACACATGTATTTTATTGCTTTTCTTCTAATAAAACACGAAGTTTCACAAATTCCAGCGAACTCAGATACCAAAACGTTACTTTAGAGGTATCATTCATACTAAAGATATCAATATTTTTTAGGTATAATTTACTATCATTAATACCAAATAACATTAATATTTTTAAAAATACTGTTAAGCTTGATAGGAGGCAGGAGAAAGAATGCCAAATAGTTACTCTGTGGTTAGCCCACAGGCTCTGAATCATGCCCCCTACATGCAAAGCCCAGTTCCACTGTATTTGAATAAGTGACTTTGAGCTATTTATTTGCCACTTTGAGGGCGTCAGTTCATTTTCTTATCTATAAAACAGAGACACTAATCACAGGAGTTGTTACAAAATTTAAATATAAGGATCCAAGTGAAGCTCGTGGAACAGTGATGATGAAGCTGTATTATTCAACATTTTTAATGAAAGAATTTATATTCTCTAAATTACTAGCCCTTAAATCATGTTAGCTGTACCAAAATCATACTTACAGGAAATCATCCCTTATGTTCCCATTAAATGTGCCACACAGACCTAATGTTCTCCTTTTCCATGCACTGGTGAGCTGAATATAAATTCTTTCCCCATCTATAGCAAACAGAATCTTTAAACCAAATGTGGTTTTTATAAGAATAAATAAGGATGACAGGGTTTGAATTTCAACAATTCCTGCAGGAAAAGAACATACATAAATCAGATTTGAGATTCAGAGGCAATGTTCCGAAATGCTATTACAACATGCAACACCAGGGTTCTTCTAAGCCTGGGACTCGGGGAGGCAGCTTTTCAGTTCCTGCCCCAGGGTTTCGGAGCCAATTTTTGCCATTTTGTACCTGCTTTCTTTCCTCCCATTTCCCTTCTGTCCCTCCTTTCTGAGTGTTAAGTAGATAGTTTTGATAGATTCTCAGGTTAGCATCTAATTTTAGTTGGCAAACATCTCATGGGAGGGAGGACAATCCTTTGATCCTTCAAAGCTGATCTCTTTTCCTTAGTGTGTGTGTGTGTGTGTGTGTGTGTGTGTGTGTGTGTGTGTGAATTTTCCCTAAAACTGGTCATGATTCAATAAGGAAGTGGCCCTTCCCTCAAAAATTCCCCATTCCCGCTAGGCTGTCAGCAAATGGCAGAGCACAACCATTTTATGAGACACCTTTGGAGACAAGAAACTTGTGTTCAAGACTGAACAGATGACTTTCACCACCAGAAGAGTTGCTCCTGTAGTTCTATCACAATTTTTGCAATGATTTGGTCACCAAACCCAGAAATCTGAGAATCATTCTTTGATCACTTCATTCCCCTGTTGCCTGCCCTTCCCCAGTACGATCCATCACCAAGTTCAAACCATTTTTTTCTAAATAATTTTCAGTCTGTCTTCTTTCCATCTCTATTGTCACTGCTTTAGATCAGTCCCTCCTTATTTCTTGCAAGCACTACTTTAATAACATCCTAACTATTCTCCATGTTTCCTATTTAATATCTCAAAGCCACTTCCATAGTGTTCTACCAAAAAAAGAAAGTTTTATCAGTCTTCTCATTAAAACTCATTATTTGGTTGAACCAAATGAGACTGTTGTCTTTGTACATAAAAATGGTAAAATATGATAATTTCATATCAAGTTCAACTTCCTTAGCATGATAATGATAACATGGCCATGTAATTTCTAATACAAATTGGGACATTTCTGAGAGCAAAAGACAATGTTAAGAATAACTACACTGGAACACAAACATGAACAGGGCCTGTCCCAGGTAAATCACAACATAGATGCCCTGTATCTAAGGCCTTTCCCAGTCTCATCCCTACCTACTTCCCTATTCTCATCTCCATTTACCCTCTTCAGGCTTTAGCAATGCCAAATGAGCTATAGTTCCCCCTAAACATACTGCAGAGTTCTACACCTCTTTACTATACATGGAACACTTTCACCCTCTTATTCCAACAGCCCTCAGTTATAAATGCTCAGTGAGACAGCACCTCCTTCAGAAAACCTTCCTGACCTTAGTTAGCTGCACAACCCTCCCAAGGCGGACAGAGCTGCGCTCAGTTAGATCCCCAAAGGACCTATGCATATCTTTGGGTTTATCGTATTTTAAGTAAGCAGCTGTTAGTGTGTGCCTCTCCCCTTCCAAACTTGGGCCACTTGAGGTAAACACTAGGTCTCATAAACATGGTGGTCTCCACTATGTCTGGCTGAGAAACTTGCAACATATAGACCCTCAAATGTTAGGATAATCAGCTAATGGAAGAAGATTCCATGTAGGTTGTTTTGTTGTTGTTTTAATGTAAGGAAAGTACACCATTAGCATTGCTTCTTACCATTCAGATTGAAGCCTTGGTTAGGACTGGTAAAAATTTGTCCTCCCCTATTAATGGTCACTTGTTTGTTCAAATCATCCTCCAGAATTAGACTTATAGACTGAAGGCAGACCAAGCCAAGATTCTGCATAAAAATCAAATTATCAATTAAAGAAATGAGAAGGATAAAGAGACACAGAAAGAGACAGGGGCCATGGGAGAGAAAAACAGGAGAAGGTGAGGGAATCAAAGAAGACAATTAAGGAGAGAGTGCACATAAATAAGAATTTCCGGCACCGGGGGTGCCAAAAAAATGTATATTCATGACTTGTATTCATCTTTTGTTATCGGTATATATTGAGTATTCCAATTTTAATACAGTTTTTCCTTTCTTAAAATATCTATACATTTTTGGCACCCTCTTTAATTTATATAGAAGGCTTAAGCATAAATAATAAATTAGTATTCACATAATCTATCTTATGTGGCCCCATTGCTAATACAATATATCTTTATGTAGTACATTATATATAACATGTATATACATGTATTTTACACAGAACATTAAATGAAATTGTTTTCAACAAAGTACCAATAATTATATTTTTCATAGCATATAGTTAAAGTGCCTCGCTAAATCATTTAAGTAGTATATGAGACATAAATAAATTAAGAAAGAAAAAAACAAAAAGAATTAGGATTCTATGTAGAAAGTTTATTCAGACTCTGATATATGTATTACAAAGAAAAAAATGTCAAACTGGACAAAAAGTCAATAAGTAGTTCAGAATTTTTGTTGGAAATAACCATTTCATACTGGAAAAAAAACAAAAAATTAAAGATACCTGAAAAGTTTTGGCTGCCTAATTTAGAGAGATGAGAGATCTGGGAGCTTTTATTTACAAATTATTGATATTTTTATTTGAAGAAAAGATCTAAAATAAGTATTTTAGTATTCTAAGAAATTTATCCTATCTTTTAGAACAATGTGAAACCTATTTAATCCTGTCAAAAATCATCTCTTTAAAATAGTGCTTTTTGAAGTAACCAAAAACTTAGGACCATTGTGTAATCATGCATGAAATGTTCCAAAAACTATACATACAAATAATATTTTTTAAGAAAGAAACTGCAGTTAAGTATATAGTATTTAAGACATATATTTGTTCTCATATTTTAATATTTCTACAATTAGGATGCATCATATAATCAATAGTACAACAGATTAATTATCAATATTTTTTTTCTTTGTAGTATATAGGATAATGATGCATCTAACCATCAATGGTGCCTTATTTTTGAAGAAAATAACTATATCTATTCGTGTTACCATTCTTAACCAATATGTGAACTTTGAGTCAAAAAAAAAAAAAAAAAAAAACAACAAGCATTCCTCCGGCCATTTTGAGATATTCTTACCTGCTCACAGTGAGCTTTCTGCAAAGTAAGTGTGAATTTATCTTGTCCAGTTCCTTTCACAAGAATGTATTGGCACATTCCAATAAAAGAATAATGTCGACCATCAAAAGTTGTAAAATGAGAATCACCTACAACGGAGCATTGAACTAACAACAAAAATAAAATGAAAATGAGGAGGAGAGAAGGAGAAGGAGGAGGGAGAAATTCTTCATTCTTAAAAAGCAGGACGTTAACATAGGGTAAATAATCATGCATCAAAAAGTATAACTAGGGCCAGCCAAGTGGTGCGGTGGTTAAGAGCTGGCTTGGGAAGCCGGCGGCCCCAGTTCAGACCCCACATATGAGGGCCAGTGACACTGTCCTCAAAAAAAAAAAATTTAAAAAAAAGAATAACTAAAATGCTTTAAATGTATTAGTTTGACAAACTTCCTAAACTATGTTATTCAATTTAATTTAAAGTTTACTAAATGATAGCTCTTCCACATGTTTTTGGTTTTATAATACTTTCACTAATTTAATATTCTTTTTACTAAATGTGCTGCTGAATATTATCATTTATTCAATTTTTCCATTTACCCTCTGAATATCTATGCTTATAGATCATTACATTTCTTATTATATATAAGGTGACCTCATAAAACATAGTACTATCTTCCTCCTCAACTTCAAAAAAATTGAGACAGTTTCTTTAAAAACATTTTAAAAGATTACCTGGACAGTCATGCTCAGTGCAGTTCCAAATTCCACCAATACATACACTAAATAAAATGACAAAAATATTAATCTACTAGTATAGATTGTTTGCATCAATTTATTGATTAATGCACCAAAATATATCATATTTATAGTTTCAAAATAATCTGACTCAAAACATATCTCTCTCTGCACAAGTTCAATTAACTGCTAAACTTGGTTGGTCAGCACTTAAATTACATATTGTGTAATACTTAAAAATCACTTAAGATACTACAAAGGGAGTACTAAGCAAACAGAGAACTTCTGGGTTTTTTTCTTTCTCTCATTACTTAAACTAAAATGGTCACACACACAAAAACAGTATTTTCCTATTATGCATAAAGAGTTAAAAAAATTAACTCGTCTACTATAAATTGAGAAAATTGGTTTGAGGATTATCAGACATTAAAGAAAGAAAAGGTGTCTTCTTATATAAGATAAATTCTACCATCAAAAAGATAACAGTTTTGGAGGACAGAAGCAGCTTGTGAAAGGCAGAAACTCAAATCAGCATCTGAGAATAGGCTCAGTTATTCAATTGCATTTCCATTATATACATTAATACCAAAGGGGAAAGAGCCTAAAGACATTAGATCGCTCTTTCTTTTTATGACTGCCCTAGAGGAATGAATGCTTGCCTACACTCATGTAAGCTAATTTAATAAGAAATTCTAAACGTCTCAGTTCATGGCCAAAAATTGGCAGCCAATTATGGAGAGTCAGTTTTTCAAGCATTCAGTAGAGACAGTCAAGAGCACCATCAAGTTCTAAGAGAGTTCTATGTGCAAATTAGTGGTTACAGATAATAAGAAAATGCAACAGACTCTTTACATGGGCAAAGATTTTATGGAATTACCAAGGAAAGTGAGAAGAATTACATCATGAAAGAAGATATAGATCCCCCCCACCCCACTCTACACACTGTAAATAAAATGCAAACTGTGTCTTGGAATTTTGGGAAGAAAATCAGTAATAAGTATATTCTTTAAAACCATGTCATTGTGAAGTTGTCAACTAGCCAGGGATCCAGAAACAACTGGCTGTGCATTGATTACATACCATTCAGTACATTCTTGTTCAATTTTTGAACCAACTGAATACGCTAATCCATGAAAACTACATGGGCAATTTTCCAAGAGGATGCACGTTCCATTTTCCATTATGAGGCCTAGTTAAGAAAAATATGTATCAAATTTCAAAAGAAATAATAAAGGTTGTATTTTTTAAATATAATAATTCAAGCAACTTTATTGAACACTAGCATATATTAGGTAATCAAATACAAATTTCTTTACTTTCAAGGCGGTTACCAACCTATATGTGGTGTTTTAAGGCACAGTGAAAATCCTACTTAGAGTTTTGGTTCCGGAGTCAGGATGTAGGATTCAAATTCTGCTTTGCCATTATTTTTACCTTTTTAAGTTTAATGATATATAATAGCAGCTACCTTATAAATGTCTATTTCAGTGGTTTTCAACTTTTCTTATCTCATGACTTGCCATTAAAAACTCAAGATTCGCCAGACAGAATCAAGGCTACTAGACATTGTTTCCTTGCTTTTGAAGGAAGAAGGGAGGAAGGGAGGGAGAAAATATATTCTTGGTTTAATCTCTGTTCATCTCAAAATGAGAGATTTATTTACACTATCATCACACATATAATAAACAGCCAGCCAGTGCTACTCAAAGGGCAAATACAATGGAACTGTGTTTGTTAATTCTCTCTAATGACTGAAGGTGGTTGAGCCACGATATAAATCAGCTATGTTACTAAGCATACTGTTTCATTCAGCTGACCTTTTTTCTGAGTAGTCTTTCTAAATGAAGAAAGCATTGACTTATATTCTGGTGCAAACTCCTTATCTCAACATTGACTGGTAGCAAACAATTCAGGCCTGGCACTGGTCCCAAAATCCCACTTAGAGTAGCAGTGAGGGAGCAATGGATTGAGGTCAACATATCTGATTCCAGGTACTCCTCACTTATATAAACTATATGACAGTGGTAAAATCACTTAACATCTCTGGGATTCTTTTTTTTTTTTTTAATCTGTAAAAATAAAAAGGTTTGAGTGAATCCTCAATGTTCTTTAAAAAGATCTATTGGTATAGAAGTCATTCCTAATTTAAATCCCACCTGTCTCATTTGCTATATTACTTCTAATTTCAAATACTAAAACTACATCAAGACTAAAATCTTGTGCTACCAACATGCGAAAGCTTTTTTTTCAAAATTGCTTTCATAAATTATTAAATATCTTTAAATATGCAACAGAAAAAAAAAGATTTGCACGGGTAACTTCAAGACTCCAGATTCCAAATTTCTGGGGAAATTTACAAAGCAATAAGCTCTTTTCTTACAGAAAAGCAGCCCAAAATAAAAACGAAATCCTACAAGGGTAGAAAATTGCAACAGCCCTAATAAATGCCATGGGAGAGGATGTGGCAACGTAATTCTCAAGTCACAGGATGCTAATTTCCATGCATGCAGACATGATTACCTTCACGAAACACTTACCATCTGGACAGTAACATCCATCAAGACATTGGAGATTGCTCCCAAGACACTGTCTGTCAAATGTGCAGGTAGGTGGGCAACAGCTGATACAATCCCGGTGGACAAAGCTATCATCACATTTATCAGCTGAAATGGGCAAACAGGGGGCCTGTAAGTCAACTCTAATCATCTCTTTTTTTAAAAAAAAGTTAGTCTTTCAAAAAGTTTGCAAGTTTACCAATGTTACTGCATCAATAACAAATCCTTGCAGTCCATCAGTTTTGAGATCTAGGCTAAGCCTAAAATTAACCAAAGTACACAGGGCATAGAAAATAAGGAAACATACTGCATGCTGGGAAGTCATCTCTCCAGCCTTGGATAGGGTAGCCAGCATGGGAACAGGCTCTAGCATACTCAGTGGCTGCTCGACAGTAGGTGTCATCATCATCAGTTCTAGAAAGTGGAAAGACAGAGCCAGAATCACACCGAAAGTACTGACAGAATCTATTCCTTTGAGCTGCTGATCCCTACAAATGGTGAGTATATGGTGAATACTCCACTATTACCCAATGTCTGCATATATACAGTATAATGTATTATGTACAATAATGCAGAAAATAAATCAATATGTGATCTCAGCTGAAAAGGCCTAGGTAAATGGTCTTCAGCAAAGTCTGTCAAAAATTTGACCACTTCTTTGGGTTCAAGGGTGTGCCTATACTGAAAAAGGTTTCCATTTTATTTTATTTTTTATTTATTTTTTAGCTGAGGCATCCTGCCACCTGTTGGCAGCTCAACAGCAGCTCAGCTCGGGCTGGGCATTGAACTGCTGTTGCTCAGAGCTCAGCTCGCACTCTTGAGGGTACTCTTAACCAACTGAACCACTCGGCTGGCTCCAGAATCCTTGTATGTATTTTTAGGCTCCTACATGAAGCATCTTAGGCTTTTTAGAATTTAATAAATCCTATTATAATAGATACAATTCTATCACAACAAAAGCACCAAATATGAAAATTATTTCAAAGACACCATGCTCTTGATAGTCTATGTGCTGGAATAAAACCAATACTAATAATCTGCAGAGCTTTTGAAAGACTGAATAAACAGCATTTAACTTAAGATGCAAAAGATGTTTAATGCTGTCAAGTTTAAATTACTAACGCTAGTTACTTTTGTAATATTGCCAAGAGTAAATAATCTCTAATTATTTTCTTATAATTACCCTATAAGCTCCCCCAAAGAAATATAAGAAGTCAGCCAATTTCCAAAGTAGATTAACAATTAGTTACCCATAAAATAAGCAGGGTTTAGAATAAGATTGCGGGCTTGTTTTTCAACCCAACTCAAACTCAAAATTGAATAGTTAAATATCTTATAAGATAATGACCTTAAGAATGTTGCATTTTGTGAACCTTAGCATTTTCAGTATCTCTATTGTAAAAGCCACCCATCTCAAATTGCACTTATCCTGTGCTACTGTAATTGGAGTCATGCAGCTTATCTAGTCCAATTAACTGAGCTTGTGAAGGAAAAAGGAACTGAGCATATCAACTTCAGGAGCTCAGAAAATATTCTAAACGTCCAACCAAGAAAAACCTCTGAAAAACAGGGTAAGTTAAAATTATTGAATCCCTAGAAAGATATTAGGTTTATGATTTACCTTTAAATATGTATATTATTTCTTACAATTAATAGAGACTTTGAAAGTTCACCAAGTACTGAATATTGGTTTTCCATCCCAATGCAACTCTTATTAAAATAGCTACCATTTATTAAGTGTTTATGCTACTCTGTGGCATCACATGAAAACTCACAGCAATTGGGCAGGAAGTAATTATTCCAATTTACTGTGGGAAACACGAGCTTATTTGTCTATTTTGGATGTAAGTAAACTTCAGTAAGGAAAATGAGCATTAAGGAATAGCTGTTTTAAATCAATTGACTTTGGTGTGGCAAAATTAAAATCATTTCCTTGCTGGTAGGTTTATCATTCTTAGAAGCAGAAAGAGGTCTTCAGTTCAAGAACTGGTATTATCTAATCCTTTAAACCAACTCAGATGTCATCTCCTCTGCAGCTTACCTAGGCATCCCTGATGAGGCTAGTAGTTCTTTCCTGCACAGACACAGCACTTTGCATTTGGGACATATGTCACTGCTGGAGACCTGTTTCTGGGTCCCATTAGAACCTGAGTTCCCAGGATAGGGACCGTGTCTAAATTGTTTCTGTTTCTCCAAGGTGTGGTACTATGCTCAGAGTAGAGGCTCAGAAAATGTGTGTTGAATCAAATTCAATATACTATCATAAGCCAAGCAGGAAATGAACTTGAGTCCAGCAGAGTCACAAGCCTATTCTTATAGTATAGGTTCCTTGTGATGTAGTTCCCTAACGTAAGAAATGAAGAGTATTTCCTTTAGGAGGGAAAGAAAGTAGGTAGTTCAAGTCCTGGGTGACATATTGTGAGGAGTGATAGCTTCTCACTTCCATTTTATCAATGACAATTAATAATGCCCTTCTTTTCATATATGCCTGCTCTGCCCTCAAACTTGGCCTCTTCACTTCAAACATATCTTGTAAGGTATCAGATGATTTTAACCAGTAAAAGATGTTTCTCTATCCTGCTATTTTTATTTGCCCTGGAGAAAGCAATTAAGTTTCAAAATCCAAAGCTTAAAGATAAAAAAATTTCAAAAGATATAAATGTTTGTTTCTCAATGATGAAATTTCAGACAAACTAAGTGTGGCAGAGACTGTTTTTTTCCCAGTTCCCTCTTCTTCTTTTCAGTATTACAAACTCCAAGTTTTTGCCAGGCATTTGGCTGCCCAGCCAAAGACAACATTTCCCAGCAATCCTGGCCAAAGGTTTAAAAATTTAAAGTTCTGGCCAAAGGATTAAAAATTGGAGTATGCATGAGACTTCTAGGTCACTTTCAAAGAAAAAAAAAAAATGGCTGCCAGCCCTCTATTTCCTTTTCTCCTTTCCAAAGGGCTAAAATATGGACATGGAAGTGGTAAGCCAGTTTGGGCCATGAAATTGAGAATAATACCTCAGAAATTGAAAATAAAGCCATGGGGGATGACATAGGAATAGCATTACTGAGTTATTGAAAAACTCATGGAGTGGGCCCATGGTACAAATCCAAGACCACTTACTAGCTAGGACTTTATATGGAAGAAATATAAGCATTCAATTTAATTGAAGTCACTGATACTTTGGCAACTGTATCCTAACTAATAGACAGAGAAGGGCTTTTCAGGATCTGCCAAATGACACTTCATCTCAGCCTACCTGAGAGGCGGCTGTTAAACATAATGATAAAGACAAAGGTAAAGGGTACTGGAGAATGGCCCAAGAATGAGTCTCCATGGAATAAGAACAATTTTTAATTTCATATACATGGCTAAATAAGGACCATGAACACCTACAGGGATCCTCAAAAAAGAGACTGAATGAAAGAACAGTGATATAACAATATAGTGCTTAAAAAAAAATAAAACCAAATAGGGAACAGAATGTTGTAAAGTACAAAGTAAGGTCAATACCCGGTATTTTAGGCAGAGGGAAAGCCCTTTCAAAGAGTTAGTTCATAAATCCCTAAAATTAGAGACTATACGTATAAAGATACTGCTTTCTACTGAAAATTAACAAGTGTCTCAAATAAGCTTATGTTAATATCTGGAAAATACCATCATATTCATTATTTTTATAATAATCTCCATTTGATTAAAGCTGAGTAGTTATAAATAAGACAATTTATATTACCACAACCCTCCCTCTTTGTTCTCACCTTGATAAACTTAAACCTCTTAATAAGCTACCCAAGATGCCATTTAAGTGGTTTAACTCAACCAAAAATTAATCTGGTCTCTTAGAATAAAGTTCCCATGTATCATTTACAGTTCTTGAGGTTCTTTTTTTAGATGCAGTTTTAAAATTTTGGGGGATATTTTTGAACCTTCAAAATAGCTAATCAGGTATGCTTGGTAAATTTTGGGGAAAAAAATAGTAGAAAGAACTTGACCTCAATAATGGGCAATTTATAGTAAATTCTACACTGATGAACATATTATGATGGGTCTCAATGAATTTGTTCTCTAGAAGCCACCTAGTCTAGGTATTCTTAATCTGGAGAGAATGCAGGAAGGAGTCTGTGACCTTGGATGGGATAAATATTACACGTTTAGTTTCACGAATCTCCAGATGAAATTTAGCATTTTCTTCAATGATACATATAGGTAACACATCATGATATTTTTAGCAGTATCTGTGATTGTTACCAATATATTTCATATCTTGTTTTTTTTTTGTTTTCATTGTAACTGCAGCAAATATCTCAAAATATTATTCACACTCATCACTATGTCAAACTATAGTAGTTATTAGACATGAAATGTATATAAAACAGCACATATATCAGAAATTCATTTCCTTACAATATTGATAATTTTTCAATATAGTTTCCTTTGTAAACTTTTGTGTTTTATCATGTGTATTTCAAAACATTATTTTCAAGAAGAGTCTATAGAGACTGCTAGACTCCCAAAGGGATTAGCGGCATAAAAAATATTCAAGAATTGCTGTATTCAGTTCATGCTGCTTATACAAAACACTGAGACTGTACCTGTTCTCCAGAAAGCTTTTAATAGCTGTCAGTATAGTTTTGTTTTGTATTCCCCATTATACTTTGTGAACTGCTAGGATGGCTAAGTTACAGAAGTGGTTTTAGCTCTTCTTTTTTGGATTAAAAAAACTCTATTGCAAATTCTAATCATTTCACTTACTTGCAAAGATCATTAACACAGCTGGCAATATATAAATATGGGTCAATATATTCATGGCAGCTCAAAAAAGGAAACTGCAACAGTATCTGACACTTGAAGAAGATTGCCTGTGCAGAAAAAGATAGGAGTCACTAGAACATATTTAATAATACGAGGTGTACTCTCATTTTTTCTACTTATCTATTTAGAAGACTTTCTGTTCTTACCGGGAAATAGAAGGTAATTTCTGATTATAAATTTTAACCAACATTTTATAACTACGTATTTTTGTAATAAGCACTGCTATTATAAAACTCATTACATTCATTATTTCCGAAATAAACTTAAAATGATTCCTGTTGTAGTTACATTTCCTAAATTTAATAGTGTTTAATTCTGTAATGATTGCACTAAAAATGCTTAATGTTAAATATGTAATTAAATATGTAAATATAATATGTGTCCATTACATTAAACATGTCCATATTTTTCATATCAAATTTACCTCAAATGCTGGCATTCCACTGGAACATGGATTTGGGAAATCTGAAGGTGTGGGTACACATTTGATATTATTTGGAATTTGCACCAACCAACTATTTGCAAACACAGCAATGTCTTCTGTGTAGTCCTCTATTTCACACAAACACACACACAAAAATATGTGTAATTGTATTACTTTCCACAAAGACACAGTTTGTCGACATAAACTTCATGGTCAAAAAGTTAAACTCAATAACTTTATAGTACTTATCAATGACATTAGACTGTAACATTACTTTAGCATAATAAAATAAATTGAACAAGGTGTAAGTACCACAGAAAAGTTAACATTGTTGGAGAGAAAAGGCAAACTTCTTTGAAGTAACATGAGGAAGGATTGAAAGTGAATGGTACAACTCGCACACCAGTAATGCCCTAATTAGCCTAGAGCTTGTGCTATAGAGAAGAGAGAAATATGCATAAAACTAAGAAGCTTCAGTAAAAGTTTGGCGTGAAAATTTTCAGGAAGCCCTCCCATTATATTTGACATTAGTCAGAGCTTTTCTAGAATCGTAGTTTCATATTTGGGGTACACAACAATAAAAAAATACATATTTTTTTGATCCATTGTGGAGATTTCAGAGGAAAGTCACATAGACAATGAAAGACTGGAAAAGACATCGGGAGAAGAGATTAAGAAGTGAATTCATTCTATCTGAATATGATGAGAGTGTTTTTAAACACGCTCAGGGCAAATTGTTAAGAATCCTGACCCTATCCCAGCCTTATTCAGAGGCAAGATTCAGGAGCTGGTATCACACAGTGGATGGTGAGCACTCTGGACTCTCGGCTCCAAATCAAGTTTAAATTGTCTCAGCACCTGGCCTGAGAAGAAGTTTCATAATTAATGAAAATTAATCCTGTCTCACATTCAGACAAAGGCTGAACCTCAGATCTCAAGGACTTAGCAGAATTGAACAAGACGCCATCCCTAAGTCCCATCTAAGACAGCCTTTACATGTGAGAGTTAGGTTCTCCACAACGTAGGTTAGATAGCCACAGGCCTACCATTAGTGACAAGCTATGGCACCACTAGAATCAAAAATCTCCAGCCAAATGTTTGATGACACTATTTCAGCATCTTCAAGAGAGGAAGATAATATCTGTGTGTTACTCCCAATTGTTGGGAAGACTGTAGGAGTTCGTCTATAAAAATGTTTTGCTCTCGTAGTGTCAAACCCCAAACTGCACTGTGGCCGTGAAGACTTGCTTTTATCTGGCCCCTGCACTCCTGCATCTCCCACCCACCTCACCCCACCCCTGCCCCTCCTATATCTTCTACTCCTATTCTTGCTCAGCCTACTCCAGTCATACTGGCTTTATACAGCTCTTCACTCAAACTCATTCCCATTTTGCTTTTGTTCCTCATTTGTCCAGATCACTCCCCTCCAGTCTTCCCTCTGCTGTCTCTTGTTTCATTTAAGCATCTATTCAATATGACCTCCTCTGAGAACACTTTTCTCTCACATGGTCTAGATACAACCAAATACACACTGTTCTATCATTCTTAACCTCCTTTCCTGCCCCTTTTTAAATCATGGCTACTATTTCTGACAAAAACTATATTTTAATTTCTTTCTTGATTTATTTTGTTTTTCACTACAATACATACTACAGGAAGGGAGATAGTGGGTCGAAACTGTCCTTTTGCTGTATCCCTAGTTTAGTATCTGGAATATAGTAGGTGCTCAAAATACATTTGCTACATAAGTGAATGAATAAATAAAAGGGAGTGTGCAATATTTAGTAACTAGATTATTAGAATCCTAGAGCTTTCAAACTTGTCTGGCCAACTTCACTATCTCTGTTATTGTTGGAAAAGTTACACACTGAACTAAGCATGGACTCACTTTAATAAAAAGGGAAAAATCGATGTTCTCTTAAAGAAAATTTATAGTCATATTTCATTTAACAACATAATTTTTTAAAGTCTACAGAACAAAAAATATTTCCTAAAGGCCCAATTTTAATATTTATGCACAAATTTTAATGTGACTAAACAACCTAAGTAATCCCTTAGAGTTCGCTTTAATTCCAGCTTTTCAAACACATATTTAGCTATTTTCACTACATTGTATTAACAAACGAATCACAAAAGTTGGTTATTATGAACTTTAATCCAAATCAATTGGTGATCTGAGAGCCTGCAAAACTAAAACTAAAATATAAAATATAAATAGAGTAACTTATTGTCCATACTGGGACATTTCTGAGAATGAAAGTGAAGCACTATTAATTATTACGTTGGGAAAAATCAAGAGTAAATAAAGGTTTCTGTGCTGATTTGTAGCTAGCTATAGACATAAATTATGGAACAAGAATCTCAATTAAACAACAAATTAAAATTTTTCTATATCCACAGAAACTCTGAAAAGCCTCATTTCTTTGTGAACTCATCCCTGAAGAACGAGCAGAAATGCAGAGAGAAATGCAATTTTAATCACTGTTAAGAAATTATGCATTCAATGGCATTCAATTAAACTACCTCACTACTTTCAAAGATTTATCTAATCAGCAAAGTACAGACTGTTTCAAGAAAAATACTAGGTATCTTAAAGCGAAAGTTAAACTAGCTCATCTGTAGACGTTTTCTTGCATTATTACAGTACGGGAGAAAAGCGGAAGGCAAGTTTTAGTCACATGCCTACAAATTATTGTAAATTAGTTTGTATTGCTCTGCTTTATACTGTGCACCATATAAAATTGTGACAAAGCTGAAATCTCTCTGTAGGCTCCTACCTCGCCCATACTTTCCAGGGTTCTTTCTTGCCTTTGCCAGTTCGGCCGTAATTCAGTCCACTCGCCTCCTACAGGCTTCTTCCCTTTACAATCTGCTAACACCCTTTTACATGCTGCCCCCCTTATTTCTCTGTGAGCAACTATTTTATGTTCCAGGTTATCAAAGTCTGTCTTGACTCTTGATTCAAATCCTAATCCGAATCTCTGTACCTCTAACAGGAGCCGATGCTATTTTCTATCCTGACCTGTATACTATGTGCCCCCGATGTCCCAGTGAAATTGCCCATAGCTGTCTTTTCTAACACTGAGAAATCAATTGAGTATTATTTTTTTCATGAAGCATTGATACAGAAGAAAAAGAAACCAAGAATTACCATCGGACTGGTTCCGCCCGAAGTCAAAAGCCTACTTCCAAGTTTGTGAGCCTTCTCTTTCTACATACCCAACTGGATTCAAAACATCATTTCATGATGATCCCAACACTGCGCATTAGTATTGTGTTCACAGACATTTGAATACTTTCTCCTACATTTTTTCATGTAGTCCTCACAGGCTGGAAATTCTCAGGGTCATTATTATTATCTCCATTTTTACATATGAGGAAACTGATTCCTTGGAGCACTGCTCTTTACTCCAGCCACTGGTAATCTAATCCTGATGAGTCATTATCTGTCTATCTTGGGCAAAATGTTTGCATTTTAACAAAGGACTCTTAAAGCAATGTCTTTAATCAAACGTTTTCATTTCAGCTCCATTATAGGTTTATTGAGACCAGATGGAGATGATTATAAATTAGCTAAAATGTATTGAGCATTAACTATGTGCCAGGCACTGTACTGTGTTTTACATGGATTGTCTCATTTAATCCTTGCAACAAAGTATGTACTGCTATTATATCATTGAACATAAAAAGGTAAAAAAAAAAATGACAAAACAGAATTTGAATCCCACAGCCTGACTCCGGAAACAAAAGTGCAAGTAGTAGTTTCACTGTACCCCAAAATACAACATATGGGTGACTCTTCTCCATTAATTTTATAATATAAAAAAGTATTAGTACTTTATAGATTAAAAGTCAATTTCTCACACATTTATCTAAGCATAGGACTGGGGACCAGTCAGATCTATAATCCAACCATTGACAGCAGCATTCACAAGCTGTGTTACACTGGGCATGTTACCTTGTGTCATTATGAAATTGAGAAAATACTACCCACCTTACAGGATATTGTAAGAGTTGGGAATAATATAGTTACATGCTCATACAAAGTATTATAAATAGTGTCAAGGTATATTCTTATTATTACTAATAACACTGAAAGTTAAGAATTACTATATTCCTATTTTTCAGCTGAAGTGGCTGAGCATCAGAGAGATTAAATGAGTTGCCTCAAATCACAGAGCTTATAAGAGTTGGAACAAGATTCAAAACCACGTCTGCTGCTATTAAGAACAGTATTATGTTTTACTGCACCTCTCTATGTGGACCTAAATCATGATTATGTCCTGTGACTCTCTTATATTGTTGCCAGTACACACTAGTACCCAATTTAAAACAGAATACAGTTTTAATAGTTCACTGAGATTAAGTTTATGGCTTTTAATGAATACATAAATGATGATAGGTACCTCATTATAAATAATAAAATCTTTCCACATTATTATTCACCTTTTATAATAGTGTTCACATTTCATTATCTTTACAAAACTATTATTTGACAGTTATTTAATTTATTCTTAACAAGACTGGATACAAAATAGCTTTTGTCCAAAAGTGGACAATTTTGTTCCAAATGGGGCTGAGTCACTAAAATATAAATCTTGAGAAGGGAGAAATCTTTGTTTTATTTACTGATGTAGCTCAAGCTCCTACAACAGTGCCTGACACAAAGTAAATGCTTAGTTAATATTTGTTACATGAGTAAGTCCTGTATCTTAATTTAGCAAATATAGACTAGCCCACTGTTTTTTAAAATGATACAAAAATATTTTCCTACTCAAGTTTCACTTAAAATCACTAAAACACGCAAGTGATAGCTACCAATTTTATCCAACCTAGAATCTTTCTGGGTATAAAAAGGTTTATCAGTGAAGGAAAAAGAACTCAGAAGTACCCCTACATTTCTTCTGCTCCCCTTACCTTGTAGGATGATAAAATCATCAGATTGAATGCCATTGTAGTTCCCACATAGGCCACATGATTTCCCTTTATGCACATCTGATATTTTGAGGTAAATTCCAGATATTCCATCCCAAGCCAATGAAAAACCAAAGGTTGTTTTTACCAGAATGTAGTCAGCTAGTTTCTCAATGGAAACCTGTCCGATTGTCTGAGGCAATGTTAAACTGAAAAAATATAACAAAGGCAATCAAAGAATTATGATGAAGGATCAATTAAAGATGATTTATTTCCTTCTTGAAGTAACAGATGGATTAAACAAAAGACAATTATTATTCAAAATTATTGAATAAAATATGCAGTTAGATTTCCCACACAACTATCCTGTAGAAAATCTTGATATTTTGTGAAAAATACAATATAGAAATAAAAAGAAACCAAAATTATATCTGTTTCTCCAAATTGATATAGACTTTACACTTATAATTGGGTGATTCTTTCAATCAACCAAAAATACTTTTGCTACATATCAGTGATTTTTAAAATCTGGATAATAACCTTGCCTATTTTGAATAATGAGAGCTCAAATGTACGTATTGTTACCGAGAGTCCAAGATAATCAAAAATTGGTGCTCAAAATTTCTAAGTACAAACACTGGTCAAAATATGTAAACACGTTGCTCAAATTCTGATTTTATTTCATTTTTATTTTAAATTGACTGTAAGGAAATAGGAGCTTCTATTTCCAAAATGTCACTTTGGTATAAGTTATTGTTCTCCAAAAGAAAAATGTCAAGGCGTGATCAACTATAACATACATATTTAATACTGCAAAGACATTATTAGGAATAAATACAGAATACTTTGTCCTACAGTACTACATAAGGGTTATGTTCATAATTTTTAAGTTTAAGTTATATACAATTTGCCTATTTAAACAAGGGTCACATTGAATATTTAAATTCCTGATCCAATATCTACTCTTTTCATTTTTCACAAGAACATGCATCTACAAAGGATATGGGAGACATACAAAAATATGAAAAAGTAAACAATTGGACATTTTAAAAGCACAATAAGTTGCCTAAAATACTTTTGAAAGAACATTGTTCTCCTTCCATCCACAAGTATTAAGGAAAAGAGCAGGTGCTAATAATAGAAGAAATGAAATTTTAAAAATCATTTTTATTAAGATAACCATGCTCACTGAAAATTATAAGTTATAATATGAGTGAAGTGGGAAGTTAATAGGTAAATTCAGACAGTTCTCTCAAAAACTTCAAATTAGGAATTTTCTTTCCAGGAAAAGCATGGCTACATGGCACAAAAACGACAAAACCAAACACAGTTATTAACAAAAGGATATTCCCAAAAGAAACAATTCAAAATATCTGTAACCATTTTCACAAAGATGTTTGCAAATTGTTTTTTACAGAGATAGGAAAATAACTAAAAATTTACATTGGAGAATAAATAAGAAGACTCTAGCTAACTGCTGCCATAATCTATTCTTATTAAAAATTATAAGCATGAGGAATTCGCAGTAAATTCATAGTAAAAGTCAGTATGAATAATACTGTTTATGTTTGCAAGTTATAAAAACTATGCATGAAAAAGTGAATCATGTTTTATAAAGATATTTCATCGCATTGGGGTGTTAATTGTATGGAGGTAGAGTTGTTTTGTTGTGGGTATTTTTTGGTTTGATCATTTGTCATTTGATCTCTTTCACAGTAAATTGATTAAATAAATTGTTTTTGAAAATAAAAGCTGCATTACTATGATTATTCTGATGTCTATAACATAATAGGATGCTATTAGAGATGGGGGATAGTAGTAGAAATTTGATAATCTCCCATAAATCTAAGAAAAACCCCATGCAACCTAGACAAGAAACATTAACAATACAAAATGGAACGAAAGCACAGATTAATGCTGAAAATTCACAGGTTCGTATGTACCAAAACCCTTCATTTCACAGGTAAGAGAACAGAAGTCCAGAGAGGTAAGGCGTAATGTACAGAGCCTCACACGTTTGATTTCGTTTTGGCAAACATTTCTCTAGCACCTGCTGCTGTAAGTTAGGCCATAGGTCAGGTACACTATTAGTATAAGCAATTTCACTGAATAATAAGAAAACCATTCTTTTTGTATCGTGCAACTTCACTGAATTAAAATTCAAATATTACACAAAGGGTTAGTATTCTTGAAAATCTACTTTAATGGCATTTCTGTTTTATAAAACATAATAATTTTAAAGTGTCTATTAGGTTACCTAAAATCCCATAGAAGGTATCCTAAATTACTATTTAAATTTAGATCCAAGAAATACATATGTAATGAAATGCATTATCTTCCCTTTCAAATGTCTAACCTTTCTTTTATAAGAAAACGAGAAGTACAAAACCCAATGGATGAAGAAATAAGCCCCAGAGAGACAGAGTGGCCATTCTGGGCTGCCTGACTATGGACTCAGTGCCTGGCTTCCCTGGTCCTTAATCCAAAGTCCTTTCTGCTACCATCTGCTGTCTCTTAAGGAATCTAAACTGAGGGGGAAAAAACACACCAAGGTTGGTAAGGCCATTGCACTGGAAAGAATCCTCATGGTTCAGACACTTACTAGTGAATTCTGAATGATGAATAGAATTGCTCTGTCCCACAATTTACTTTTCCTGGCATAACTCAGCCAAGAAATATTTAAGTCTGAGTAACTCAATAATTATTTAGATTAGGAGGTGGATTATTCCACAGTATTCCTTATTTAAAATGTATAAAACCTTCCACCACTTAAATAAATATCCCCTTCCCTAAAACTCTCAGATCTTATTCTTGGCAGAAGAAACCACAAGTTGCCCCACTCTGATCTATTCAAGAAGACCAGTTACATATTAGCTCTGAATCAATGGAAAAATCTCAAGTGACACCCAAACTTCACTCATAAAAATTTGAAAAAAGGCTTGCAGAGGTGTAGTTTTAAGTTTTTGTTTAAACAAAAAAGAAAAATATAAAAAGAGGGCAAAAATAATTAAAGACTTAAACTATGAAGTTATCTTCCACATTTTTCTTAGAAAAAGATATAATAATTTTTTCCCCACCTATGTAAACATATTTGTATCCTACATAAGCATTAGGAAAGTTAGACTGGTTAGATTCCTGGCCACCTGTTTGGCTTTGAGGACTACTGAAGTTTTAATATCTATATGATATAACTTCAAGGTTATTGTTGGAAAGAAAGCTTCTCTACCTACTCTCCAAATTTACTTCCAGTGTGAGATGTCTGAAAATGCTATTAATCCATGGTGTTGTTTGCATTATATCATTTATCATATCTTACCTGATTCCATTCTTTCTTATTTCATGCCCAGAAATTCTAATTTCCACTTGGTCTGAAAAGAACAAGCTGATTGACCGATAACAATAATACACTGAACCAAGGCACTTAGGGCTATTATGAACCTTAAAGGGAGAAAAACAAAAGAAAGGATAGGAACAAACACGTATGTATGCCTTCATTTGAATTACTAAAACTACAATATATATCTACAGTTCTACAGCATCATTAGTCCTATGACATTTAACAGAATCATAACTACATTCAGGATTTTCAAGAGGAAAGAAATATTCATCTCAGGAACTGGACAACAGAATTAACTTTCCAGTACAATTTAATTCAGCATTTAAAACATATATATATATATAATGTTTAGATACTTCTGACAGGAAGACTATAGAGCATCACATAAAAACATGTTTGTAATTTTCATGCCCACATTTTTTACCTGTTAGAGAACCATGAAATAGAGCTTCAAATAAAGCAAACACAAAGCAATACTGTAAAGGTTGCAACAGTGACTATAACCTCACTAAAAATAAAATTGCTTAAGCACTTTAAGGAAGAGAGATTATTTCTCAAAAACTTGATGGAAAAATTAGTTTACTAATAAAAAGAAAAAAGAAAGCAAGGAAGAAAAGAAGAAAGAAGAGGAGGAAACAATGAAAAGAAGAGAAGGTTACCTCATTCCAAAAGTAATATCAGAAGGTCCAAAAAGTGAAGTATAGTAATGAAACCATAAAATAACTGAGAAAAAATGTAAATAACTATATAGATGGGAAAGAACTTTCTAAGCATAAAAATGGTAAGAAAAATCACCAATGGTAAGATAGATTTTTAACATTGCAAGAATGCAACGTATATAAATTTAATGAATAATCAGTAGATTTTATTGATGCCTTATTACCTAACAGGCATTATTCTAGATTTTAGGCATGTAACAGTCAACAAAATAGACAAAAACACTTGCCCTCATGAAACTTATATTCTATTAGAGGAAAACAGTTAATAAAAAATATAACTAAATGTGACTAAAATATGTACTATGCTAGATGACATGAAGGAGAAATATTAAACAGACAAAAGGGATAGAGTGTGTGCCAAGGGTTGGGGGACAATTTTAGACTGTGACAACAGAAGCCTCATTGAGAAGGGGAAATTCTAGTAAAGATGAAAGCAGTGTAAGAGCAAGCCATATGGATATTTAGAAGACCATTCTAGGCAAAGAAAATAGCGAGTGCAAAAGCCTGAAGGAGGAGTATGACTAAAATGTTGGCAGTATCCAGGAATCCAGGCATCTGATCCCAGGCAGGATATTAGAGGATTTTTTCTTTGAAGAAACAAAATGCAAAAAGGACATACAGATATTCATATCTGGGGCTTATCTAATGAAACCAGATTCTCCCTGCTCAATATCCTAGCAGGCAAGCAAGCTCCCATCCATATATTCAGAGCTTTCAAAACCTAATTCTCAAATGTGAATAAACATTCATGGATCATTTGATAAAAGCCTGCAACATGATAGACAGACAAATAAACAAAAGAAAGATCAAAAAAATAAAAAAAATTGAGAAAAATAAACTTCCAAAAATCCATAATTAATATCTTCAGAGAGAAAAGTGAATATATGTCATTCATGAATAAACAAGAATAAAATCCTGTTAAAATGAAATTCAAAGAATAAAAATAAATAACTGGATATTAACAATATCATAGGAAAAACATATAACTGAAATATAATGGCTGGAAGATAAATATCTAAGAGTTGGAAATAAATCTCCCAAAATGTTGGCCAAAATGAAAAAAGATGGACAACAGGGAAAAATCAGTGAAGAACTTAAAGAATCAATCACTCAGTTTAGGATATCCAATAACTGAAAAACAGAATTTATGAAGAAGAGGAAGAAAGGATATTTTAAAAGAGAAAATACATATTATTCCAAAACTGAAGGACTCATAAAGTTTGAAAGAGTCCATCAAGTGCCAGCACAATAAGTGAAAAAAATACATAAAAACAACTTACATAATCATGAAATCTCACAACCCTGGGGATAAAGACACTATCTAAAAATTTCTGAAGGAGTTGGGGGAAGCCACATGAAAAATGACAAAAAATCAGAATGGAATAAATTACAAAATTAAGAAAGTGATTTCTAAATTATAATCAAGTTTTCAAAGTGTTCACTGTTATGCACATTTTCCAGGAAAGTATCTTCTGTTTCCAGGAAGCAACTTGAAAATACAGTCAATTAAAACAAGTGAGTAAACAAGGAAGAGGAAATGGCCCTCTGCTCAAACGCCATTACACATAATCATTGTTCACATGTTTGAAGCATCCAATAAGCTTTTTAGGGACTATCTCTCAAGTTTGAGTAAAGTTAAAGGATCATTAGTTATTTCATGGGATCCAAGAAACAGAGAAACCAATACAGGAGACAGAAGAATGAAATTTTCCAGGAAGAGGTGAAAAGAAATCCCAAGTGCCATGTATAGTAGGCTTGAAAGCAACCAATCTCAACTGAGCAGAGAACAAAGGACTGAGGAATGGACATTTCATGGGGGAAAAGAGAAACTGAGGGACTGCCTAAAGTATCTAATGATACTGCGGAGAGTTTTATAGAGAGAGTTTGGAGGAAAAAAAATAGTGACTGCACTATAGAAAATGCAGCAAACAAAAACTTATATAACTGTTACCTCTATACAAATCTACAAAGAAGAGGAATACAATCATAATCCTATTGGGATCAACACTAATTTACATTTATATGAATATTATTCATATATGTATAATATGTAAATCATAATAAATTTTAAAAACACATGATTTAACTAAAATTGGTGCTGTAATTTTATTAGGAGGAGGGAAGGAAAGTGCATGTGTGTGTTAGGGGCAGGAAGGGTGATGTAACTGAGATGTTTCCTAATTTCCATAGTAGGAAGTGAACAATTAAGAACTAACTTTTAAAAATAAATGAAGAATTGCATATTTTGACATGTAAAATAAAAGCCAGAAGAAACAGCTTAAAAAGGTTACTTTTGGGGGGCCAGACTTCTTCTGGAGTTGGAGAGTGAAGGAAAGCAGGGACTTTTTTTTTTTTCCATTCTGTCTTGACGAAGTATTTTAAACTATGGACACATATTACTTTCATAAAAACAAAATTGAGTTTAAAGAAAACAGAAAAGAATCCACATTAAAAATATATGCATAAAGATTTTTATGAATATATCTTTTAAAGGTCAAGATGGTAGAATAGGTAAATGTTGTACTTGCCTCCTCTCAAGACTACATCAACAGTACAACTGAACTACAGAACAAGTGTCATTTGAGGCTCTCCTAAAGTATAGCTGAACAGAACTCCTACAATTAAGAACAAACAGAAGAAACCACCTTGAGACTGGTAGGAGGGGCAGAGATGCTGAGCAGGCTGGTCTCATACCCACATGTGACATTTTAAAATAAGGAGGGATATCTCGACTGTGGAGCTTCCCCCAGAAGAGTGAGGGCTCCCAGCCCCACAAGGGGATCCCCAGCCCAGTGCCAGAGGGAGAAGTCTCCACAATTTCTGGTTGTGAAAACCAGGGAGGGTTGTGGCTGAGTGAGACAGAGGGCAGTGGGAGTCCCAGGCATTCTTCTTAAAGGGCCTGTGCACACTTACTTCTTGATCAGCTCACTCATTATGAGCTCCAGCACTGGGGCAGCAGCTCGAAAGGCACCAGGGACGCGCAGGGAGGAGCTGACTTATCAGGCTTCAGAGTGAGGGCTAGAGGAGCAGCTTTCTCCAAGATAAAAGTGCTGTGAAGCCATTGTTCTTTTAATGAGCCCTCCCCCCACCCAGCCTGCATGTACAGATGGCCGCCAAATCTGAGTCTCTATCAACCTGACTAACACTGTGTGCTCTGCCTTGATGATTCCCTGAGACCCCACCCCACCCAACTTGAGGTCCCACTCAAGCCACATCTAGTGGCTTTTTCATAAAAGTAGCCTGTCTTGGCTCATGCTGTGAACTCAAAAAGTTCGCAAACACTAAAGAAGCAGCATCTGACCTCAGTGAGCTCCGTACCCCTTGTTAAGCAGTCCCAAAACAGTCAATAGTGGCAGCTGGCCTGAGTTCGCACTTAGCCTCTCCCAGGCACCTGAAAGTTCAGAACAACTGGCAATTATCTGCAGATCACTTTGTAGCTCATACCAAGAGGTTCTAGGCAGAGCACAGGCAGTATTGACCTTGGCCTGCAATAGAGTCCCTCCCAAGAGGCCCCAGAATCAATCACTGAAGCTGGTGGCCAGCTTCAGACAACACCGGAGTGTCACCCAATCACTTCCACAAAAGAAAAACCCTAAGGGCAGACTGGGTAGGAACCAGAGTCCTACTAAAACAAATCCTGATCCATAGGATCAGCCCCTGAACAGCAGCTTCTCCACTACAGTCACAGCCAGTCAACTTGAGGGCCAATCCCTCTCATTGATCTGTAAGCAGCAACCATGGCTCAACTGCAAAAGGAAGGCACACAACAACCAAGACAAAGTACATACCTGGAACAGCAGGGTCAGGTGACTAGGGAGACTGTGCTACTAAACCCCGTAGGACACCTACTACACCAAACCACTCTAAGACTGGGAGACAAAGCAGCTCTACCTAACACATAGAAACAAACACAGGAAGCAGCTAGAAAGGAGAAACAAACATGTCCCAAATGAAAGAACAGAACAATGCTCCAGAAAAAGAACTAAACAAAACAGAAACAAGCAATCTACTACACACAGAGTTCAAAACATTAGTTATAAGGATATTCAGTGATCTCAGTGAGAAATTCAACAAAGAGATAGGAAAGATAAAAATGGAAATAGAAAACATAAAAAAAGAACCAGCCAGAAATGAAGAATGTGATAATTGAAATGAAGAATACATTAGAAGGAATCAACAGTAGATTAGATGAAGCAGAGAATCAAATCAGTGATTTGGAAGATAAGGCAGCAGAAAATATCCAATCAGAACAGCAAAAAGAAAAAAGAATCCAAGAAAATGAGGATAGTTTAAGGGGCCTCTGGGACAACATCAAATATAATAACATTCACATTATAAAGATACCAGAAGGATAAAAGAGAGCAAAGAACTGAAAACTTATTTGAAGAAATAATGACTGAAAACCTTCTTAACCTGATAAAGGAAATAGACATACAAGCCCAGGAAGTGCAGAGAGTCTCAAACAAGGTGAACCCAAAAAGGCCCACACCAAGACACATTATAATTAAAATGGCAAAGATTAAATACAAAGAGAGAATCTTAAAAGCAGCAAGAGAGAAGCAGTTAGTTACCTACAAGGGAGTTCCCATGAGGATGTCAGCTGATTTCTCAACAGAAACTTTGCAGACCAGAAGAGATTGGCATGAAATATTCAAAGTGATGAAAAGTAAGAATATACAACCAAGATTATTCTACCCAGCAAAGCTATCAGTTAGAGTAAAAGGACAGACAAAGAACTTGCTGGACAACAAAAAGCTGAAGGAGTTCATCAATACAAAATCAATATTACCAGAAATGTTAAAGGGATTTTTTAAAGAAGAATAAGGGAAAGAAACGATAATAAATGTGAATAATAAAGTGGCAATAACTACATATCTATTAACAATTATTTTGAATATAAATGGATTAAATGCTCCAATCAAAAAAACATAAGGGGGCTGGACAAGAAAACAAGACTATAAAATGCTGCCTACCAGAGGATCATTTCAGATTGAAATACACACACACAGACTGAAAGCACAGGGATGGAAAAAGATATTTCATGAAAATGGGAACAACAATAAAAAGCTCTGGGGTAGCAATATTTATACCAGCCAACATAGACTTTAAAACAAAGGCTGTAACAGGAGACAAACAAGGATCCAGTAATCCCACCTCTGGTTATTTATCTGAAAAAATTCAAACCACTACTTTAAGGGGGCATGTGTATCCATATGCTTATTGCAGCATTATTTATAATAGTCGCAATATGGAGGCAGCCTGGGTGTCCATCAATGCATGAATGGATAAAGAAGAGGTGGTACTGGGCCAGCTGAGTGGCACAGTAGTTAAGAGCTGGCTTGGGAAGCCAGTGGCCCCGGTTCAGGTCCCACATATGAGGCCCAGTAACACTGCCCTCTAAAAAAAAAAAAAAAAAAAGAAGAAGAAGAGGTGGTACATATATGCAATGGAATATTACTCAGCCATTAAAAAAAATGAAGTCTTCCCATCTACAACAATGTGGTTGGACTTAGACCATATTGTGCTGAGTGGACTAAGTCAGAGAAGAGAAAGACAAATGTCATATGAGTTCACTTATATGTGGACTTTAGAGAACAGGATAAATAAATAAACAAAACAGAAACAAGCCCATAAATATAGAAAGCATTTTGATGGTTGCCAGATTTAGGAGGCTAGATGGGTTAAGGAGGAGGGGATTAAAAGGTACAAAGTGGTAGTTGCAAAATAGTTATGGGGAAGTAGGGTATAGCATGGAAATATAGTCAGTAGTCTTGTAATAACTATATATAGTGTCAAATGTATACTGGATTTACGTGGGTGATCGCTTAGTCTAAATGTCTAATCACAGCATTGTACATCTGAAACTAATATAATATTGTATGTCAGTAATTAAAATTTTTTTAAATATTAGAAAAGACCTGATCAGCAATAGTTGATGATGAATATATATATGTATATATATATATATATATATATATATATATATATCTTTTAAAATACTGGAAAAAAAAATTTTTTTTTTTTTGAGGGCAATGTGGGCAAATGTTTTTTTTTTTTTTGAGGACCCTCATATGTGGGAACCGAACCGGGGCTGCTAGCGTCCCAAGCCAGCTCTTAACCACGGCACCACTTGGCCGGCTCTGAAAAAAATTTTTTAAACCTAAATTTCTAAAACTCAGCATAGTTAAATAATTTAAGTATTCTATAAATTGGAACAAATATAGCTAATAAAAATTGTATTTTTCAAAGATATTTGACATGGAAGTAAGTACTTGATATAATATTAAGTGAAAATATAGGACAGAAAATTAAACATAGTATGATTTCAATACTATATATGTGTATAAAATCCAGAGGGAAATATATGTAGCCATTAGCAATAGTAACCCTTGACTGGTAATTCTAGTATTATCTTTTAGACTTCTCTAAATTTTCTAATTTTCTACAAATGAGTGAATTACTTCTATAACCAGGGAAAAGATGATATTTAAAATAAATGGATTTGTTAATTTGAAAGCGAATTCCACCAACCAAAACGGGGCCAAGTAGAAACAATATCTATTAACTCTGGAAGCACAGTTCAGCAGAGTGTTATTATCAAAAGATAGATTATCTAATTGACACTTTAGTCCTCAAAAGAGTGAGACACTGGACAAGAACTTTTCAATGAGGGAGTCAGGAGAGATAAACCCAGCCAGAGAGTGCAGGAGTAAAAAACAATAGGGCACTGGGAATGAGAGCCCTATAAGTACTGAAAGTATATTTAACTAACACTCCTGGCTAAAGAGACCTCTAATTTTTTTACTTTTAAGTCCCATAAGTTAACTTTTAGAAGACCTCATTTCCTTTCTGGGTCATAAGGATTTGTTGTTCTTAAAAAAGCTTCAAAGCCTACTTTTTAATATGTACCTCACCTAGGAGAGGAAAAGAATTTAGGCCACTTCAATGTACGTTAGAAAGGAAAAAGAAAAACAGAGGTTTCAAAAAATCAGAGCTATGAAACATTTGGCTTTTGAATAGGACAGCAAAACAGTTTCCTGGGTGTGCTGAAAGTTTCCTGGAAATGCGGTGAGGCTAGCGGGCAGGGAATGAGGGGCCTGGCTTCCTTGCTTCACCTAGAGGCACTCAGCAACTTATATTTTGAGATGTCTCCTAAGAACTCTTTTGAAACAAGAGTTCTGAAACTAAGAACAAACTCTCTGAACTCAATCATGTGGTATCAATCTACCTAGCAATTAGCTGCCTGTATCTCTATCCTCTAGCCTGTGCTTCTGTAATTCACAGTCTCCACTTTATAAATGCCAACCTCAGGTTCATTCTGAGAGGTGCCCTTTTTAAAAATTGAGCCAGGTGGCATCACACTGGAAGTGCCAAAAAGGAACCATTTATGAGAAATATGGTTGGTGCCTGGACCCACCCCCTCTTCAAAATGATCAAATAAAACCTGAAGAATAGGGATAGCAACTGGAGTTGATATTCTGACATGTAGACATTTGTGCATTGTCTATAAATCCCTTCCACATAGGTTCAAACCCTCCTTTTCCCAGTCTTGGTCCCATCTTGATAGAACGATACTTAATATAGCTGCAAATTGAATCCATTCCATTAAATTCCAATCCCTCATCTTCCCCAGTCAGAGCCCTAGGTATTCATGCTATGATTATTTCATATTTTGAATCATTTGTCCAGTACTTTAAAAATATAGACATCACCAGAAATAATTTTTTAAGTTAATTATGCCCTAGGATGACTTACCCATACAGTGTACTGAGGCTCCAAATTACCACAGTCCTTTGCAAAAATGTAAGAACAGTTTCCTGGGAAATAATAGTAGATGCCATCAAAAGTTTCAAAGTGGTACTGTCCCCAGGTTTTGCAAATTCCATCTCTGCCATTGCCCATGTTTGGCACTGAAAAGAAATAGGATAATACTGAGTAGAATAAAACAAATTACACCTGCTTCTGGCAAGGTTCACTCATGGTAGGTGATTTTATTTCATTAAAATAAATATTTTCTTCTTTGGTGGTCAATATCGCAGGAAGAAATAACTAACATAAAGTTACTATTTTCTCTCAAAACTATTAAACTCTTCTGAAGAAAAACATGCTCTCCAAGTTGTTCTGAAGAAAGGATTTATGTTAGAAATTTCTGTAATTTTTACTTCCAAAAAAGACTCTGGAAGAAAGGATGAGTAGAGGGAATGATACAGTAAAAGATGATACTGATAAAACAATATAATGGCTCAGAAACGAAAATATCACCACTGAGTGTCCGAAAAATTAGTCTAAGCAGCATGAGTGTTCCAGCCTCTATAATGTTTCCAACAATATTGTAACAGAACCAAGAGAAAAAAAAACACTGACAGAAAAAAAAAATCATATTTATATGTATAGAGATGGGGAGCATTAGTCATCCAAAGTATGCTGGAATGTAAGACCTCAAACTGGCCACATTTTAGGCAATGTTTGTCTTAACTCATATAACTTCATCTCCTATTGTCTCCATGCCTACTTCTCATCTTATCTTTGTAGTTAGCTCTCTATTATGATTTGCTAGACCCTTCCCTTTATTTTTTTTTTTTGAGGGCAGTGTCACTGGCCCTCATATGTGTGACCCGAACCAGGGCTGCTGGTGTCCCAAGCCAGCTCTTAACCACCGCACCACTTGGCCAGACCTAGACCCTTCCCTTTAGAATGATGTGAACATCAATGACATTTATTGAACACTCAACATGTGTAAAATATTTTAATACTTTCTGTAGGAAGTGTAATTTTTACCTAAATTTAGTCTTGGCCAACTTTGGCCTTTTCAGGTAAAAAACACAGTGATTCATTATTCACACAGTCTTCTCCGACAGTGTGGTAAGTTTTCATAAAGAATCTTATACTTTCCCCCATAGCACATGTCACAAGTGTGATTAATGTGTATGTGTCCTGCGTTAGTACTCTGCTCTAGTTTGTAACCTCCAGAAGAACAGAAACAGATTTATATTATTCATTATCGTGTCTCCAGTGCCTAGCCTGGGATCTAGTGATGCTTAATAAATACTCATTATACAAATGAATATTTATTGATCATTATTGACATAGGATGCTAACCTAGACACTGTGGGTAAAAATAGTTTTTCAGAACCCTCTGCTTTGAAGAGCTGTCAATATTCTACTTTATTTACAGAATGTCCAATTAATTTAAAGTCAAAAAGAATGTGTGTCTCCAAATAATAAATTAATTTATCAAGCAAACAAAAGGTGAATGAGAACCTGGTTTCAATGGAGTAGTACTATCTACAGTGGAAAAAATACTTGAGGAAATAGCAGAGGTAGGTGAGAAAGGAAACGGCATATCTACTTTCTTTGACATTGTTTCTGAATTACTGGGAATGAATTGTGAGCACTCAAGTTAATACACAATATGATTGTTCCAACTCCCAATGGATGAACAGTAATATAGCAAATTAAGCCTTAACATTTTCTTCAGCATCTCGTTAATTCTCTCATAAGTATTCCTGAAACTTACCAATCTGGCACCTTGTCCCAAGCGCCTGAAATATTTGACAGTCACATGTACCAGCCTGAGAACAGAAAGCTCCGTTAAGGCACTCATGAGGACAAGAACCTGAGGGGAAAAAAAAAAAAAAAAAAATGTTATCTCCTGGCATGCCTCAGTTCTTATAAACATAGTATGTCAAGATTTAGATTGGACTAAGCCTTACCACTATTAACTCAAACAGAACCCTGGGCCTCTTGCCTCGATGAGCTAAAGAATTAAGTCCGTCAAGTCTTTATCTAGTTCATTTCATTATGTGTGCTGTGAAACAAGAAAGACAGGCTTTCACATCTCAAACTACTCTGAGAGCAAAGGTTAGTCTCCTTCAAGCAATTGAAAGGTCAAGTTCCCATGTAAGGAATCCCTGTTCCAGATGATGGGAACCACAACTATACAAGCTGCAGATGATTGCGCTGATGGAGTTTGGCACAAACTGCATGTCCAAGGGGCTCCTTCTCCAGGAGCAAGTGCTGTATTAAAGAACTGCGTCCATCATTAGCTCGAGGGATCAGTCTGAGTGTAATACTCAAAAGGAAACTCCCATTTTTTAAAGAGAATGATTAAACATTTCATTTGAAGTTTGTGTATTAATCCTCAGGCTCAATTACAAATGATTTTTTTCTGACCTAGATTTAATTCTACTGAGACAGAAGCCGAAGTCATTGTTGGTTGTCACCAAAAAATATTCTTTCTTTCACGGAAGGAAAAATTGCCCCCACAGGGTTATCTTGAAAAGAGGAAGCAAGGAACTGTAAGCTCCTGAATGAGTTTTGTTTTTTTGTGTGTGTGTGTGTGTTTTTTGTTTTGTTTTTTTGAGGGCAGTGTCACTGGCCCTCATATGTGGGATCCAAACCGGGTCCGCTGGCGTCCCAAGCCAGCTCTTAACCACCGTGCCACTCAGCTGGCCCCTGAATGAGTTTTAAAACCACAAATGAATCACAGTGAAAATTTTTCCTCTAATAAGGAGAGGACATGAGGAAACTGGGAAAACTCAAGCAAGAAGCATTTAAGTAACACATCGAGAGAACTAAAGGATATCTTTGAGTCAATGTAAAATATTACTAGTAATTAGATCTCCTGGAATATGTTAAGGTCATGAAGGCACTTATCTAACTGCAGTCATTTCACCACAGCTCTGCCAAAGGCAAGAATTAGGAAATCCTATGATCCTTCCACCTTAAGACCAATTGATCTAAATTATCTCTATACATTTAAAGATGGACAACTCTCTAAGTAGTATATCTTCACTGAAAAGAAATGAGCTGTTTTCAAGTTTGACCATAAATATAGGTAACAAAAAAAAATGGTGTTTTTCATAAACTTAAATGCAGCTTTCTTTCCGAATGGACAAAACTATCTTTACATTTTATCTTATCACAATTTTGCATTTTTCCAATGAATAAATATTTAACTATTTAGATAAACAAATGTATCTCCTTCAAACATTTATAGCTCTCTTTCTCCTGAAAACAAACATAGAGCCAAAAAGAGTCAGAAATCCTTGCTCTTTGCAATGAAAAACTAAAATTTCGAACTACAGGCAGCATTCTGCTTAAAGGAAATGGGAAACTGGCAAACAAAAATAGGATGTCAAGGGATCAGGGAACAAGCAATTGCTTTAGAAAATAAGTTTCTGATACCCAGTGATATCTTTCCTGGTCATGTAGTTATCAGCTTTCTCTAAGTACTGAACCCTGCTTATTTCCAAAAATAATTACAATTTCTATATGAAGTAAACCTAAACTATTTCTAAGTGTTATTACCACCCTGGCTCAGTTTCCTTCATCCATGATACGGAAGTAATAAAGACTTGATTCAATATATCCCCTATTGAGAAAGCAAACACAAAAACATAGATGTAGCACTGACCTTTTATTTTGCTCTCACCCCAATTAATAGCTTCATGGAAGAAATATCGTGGAGAAGTTGCTTCAAACTTTGAAAGACAGAAAGAAATATTCAAAAGAGTTGGATTATTTAATTCAAGCCAAACAAACACACAAATTAGAAAATCTGAAAAATCATTGCAAATACAGAAATTATGAAGTACTGACTCTCTATTTCCTTGGGTTAGTGAAGCAATCTCAATGAGGCAAAAAGGGCATTTCAGGGTTGTGGGTTTACTCGTATGTGACTTTGACATGTTCTTTATCCTCTCTGATCTCAGTTCTTCTGCCTCCCTATCCTCCTTAGAAAAGAGCCTGGTTGGAATCTAATTTTTGCATTAACTGACTGCTCTGCCTACAGGAGTAGCAGTTCTCTGATACTCCAAGTGTGGATGGGTCTGGTGAAAATGCATGGGGTCAATGACCCAGCAATGATGTCCCCACTGCCTGCAGACCCATCTGTGAAGACACCATTCACAGGAGTTTCTGCTGCTGCAGTGTGTGTCACCTCACTTTTCAGAGAGCTGACACTTTAAATTTCATAGAATCTTTCAATATATTTTTATAGACCACATGGCACTTTAGGGTAGTACTTACAAGCATCAGTTCGAGAATCAGGCAGACCAGGACTAGAGTCCTAATTCTGCCATTACTCACTCTTAGGCAAGTTTCTTAAATGCTTAGCATCTCTTTTGACTTATCTGTAAAATGGGAACAATGATACCTACTTCATTGTATAGTTATAAGAATAAATAAAAGAATCTATATAAAGATTCCAGCATAGTGCCTCACACAGAGAAAATTAGCGAGAAATTTATATCAATCTAAGCAACCCAGGTAAAACCTTAAGACCTTTAGAGGTCTCTATGGGTGAGCAGCAAATAATTGCGGATTACTAAAACTAATCAATTATGGAAGTTTATTCAACTGGATGCCAATTATGTGTATGGTCTGGGGCAATGTCCTTTCCAATAGCATTTTTACGTTCACCCAATATTTGACACATAATTGTCAAATAGAGTCCCAGAGGATGTTAGAAAAACTGTAAAGGGTGAAGGACAGAAGAAAGGGGGGTAGAGAATGTGACTTCAAACACCTTGGCCTATACCATGGTTCCAAGTTCATTGTTTCTTGCTTTCATTCCTCCTGGGTTTTATCCTCACTGTCTAAGCTCTCTTTTTTGCCCTTGCCTTTCTCTTCAAACTAAGTCAGATTCACAATAGTCTGTGACCGTGATTCCCCCAAGGCATCAAGTTTTATTCTCTCTTCGGCCATATTGTTTCTACTTGCCTAAATCTAACACAACCACCACTATTACTGGGCACGATGATCTCCTTACTTGGCTCCAATAAATCACTGTGACCCTCACTAAAAGTCACAGTGGCTTCACCTCTGCCTCATACCAGCTCATAGCCTTGAACAAACTACCTAACCTGCTCAGCTTCAGTGCTACAATCTATAAAATGAAATAACAGTAATGGCACCACAGAATTGTGAGGATTAAGTAAGATGGGGTAAATGAAGAACCAAGAATAGTGCCAGGCACATAATAAAGCTTATAAACATGTTACTTATTTTTGTTATTAGGCACAAACTGAAAACAATGGACAATACGAAGCTAAGGCAAGAATATATAACTTGTCTTTTGCTCCATATCCTCTCACTGCCTAGCATAACTAGGTATGACTACCTAGAATACCATTCTCCTGGTTACCACAGCAACCTGAGTATCACAGCATCCCATGCATCATGCTACAACATTTCACCAATGCTAAGACATGGCACGTAGTTTCTATATTTTTAGCAGATCTGAGCCCAGAATGACACTTACATGTAAAATTGGGAGTATTTTTATTTTTTTACATCATATAGATAATGGCAAAATTTGATGGTGTCTTCGAGTCAGTGAACAATTATACAGACATGACTTCTTTACAGGCCTACCTCCACTAGACATTGAGTTTCTACATAACAGTCACTGCTATTCATGTTTATGTCTCTAGCATGATCCCTGGATATCATCAACAAACACCAACTGAACTGAAAATAGACATTATTCAGGTGGGTGTGATTTGCCTCCCAAGGCTGTTTAGAACCATGACTAATAAAAAAATAGAACATAATTTTTTAAAAGTTGGCAAAGGGAACAAAATAAAAAGATTCTGTTTCTGCCCCTCCCCACATTCTCTCAGACCACCTCTGACTTCACCTGCATCTGGGTTTCTGTGGACATTGAAATCCCCCAACTCAAACACTGGCTTCTTCCTATCTCTGCCTGAGGGCAGAATCCAAGCAGGACAGAACACAGAAAATGCTTTCCAGCAGATTTAAGGCCATCCTCCACCAAGGAGAGTCAGGAGTTGGTAGATGAGCACCCCAGCTCCCCCATTCCTTGGAGAAACAATTTTCCAATACATTCTACACAGCGCCTCAGAGGGACCCCAACAAGATTAAGCCCCAGATGCCTAAAGGAGCAAGCCCCTCATTAACACAACTATTATATATTGGATTTTCTCCCTTCCTAGTCTCACATTTGCCTCTCCCTCACTGCACATCCCAGATAAATTACCTGCATCTAAGTCTGTGTCTCAGCCCCTGCTTTCAGGTCAAGAATTTTGAAAGGTAATGCAAATGCAAAAAAAAAAAAAAAAAATTCCAAGCAGTGGGTGCATCTATTCAGGTAAGTGATAAAAAAGAACAGCCCATTCTTCATCCTTGCTGATTACATCTCCACAGAAGGGTGAGAAACACAGGAAACGTAGTTTTTAGATGAGAAATCACTGCAGCAAACAAATACACCATTGAGAGAAGCCTGTGTCTACCTTTTCTTTGCTCATTGTTCATCTCATTGCTCACATATTTCTGAATCCTGACTTACACAGATATCTACCCATCAGGGTTCTGTCTTCCTGGAGCAGGGGAATGAATCTGTGGACAAGAATGGCCTTATCACATGAAATTTCAACCCTAAACAATGATTTTGACCTCATTGTCCTGCTTTTACGTCTCTTCTTCGAAAATTTCATCAAAAAGGTAAATCATTTTGATGCATGTTCTCTAACTACAGGAAATAAAAGGGAAAGCGTCCTTCTCTTCATTTTCTCTAAAAGGAAAATCAAGACAAGGTGTGTTCTTCACTTATTAACAAAGGGGAGGTAGTAATGTAACTCCTTTGAAGTAAATTATACAAATCCTAAAAACACCTAAATGGTCAATAGCATAACCCCATCAATAGGTCTCTTCATGTGATAACCTTAGGTTTATATCTCACAGGGTGTTCAATCTGCTGGGCTCACGAGAATGCAGCTTATCTCAAAGTTGGATTTGCAGCTGAGTCATGCTGATGTCTTTTAGCGATTAATATGGTCTACTGGCAAATGTACTTAAAATTTCTCAGAAAAAATCATTTAATCACTTCACATGATGTGTAAATACTTAAACACACAAAACTCTTTTTAAGAAAACAGAATTTCCATTCCATAGATAACCCTTTACCCATTCTAGTACAAAAATGATCTCCACTCTTAGTTCTTTCTGTCTTCTAAATTGTCACAAGTGTATCAAATCTGTCTTCAGTTCTCTTTATTTAACACCAAAAAAACATAGAAATTCAGGTATTTACCAGAAAATGCTAGCAGAAATTGATTGCATTTCAGCATTTGACAAAGGCCTTCTTGAATATATAAACTATTTGCTATATAAATATTCAAATCATATTCTTTCAAAAAAATGCCTTTAAGTTAGGATTCTCTATCTTACCATCTATCTTTTGCAGAGAAATGCTTTGTAAAACCCACCCATTTTGAACATTCCAACCATAGTTTGAAGATATTGCGATTATGTTATCCAATATACTTTATATAAAGGGACTCAGGCGGCAAAAAGACCTCCTCAAGTTCAGTGCTAACTGGATCATCCAAAAAAAAAAAAAAAAGTTACCTTTCCAGGAGTGCCTGTAACTTAGATTTATCAGACAATATAAAAGTTGTTTGTCAGGACACTAGGGAATCTCTGATGCCCTTTTGCGGTATTTAACTCAGATCATTTACACCTTTCTCTGTCCTGTGTGGTTGTATTTGTCCTATTGTCACTGTCCTAACTGATATTGTGCTTAATTTTTAAACCCACTAAAATTTTCTGGCAAGTAGATAAGATTAAATCTCCCACCAATGCTGTGAGCCTATCAGTAGGAAACTGAGATCAATAGCAAAAAAAATTTTGACCATAAACAAATAAATGTGAACTAAGCATGAATTTGAGGGTTGCAGAAAAGCAGTAGATAGAGAAGTTACTTGGCCTCTTCCTCCTCCTTCCTGTCTTGTTTTTAGCATTTCATTCCCCTCCACAAAGGTCTCATTGTTGAAGTGACAGCAGAGTCCCGAAACAGAATGGATTATTTCTCTCCATCTCTCTCCATCTGAGGCATAACCTACCTGTGCTGCTAAAAGAGCTCTTTTCTGTCGATTTTCATTAAACCCGTTTCTGGAAGAAAACAAAAAGAACTTGTATAGTCAAAGGCCCAAGGCAACCTGAACAAGCCTTTCCCAAGAGAGAGCTGGTGTTTTCCTCCTGATTTCCATCACTTTATCAAAGAGGTCTTTCTTGGTTTAACATTTAAAAAGTCCCCCTCCCCCTTTTGGAGGGGTTAGATTTGGGTGGTGGAGCTTTCTCACTTTACAAAATTCAGGAGTGTCCCCAAATCTCTCCAGTCTCTGATATAAACTGAATTTTAGGAAGGAACTTCAAGATAGAGAAATAAACAAAATAGTGTAATATTGTAGCACCAATACTTATGATATTTTTCTCCCCATTGGCTTCATAAAACTGGTGAGATAAGTATTCACCGAGACTACATTCATTTTCTTCAAAACATATTTAATTCACTCCTTTTCCATGTTATAAAGGGAAGATCAGCATTAATGTGAGTAAACACATCACACTGTGATTTCTCAGGATCAAATGGTGAATAGAATTCTATTTTTCATTAAGCAGATCAGTTTAGTTCAAAAAATTATTTTCATTATTTACTGCTAGAACAATTTTATTCTTTCTATCGTTAAAAAATGTTTTACTCTATGTTAAGATGCAGCACATTTGTAATCAGCAATGTACTTTGATAATAACAATATAAAAGGTGAAATTACTGAAATTACTGAGATTCTTTATGAATCTTCAAAGTGCAAGTAATTTCCCTTTAGTTTCTATAGTCTTTGGATACCACCAAGAACTCCCCATAAAATTATAATAAAAGGAAATATTTTTGTTTCATAAATACGACCTGAATGCCTGATAATTTTTTATTTGTGGACATATTTTAGAGAACTACATATTATGCCCTTATTTTGTAAAATATTTCATTTATTTTTTTTATAAACAGATATAGTTATCCGCTGAAATTTACTCATTCTTGTTAACTTTATGTTTTAGAAGACATAAAGAACAAGAAATACTCACTTTGATGTTTCTGTCAAGATGGATGATGCACAAATATATCCTGCCAGAAATAAATATATATAAGAATTTTAAAAAATTATACAAATATCTTGGTCACACTTTTTGATTGTTAAACAAGCCCTTTTAACCTAGATTCTAAAACTTGGACTGAGTTTTCCTGTTAGTGATGTTGCATCTTCTAAAGGATTTTGACCAGCAAATTCCCTGTGAGACATCAGAGTGACTGGTAATCCAAAAAGAAGGACTAGTGTACCTAGATTTACACAGAGACATGATACAGTAGAACGAGCATTAGACTTGGAGTCAGAGATCCAAGTTTCACTCTTGGTCCTACCCTTAGTAAATGCCAAGCTTAGGCTACCATACACCTCACAAAATAATGGTGGTCATCTCCAAAGTCCACTCCAGCTCTCAATGCTCTATACCATTTTCTCCTTGGAATTTCAATCACCACTAGAATTGAAAGATAGCATCTATGACCTCTCTAGTCTTTTAGACTTCAGTAATTTTTCTCTCTTCCCCTATAAGCTCCAAAATATACAGTCCTTTTTGGAAATTAGAAATTAACAAGTGAATGTAAATAAATGCTTTTCCCATAAAAATATGTTATAAAAATTAATTTATAAATAAAATTGCTATAAAATAATTGAAAATCAATTCTTAGCATCAAATGTTAAAGTACTTCTTAAGACATTTTTTTACCATTCTTTGGGTTACTGGCATGAAAAAGTTTAAATACTCAATATCTCTTTATTCATTATAAAATTTCATATGTTTAAATTAAACACACAACTATTTTAAATCATTTTTTTAAAGAGAATGAGTTAGAATCAGAACTTGCATATCACAATAAAAGTATGATTTTAACATTTAAAGAAAAGGCTGAAAAAAAAACCTAAAAGTCCCAAATTATCTACATTATTAAGAATTTTCAAAAAGATGATCTGGCTGTCATTTAGTATGTATATTTATTCTAATACTAATCAGTTGCAAGAGAGACTGAAATACAACAAAAAAGGTAAAAATTGTTTATCAGTTCTTACCTTGTAGTGAAAACAGCAGTATATGAAGCAAGAGTGTACTCCAAGGTATCATTAAATTGAGTTTTCTCACAATGTTCATTTCAGTGTAGACTTTCTCCCTGAAATGTAACCAAATTGTTGGTTTTTACTATGATGGCATCTTAGAAGGATGAGTATTTGTAGAGTACTCAAATTCTTATAAATATAACTTTGTAATAAAGTAATTCATAAAGGAATTCCCGTCTTTCTAACTACATACAGCATCTGAAGCTTTAGAACTTGCAGGCAACCCTTTGGCTGAGTCTCTCATTAGTAATGCATGGCAGCTTCTTACCTGAGCCCGTATTTAGTTACACCCTATCCCACTCCTGCACATCATAAGCCCTTTCAGCCTATATTAGCCTTTTATAACTTCCAACGACAGCAGCATCAAAACAAAAAAACCTGTTATCTACTGATGTCATAAGAGATCACCATTATTCCTGATCATCTATTCTCTATGTTTTATTCAAAAAATGATTATTCTTCTTTGAAAAGCCTGAAGTAAAATCCTATCAATAGTTCCTAGAATGTCTAGATGTTCTCATAAATTTTGCTTTAAGAATGAAAAGTAAATTAAATTATGTGCATATATTTTCAACTCAAGTTACATTACAGTGTTGTTTAAGTTGATATATTCATGTGTCCATAGATATTCCTGTTAAACATTCTGCAATAAAAGTAGAAAATAACATATAAAAATGATATTGTAATATTTGACTTTAAAAAGGAAATAAAGTAACTCACCTAGCCCCTAAAACCTTCCCTTCATCCCCCATTTTTCCATCCTCTATGACAAATACCCAATTAGAAAACAAAGAAGGACTTCACATTCCCACAGTAAGAACATTCTTCTTCTCTGGAAGCAACTGACTACTTAGACGGGCATCACAGAATAGCTTGAATATTTCATAATGAATTCCATAGAGAGGATCCAAGCCCCATAAATCAGTTAAAACATGCTCATATAATGGGTGCATATTTCCTATAGCAGATCCCATGAGTTACCTGCACTATTATCAAACTCATTTAATAGATTGGGGCACAGTATCAGGGAATGTCTAACTACACCGAAACTACCTTATGAGACAAAAAAGCACACTAGCTCTCAATATCTTAGACTCAGACGCCTCTTCTGCAATGACTTCCCAGTTTTTTCTGTGAAGCATCCTTGTCATCCTAATTATTGCATGCCAATGTCAGTGTCAATTACGTTAACAGTTTCTTACCTATGTCCCAAATTCAATGATCATTTTCTCTTGTTCTATATGATTTTAATCACTTTCCGTTGCCTACGTGATCACTAATTCCATAAGCCAAGAGAAGATATTTGCCTATAAATTCATTTTTTTAAACATGAAAACCCACACAAACTTTACTAAAATTATAAGTAGCTGTGTGCCTATCACACGTATACACACATGTGCACACAAACACACATGCACGCTTGCACATGTACACTCGTTTTTACATTTTGATGGGTAAGTTTAAATAATTTAAGAATAACATGTTTAATAAATACTTATTGAAAGGTTATTAGTCATGACTCTTAAAGTAATTAGACAATCACTCTTTAATTGATTAGATAATACATCAACATAGTTATCTATAGTTACATCATAAATATTGGTCCAAAAATATGTAACTACTCAACCACAATCAAAACTATAAAATATTCTAGATACTTAAGACAATGTGATTACAGAATAAATTTAAAAGTTGAACTTGAAATTTGTTTAGAGAATAATAATTTTCCTCCAAAGAAATTTTAAAATTAAGGGCAGCAAGTTTGCTTATGCAGAATAATCACTGACTCCCTGGAAAGGGTGGAAATGCATATCGCCCATATACATTACTAAGTCCCCTCCTTAACTTACAACACTTTCTCTTGGTTTCATAGTTTCCCATATAAGTCAACCTAAAAATTGAAGAATCTATAGCTCATACTTTAGGCTTATTTTTTTTCCCAATCTAGTAACTGCTTGAGTTTTTTTTTAACTTAAAATTTTTCACAAGTGACATACATATGGAAAAATCCTAAGTGGAAATCAAAGTTAAATTTCACGGTACAAAAAACTAAACATTTTGATAATACTCATAGTTATTTCTAAATATGAAAGCCATGTGAAAAGTATTTAGTTCTAATGTAAACTTAAATATTCTATGTACTTAATTCAAATGTAATAACTGAACTTTTCATCTCAAATTTCACACAGTATCTTTAAACTTTTTATTCAAAAGCATCACAGCCATTTTCACTGGTTATGTTTGAAAATTACAAAATTATATCATCTGACATTTTTGTTACTGCTTTTCCCTTTTGAACTATATGCATTTTAAAAATATAACTTGTTTTGTCTGGTAAAGAAAATCATAGAAGTTATAAAAGGAATTCTCAGGATGACTGTTCTTTTATAGATAGAAATATAATGTATGCTATCTTTCTATTTCTCCTCCATCTGGGCTCATAGTAGGTAGGAAGTTGGTAAAGGAGAACAAACAATAGCAAAGAAAATAATAACAGAAATTCCAAGTTCTTTTTCAACTAACTAGAATATGTTATGAACTCATTGCCTTAAATGGTAGGCTATATAAAAATAGGCAAAATAGACTTCCATGAAGAGCAACAATAGAACAGAGAGTTTAGATGAAAGATTGGACCCAGAACCACAAAAAAAGGAATTTATGACTGTGCTACATGTAGTTATTACTGTCATAGTTTAGTTGACAGCTTATATATTTCATTCTATCCTGACAAAGGAACTTTGGCAAAAAGTGAGCCCGCTACCAGCTTGTGAAGAGATTAAGTTTAAGAAGTCTGAGGCGACCACATAATTCAGGGAATAAACAGTTCCCTTTCTGCTACGAGAGCACTGCACATTTTCCCACATGGAACATGATATTTAGAAAGTTGACACCTGACAGCCTATTCGCCTCAACACATTGCATTAAAAACAATTGGCAAGAATGGGACAATGTTGGCCTTTTAGTTTATATGTCAATGATAAAAATGAGGGGAGGAATGGTATTTTTAATGAAGTTCATCATCTTTGGGAAAAATTCCTTTCTTTGGTGATTTATATAACACTCATTTTTCATTAATTGAGATCAAATCTAAAGGAGATAACATTTGATTCCCATCATATCACATTCTACTAGTGAAATGCAATTATTTCTCACTTGCTTTACTAAACCTAACACATTTCTCCTACAATGATTTTATGTTATCGCTGAGCAAGCAAAAAGAATCCCATATCATTGACATGATTTTAACCATGATGAATGTAACTGCCTTATTAAAAGATAGTTTTGCAGCATTCTATTTATGCTTTTAGGGGGTGTGTTGCTTGGCAACTTCTGTTTTGTTTCATGTAATTTAATTTACAAATGGCAACTATCTTAGCTTTTCCGAATAAAGACTTAATTATGTGTCATTAGCCATATCTGTGCTGGTCATGATTTCAATTTAAAGCTTGCACTCAGAGGTTAATGTGTTATATTTTTACAGAGACATTTATTTTTCAAGGTGCTACGACGCCTTTGATTTTTAATATATAACAGGTATCTTGAAAGAAGTAATGGTTCTACAATGAAAGTTTCCTCTTGTCAACATTTTAGCATCAAGTTCAAGGTATAATGCCAATATTTCCTGCAGTTCTCTTCATTCTCTAAACTAATAGATCATGGTGCACATACACTGTATAGTGTAACATATAATGCATTATATAGATATAACAATATAAAGTTGGTTTCTCATGTTTTCAGTTGCATTTTGTATCTTCAATCATTTTACATGTACTTATTTTAGAGCTGCTGAGGGATAATGTTATTTGAATTTCTAGAGGATGAGTGTTCTAGCCTTGTTGTTTCTCACACTTAGGGTGGATTACCTCATGGGTTTCATAATTTTGAATTTTGGATCATGTCTAGTAGGGCATCCATGGGAATTCCTTACTGCCTGGATTTAGGATGTGCCCCTCCACAAATGACTTTTCATCTACTTCTGTCAATTGCTTCAAGGAATTTTGTGTTAATTTCTCAGTTTGAGGGTTCCCACACTGCACAGTATAAATTCAAATCCCAAACCCAAAGTGATTGAAGGCCAAGTCTAGTTTCTGCTTTGTTTTTGGGTTCTGATATCTCTTATATCCTTGTGAACTCATCCAACTACTTAAGTGGATGTCTATTTTATTTTATTCAGCATGTCCAAGTATTTTATAGTTGATACTTTTTTAAAAAAAAACAACATGATTTTATTACATGCTTGTCTCATTGTATGCAAGTTTCTTATACTATAGTGACTAAGACACATAGGTGCATGTCTCAAATCTGCTAATTAATTACTTCTGTATGACTGAGTCAGTTGCATAACTTGTCTTTGCCTTAGTTTCCTCCCCTATGCAATGGAAAATGGGAGTAGTAAAATGGATAATGGGAAAACTACATGCTTTAATATTCACAACCACTTAGAAGGTGCTCAATCATTGTTAGTTGTTATTAAGACTTGAATTGAGTATAATTTTTTTCCTGAATAAGCAAGCAATAGCGATTTCCCCAAATACAAATTTTCAAGACCAACATAACTATTTCTAGTTTTGCTATTTGCAAACAATGTTACCTCTCAATATATGAAAGCATAAAAATAAAATATTAAGCAATCAACAAGTCTTCCTTTGTCGGTATATTCAATCTTTAATTGCCTATTATATTTTATTTTTTGTAAAATGTTTTATTTTATTATCATAAGGACACTCAAATTAAGATCTACTCACTTAACAAATATTTAAGAGTACTATATATTATCGTTGACTATAGATACAATGTTTGTTATATAACTGATTTGTAGAACATATTCATCTGTTTAATTTTAAGATTTGTATTTAAAATATAGCTAACATACAGTGTTATATTAGTTTCAGGGGTACACCATAGTTATTCAATATTTATATACATAAAGAAATGATCACTATGATAAGTACAGCAACCATCTGACACCATACCATGCTATCACAATATTATCTATTTGATTATATTCCTTATGCTGTATATTACATCCTCATAACTTGTTTTTTCTATACCTGAAAATGTGGACCTCTTAGTCACCTCTTCCCCCATTTTTTAATTTTTCAATTACAGTTGACATTCAATATTATTTTATATTAATTTCAGGTGAACAACATAATGGGTAGACATTTATATAATTGAAGAAGCAATCCCCCTGACTAGTCTAGTCCCCACCTTGCACTATACATAGTTATTACCTTATTATTGACTATATGTTCCATGCTTACTTTACATCCCCATGACTATTTTGTAACTACCAATTTGTACTTCTTAATCCCTTCACCTTTTGTACCCTGCCCCCAATCACCTCCTAAATATCATGCCAATAAATCTAGTGCCCATCTGACACCATACACAGTTATTACAATATAATTGATTATCTTATGCTATATCCTACAACCCCATAACTACTTTGTAACAAACAATTTGTACTTCCTATCCCTTCTTCCCTTTTTACCGACACCCCCAGACTGTCACCTATCTGGTAACCACTGAAATATTTTCTGTATCTTTGGGCTTTTCTGTTTTATTTGTTTATTTTGTTCTATAAATTCCACATACAAAGGAAATTACGTTGCATCTATCTTTCTCTGCCTGACACTCCACTCAGCACAATACCCTCCAGGTCCATTTATGTTGCCAAAGATGGCAAGAACCCAATCCCTTCCATGGCTGATCAATATTCCACTGTATATATGCACCACCTCTGCTTTATCCATTCTTCCATCAGTGGACACCCAGGCTGCCTCCATATCGTGGCCATTGTAAACAATGCTGCAATGAACATATGGATACACACGTCCGCTCAAAGTAGCATTTTGGGTTTCTTCAGATAAATACCCCAAAGTGGGATTACCAGGTCCTACTTTGTCTTTTCTTATAGCCTTTGTTTTAAAGTCTACGTTGTCTGGTGTAAGTATTGCTAACCCAACTTTTCGTTTGTTTTTCCATTTTCATAAAATATTTTTTTCCATCCCTTTACTTTCAGTCTGAAGTGAGTCTCTTACAGAGAGCATTTTATGGTCTTATTTTCTTATCCATTCAGCCACTGCATGTTTTTGATTGGAGTATTAAATTCATTTACATTTAAAGTAACTGTTGATAGATATGTAGCTATTGCCATTTTATTATTCATAATCTTTATCTTTTTTTTCTGTCTTAAAGAAGTCCCTCTAACATTCTTTACAATACTGGGTTAGTGGTGATGAACTCTATTAGCTTTTTCTTGTCTGGGAAGCTCTACCTGTTCTTCAGTTCTAAATGATAGCTTTGCTGGGTGGAGTAACCTTGGTTGTAGGTCCCTACTTTTCATCATTTTGAATATTTCATGCCAATCCCTTCTGGCCTGCAAAATTTCTGTTGAGAAATCAGCTGATAATTTTATGGGAGCTCCCTTATAAGGTATTAGCTGCCTTTCTCTTGCTGTGTTTAGGATTCTCTCTTTGTCTTTAACCTTTGGCATTTTAATTATAATATGTCTTAGTGTGTTGGCCTGTTTGGGTTTATATTGTTTGGAACTCCCTATGCTTCCTGGACTTATAAATCTGTTTTCTTTGCCAGGTTAGAAAACTTTCAGTCATGATTTCTTCAAATAGGTTCTCAATTCCTTGTTTTCTTTCTTCTCCTTCTGGTACCCCTGTGATGCGAATGTTGTTAAGCTTGATGTTTTCTCAGAAGTCTCTTAAGCTATCTTCAGTTTTTTGGATTCTTTTTTTTCTTTTTGCTGTTCTGATTGGGTGTTCTCTGCTACCTTGTCTTCCATATCACTGATTTAATCCTCTGTTTCATCTAGTCTGCTGGTTATTCCGTCTAGTGCATTCTTCATTTCAGTTACTGTATTCTTCACTTTTGATTGGTTCTTTTTTATGGTTTCCATGCCCTTTTTTTAAAGCTTGCTATTTCTTTGTTGAAGTTCTCACTAAGTTCCTTGAGCATCCTTATAACCATTGTTTTGAACTCTGTCTCTGGTAGGTTGCTTGCCTCCATTTCATTTAGTTCTTTTTCTGTGTTTCTCTTGTTCTTTTATTTGGAACATATTTCTTTGTTTCCTCATTTTGGCTGCCTCTCTGCATTTGTTTCTATGTATTAGGTAGGTCTGCTATATCTCCCAGTCTTGGCTGGTAGCCTTATATAGTAGCTGCCATGTGGGGCCCTGGCAGAGTCTCCCTGGTCACCTGCTCTCGGTACTACAGGAGTGTCCCTTGTGTGGCTTGTGTGTACCCTTCTGTTATAATTGAACCTGATTGCTATTGGCATGTGAGTGGGTTGTGTTGACCTTCAGGTTGACTGGCTGTTCAGTTTGGCCATGTCCACAGCTTATGATCTGCTGTGTAGGGGGCTTGCCCCACTGAGTGGGATTCACTCCAATAGGTTCTGATGCCTGTTGAGACTGCCCTCTGTGTGTGCCACTTGTGGGGCTAATTGTATGATGTTTTGTTGTGGTCTGAAGCTAGTCTCCAAGTATATTCATTCTGGAGCCTTTTGGGAGAGGCTCTGCTGGGGATCCAGATCACCCACTGCCTGTGACCCATTGGTAGGAGCTACAAAGTGATTCACAGTTGGTCACTGCCTGTGCTATACCTGGAGGCACATGGGAGAGGCTACATTGCAAACCAATAATGGCTGCCACCAGTACTGGGCCTAGGGCAGCACCACAGAAAGCCAGGACACCGAGACCTACTGCCACCTGCCAGCTTCCTTAAGGTTCAGCCACTTGTAAAGCCTCATGCAGTACACAAGGTAGGTGAAGTAGGGTCTCAGGGAGTCACTAGAGTGGGAAGAGTTGTGGTTGTGGTTACCAGGTTAATGTAAATCTGGTTTGGTGCCAGTGCTGAGCCTGGAGATACTACGCAAAAGTCTCAGTGCACACCAAAGCCAGCCATTGGCCATGGGGGCCCATGGACTCTGATAGCTTTCCCAAAAAGGGTACAATATGGGCAGGGCTGGCTGCTCACCAAAAAGTACCTCCAGCATTGGGGGAGTTGGTTATAGCAGGGTCCCAGTGGAGCTTATCATACCAAAACAGATTCAGATTTGGCCATGGGGGAGGACTCAACACAGAAAAGATGGAGCCTGCCTGCCAGCTGCATGGGAAAGGGACCCCACACAGGGAAAATGATGATTGTCTAGCCCTTGCCTTGAAATCACACACTTCAGTCTGCCTCCCCATATGTCTCCAACACCCACTGAGTCACAATCCCTACTCTAGAACCCAAGATGAATGCCTGCAAGTGAGTCTATGTGCAAGCCCTTTAATAAAACATCTGGTTTCCTGCAACCTTTTGTCCAACCTGGATGATCGGAAGCCTCACTGTTTTTCACAGCCAGATGTTGTGGGGGTTCCTTTCCTCACTCCAGTACTCTAGGCTGGGGAGCCTGGTATGGGACTGGAGTTCCTTGCTTCTCTGGGGGGAACCTCCTTAGCTGAGATATCCCTCCTGATTCTCAACTGCCACACAGAGGTTTGGGATCAGCCTGTTTCACATCTCCATCCCTCCTACAAGTCTCAATGTCATTTCTTCTTTACACTTAGTTATAAAACCTGTTCAGCTGTACATCAGATGATCCAAGTTAATTATTCTATAATTTAGTTGTAAGTTTAATGTGTTCATGGCAGGAAGCAGGCACAGTGTTTATCTACTATGCCATCTTGGATCTCTAGAACTTATTCCTACCTGGCACATTTTCAGATCATCTTGTCTGCTATATTGCCAAAAACGGAACCACCAACTATCAAAATTATATGTGCTCATTTTCTAAGTTGCTACTTTATATATTTGCAACTTACTTTCTCAGCTGAATTACAAACTTGTGCTATCGAGCCATCCATAATTCACAGGTAAAAACTTATCTAATTTGACTTTTAATTTTATTCATCATTCAAAACAAACCACTATAAAAAAATTTTAAGTATAACAAAACATCTCATACTTGGATTTAATTATTTAAAATATAAAAGAAAATTTGTCAAATCCCTAAATGTAATGGTTAGGTGATTTCATATAATACCAACATTCCAACTCAGACACCTGACAATCTGATTTATAACAATAGCTACTGCAACCACTCTGGAGTGTCAAACATCAGCTATTATCTTCTATCTTCTCTAAACTGGCAAGGTTAATTTAAAAAAAAAAAACTGCCTTTGGAAACACAGTTTCATTGTGGTTTTCAGCAGAGTACAAATCAGTCTGAAAACATAACTGAGAAGAAACTAAGCTCTTCATTGTAAATTCAGAGTCACATAAATATTGGACCAGGCCCCCAAACTGCTCCTCCCTTATCTTTACATGACCTCTTCCCCAGCTTGAATTAGAGTCTTACTGAGTTACATGCAAAGTTGTTATCACTATCTCCCAAAAGCTGCAGTGAAAACATACTAGTTTCCTTAGAAAGTTTTCTTCAGTCTTCTAACAAGATAAGTTTATCAGCTTTACCTTAGAGTACAGTGGTGGTTTTCAGACTTTGGTGTGTGCAAGAATCACTAAGGGAGTGTATGAGAAGCACAGACCCCCAAAACTACCTCCACTACATCTCCTGTTTTCTGATCGATGAGTCTAAGAGGATTAGGCATCTGTATTGTAACAAAGGATCAACCTTTTGAAGTAAATTAAATATCAAGCCAGTTCATTCTAGTAGGGAAAGGGAATGCAAGAGTAGTACTAACATGGTAGGACTGACAGATCCCATTAAAGGGAAAGAAGCAGAGGCTGGAACACTTAAGTGGAAGCTGAAGGCTAGCCTCAGTACATATTACTGGGCAGGTCCTTGTTTGGGAAGATGAACTTGGTATATTATTTATATTGCCTACTCTTCCCACTCTCCTTATGCAGAGACATTTCTGCTGGAAGCTACATAGCCTCTGTTCATTGGTAACACTTTTTTTTTTTTTTTAGCTGAGCCATCCTGCCACCTGTTGGCAGCTCTACGGCAACTCAGCTCGGGCTGGCATCGAACCGCCATTGCTCAGAGCTCAGCTCACACTCTTGAGCGAGCTCTTAACCAACTGAGCCACTCGGCTGGCCCAGTAACACATTTTTTTGACTCTCACTATGATAGGTTGAATAATGACTCACCAAAGACATCCATGGAACAATTCCTAGAACCTGTAAATTTTGCCTTACTTTGCAAAGGAGACTTACAGGTATAATTAAGTTAATGATTCTTTATCTTAAATTCCTTGTGGGCCCAATATAATCACAAAAGTCCTGATCAGCAAAAGAAGGCGTCAAAGGATGAGAGTGAAAGAGAGATTTGGAGGTGAAAGAGTAGCCACAACCTAAGGACTGCAAGAAGTTTCTAGAAGCTAGAAAAAGCAATGGAATAGACTCTGCCCTAGAACCTCCAGAGCAATGCTGTCCTGCCAACATCCTGATTTTTGTCCTGCCAACATCCTGATTTTAACCCAGTGAAACTCTTCTCAGATTTCTGATCGCCATAACTATCAGATAATAAATTTCTGTTGTTTTAAACTACTAAGTTTGTGATAATATGTTACAGCAGAAATGGGAAACAAATGCACTCACGTTTTCTTGCAACCAGGGTTAGGTATGTGACACTAAGCAAAATAATATTTGGTGGTACTACAACTAATTCAATTCTCTTTCTCAGGTACTAAAATATATAGCAGAGATAAAAGTCACATATAGTCATAGGTAGTGGGTCCTGGAGATTTGGGGTCACACGAAATTAGAGATGGCAGCCACTTTTCAGCTGTGTGCATGTTGTTAAATAACCAAAGAATGCTATTCTATGAAGAGAAGTAGAAGAATAGAGCAGATGTTCAGAAAGAAGCAAAGTAATGGAGAAGATGTTTTACCCTGTTGTTGTTTCTAATAACTTTGAGTCACATCTATCCAATAACTTTCTTTTTACTTGAGTTACCTTGGTTAGGATTCTATTCCTTGATATGCATAACTGAGACAGAGGAAGTGAGAGAAAGGAGGGTGACTGCAATGTTTGGTTTTATGTAGCACCACAAGGTACCCAAATATTTGTGTAAGCATCATGCTGAATGTGTCTGTGAAGGTGTTTCTGGATGAGACTGAAATTTGAGTTGGTAGACTGAGTAAGGCAGAGTGGGCCTCATCCAATTCATTGAAGGACTGAAAAGAACAAATAGGTGAGTAAGGAAGAATTCACTGTGCCTCCCTGACCATCTTTGAGCTGGAACATCAATCTTCTCCTTTCAGATTTGGACTTGGACAAGAACTATACCATGGGCTTTCCTAGGTCTCTTGCTTGCTGGCTACAGACCTTGAGATAATGGCCTTCTACTAAGGCATACCATAAATTAGATGGGGTCTACTACTCCAAGGTCCCCAAATCATGCATTTTGACATAGAAGAAACTATAAAACTGGTATGTGCATATACAAAAGATATGTTACATTTTCCTAGAAAAAAAATCTTGAAAAATATTAGATAAGAAGGAGATGAAAATTGTGGGAACCGCAAGAGAAACAGACATGCACTGTGAAATAGTCTTATTACCACCAAGTATTGTACTGAGTCCAGATCACTCTTCTGCTATCCAATAGTAAGATCCAGGAGAACCTGTAAGTTAGACTTCTATTACAGTACTCCATTCATGGGAGTAAGACAAATTCAATGACACAAGGAAGTTGTGACACAGTTGTGGATTTGGGAAACCTTTTTGGACACTGTTTGAGGATGAAGACTTTCATCTAAAAATTAGGTGGTAGGATACAGAAAACAGTAGACAAGAATGTCTTGGATATATTAGATTATTGTTCCCAGTTCTTCATTCATAATTTCCTACTTATAGATTCTATGTCTTCCCTTTTCCACGTGCTTTTGCAAAACCTCCCATTGGAGTAGAAGTATATTTCCCCTTCCCATTGATGTTTGAATTGGTCACATAACTCTAGAAGAGGCTTTAAATGTGTTTCAGAGTTTGAGATTATTCTCTTGGATTATTCTCCACCAGAAGAATAATATGTCCTGGGTAGCCACTTGTCCAAAGAGATTGAGGAAATACATGGAGAAGACTCCAGCCTAAAACAGTGTCAAAGAACTCACTCATATGGGCCAGGAAAATAAATGTGTGGTATGCCATTGAATTTGGGGGTGTTAGTTATATGCAACATTATTGTACAATGAGCCATTTAGAAGAGTCAGTGAGCACAGTGCTTCTGCAGATGGAGCAGTTAAGGGTGGTAATGTGGCCCTTTCCTGGCTGAAACTTGAGAGGCCTTTCTCCTCAGGGTAGTTTTCACCAGGCCTAGATGAGAGCATCTAGTTCCACTTTCCTTCACAGGTTATGTCTAAGGACTCCTACTTCTGGGAAAACAGATGAGAGAATTACAGAGGTGTAGCATCTCTACAGACAGAGGGGAATGAATATCTGGTAGAGCAAATTCTTGCTCATCTTCCAGATCAAATTTAAACATCATTCCTGCTGTGTAACCTTTCTCCAATATCAAGGTGCTCAACATTCTCTGTGACATATTATTCATATAATTGTCATTAGTCTCAGTACAATGTATTTCTTTACTTTTTTATGGATCTGTCTCATCTACTGCAAATTTTTGAAGGCATGAAATGCATTTTAATCTCTTCCTTTCCTCATTGCCTCAAAATTATGTGTTAACTGAATAAATTAATGTATGCCTCTACTATCAGACCCTAAGGAAAATAGAGTTTTCAAAGCTTCTTCTTGTTTGATATTTTACAAGTACGAGTATTGCATGGCCTCATCCAGTGGACCAGCCTAAGTCTTCAATGTAGATGAATCCAAGTTTTGCCCTCCACAGGTCAAAGCTAATATATTTGAGATTAGTGAGCCAAGGGCTCAGGGAGACTTGGATAAGGGCTCAGTTATTGACAAATGTCTGTTCCTTTGTATTCTGGATTGAGGCTGCAATTACAATAGGTTTGAAGATGAGAAAGAAGAAGGACTATACAAAGCAATGGATACATAGTGAGACTTGAACATTAAATATCTCCTCCCTATCCTTCCTTGTTTCTTAAGAGGGACTTTCATTTCTGGAAACATAAAACTAAAGCAGAGCACAGTTCACATCTCAGGAAATTGCATTCCTGCTCTCAACTACAATTTGTCACTTACTATTTAATTTATATGGTTATTTATCCTTTATGTATATACCTTTCACTTCTACTAGATTGATAGGTGATTCTGAGCTATGATCCTGACTTATACATCTTTTTATATCCTCACAGGCACTGATACAGCACTGGATATAGACTAATGCTTAATAAATATTGTCAGTGGTGATAGTAATAATAATGTTGATGATCATCTCCCTTTCCTGATATGAATATAGAGCTTGGTGTGCAGGATGGGAGGCTGGAGTGGCATGTGATAGGAAATGAAGTTAGAAAGGGGACAAAGTTCCAATGATGGAAAGATTTATGTCCTATGCCAAATAGTATGGACTTGCTCCTCGAGACAATTGAAATCCATTAGAAGTTCCAGTGGCCATTTTTTTTTAAAGCTCTCTGATGGCAATATGCTACATGAAGTTGAATTCAACATCTCATAATCCAACATCTGACTTACTTCTAGTTTGAGTTAGATTGCTTTCATCCTCACACAAATATCTCACATACACACACACAAAAAAAACTTCTCCTTTTCATATAGGTGAAAAGACAAAAATCCCCAGAAGCGGGGAGAAGGAAAAAATAAGAGATAATTAAAATTATAAATAATTATTACTGTAAGTTCTAGGATACTCACTATGGGTAAAACACTATATTAGGTGGTATGAAGATAAAACATATACAAGTCATCTCAAATTAATGGACACTATAATTCTAGGCAGAGGAAATAGAAAAAAAATTAATATACTAGCCTCTCTCCTCAAAGATAACAATTTAGGCAGGTAAAGAACATTAAAAAATAATTGTAAAACTACTTCTTTAATTACAATTGTGGTTTGTGTCCTTAAAGAAAGTATAAGATGCACTGAGAGTCTTACAGAAAAGGGGTGTGTCTGGAAGGGCTTCTACAAGAAGGGTACTTTTATACTGAGAAGTGGAGTTAGCCAGAGAGAAACAAGGTTTTACCAAGCACAGAAAACAGCTCACGTACATGCTCTAAAAATTAGGATGGAGAAGTGTCTGTTCAGGTTCTCTGCCCATTTTTTAATTGGATTGTTTGCTATTTGTTGTTGAGTTGTATGTGTTCTTTATGTTTTGAATATTAACTCCATATGGGAGATGTTGTTTGCAAATATCTTCTCCCATTCAGTTGGTTGCCTCTTGGTTTTGTTGATGGTTTCTTTTTTTTTTTTTAAGATTTTATTGGGGAATTGGGGGAGGGGAACAGTGTTGGGGAATTAGGGGAGGGGATCAGACAAGTTGTTCTTCAGTCTTCGTCGTGGAGGGTGCCAGTTGCCATCTGGCTTCCCGTCAGCAGCTCATGGCCTCTAAGCTCAAGGTGCTGTGTTCAATCTTAGTTGCAGATGGGTGTAGCCACCATCCCATGTGGGAGTGGAACCAGCAGCCTTGTTGTCAAGACCACACACCCTAGGCACTGAGCCATCCGGACGGCAGCTCAGCTCAACATGACGAGTTCAATCTTTAGTTGCAGATGGGCATAGCCCACCATTGAACAGGCAATCCTGTTGTTACACTAGCTGAGTCATCCTGCCACCTATTGGAAACTCAGTGACAGCTCAGCTAGGGTGCAGCGTTCACTGGCCCATGTGGGGATCAAACCGGTGGCCATGTTGCTCAGAGCATGCGCTCTAAGCCAACTTTTAACCAACTGAGCCACTCGGCCAGCCCTGTTAATAGTTTCTTTTGCTGTGCAGAAGCATTTTAGTTTGATATAGTCCCTTTCATTTATTTTTGCTTTTACTTCCCTTGGTTTTGAGGTCAAATTCATAAAATCCTCTGTAAGACCAAGGTCCATAAGTTTAGCATCTATGTTTTCTTCTTTGCAATTTATTGTTTCAGGTCTTATATTTAGGTCTTTGATCCATTTTGAGTTAATTTTGGTGTATGGTGGCAGATAGTAGTCTAGTTTCATTCCTTTTGACATGGCTTTCCAATTCTCCCAGCACCATTTACTGAAGAGGCTTTCTTTTCTCCATTGTATGTCTTTGGCTCCTTGTCCTAGACACAGACAACAGTTTAGTAGTTACCAGAGGGTAAAGGAGAAGGTCAAAGAGGGTAAAGAGGGTCAAATATATGGTGATGGAAGGAGACCAGTATAATCCAATTAAGAGAAGATAGTAATTTGGACTACAATAGAATATGTGAGAGCTGAGAAAAGAAACTAATTCAGAAAAACATTTTGTAACTAGGATAACAGAATTTGCAAGTTAATCAGACATGGGGCATGAGAGCAACGAAGATGTAAAGGATGATGTTATCTAGCATGATTAAGTGGATGATGTCACTGACTGAGATAGGAAACACTAGAGAAAGAGCAAGTTTGGACAGATGTGAAGTCCATGGAGGGTTGTTTTGTTTGTTTATTTATAGGGATTCAGGTACTTATTTAAAAGCTGACAAGACACCACAGAGAGGGAGATAATGAAAACACAGATATAAGAGGCTGCTCAAATGAGAACAGCCTTTGAGCAGTAAGAGAGCCTTCTCTTGAGGAGCTTATAACCCAGAAGCTAAGTATATGTGGCAAGGATAATGTTGTAAATATATTAATATGTTTTACTCTTTTGCAATTTCATGTGTATGACCTTCTCCCAAGTCAGAACGAGACATGCATCTGCCTTGGGGATTCAGATTATTTCAGCCAGGGAACAAAGAAGAAAAATGAAAAATATAATATTCAGCCTCAAACATACAAAGTTGGACATTTTTGTCTGCAAAAAGACAATAAATGTAAAAGCCAAGTTTCCCCTCCGCCTCCCAAGAAAGATTTTCTACATATTTATCTCCCTGTATTTACATATTAAGAGGCAGGACTGGGGGATTGGATCTTAGAGTTTTATGCAATGGAATTCCCGGTGAGGTCAGGGGAAGAAGGAGTTAAAGCCCATCATACCCAGCCAGAGAGACTGGGGGAAAGGAAGAGTCAGAGGTGGGAAAGAAGATGGCTCCACGAAGGGCATGTGAATGGTAGGAGCAAAGTGTGGAGAAGCAAAGGGCGGACCTGGTTTCAGCTCCCTCAAGGCAGCCCTCAGATGGCCAGTTGACAGAAGAAACCTCATGCCTTCACTGGAATGCTGAAGACCGGAGCCGAAAATCTGGCTTCAAAGCTTACAGTATGGCCGCTGTCTTTAGAAAGAACCACCTCAGTGGCAGAAGTCTGCAGGTTGGGCTCTGTGGCCAGGGACTCACAGACAGATTTCAGAGGATTCTACCAAGCCAGTGAGTGCTGAAGTAGAGCCCCAAATCCTCCGAGAGAATAAGCAGAAGGACATAGCAGGGGTTACAGCAGTTCCCATCAGCAGTTGCAGACACTAGGGATAAGACAAATCATACAGCCAAGGTCAAGGAGAAGCCCAGGCCAGCCACTCGTTACAGAGACCAGCACTCCTCTATGAACATTGCGAAGACAGACAGGATAAGTGATCCACACCCTACCCCCACACCTAGATGCCAGAGGGGGAAGAGACTGAAATGCTGAAGAACATTTACTTAAGCCACCCAAACAGAGCAGGGGATGGTACTCTCATAAGGTCAGCTTTAGAAAAAAATTAAGAACCTAATGGTTCATTGCACATCTGAATGTGGTGTTAGAAAATCTGAAGCCCTACTACATTTATAAATAACAATATTATTATATTGACAATGATAGAGCCATGTGAGGTGTAGACTTGAAAGGTGATAGCATTTTAGAAGATAGAACTGAGATACAAGTAAGCCATGTGTCGGAAAATTGCATTTACAGCATTCCCTACTTATCCAAGGGGGATACATTCTAAGACTCCCAGTGATGCCTGAAATTGCCGATACTGCCATATTCTATATGTAAACAGTTATGATGAAGTTTAATTTATAAATTAGACACAGTAAGAGAGTAACCATAATAACTAATAATAGAGCAATTATAACAATACTGTAATAAAAGTTATGTGAATATGGTCTCTTTCTCTCTCTCTCTCTCTCTCTCTCTCTCTCTCTCTCTCTCTCTCTTTCAAAATATCTTATTGCACTGTACTCACCTTTCACTTTAAGGAAGTGCTTTACAGCTTCTCTTTGGCATATCAGAATTGCCAGCATCACTACTCTTGCACTTTGGGACCATTATTAAATAAATAGGGTTACTTGAACTCTAGCACTGCGATCAGTTGATCTAATAATCAGAAGTGATAACAGGCAAGAAGCATATATGGTGTGGATATGCTAGACAAAGTGATTGTTCACCTGCTGAGCAGGAAGGTTCAGAAGGGACGAGATTTCATCACGCTATACAGAATGGCCCTCAATTTAAGACTTATGAATTGTTTATTTCTGGAATTTTCCATTTAATATTGTCAGACCTTGGTTGACCATGGATAACTGAAACTGTAGGAAATGCAACTGCGCATAAAGGGCGACTGGCCCAATGAAGGGCCAGAGAGAACACAAGCAGTGGGTAAGAGGAGAGGGACTGCAGCTCAAAGCCCACAATGACCGTCTCATCCACTATCTACCAACCATCTCATCCACACCTTGCTGCACGCCAAACAACAGGGGCAACTCAAGAGCCCACCTTTAATTTAGAGCCCTCCTCACTTGTTAGTGGAGAGAGATCCAGACTGAGCTCCCAGTATTGAAGAAACTGGAACCAAACCTTCAAGAATTGATTCAGTGGAAATAGTAGAAGAGAGTAAAGGGATCAAACATATGGTGATGGAAGGAGAACTGATTGGGTGGTGAACACACAATGTGATATATAGATGATGTATTATAGAATTGTATACTTGTAACCCATGTAATTTTACTAACCATTGTCACCCCAATAAATTTTAATAATAATTAAAAAAACAAAACCTTCAAAAATCGCTTTTCATATACTCAGCTGGGCTAGATAGAGCAGGCACAAACAGGCATGAAAATGGTGTGAGACAGCACAAGTCTCAAGAGAATTCCCTGTTGTGTTATATCCAGCAATGTGCTGGTAAATGTTTAACCACCATCTCAGAGGGCAGGGGAGGGTCCAGATTTATAGCCTTTGCAGATTTCCATGGTGTAAATATTCCCATCATGTTCAATTTTGAGCTAGTAATGCAATTTCAATTGACTCATAAAATTCCTGCAAATTTAATAGTTGGCTTTCATGAGCCAGGAGGTGCTGGCTCCACCATCCTACCATGACTCAGTCAAAGAGCCAAAACTGGGCATTGCCTATATCAGAGTCTAATCTGAGTGGACCCCACAAGCTGGTGAGATTTTACCTGCACTCCTACCGGTTTAACATGGATTGTGGCCTTCAAAAGGATGTTACATGCTAGATGGGAGCGGGGAGGGGATGAGGGAGAAAGAGAAGGGGCGAGATGGCACAAATTGGTAACTACGATATTGCCTCAGGGATATGCAAGACAGTTTGGGGAATACTTAATTTTAATTTTTATTTATTTATTTATTTATTTTGAGGGCAGTGTCACTGGCCCTCACATGTGGGACCCGAACCGGGGCCGCTGGCTTCCCAAGCCAGCGCTTAACCACTGCGCCACTCGGCCGGCCCTCAGTTTGGGGAATACAATCAATAATGTTGTAATTATTTTGTAGGGTGTCAGATGGTCACATGTCTTGTTAGGGAGACCACTTCATGGATGGTGTAGATGCTTGACCACTGCACTGGACACCTGAAGCTGATATTGACTAATACTTTATGTCAACTGTAATTTAATATATATATAGTCATGGGATATGGAATACAGTGTGGGGAGTGGAGTCAGTGGAATTGTAATACATATGTATGATATTGGGATCGGGGGAGTAGGGCAGCGGATTGGGGAAGGAGGGTTGTCACTTTGTGAGGGCTGAAAAGTATAACTTTTGCATTGTCTTTTATACCTGAAACTAAAAAAAAGAAGAAGCTGTGTAAATACTACCCAAAGCAATCTACAGATTCAAATGTAAAAAGAAAAAAAGATGTTACATTAACATGTCAAATACTAGGTTGAACTCCATCATAATTTCATTCTACTAACCAGTCTTTCTATTTTCCTTTTATTTAAGCTAGCTTATATCCAGGACATTGAGTTCCCTTTCACCTGAGCTTATATTTTATAAGGTCATTTTTCTTCAATCGCGCTATGAACTAGCCAGTAACAAGACAGTTGTAGCAAGTACAGAAAAGCCCTCTGCTGGTTGACTGTGGGACGTGGAGGTGCATGTTCCCAGGCTTTGGAGCATTCCTTTCCCCTGCTTTGCCAAGCTGAGCCAAGCTGCAAATACTGCCCTAAAATGCCATTAAGATAAGAACAGCCTAACTGTTTCTAGCAGATTTCATTGTTAAAACACGAGACTTGTCAGCTTATAAATCATATGCTACATTATCCAAAAGATTAGTTATAATAGCCTAAATAAACTTTTATAAACATCGAATTCCTTCTTAAAAATTATGTTCTGAGATATAGGAGGTAGGGGGGAAGTGTCTACTTGCTAGGTGTATTAAAAGCAATTGCATAAAAAGTAAAATTGAGGTTTTTGTAACACATTTTCTAAATAGCAGGGTGAAGCCAGATGCTTTTGAGAAGGAATGTGAATAGGTAAAAAATTTAAAGGCCTTATTATTTCACTGTTATTTCAGTCTGACTCACATAATTCTATGGCTGTTGCTTATACAACTTTACCAGTTTGGAGCTTTCCAGTAGGAAAACAAGCAAAGTTTATTTGTTTTACATAATTTTTAGAATTTAGAAAAAATGTGGGCAAAATAAATTAATATTATTTCCAATTTTTTTTTTTTTTTTTAGGGCAGTGTCACTGGCCCTCACATGCGGGACCCGAACCAGGGCCGCTGGCCTCCCAAGCCAGCTCCCAACCACCGTGCCACTCGGCCAGCCCTATTATTTCCATTTTAGTGTGCTCTCCAATATAATATTATCTAAGGGAAAACTTTTCTTATTTAGTCAACAAATATTTATTACAATAGTGTTATCAGATTATTCTTACTAGAATTTAAAATTTGTCATAGTTCAAAAGATCTAAAACATGTTATTCTGATTATGTTTCTGGTTAGGGCAACTAGAAAATAATATTTTTATTTTTCCTTTATAAATCAGTCTTAAGTTATTTTTGGTGATTTCAGGTGACTCAGGTGATTTGAATTTGCAATAAGAAAGTCTTGCTTTATTGTCAAGTGTATGGTAGTTGCTGCAATCACTTAAAAATTCTCTGACTACAAGCATAGGAAACTAATTGACAAACTTAAGCAAAAGAGGAATTATGAGAACTATTAGAACCGTCACAGAATTAATAGGAAGGAGGAAAAATCATGCTTAGATTTTGCAATACACACGCACGCACACATGAAATCATCACGTTGTACACCTTAAACTTATGCAGTGTTATAGGTCAATTATACATCAAGAAAGCTGCAGAAAATAAGATCCAAGCTTAGTAAAATGAATATTAGTTGTTCACCTAAGATAAATGAATTCCAGCTGTTTCACATTCCCTACAAAATCTCTGCTTCAGATTTGAAATACTTCAAGTGACTGATTGGGTCACATGCCTAACTCTTGGCTATACAGAAAGTTTCATGGGACACCTCAGTTTCCATTACTAGCTTCCCAAGATTCCATACCATTGGGGAAATATCATTCCCAAAGGAGCATCAATGTTGTTAGGAAAAGGGAATGGATGCTACACTACTGAGACAACAAAGTTTGCTATACTGAGTATTCAGTTTTCTCCGCGCCATCACTAACTCCATCAATATAAGAGAAAGACAACTACTTTCCTCCATCTCAGTTTCTTCTTTCATAAAAGGAGAGGAATGCATTAGATGACTTCAAACTTTCTTCCTATATTTCACCACACAGTATGACTTAGGCAGACACTGGCGCTACCTTTGGAAAATGCTTCTGTCTAGAAAAAGGGGACTTTTCCTAACAACACTTCTCAGTTCTCACCATTCATCCTTCTCTCTGTTATACTCAAGTCTTTAGAGAATATCGGTGTATTTTCTAGCTCTGCAGAACTCAGTGGATCTCACTTGGAAAACTTAAAAATCAAACACATTTCACTCTGGCATATAGGAGGACAAATTATGTTGTCTGAAATATAACATTTCCTCCATCAAAGAGTAGATGTTCTGGTAATACATGCTAAGATTAAGAATAAGGTTCTTGAGTTATTTACATTATTTCCTGTTTAAAATGAAGTTCTTAATTTCCTTTCACAAGACATTTATCTTAACAAAGAAAAGGCCTGGTGCTCCATCTAGAGGACATTTTGTATTTTCCATATTAAGGGGGTTAGAGGGTCTATTAGAGATGTCCAGTCCTCTAAACCTTGCTGTAATGAGTCTACCAGTTTTCTGAATCTCTACAATATGTTTTAAAAATATCTTGAACAAGCCCATACTGTGAAAGAGTGAAAAGTGCATTTTCCTCCTCTCTCAAGTGTCTAGGTAATAGACAATCTTTCTTATTATTCATGAAATATTTGGGTATACACTATATACTCACTGTGCTTACTTTGGGGAGTTCCATGGTTTAAAAAATTTTGTATATGATTTCTTACAACCACTTACTAATTTTCACTCGTGTTCATCAACTATCAGAAGATTTTCTTTTTCATTTCACACATATGCCCACCAATTTAAAGTACAATAATACATCAGACAAAAACATATATACCCTCTTTTTCACTTAGAATTACATAGCATTTTCCTTCAAAAAGACCTGCCTCTTAAGAGAATATGTTATTTATTATTCAGTGACAAGAGTTGCAGTTGCATAATGCTCCACAGAATCTTGGAGAAAACTCCCGTTCTATATCAAATCCAGGACCTTATTTTAGTGAAAGCAATGTTTTCAGCCTGGAAATTCACTTTTAACCAAAAGGAGCACACACACTGTCCCGATTTTCCCATAAAATTCTGTGAGAAAGTAAAGTCATATGGTGAAGCGAAGAAGGAGGGCCTAGGAAGAACGATCTGGAGGAGAATTCTGTTGGGAAATTGATTGGCTGATCTTGGACTGCAGCCATCTGCTAGGGCAGTGCAGCCAACCATGGCTGGACAAGCAGGCTGGGGCCCTCACGTTACTGCACTGCTTTTGTTGGAGGTAAAAAAAAAAAAAAAAAAAATGACTGTAAAGCAAGGTCTGTGAGAACGGAAATAATCGCTGAGCACAAACTTTTGCTCTGGGGTGTGACTTGTCATAGTGGTCTCATCAAAAAAGTTTACCATATGTTCAGAGGGTATCCAAGAGTGACAAAGTCATGTATCTAAACTTCCAAGATATACAGGCCAGGGAAGAAGATTTTTCCCATAGAAGGAAAGAGAACGTGTTTGGGGAGGGAACAGTGACCATGGGTCAGACTCGATTTTATTTCCTACGTAGTCTTGAGAATCAACCATTTCCTACATAGTCTTGAGAATAAATTGTGGTTCTTCTAAGAGATATTTGATGTAATACTTTGTACACAGAGATGGGTTTCTTGAAAATAAACCTGGATGAAATTTCATTGTAGAATTCCTTCATTGATTATAAATCTTGTTTAAGTTTACCATAGTATGTAAAACTGGTATAGCAGCCTCTGTGCCCTCTCTTGCTATGTGAACAAAGAGCAAGATAATTTTTTCCATGTCACAGAGCTAGTGAGTCGCAGAGCTGAGACCAGAATTCATTCACACTGGCTGACCCCTGAGCCATCACTCTTTCCATCACGACATAATTGTTGTAAAACTAGATTAAACACCAAAGCCTTTACAGAACCAGTTATCATTAAAAATCTTGATATCTCTCCGTAAGAGGTCAACTGTTTGGATGTGGTATTCTTATTTTGAAGGAGAATAACAAACAGAACAAACTTTATAAATTGCAACCATATTTGGTTCTTTTGAGTAAATTTGAATATGTTAAGAAACACATTAAATGGTTTTTAAAAATTCATTTAGCACTGCCCTGCCTGGTTCCAAAACAGTGTCTGGGCAGTATCCAATAATTCTAAGGCCACGATATAAAAACAAACTTGAGCGATGTGTTATGGCCAGGATGGAGCTATCCTAGAAGGTAAAGAGTTAGCGGCATCAGGCTTATGGATGAAACTATTCCTGTCTCCTCCCAGCCCACTCCCTTGTGGAAGGCTGGCTTTTCTCTATTCACTGCGGTCTTACCAAGCCTCCTCTGCACCAGCCTGGGAAAAGCATGAACTACGAAGTAAAGACAGACTATTTTTAAAAAGGAACCACTAAGAATACTAACACTAAATAAAACTCGGATTAAATATCACTTTGCCCACGGTTCTAGAAAAAGATAAACTCATGAATAGAGTCTTTCCAGATTGCAAACGTTGGTTTCATGCCAGTGATACCTTGATGTCCAAAAGGGGGGAAAAAATCAGCTTTAATTATTTTTAATTTGAATTTCTTTTTATTACTTCTAAGCGTTAGAATATTTTTAAATTGTACTAGTGAAAGTATGTATTTTACTAGACAGGGAGGGCTCTTTCGTGGGTCACTTACGATGCAGGGCACATCCTGTTCCCAAACAAATAGCTCAGCAAATATCAGTGCATGCAGCAGCCTAATAAGTCACATCCAAATATAATTTCAATGAGGGTAGTTGCTATGAATACCATTATGTGCCAAAATAAACCATAAAAACAACAGTATTGTTATACACCCAAATTTAAAAAGCAGGGTCTATAATATTTCCTCCTGCTGTGAAAATGGTGACAGAGGAGCTGTGACCAGTTCTGTCTGGTAGAAGCCACCATCAAGAGGCCCTATCAACGTATGTGTCTTATGTCCAATCACACAACCTACACTGGAGGTCTGAAGAAGGAGAGACAGTTTTTGATGAGTCTTTCCATTACATTCAGCTGTTTCTTGTCCCTCCCAAGTCTCCTCCCATTCTGCTATCTGATTTCTTAGCTTCAGTTAAAATTATTCCTAAGCAAAAAGGACCACACTAGGAGAAAGATGGAAATCTTACTGTCCTGGTGGAATAGCGTGGCCCAGGTGCACGAATAGTAATTCTTAAACCCGGCCTTCCTGTTTTAGGATTATCTTGGAAAGCCCCACCCAGACCAATGAAATTCCCTCTTCCAATGGAACCCTAACAACAGCACTTTGTTTTTAGGCTACTTGTGTGATTCTAACACAGTTTTATAGATGGAAACACTCTCTGGCCATCATTCAATGACACAACTTTTGCAGTCAGTCCCTTCTGGTCTTCCAGACAAACATACTGTAGCTTCAGAAGCCTCCTTAGAAATGTGCTTCTTCCAAGGAAGGGATTAACACTAAACAATTTTTGCTAAAGGGGGCAGGAGAGGTTAAAGAAAAAAAGAAAGGCAGAAGAAAGCCAATGTCATTCTTATGAAACTTAACCAATTTCCCAGATGCTGGGTCTTGTTTGGTCAATTGGTCAAAGATTGAGTTCTCTTTGTTTTACTAAGAAGCATGCTTGCTATCCATACTTCAAGGAAAATAAACATTAAGTTGAAGACAGTGTTGACTAAAAAGATTATTCAACTGGGATTCACATAATCTGAATCATGTTTAGCAGTTAATAGTTGTGGGACATGGGACCTTGAACTTATCACTCTGTGTCTCATTTTCCCACCAGAAAAACAGAAATAATATACTTCCTTCTTCTAAACTCTCTATTAATCTGAATGTCTATTTGTGACTCATTCATCAAAATACCTTAAAGGATACATTGTTCTTCACATTTTCAAGTGCGGTGAAATTTATTTAATGTTATTAACCAATGTTTCCTCAACAAATATAATTTTTTTAAAAGCACAAAGATAAATGAAAACCCCCAAAAAGTGGGGTGAAGTAGCTTTTTCTTTATGTACTCACATAAAGACATCAGATTAGAGAGACCAAATCATAAAATCCTTAGGAGATTAAAAACAGATAAAATAATTAAAGCAGTGCTGTGGGAAAGCTTTCCTTAAACTGAAATACTGAAAGGTCTGTGGAGGATCTATGGCTTATGATCCTATTCTCTAGAGAATGAAATGCTTTGGACACACCAGATGGTTTTATTTATACAGCAAAAGTTCAGCTCTAGTGAGGTGTGGCTGGCAAATTCACACACCAGTAAAAGAAATCATATTTGTGGATGTGTACATATCCTTGCTCACAAGAGGGATTTTCCATTGCTTCATATGGACCTTTCAATACATTTTATATTTATAACATTAAAGAGAAGGCCCACTGCAAGGGACAGCAGTCTCCCTATACACCAAAGTACTCCACAAACCTAAAATTTAACATAGGAAAGGTGCAGATTTCTGTGAATCTCTTCTATCCAAATGCAGGGCAAATCTCACTTAATTTACCTCTTTGATGTCCATAAACAGTCCTATCTCCTCAAAGAGCATTATTGAAAAAAAAAAACCTCCAACCCTCTCCCCATCTTAATATTTCAAGCTGCATCCTGTGTCAAAACCTGGCACTGAGCCAGCCTTGTCAGCCCAATTTAGAGCACATGGCAGTGATCCAACTCATTGTGGCTGTGGTCCCCAGATCAGGTTTCAAAAAAGAAGGGGCAGAAATCCGGTGACCTTCTCAAGATAGTAGAGAACAACTCTGGTCATGACTGACACCTGATCTTTCTGCTAGCATTAGGTCCACATCACAGACATGCCAAGATTATATCAGACACCAGCCCACGAACCTTTCTGTCCTCCTCCGAGAGGTGTGGAGCATCCTGTCACCCACTGAGTTTCAGTTTTGAAATGCCTTTCCCTTTCACATCCAAGGAACTTTGGTTTTAGTGACATTTGAGATAAAACTCAGGCCTGATTTAATTGAGCTTTCCTGTTATTTACAGAGCATACCAATTTACTATTCATTGACTTTATACTTAGTGAGGTTCAATGTGATTCATAACAATGACATGGATATAAAGCTCAGAAGTGAACACTAGACATTCACATTGTAACCAAGAGAGCTCATTCTCTTGGGATCCTTCTGTGCATCTCTCATCCTGCCATCTTTTCCTAAAAATGTGTCCATCATGCTTCCTGGGCTCTGAGTCACCGTTCCTCTTTCACTTCTGCTGGATCTTCGAGGCTGGCTCAGGTGCAAGCACAAACTGGGAACCCAGTAAGGTCTACAGAAGTATGTTTTACCTTCTTGGCCAGGCCCCATGATTTTTTACTTGACCGAATACCAAGTATCAGTGTGAAAAATAGAACCTTGCAGCTTGCCTCCGTATTCCTTAAATCAGGAAGCGTCCTTAACCATACAGGGTTTTTAGGGCATACTTGCTCTTTGCTCATCCCCTAGCTTTTACATAAAATTCTGTGTTGAGGCCTGAAGATTCTTGGAGCTCTGGAAGTGTTCAAAGCAATTATTGGTTTTACCCCAACTCTGAGTTTACATATAATATATGATTTGAATCAGTAGAGGTCCAAGTTTTCTACACAGAATTTTATCTTCTTTCTATCTCCCTAAACAAATAATCTTTGAAGCTAGTTATGAGAAAAGAGGGTGGAATTATTTCACCCTGTCTTGTTTGTTTCCATGAGGTTCTAACCAAAAGGAAAAGATGAGTCATTCAGCATCATTCCCTATTTGGTGGTTTGCATGCTGGGCTATTGTAACCAAAAGAGGGCAGCACTCCATGGGTTTTGACTTCACAGGAAGTGAAACTCTTCAAACCGTTTTTAATTGAACTCTTTCTCTTAAGCAAGGCACTGGCTGCACGCGGTGTTGCGTGGCATATAGAGATGCAAGAGACAAGGCTCTAAACATGCAGGTGCCAGGAAAGAAGAAAGCCTGGGTGTAGCAGTGAGAACATGGCTATGTGTTGGAAAGTGGTGAAAGATAAATCTGGAAATAAAGAATGAGATTAGATTGTGAGGGTCCCTTGAACCTCAACATATATATTTTATTTGAAATGCAATAGGGAGCCACTCAAAGGTTTTGACCCAGCGGATAATTTGATCAGAACTTTGTTTGGAGAGGATACATCTGATAGGGATGTACTGGAGAGACTGAAATAGGGTGAGACCCAATGGCAGAGGGGAAAACAGAGAGGAAAATAATAATACAAATGACATCCAAGAAGTGATGACGATCTAAACCAGAGGGATGGTGGTGAGAATGGACACATATATGGCAGGAGCTTTAACCAAATTGGGAAGACAGGAGAAAAGAACTTTTTGAAAACATTCTCCCTTCAGGCAGAGTGAAACATTACTGTTACCAAGAGGCAAGGGGGGGCTGGGGTGGAGATACAGGAATGGTGTGATCCCCAGAGACTATCTTGAAACGAAGTGCTTTGTTAATCTAAATAAATGGCCAACTTGCAGATATAGTTTTGGACATTATACCCTGTGTTTCCACGTCCTCTTGGCTTTATTTGACTCAACCTATTTGTCCCTTTACTCAAATCTCTTTAAATGTGTATTTTATGGTTCTGCTCCCTCAAATACTTGTATGAATAAATTGAGATAAACATCAATTAATCAATCCTGAATATTACATTTTTATCGACATTCTAAAGACAAAGCCATCTGGAACAAGCACATAGGTTCCTTATGTACAATGTGTATTATGTTGACTGAAAACTATTGTGCTAAACACTAAACTGAAAGCTATCTATCTATCTGTGTGTGTGTGTGTGCACATATGTGTGTGTGTGTGTATATATATATATATATATATCACTTAATTTAATCCTGTGACTAATACAAGAACTTTATGCAGTCATTCCATGATGATTCATTATTATTCCATTTTACAGATGGAATAATTGACACAAGGAGGTGAATTAACTTCTAATATGGTAAGAGGCAGAGGTTGCATGGCAGCCCAGGCAGTCTGACCTCAGAGTTAATGTACCTACTCACTACACCTATTGCCCCTTCTCCAGGCTGCCCTCATCATTGTGTCGTCCCCATTCTCTTGATTCTTGTCTATATGTCTCATGTTCCACCATAGGGTACCATTTTCTCATGTTGAAGGAACATGGGCCTCCAAAGTCAGCGTCTTCAACGAGGGGACTTTGTTGCCTCCATGTATCAAGTATGAATTAGCAGGTTTAAGAAAAGGCACTTTACTTCATTTTTCTAAAATTGAATATAATCTGTCCCATATATCAAGGTAGATGAGTGACGGTCCAATACCAGTCATTTGGGAAACTCAGTTCCTCCCTCCATGAAATCATACAAGAATCCTGGATTTACAAGATGTCAAAAAAAAATGAGAAGGAAAATCCCAGAAGCCCAGAAACCGTGCTGACTTTTGGCTCTTTCAGCCATGCAATTTCTCTGCAATTAAGCATTAGACATGCTCATGTCTTTTACAACTGCAGTATGTTGTTGACTGCCAAGTTTATGGCTTCAACCCACTTTCTTTTCTTGAGCTCCACATCAATATATCTAATTGCCTATGATTAAGTCCACAAACTCTACAAATTCAGCAAGTCTAAAACTAAACTAAGCTCATTATTTCTTAATACGCCCTTCCAACCACCATCCTGTTTCCTTTTCTTTACCCATTTTAATGAATAACACAATTATCCATCCAGTTTTTTTGTTTTGTTTTGTTTTGTTTTGTACATTTTTTTTTTTTTTTGAGGGCAGTGTCACTGGCCCTCACATGTGGGACCGAACCGGGCATCCAGTTTTTTAAGACCAAAAAAAAATGGAGCCATCTTAAGAGTCCTACTATGTCTTCAAATATTACATCCAGAATTTCAAGTCTGAGTAACCATAAATCACCAAGCACTTGGATTATACCAGCCTAGATTATTGCCAAGAGGAAAATAGCATATATATATTGCCAAGAGAAAATTGCATTAAATATATATATATATATATATATATATATATATATATATATATATAGAGAGAGAGAGAGAGAGAGAGAGAGAGATTAAGAGAGAGAGGGAGAGAGAGAGGCATATAAATATACATATTTGGTATTACTTTAATAGAATTGGCATCTCCAATCTGAACCATTGCACTAATGACTTAATTAGTTTCCCCAAGGCCATCATGCATGTTTGCACTGTTTGTGCTCTGCAGTTACCAGACTTGACATTGTTCATGAAGATACCATTTACATTATAGGCATTATAGATGTATATATATTTTATAAAATGTTTCTTATTTCACAGTAAAATGTCTGTTATAAGGCAATCAATAACATGAACATTTTCCAACAAATAAAGTAACTTGAGAAAGTGTACCTTTTTCTAATTTGTATAAAAGTCCCACATGGGCTAAGAGTAGTAGCCTTGAGTCTCCCTGTTTCTAATGTTCCCTCCAAGCCATTCATGCATTGCTGCATAGTGTTCTTTCCATATGCAAATTTTATTATGATTTTCCTTCAGTGGAATGCAAAGGTCTTCATTATCTGCTTCGATCCACCTACCAATGTAAACCTTAGATTCCAACTATCCTGAGCTTTGTTATAATTACTCAAATGCATCAGTGCACACATTTGCATATGCAATTCTTTTGGTTTATAATACCAATTCACCCAACCCTATTCTATTCGACCTGGAAAACTACTTATCTTTCTTCCAGACCAGTTCATGTGTTTCCTTTTCTTTGAAACCTCCTCTCCTCCCTTCTTCTATACCCTAGAAAAGATGATTACACTCTTTTGTGGCTTCAACTTACTTCTAAGTCAACTGACCACACTGTAATACAATTATTTGTGTTCTAATTGAGCTCATACTAAACCAGGAGCTCCTTGGTTTAGTAAAACCATGTACTATTATTTAGCCTTTGTTTTCCTATGGTGATGCATACAGGCATAAAGAGAATTTTGGGGGACAAACAACTGACAATCTACTGCCTGTCATCTAGCATGCTCTTTGAGTTATGGTGCTAGTACCTGCTGGCAAGATTGCACGTTGAGCTGTGCTGCTTTTTGTTGCTTTATAATGAGCCTCTGTCATAGATCTAACTGACCTAAGTAGGAAGTTTTGGTAACTAACATTTAGGGACAGGAGTATGGGATTCCTATTTAAAGTGGCCCTGGATCATGTATCTTGGATCAGATTTAGCTGTGTATTTCAGATTAAATCACGTGTCTGAGTCTAGCACAAGCTTTGGCTGGCTCTAAACTCAGGAGAATTACTCTTACCCTCCGACCATTGGTTGTATGTCTCAGTCACCCATTGGCCCTAATTCTACAGAAAGCTCAGGGGAAAGGCTGATACCCTGTGGAATATACAGGCCCGGTTATGCTGTATTCAGACCACTATGGTTGGTCACTTATGTGAAGAGAGTAATCACCATCAGACATGCTGCTGTCATACTCTTAAAAGCAAATAGTCAGTAGGCCCCTGGAAATGTCATCGCTGATGCAATTGCCTATGCCTCTATTGCCAAAAGTTCCTGATCCTCAGGGTTATACAAAAAATGCCCATGCCACCTGATGATACAACAAAGGTGTTAATTTAAACTAGACTTAAACCTGGAGTCCTTAAACCCTATAGAGTAACCATTGCCATGAGGGAGACCCTTAATTCTGGTGACACTGATTGGAGAACCTCTGGAGGAAGAAACTTAAAATATGAACAGGGTAACAAAGAGAAGAGAATACCCTACTCCCACTGAAGTATATGCATCAAACACACACACACACACACACACACACACACACACACACACACACACAGAATAACCCTTGGATGCAGAAGGAGAAGAAACAAAACACTGAAACAGGGATCCACAATTTGACCCAACTGGAAATCCAAAACCTTAAACTAAAAGAATTTATACAATAAAAACGATAAAAGGGGCTGGTTGGCTTTTGTATCTCTACAACAGAGGATCTAAATTACCTTTACCACTTGCTGAAATGTACCAATTGGCAAACTTCTATGACCTTAACCATTACTGAAGCTTAAATTAGTTATACTTGGGGATAGCACTAAATTTGAACAAAGTGCCCCCCTATACTCTCAGGAACATCACTGACCTTAAAATAGAGGACAAACCCATATGTCTCACTTTAACCATCAGAAAAATTGCCTTTCCTAAATTCTCCATAGTCATGGCACACTGATGACATCCTCCTCCAAGGAGATGCACTTGACACACTCATCAGGACATCTAAATAATCCCAAAGAAGCTCACAGAAAAGGATGCATCACTGACCCATACATTTTAGGTCATGGCCTCTTGGTTAAATTCCTGAAAACCCGTTGGTAAGCCAAGGGCCACTCTATCCCTGATGCAGTCAAGACACAGCTATTGACCCTCTAAGCACCCACAACATTAAAACAGGCTCAACATCTTTTAGAACTTTTTGAGTTCTGAAGATAACATATTCCTCATTTTAAATTTTTCTTAAGCCCATTTATGCTATTTCTCACAAATTGACCCACCTGGAATGGGATGCTCCACAACAAAAGACTCTAATCTGTCCAAATTGCAACATAATAGCACTTTTCTTTTTGTTTCCCCAGAAATCCTTTATTGTTGAGGCTTCAGCTATGTCTTCTAATGCTTATTGGAGTCTGTGGACCATCTAATGCTTATTGGAGTCTGTGGACCATCCATGATGGCCATAGCTTGCCCATTGACTTCTGATGTAAAAAAATCACCCTCCTCAGCTATACATTATATGCCATTAGAGGGGCAATTGCTGACTGCAATTGGGTCTTGAAAACAAAGGCTCTCTCACTCACCTTGACTGTGACTCTCTGGACCCAGCTGCCCGTTATGCTTTGGGTTATGAAAGCAGAACCATGAAAGCTCAGAAAGGCCACCAAGGCCCCCTTAGAAACAGAAATGGTACCCACAGGATACAGCCACACCTGGACCTTCTGGCATGTCCCACCTGCAGGAGGGGGTGGTCTCCCCTATCTTTAGTCCCTTGCCAGATGCCACAGTGCTGGAGGGACCCTCTCACTGACTCCTTGGCTACCTGGGGAGCCCCTTGGAAACAACTGAGTGTATAGCAAAGGTAGTTTGTATATTGTATGGACAGCAGCATCACCAACACACAGTGGATGCTCACTGGAGAGCTGCTGCTTCAATTAGGATGTCTCAAATCATGAATGGGACTCAAGGGTCACCACAACTGGCCAAGCTTCATGCACTGTGCCCTTGCCAATAATTGACCATTTGCACCTTTTTAAAGACTCTTGAGCCAATGTCTGTCCACTTAGACCAGCAACAACAATTCCTTATCAAGGCTGCCTCTTTAGGATAAGAACTCTGGGAATCTCTTGCCTCATGGATAACCAAAATGTAAGTCAAGATATTAAACATCTCTGCACGTATTAAAGCCACAATACAAGACCCCACTAAGACAGTTTTTAGCCCCTTCAGAGTTCCAAAATTTACTGAAGGTGAATAAGACACTCCTTTTACTTCTCAAAATACACAATGCTCAGATCTTCTTAAAAGCATTTAATAAAGCCTTCACCTTTCTTATTGGCCTCAGGAAATAGGGCTTACAGAGTGCCATAATGATTTACTTAAGCTTAAATTCAATTAAATGAAACATGGCTCATTTCAGTCATCAGTCAAATATCAGGGGTAATTAAAGTCTGACTCCATGTTTGATGTGTGACTGTTGACAGCTTTCAAACCACACCACTCTCACTTCCCCTTCTGTCCTATATGTGGGCAAGCTGATAAGAAAACCCTCCCTTTTGGCCCCAGCAGGAAGTTGAAACCATGTAAACCTGCTCCAGTGAGTTGTTACTTTACCCAGGCCCCATCCCCTAATCACAATAAAAGTAAAGTCAGTCTCCTTTCCCTGCTCTCTCAAGCTATTTTCAGACCTGCTTGGGAGGCTGCTTTCCTCTCCTTAAAAAGCCTCATTGTGTTAGTAATAAACCTTTTCACACTCACAACAGTTTCTATGTTATATCCTGGTTCTCTGCTTGGATTGGAATCTTACCTGAGACTTTTACTTCAAAAGAAACAGTTAAAATAAGAAGAGTCACAATTTCAATACTATGTAGAGAAAAGTAGCTTTCAAAATACAAATGTGCAAAGGTAAAAGTGTAAAATGGTACAATCATTTCGGAAAACCATCTGACAATTGCCTTAAAAGGTAAATGTTCACCTATGTATGATTCCATCCAATTATTCCATTTCCAGGTTTTTACCCAAAAGATGTGAAAGTATCTATCTACACAAAAATGTATACATGAAAGTCTACAGACGCTTTATTTGTAATAGCCATAAACTGAAAACAGCCAAGATTTAACATATGTTAAATCTATCAATAGGTTATGGGCTCTACAAATTGAGGTATATCCATATGATGTAATCCTAGTCAGCCACAATAGGAAAAACAACTTATATATGCAAGAACATGGATAGATCTCAAAAAAAGTATGCTAAATGAAAGAAGGTGGATAAAAGAGAACATACTGTATATATTCCATTTTTGTTAAATTCTAGAAAATACAAACTAATCTATAATTACACAAACCAAATCAGTTGTTGCTTAGGGAAAGAAAACGAGGTCTTGAAGCAGGTAGGAGAGATTATATATAATTATATATATATATATATATATAATTATATATATATATATTATATATATAATATACATATATATTTTTAAGTTTGTTTTTCTTTTTTAAGATTTTTTTTTTTAATTGGAGGAATTGGAGAAGGAGAACAGCCAAGTTGTTGTCCTTCAGTCTTAGTTGTGGAGGGCGCAGCTAGCTCAGCTCCAAGTCCAGTCGCCACCCGGCCGCCTGTCCACACCTTGCAGCCATTCGGCTCAAGGTGACATGTTCAATCTTAGCTGTGGGTGGGTGTAGCCTCCCATCCCACGCAGGAGTTGAACCGGTAACCTTGTTGCTAGGAACACCTGCTCTTACCAGCTGAGCCATCCTGCTGCCTGTTGGCAGCTTAATGGTAGCCCATCTTGGGCGCAGCTCACTGGCCCATGTGGGAATCAAACTGGCAACCCTGTTGCTCAGAGCTCACGCTCTTAATCAACTGAATCACTCAGCCAGCCCCAGGGGGTTAGGAGAGATGATAAAAAGGTACAAAAAAACAGTTAGAGGTGGTGGAATTGTTCATTATTTGTGTTGTGATTATAGCATGATAGATTTATACATATGTTAAAATTTATCAAATTGTACACTTTAAATACATGTAACTTAATGTATATATAGCTTATATTTTAATAAAATGGTTTAAATGATACCAGAGTTTGACAGAAAGCATTATATATGTGAAATAAACCTTCAGCAAATGCAGTGAGGTCTGAAGATTTCTGCAGCTATGATTCCTATTGGAACATGGACAGTAGCTATTAGATTTTGGGCAAAACTTACAGCAGGTAGAACTGGAACTGCTATTTCTTTTCTAGCCATTTATGGCTGAAATGTTTTTATCTCCTCTAATGAAGAGTGGTTAAAGAACAAAACAACAAACAGACTCATAGACAGAGAACGAACTTGATTGTCAGATGGGAGAGGGATTGGGGGACAGGGTAAAAAAGTGAAGGGATTAAGAAGTATAAATTGGTAGCTACAAAATAGTGATGGGGATGTAAAGTACAGCACAAGGCATATAGTCAATGATATGGTAATAACTATGTATAGTGCCAGGTAGGTACTGGACTAGTCAGGGGGATCACTACATAAATTATATAAATGTCTAACCACTGTGCTGTACACCCGAAATAAATATAAAATAATACTGAATGTCAACTGTAACTGAAAAATAAAAAAACAAATTGAAAAACTAGAAACTATATCTTCTGACCTTCACCTAAATAACAAAGCTATTTCCTGTTTAAAAAAAAAAAGAGTGGTTAGCAAGTGTAGATACTGTAATTAGTCACTTAGAAGCCAACTTTCACTGTTTAAAAACTATCTTTAAGTCATTGATAGCCTTGTGTCTTTAGAATCAGCATCAATTCTTCCGAAGTCTTATTTTAAAGAACTCCATTCAGCCATTGTTACCATGGATACCATTATCAGAGGAGTCACCGTGAAACTTCAGGCTTCATCTCAGGGTACACAAGGGCTATTCCTCACAGAGCACAAGCCAGGATATTGGTCATCCTGATATTGGTTCCATCACTAGCCCCTCGACAAGGCCCACACCGGAAGGGAAGTTGCCAAGCCACTCAGTCTGACACAGCTTACAAAGGAAGAGCTCAATGTGGGAAAAACTTAGAGGCAAAATCCGAGGATGCATAGAAAGAAAGATTTGTTTTCCTAGCTGAAGGAGTGCAGGTTCCCCTGCATACAAATGTACATTGTGCTTATGCCTTTCAGCTCTGTGGTTTCTCTAAAGAGTTTTGATCTGAGAGGCTTCCAATACAACAAAGTATTGCTCAATGTGACTTCAGTGAGTCCAACTGAATCAGTCCAACACTGATTCACCCTTGGAAACACAGTCCAGCACATTTTTCCTGACTAAAAAGCTTTTGTTTTGTATAATTTTCTGAGTCATTTTAATGTACCAATACTATTTTCAACTTGTATTCTTCTGAGAGCTTCACACCTAAGGATGAGAAATTTGTACCTAACATTTTGATGATAGATGTCTTTTGGAAGTCTGAATGTTGTTCGTAACTAGATATTCAAATAAGCACTATATCACTTAATCATAGCATATAGAGCTATATGGGTGACTCAAGATACTTTCTGGCTTTTTATTTCCACATTGAGAATTTGGAGAATAGAAATAGACTTATCAATTTTGTAGAAAACTGTATCATTGTGCTTTTATGAGTTCTCTGCATTGGGAGCCAAATTGGCATTTTTAATAAGATGCCCTGCATTCTTTGCCTCAACAGATTGGCAAATACTAATTAAATTTCCTTAATTCTGAAATTTTTCCAGGTATTCTATTTGCTTTACAAAAAAAGGTCTTAGCATGTCAGTCTCATTAAAAAAAAGGTCTTAATTATATTCATTCTTGTCATTAATTGAGGAAAAACTAAATGTCCATCACCATGGATAAATGAGCAAGACATGGATAAAAAACATTAATTATCTATACCCTCAAAGAATATTCCAATCTAGTGCATATATGTATACAAATTAAATTATCAAAATAAAGTTATTTATTGCCTCCCAAAGTAATTCATATTTTTGCAGGACAAGCTTACTATAGACAAGGTTGTCTATTCTTTTTAACTTCATACTTTTATAGTTATGACTCTTATTGATGACATGCTGCAAACTGATCAGGAACATTAAATGCTGACCTTTATCATTTTCATATCTAATTCCCCAGAATAGTTACTCTGAGACCTTTCTCAAAATAAAAAAATAATAATAAAAAAAAAAAGAAAAGCACAATTTAATTAATGAACCATGACATCACCCTGGTTTACCTATATTTGGACAAATTGTCTTCCAAGGATGCTTACTTCACTAGGTAAATCAATGTTTTCCCCTTACAAACTATAATTTAAAAAAAAAGAAAAAAGAAAAAAAGAAACAGAAAACTCTCAGAGTCAAAGGCTGTTGCTAAGTCAACAAATGAAAAAAAACTACAGTAGAATGAGTTGAACATTCATGTAGTGGAGGAGCTTTCTCCTTATTAGGATTGAAAAAGAGTCTGGAAAGTATTGTGAGAGGCAATTCGCAAATGGCTGGGAGATATTTTCAATTGCTCAGGCTTTTTGCACTTTTTTTGCTTTTTTGTTTTTCTAGGTGATGGCTTGCTTAACAAAATCTGAGGTTACCTGGAAAGCAGTGTTTGTCAGATAAGGATAAGGCATTACTTATATGGTGGAAGTGTGAAATTGCAGTTTACTGTCATTTTTATAGCTTAACTAGACACAAGCAAAATATTAAAAGGTAGGAGATCAGGTGATGATATTTAAAAACAATCTTGGCCAAATGAGTATTCCTTGAAGAAAAAAAATTAGTTCTATAATTAACAAGAGAAACTTTTATTTAAAATTAAGTATAAGATCATATTATCTCCAATATAATATCTATCTTTATTGCTTTTATTTAGGTTTTCAATCTTTCTTATCTTGTTTGATTAAACCAACTCTTAGTTTATTGCTACATTCAAGTCTTGCCTCCTCCACTCAGTCCTCTACAAAGAGATCTTCCCCAAAAAATCAAGTCTGATTTTATCATTCTTGATTCGTAAAAAAGACTTCCGATGACTCTTTTGAAAAATCAAAATCAAAATTTCTAGTCTGATACCCAGCCACTTTACAATCAAGCTGTAGCCCTATCTCTGGACAGTCTCCACCTGCCCACCACTGCCACAAACTCACACCCTTCATCCTACCAAGGCTAAACTGTCAGCTTTCAATGGAAAAGTTATACCATAATACCTTGGTTTGTAAGCATAATTCATTCCAGAAACAAACTACTTGTATTGCAAGACATCGCTCGTTTACCACTTTAAAATGTATTAGAAATGTTTGCTCTTCTTGTGGAATACTTGCAAACCAAGTTATTCTCAATCTAAGGTTTTACTGTACCTTTTTCAACTCCATGACTGTTACCGGAAAAGGAGTAGGATGAGAAGAGCAAAGCACTTGCTTCAAGCACCAAGCTTAAAGGGGCACCAAAAAAACTCAGAAATCAAGACAAATATTTTAATGCAATATTTTACAAAATCTAAATCAATGCAAAAAATTCATAATAAACATAATATCAAAATTTTAAATAAAGACAGTATCAGTTATCCCTGCCTGAATTTCATTCTACTTAGGAAAGTCTTACTTACTATATTCAAAGACTAACTTAAGTATTATCTCTCTAAGGGGATTCCTCTGCCTTCCCAGAGGATGGCAATTTTCTCTGCCTCTAACTCTACCATCATTTACCATTTCTCTGATTGGTCTCATACTTACCTCTCCACTTACACACCTTCTCAGGTGAACTGTGAGACCTTTCAAACCATCTCTGTATCCAGGGATTAATATATATTAAGAGTTCTACAAATATCTGCTGTATGAATAAATAGATAGGTGATAGTAAGTAGAGAGTGAGACACAGAATTTGGAATCAGAAACAGAAATTTCAGTTTTACCTCCACAACTCATATACCGGGGGTGCCAAAAAAAATGTATACAAGTGGACACTTTGGTCAACGTTGCTCAAGCAGTAGTTCACCGTAATCAGAAGTGTCTGGAGGCTGATGGTAACCACTTTGAGCACCTCTTGGAATTGCAGAAGTCACATGACTTGTATTCATCTTTTGTTATTGGTATATATTGAGTACTACAATTTTAATACAGTTTTCCTTTCTTAAAATATATATACATTTCTGGGGGCACCCTCTGTATTTATCAATTTGATGATGTTGTGTATATCTCTGAGCATCAGTTTCCTTATCTTTGGAATAGGAATGAACTTACTTCTATAGGACTGGATACTTACCAAATTTTTTGAAAGAGAAGCCATATAAAGAGAACAGATATTTATTCATTCATTTTAAGTGAAGAAGGTGGAGAGAAAGGGGAATGTGGGTTACCCAGCTAAAAGAACAAATACTTGGAAACAGAGGCAGGAAAAGCATCAAGTTCACTGTTTGGGGTTCTGCATGGCTTCGTGTAAACATTGACTGAACATCAGAGGATGAGACAGGAAACAAATTAGGCAGAGACCAGACCCTAGATGAGGCTTTTGTCTGATATTCCATCCAGGAATATGTGGTATAACTGAGTTAGCCTTGAATGAGCAAGAATGAGTTTCTGCCAAAATTGTAAATGGAGTTCATAAGCTGAGTTTCACTATGGAGAAAAAATTTAAGTCATACGACATTCAAATTTGTGAATTATTGTCTATTTCAAGTGCACCATTGAATAAGATTTTAAGAGGAATGTTTAGTAGGGATAGAAAGAAAAGAATCAATTCTTAAGATATTGGAAAATTAGAATTTATAAGATTTGTCAACATACTGAAAGAGGGCCAAGGGGTTATTAAGAGTGGGGTATTTAGAAGTAGAAGTCATGAGAAAGTATAATGTATAAATAGAAACACCAGCATTTTAACTTTTTCTAATATCGAACGAGCACCAAATTATCTGGCCTTAGTGCTAGTCTTTCCTCAAAACACCAGTTCTATAGTTTTGTCCAAACAGTGCTTAGATTTCAATGTTGTCTTTCTTGCCTCCCTGCACATAGCAAGTAAACATGAAAGAGAGAGAGAGAGAGAGAGAGAGAGAGAGAGAGAGAGAGAGAGAGAGAGAAAAGAAGAAGAAGAAGAAGAAGAAGAAGAAGAAGAAGAAGAAGAAGAAGAAGAAGGAGAAGGAGAAGGAGAAGGAGAAGGAGAAGGAGAAGAAGAAGAAGAAGAAGAAGAAGAAGAAGAAGAAGAAGAAGAAGGAAGAAGAAGAAGAAAGAGGAGGAGGAGGAGGAGGAGGAAGGGGAGAAGAAGGGAAGGGGAGAGGAGGGGAGGGGAGGAGAAGGGAAGGAATGGGAGGGGAGGGGAAGGTAGAGAGGGAGGAAGGGAGAGAGGAAAAAATGCCACTATACTACACAGTACACACTATCTTTAGTATCTAAAATAAGATAAATAGCCCTGATAAAAAACAGTTTTTAAACAAAACACAAATGTATGAAAACATGTTTTTGTTTGTTTGTTTTTTTAAAACATGTTTTTTAAAAATAGGATATTACTAATCTAGCAAAACTTGTAAAGTAAGCACATTAGCACCACCTGTCTCTCAATTCACATACTGACTTTACAGTAGGAAGGTGTACACATATCAGTCAGGGTGCTGATAGAACACAGATGGCATCATCACAAGGAGTGATTGAAGTTTTAGTGAAGGGACTATCTATGAAGGTACGGGTGGACTAGGAGAAACCAGCAAGAATTGGTGAAGGGCCCCAGGACTAGCAACACTGGGAAGCTATTACAAACTCTGGGCCTAAAAGAGCAAGAGAGGGTGCAGTTACCAGAACTTAGGAGAAGCTTAGCTGGAGCTCTAGGAAAGGGCAGGAACCAAACTCCTTTATTTCTTAGTCTCTAACATCCTGTTAGTGTGTCCCATTGACTGAAATCAAATGGAAGACAGAAGGCAATAGAGCTTAGCTGATGTAGTTCAGAGGCCAGCCAGAGACACACAGCACAGGGGAAAGAGGGGAGATTATCTGGGGTGGGGGCAAATAGAGAATAATACCCAGCTTCCTGTTAGCAGAAACACTTTGTCATAGGTATACACACAGCACACTACCTCTCACCTCTATTCAGCAGCAGATGTAATGCTTCGCACATAGTAGGCCTTTGATAAATGCTTAATGAATAAAAAATGATGGCATACCCATTCTTAGCAACAACTGGAATAACCAGTTGGAAAAGATCAGACAACAAGAGAGAGAAACAAAGCACATCTAAACTCAGCCTCCTGAGGTCCTTTTCTCCATTATCACAACTCGCTAAAACATATCCTAGGAGAAGAAAAGGTAACAGATGGAAGTGAGAGAAGAGATACTTTTCAATAATATCACCAATAAACAATGCGGGCTCTTTTTTAAGGACTACCCACCTCAGACAGGCCTCTTTCACCAGACCTCCACACAAGGGGAAAGCTTATCATGAGCTGTCTTCTAAATTGACTCATTTTGATACCATCCCTACATTTTGTTTTATCCCCTTCTACTCTTGGAATACCCTCTCCATTTCTCTCCATTAATCTTCATTGAATAACCTCTTCAGGCAAAGAAATCTTTCCCTTATTTTGTTCCTCCTCTATATTAGTGCATATTATCATGATTTGCATTTATTATCATTATGCATTTATTTGCTTTTTGCTTTATAATAGTCTTATTGTGTTTAGGTATGTATACCCTGAAAAGTACTCTGAAAGAGGAGGAATCTAACATAAATTCAAAATATACTACATGACAAATGTTTTATAAGTGCCATCTCTTGATTTTTCACAAATATCTAGCAATACAGATACTGTAAATCTCTGCTCATAGATGAATAAACTGAGGACAGCCAGTTTTCTCAGAGCTATATAGTAAACCAAGAATATGTACCATATTCTTGGCCAAAAAAAAAAAAAAAGTCAAAAATTCCCACCCTCTATTTCTTACTTCCCAGCATTCATTACTTGTGGTAGACTAATGGCCCAAGTCTTCATAATCCCAGTCCTCATATCCATGTCCTTTACATGTAACTTCACAGTTCCTTTCCTTGAAAAGGAAGAATATACTTGACCCTTCACCTGGGGCTTAGTCCTTTGACTTCATCAGCAGCGTATTCACAACATACAAAGTTCTGACAATTAAATTCGCGAACTTGTTGCAACAATGTTGCTAACCTTTTTTGATATCAGAAGGATTATTCATTACGAATTTGTACCAACTAGACACCTAGACACACAGTTAACTGAGTTTATTATTTGGAAGTGATGAAAAGACTGAGTGAAAATGTTAGATGACCTGAACTTTTCACCAACAATTCGTGGCTCTTTCATCACAGCAATGCACCAGCTCACATGGCACTGTCTGTGAGGGAGTTTTTAGCCAGTAAACAAATAACTATATTGGAACACCCTCCCTACTCACCTAATCTGGCCCCCAATGACTTCTTTGTTTACCTGAAGATAAAGGAAATATTGAAAGGAAGACATTTGGATGACATTCAGGACATCAAGGGTAATACGACAACAGTTCTGATGGCCATTCCAGAATAAAGAGTTTCAAAATTGCTTTGAAGGGTGGACTAGGCGCTGGTGTCAGTGCATAACTTCCCAAGGGGAGTACTTTGAAGGTGACCATAGTGATTCAGCAATGAGGTGTGTAGCACTTTTTCTAGGATGAGTTCACGAACTTAACTGCCTGACCTGTATGTGTAACTAACAACTTGGAAAGAGCATGAACACATTGTGCTTGCCCTCTTGCTCCTCTGTCATTACCATGAGAACATCTCCCAATTGGTCTACTGCTGCCCAAGAATGAGAAATACAGAGAGCCAAGTCAAATCAAAGCCCTGCCTAAATCACCTGACTTCCAGATACGGGAGCTGAGCCCAAACAATCTCAACAGAATGACCTGTTGAGTCCAGCTGAGAGCAACCAATCCTCAGCTGACCTGTAGACCTGCGGAATAAATGATTACTGTTTAAAGCACAGCAGCAACCACAATGACTCTGATTTCAAAATGCATGCTCTTCCACTATACCACGTTATTCTTAGGCCTGATACTAACTTGATTCGACGGTTTCAGAAACATTGATCACTTTGAACCTCAATTCCCCATTTTAAAAAGAGCAACAAAACTTCTCTTACAAGAGTCTCCAAAGTCTCCAAGTTGTAATGCTTTGTGTTTTATTTTAATTTTACTTATAGAGTATTCTATCATTTCATTTGTTTCCTCTTCCTTTTTCTTCTCCCCAAAAGATAATGCAATGCTATGTAACAATGTCATTTTTTCAATAGTGTATTCACTCATTTGAAAAACTTAATTTGTTGGGCCTAAGACAAAGCTCTGTCAACCAAAACTGAAAATTAAGTAAATAAAAGTTAATTAGGATGAACACTGAAATAAAAGTACCTCTCTTGAAAATTTTTCTAGAACAAAGTTATTGCTTTTACTCATGGCTAGACAATTATGGTATTTCCAGGCTCTAATTTCTTGGAAAGAATATCTTTATTCTAAAACTAAAGAAGACTCAGCTAACAAATAATCATCTTCGAATTGATTATCAATTTTCTTCCATGGAAGAGTTGTCTATCTATGCCAGACTACCAGCCAGGATGGCCATCACATCTGCTCGGCAGCTCGCTCTCAACCCAGTTCTCAAGACTCTCCACAGCTGGGGCCAGCTGAGTGGCTCAGTTGGTTAAGAGGGCAAGCTCTGAGCAACGGGATCGCCAGTTCATTTCCCACGTGGGCCAGTGAGCTGCACCCAAGCTGAGCTGCTGCTGAGCTGGTGAGAGCATGTGCTCTTAGCAGCAAGGTTGCCTGGTTTGACACCTACATGGGCTGGTGGGCCCCCTGCGCAACTAAGACTGAACATGGCACCGTGAGCTGAGCAGCCATGAGCTGCCGATGGCTCAGAGTACAACAAGGTTGCCAGTTCAACTCCCGCTTGGGATGGTGGACTATAACCCCCGCCCCCTGCAACTAGATTGAAAGCAGCGACTGGACTTAGAGCTCAGCTTGTGCCCTCCACAACTAAGTTAAAGGACAACAACTTGACTTGGAGATGATGGGTCCTGGAAAAACACAATGTTCCCCTTCCTCAATTACCCAACACTGTTCCCCTTCCCAATTTCATAATAAAAATTAAAAAAAATTAAAAAATAAAAATAAAAAATTTAAAAAGACACTCCACAGCCTTTCTCTAAGTGGTAATGGGCCTAGGGATGATGAGCCATAGGGACATACCTTATGAGAAGATGTTATTATTGATTGAATTCTGTCCTCCCAAGAAAGATACATTGTAGTCCTAACCCCAGGACCTCAGAATGTGACCTTATTTGGAGATAGGGTCTTTAAGAGTTACTCAAGTTAAAATGAGATCATCACGGTAGGCTCTAATCCAATATGACTGATGTCATCATAAAAGGGGAAATTTGATGCAGAGACAGACAAGCACAGAGAGAAGACAGTGTGAAGAGACACAGGGAAGCATCCATCTATAAGCCAAAAAGAGGGGCCTGGAACAAATCCTTCCTTTGCGACCTCAAAATGGACCAGCTCTGCTGACACCTTGATTTTGGACCTCTAACCTCCAAAACTGTGAGAAAATAAATTTCTGTTGTTTAAGCCACTCAGTTTGTGGTATTCGGTTATGGTAACTCCAGCAAATTAACACAGGTGTCTCTTTGTACACGTCCCACAGCTCACCCCACTCTAGCCACAAGAAGACCCACTTAATAAAAAGGAATGGGTTGTTAGTGCTAAAACTCTATTTACCTTTAAGCAAGATGCTTTCTCTATAATTAGAGAAGTACATCTGTTTCTATGACACTGTCGTTTCAATGGTACTTGTGCAATGACAAAAATATGACTGTGGTTTTATGATTGACATTTCACAAAGGAAGGGGATACATGTCTATTTAATAAGCTTCTTTTGAAGAATAAGAATGACCATATCACCTTAGAATGGTAATTCCAAATTTACAAGAAGTCAAAATCATAAAAATCACTTTGGAATTTTTTTTTTTTTTGTAATGATGTACTCATTGAATTTGTAATTCTGGAACTGTGGCATATGTGCTAGAGAAATGAATTGTTCATATGAAAATACGAGTTTCTGGTTTTATTAAAGGATGCTTACTTAAATTCTAGCATTGGCCAGGCTTTTGTTTTGAAGAGATTTACCAAAGCAAACTCATCAGTCTGAAGTTAGATTTCTATATGTTAATTTCAAATGAAGGACATTCTTCAAATTGCTATGCTCGTAATCTCATAAATCAATAAATGACTATAGCAAAGTTGATATTTACTTACCATCTTCATAAATGTTCCATCATTTCCAGATGGCTTTAATATTTGAGTCTCTTAACATGTCATAGCTTATATGTACCATCTTCCCCTTAAACTTGCTCTTTCCCCTGCCTTGCATAGTTCTGTTAATGGTAGCACTATTCTTTCAGTTGCCTACGCAAGAACTTAATTATTCTAGATACCCGTCTGTATTAGTCAGTGTTCTCCAGGGAAACTGAACAAATACGATGTAAAAAGATATTTAGAAAAGAGATTTATTACGAGGGATTGGCTCATGCAATTGTAGAGGCTGAGAAGTCCGACCATCTGCCATCTGCTCAGTGGAAGCCCAGGGAGGGTGATGGCGTAGTTCTAACCCAAAGCTGAAGGTCTGAGAGCCGATGGAAAGGAAAGTCTTAGTCCAAGTTCAAAGACCCTAGGACTATGAGTACATATGTCCAAGGACAGGAGAAGATGGATGTTCTAGCTCAAGCAGAGAACAAATTTACCTTTCCTCTGCCTTTTTGACAATATTTGGAGTCTCAATGGATTGGAGGATACCTGCCCATATTGGTGAGGACAATCTCCTATACTCAGTGTATTGACACAAATGCTAATCTTTTCTGGTAACATTCTCAAAGACACATAAAGAAATCATGTTTTACCATCTATCTGGGCATCCCTTAGGCCAGTCAAGTTGACATAAAATTAACCATCCCACTTTCTCTTCCCTTATATCCAATCAATTATTAAGTCTTGTGGATTCTATATTTGTACTTCGTTTGGCACACCCTACCTCACTTTATGATACTTATTTATTCTATTAAATCAGCCTGTTAAATGTATCTTCACCTCCAAAAGCTTTTTTCTTATGTGATGTTCCTTTAAGTACAAGGTTATGTAAATTACTCTTCTGCTCAAAATTCTCCAAGGGTTCTCCATTTCTTAACAATAAAATCCAACATTTGAAGATTTTTTGTGATTTGTATCCTACACATTCTCTCTTCTTTACCTCCACTTACTCTTCATTATTTTCCACATTCACCTCATTTTTCGCTTTTCCCATATTTATCTGATATTCCAAATCCTTGGATCCAATGGATTCTGAATTCAGTATCTTTTGGAGTTTATACAGAGAATATGTACACATTCCATTTATTATATAACAGCCCCAGTGAAGCCTGATCAGTCTCCTAAAATCAAACACATCAATTTTTATGCATTAAGACATAAATAAAATCATACTAAATGGGATAAATAAATACTCTAGATAGCTTCATGGCAGTTCAAGTCAGAATTTGCAATCAAATGAGTTGGCCACAAACTTATTTTTGAAAAACTCAAGTTTTCAGAGCTTTATATATTTTGAAAATGTGGATAAGGTTTTGTGAGCCTGTATGGGTTTTATCCTTATACTTAAAATGCTTACAAATCCACTAATTCCTACTTGGTTTGTATTTGTTTATACCTATCATATAAGGAGAACTTATATTGGCCGGGTACTATAGTAAACATTTAAAATGTGTTCATCAATAAGAAACCTACCAGGAAAACAAAACCACTACAAGAATTTACAACAGAAAAGTTAATTTAGGGAATTGGTCATACAAGCGACTGGAGGAACTGAGAGCTAAACAGGGAAGAGTGAGGTAAGCTAGAGAGCAGCAACATCGTGAAGCCACTGTCACCCCTAGGATGAAGAAACAAAAGGAGGGGATGCTTCAGGAACGCAGGGGCTGGAGACACCTAAAAAAGTGGGAAGCAAGGTGGGTCTGCTCAGCAGGCGTTGGTGCCATGGAGGAGACACAGCTGCTACCTGAGAATATCCCTGAAGAAAAGAGGGAAGGAAATTGCTCTGGCTTCTCTCTTTCCACTAGCTCAATCTCCTACCAGCCATAAGTCTGTTGACACAGGAGCTTGGGGGATGCTGTCTGGAGGAGTTATCTCCTGTGATACAAAGTAACACTGGGGAAGGTCAAGGAATGGATCTGAACACAAACAATCTCAAGACTGGCCTGATATATTATGTTCTGTGACTCTTACACCTCTATAAGGAAGGCACTTTCATTATCTTTTATAAATAAAGGAACGGAGATACAAAGACGTTAAGGACTTGCACAACTAGTTAGCCATGGAAGCACAATGCCAGCCCAGTTCTGTATCCAGGGACTAGCCTCCTAAACATCACAAGGTCCTGGAACTTAGTAGATGCTTGTTTATTGAGCACTTTCTGAGTAAAGTCTAGAGATGCAAATATGAATGAAAACCTGAAGTTAGAGCACTAGTCAACTCAACACTATTCATCTCCACCAATATTTCAGAGAGCAGGAGGAACCACTGGTGACCCTCCATAATTTTGACAGCAGTTCCGATTTAATAGCACATTCATAAACCCTGTCTTTGTGCTACATTTACACATAATGCTGATTCTTTCTTTATTCTATATGAGAAAAACTGCCAAATAAGTAGCAGCAATAACTGTTGAGGAGCATATTAATTTTACAAAGACCAGCATAAGTTTATGGATAGGTTTAGGAAAGTCAAACCAGCCCTCCTCTAATCTCTTGAGGCCTGATTTCCTACTCTCTACAATAAAAAATAAGGGGGTGGGGGTGGGGGATAAAGAATGCCAATGAGAATAAGACTGAGAGAAAAATTGGCATACTCACTTCTTGAACTAGATAATATCTATAATGAAAAAGATAAAATAGAATGAAACCTTATTACCACAGTGACATGGAGTTTACCAGAATGTATAGGCATACCATGTGGTCCCAAAGTTAAAAGAGATACAAATATATTGAAAGTCTATTATAGCTGTTGTTATCCTGGTCCCAAGGACAGCTGGGGAGCACTAATTAAACTAATGTAATTAAAATAATATTAAGAACACCCAAGTGCAACTCTCTTTTCTTCCTTCTTCCCCACAGATCCTCTGTCTTGGTTGATGTTCATAGAAAAGATCAAGCAGGGAGCAGAAATCAAACTTTCCATTATAAATCAGTGTTATTTGAGAAGAAAAAAAAATGTTTGTAACTTATATAGTTGCAAAAATACATTGCCTTAATTGTTGCATTTTTTTTTTACAACTATCAGCAAAAAAAAAAAAAAACAATTGCCTTTTCACCTACATATTCCTTTTCTTTTAGGAAATGCCTCTATTGTTAAAAATTCTACCAAAATTCTTTTCTGAGTCTGGTAGTTTTTCAGGTTAACTGAAAAGTATAAAACAAATAAACAAACAAAAACCTTTAATCTGTGTATTTAAAATTTTCAATTCAAAGCCATTCTATCCTTCTATAGAAATTCTAGGGAACTACTTCTAATTTAGCAGGACAGAAAAGAAATAAACACATACTTTCCAATAACCCTCATTCAAAAACTATCATTCCTATTTAGAAAAGTCCATAAAACATCATCTCTTAAATTACCTGGAAGAAGAGACTTGGAGGATGATGTGAGAAGTGACTTCTCTGCCTGCTCTCTGGCAGCACCATCTCAGCCTATCGAGAGCCTTTGGTTATGGGCTCAATTGTGGTAGGAACCTGGGACATGTTTCTGCTTTTTTGCTTTCAAACATAGACTAATTTTCCTAAGTAGTACTGCTTGTCAACTGATTTTACGGCTTTTGGGTACTGGTCTGTGGTTTTATTTTCTTAAACCAGCAGTGTTAACTTATATATGAAAGTCCTGAATAGGAAGACTGCTGGGTCTATAAGAATTCCTGTGAGAACTCTGGGTATTTGCTGAACTTTCTGGAAATCTAGTAAAAAACAATTTGAGAAGTCAAAAACATAATAATCTCAGCATGTTTTCTTACACTAGATACTCAGTGAAAATTTGCTAATTTTTTTTTTAAATAAAAGTGCCAATAAATTGATGACAAATGCTGATTTTTTGTAGCGGGATTGGATTTGTTACCTGTCTTCAAATCCTAGCATCATCTGTGACTATAAATTGCCTTAGACCCACAGACTGTTTTACTCTTGAGTTTTTTCACTGTCTCTTGGATGTGTGCCCTCCAGTTCTAGCTATTTATTTGCATCTACTTTGTCATTAGGTTTAGAACATACTGTGCCTTTGTCACTATTTGTTCTAGTACCTCTGGCCTTTCAGCTTCAGGCTGGAATTTGGACGGGAAAATCTTAGCATCTTCCTTAGCAAAGACAGAAGCACAATATAGATCGGACCTCTGTTTTGTATTTTGTTTTGTTTTTTATTGTTCCTAAAGTCGTTTTTCCCTTCATCATCAAACTGTGCTATCATATTGTTAGATTGGACTCTGACAGAACTGGGAAGTAAGGAAATCTATTTTTTTGCTACCAAACTCCCAACCTCCAAGAGATACTATTTTTCATCAAACCCTGCCTGTCAGTACTCCTCTCTGACAAAGAGCCAGGTGACCCCAGACCCTCCTGCCCTAGAAGAAGCCAGTCTACTTTTACAAATTCTCACTGACATTGATAACCAGATCAAGATACTGATGTGCCAGGTGACTCTGACATGAACTGTATTATTCTCGATTGGGTAAAAAGGAGGGAAATCAGAAACCTTGATGGAAGGCCCCAGATCTATCACAAGCAGGATTTGGGGGGCAAGTTATTTGCCTTGCTGACCTTAATTTCCTCATTAAAAAAAAATAAGAAGAATGGTAATAAGTACCATACATGATTGTAAAGAGAATTAAATATGATACTATCTGTGAAAATGCCAATAAAGTGAATTGCAAGGCACTAGAAAATTATTTAGATATTATTGTTGGATTCTAAAAGACAAGACACATGATGCTCTTTAGGTTATTGGTATTTTTTAGGTGTTTTTTTTTTAAGTTGAAAAGCCATTCACAGTGATATTAGCAACTAGTTAACTGCTTCCTCCCCTCCCACCCACATTATTCCCTTCGCTCTGCATCATTTACAATCTACAAGAAGTCCATATAAAGGGGATAGTGAATTTCTAAAGGTACAAGTCCATGCTGTGGAATAGCAACACTACTTCAAGTATAAATAAGATGGCCATACTCCCAAATATTTTTTTCTTTTTTTCTTTTTGGCTAGAACTCTGAATGTCTTCAGATAAACTGGTATTTTAGACCTGAACAAAATCTCAAGAAGGTTTGTTTTAACCTACCATGTCTCACCAGAATTTCAAAATTAATATTGCTGTTATGCCTATCACTATTTCGGCTACTTATGATTCCAGAATTAAATAACTGAACATTATTTTGTCTTTTTATGTTGTAATTAAAAAAGAAATACAGGTACAAAATAAAGCATAATTTTCCCAAAACAGCTTTAAAGTTAAAAATTAATAATAATAATAAAGAGCATATTTAAACTTGCTTTCTATCCCTTTCTCTTTCTAAGCTTATCCTGGAGTACAGATAGGGGCTTCAGAGAATCCACACTCTCACCTAAATTATATAAAATTGTTGTGTGTGCACTCATCTTTCTGGGGAAAAGGGTCCTCACACTTTGGTGGTGATCCAAGGTGAATAATGGCTGCTGTATATGGCCTCTGACCAGAAACCAATCACAATGGGTGTCTAAACTTAAGATTTACTTTGGAGTTTTCTTTTATCTACCACAAGGCTGCAGGTCTTTTCTCCAGTAATTATAGTATTTGTTTGCTGCCTTAGAAACTGCAAAAAGGCAATGACCGGCACATCACTCACTGCCCAGATGAAAGATAATGGCAAATAGATGAGTCCTGAATGTCACCCTTTGATCTCCCAACTTGCTGGAGTATCTCTCTAGAGTTTCCTTTGCAAGGCAATTGAGAAGTCTCTTTTGAACAGCTTCATTTTTTCATTTTTATTGGATAAGAAATTACATTCTGTTCAGCCAGGAACACATTATTCTGTCATAGCTGCATAGTAAAAAAAAAGCATTTTCAAAATGAATATCACATAGAGGAGAGATTTAATTCTTGAAAGAAGTTTGGCTCAATAAGATAAACAGAAAAAATTATTCTGGAGATATTTATGAGGAATAATGACCTTGGGTCATGCAGAGCTTTCTATATGAGAGAGAGCAAACCCCTTTATATAGTTATTGACATCCATTTTTTTTTGTTTACATCAGACATTATATTAAGAGAGATACAAAAGCATTGTGGATGCCTCTGAATCTACAGAAGAAATATACATTTCTTCTTGGCCATGTAAGTTATTCTCTATGTGTAAATTAGCCCCATCTAGAGTACCATTAACTCTTTTAGATGAAAGAAACTATAGATATAGATAGTACACCTGAATAGCATACTACATGAGCACCTTACTCTTCTAATAAGATCAGAATCACTGTGTTATAAATAAAATAGTGACTGATGTATAACTTTGGGCACATATTTACTGCCCATGTTCTGTCTTCTTCGTACCCTCAAGAGCAAAGAACACAGTCAATTAAACATGATCAACCTGAGTCAAACAAATCTCTTCTGCTCCAAAAATCTCTGAGGTAAGCTTCTTTTTTATTATTTTTTATTTTTTTAAGATTTTAGTGGGGAAGGGGAACAGTGTTGGTGAATTGGGGAAGGGGAACACCAAACTTTTGATCAAAAGCAACCCTTAACTTGAGACTCAAGATTTTTTCCCATCTACTTAACAATGCTAGAATTTTATGTGGGGAACTATACACAATTCTATAGGACTCCAGGGAATCAGAGGAAAAATAGTGAAGAATAGAAGAAATGAAGACCAGTAAGGTAAGGAGAGAATGAATACTTTCTCAAATAATGGGAGAAAAGGGGTTTGCCCATCAGCAAAGATCACTTTAAACACAGACAAATCAAGCACTGACCTCTAGGCTATGAATTGAGGTGTTCTATAAAAGCTTTTCCCATTCATGCTCTCCCTACCCCACTGACCTCCAATCCACATTCAGCTTCACAGTCCCTAACTAGAAACCCATGGGGCCAGCTGGAATTTGGAATTTGAATATTTTAGATTTCAGAAAGTATATAGAGTGTATATACCTTGTATTATGTAAGACCCCACAGTGGGGTTTGGAGTGGCACCCCAACATCAAATACATTAATATTCTGCTGCAAAAGATATGACTATTCATACATGTGAAAACAAAGACTATAAATAGCCCTATGTCAATTCATGCCAGGTTTGTACCCAATTAGGTCAGGTCAGCCTTTGTCACCCAATTATTTTCTCAAGGTGGAATATTGCTAGGTTACTTCATCCCAGGCAATCTTCCCCACCTCTTACACCCATGCCTTCCCATGAATATCATTAATCACTTCAGTGGTCCCAAGTTCTCCACTTTTCATTTTAATACTTGAATAAAAAATGAGTCACGTTCCCATAGAATAGAGACAGAGAAACCTCCTGTTCTGTTACCTCTCTGTATTTCCAAGCCTTCTCTGCTTTGTTCTTTCTGCTGGGTTCCCATCTCACTCACACCTAGCTTTTGATGGTTGTTTTATCTTCTCTACCTTATGTGACTCAACTATGGGACACAGATCCTTTTCTTTTTAGTGTCCAATACAGCCAAAGCAAAGTAGAGATAGACAGGAATGGATAGATACAAGAGGTGTTAAGACTGTAAAATAAATGAGACTTAGCTTTACTAGATTGCCAGGAATGAGGGAGAGAGTACATTACTGGCTTGGGTCTTAAGGAATAGTATTTCCTGTCAATACACATACAAAGAAGCTTCCCTGAGAATATCTGGCAGTCAATAACAGAATTTTACAAGGATAATGGAAAAGGGTTATATCTTGGCAAAGCACAGAAAATGAATTAAAAATTTTAATTTAAGAACCCTCATCCATTCCTACCACTCAGAACTTTAACTGCCTGTCTCCTCACAGGATTCCAGGCTCATACCATGATTTTGGGGTCCCTCTCACTGTATCTGTACTGCCCACAAACCACATGTGGCCACTGAGCTCTTGAAATTTGGCTGGTCCAAATTTGGGATGTGTGTCAATTACTAAAATTAATTTCAGCTGTTCCTCTTTTAACCTAGTTACCAGAAAATTTTAAATTATGTTTTTATTGGATCTATGTCTTTCTTGTATCTTCCTGCCTTTCAAGAGTCTCTCTCCTCCTCTCTTGGCCTTCCTTCAGAAACTCAAAAGTTCTCCTATTCAGTATACTAAGCAAGCAGTACCACTCCCTCCTGATCTCAGTCTATCCTATCTTGGCCCAGCCCACATGAGAATAAGGAAGGAGAGGGTAAGAAGGGGGTGCGAGAGACAATTTCCCATTTCATTCTCAGGGTACTTTCTTAAACATAGTCTATCCTCATCCAAAGTTGAACTCTGCTGCTGACCCTGAAATATGAGAATATTCTTTCTCCTACACATATATATAGAAAAACATACTTGTCAGTCACTAACTTTGAAGACGGTATGTAGAATATGAGTGACATGAAATTCTTGACTTTATGTCCCTTTAGTGACAAAACATCTTGAATAGTGGCTGATCCTTTACTTGAGTGTCGGAGATCTCAGGAACAGGACTGGGAAGGAAAGCAAAAGGAGACTGACACCCTTTAGGGAGATGTGATCCATGGTATGGCAAGACTTGATGAAACAAGTCTCCCTGTTATTAGAAAACGCTTCTTCATTTACTCATTGAATACGCATTGAGCTGCTACGATGGTTAAGAAGGGTGAGTCTGAGCAGTAGGTGCTCAGAACACCCCAGTCCTCTGGAGGCAATATTTGTCTCCACTGGACACCAAGCACCAATAAATAAGTGCTTTGGTCCCCAGGTTACCATACCTGAACATTGTCTCATTTGATGATTAAAAAATGTGTCATTAATATTTATCTTTCCATTAGAGGAGAAAAATAAAGATAAGATACTACAGACGTGCAGGCAGTCTAAAAGACAAGAAAAAAGAAAGTTGATTTCACAGTCTACTTTTATTTCTATAGCTAATAAAAAATATCTTGCCTTTTTCCCCCTTCAAATCACCATCCTACTTTATACAATTTAAGAACTCAGGAAACGTGACAGAGTATAATTACCTACTCCTTCCTTGTAAAAAAAGGTACAAGAATAAAAAGATCATTAAGTTCCAATAAACATCCGCAGGAGCTATGGAAATATCACTGGTTCTTTATGAGTCCTGTGGAGCAAGCTACTTTTTATTAATTGTTCTCAGGGCAATTTAATTTTGCACACTATTTTTCTGAAATTAAATTTAACAAGTGAGGTGAATTTTAAGAAGTGATTCTATGTATGCTTATTTCATAAATCTGAAGAAAAACCACTCAACTACTAAAATCACTGAAATTTATGTATAGTTCCAGAAGTATCAGCTCTTCTCTCCTAATTAGTTAGAATTTCAAATCATTTAGTTACTTTAAAAACTCAAATTCACATTTAATAAGTAGTAATTATAATAGCTGTCACCATGTATTTACTATGAGCTAGGCACAGTTCTAAGCACTGTACATGTACTGACTTATTCAATCCTTACAACAATATTCAGAGGTAAATATTATTATTATCCATGTATTACAAATAAGGAACTGAAGCACAGTGAGATAAGGGAAGTTGCCCAAGTTCATCAGGCTGTTAGTGGCAGAGCCTGGATCATCCCAACCCAGTTAGGAGGCCCCAGAATCATCACTTTTCAACATTGTGCTCTACTTCCTAATAAAATAACAACAACAATGATAATTGACATTTGATGTGGCTATTTGTTTGATTAATGAGTGTTAGACTGCCTGAAAACATATCTTCTGACAAAACTGATCAAAAAATAATAAACAAAGCAGGCATTAAAATCTATTTGTCTTAAAACTAAACTCCAGGTACAGTAATGCAAAATGATCCACATAAGCCAATAATTCACCTCTGAATATCAGATGCAATTTTAGGGTCCTAAAATTGAAATAAAGAGAATTGTTGGGAAAGCTGAAAAACAACTCACAAAATGTGATAAGAGTTTCTACACAGAGACCCTTCTGTGATATATGAAGGAGATCAGTGCTATGGTCCACATGTGGATGATACAGACTGAAACCTCAGTAGGATAGAGAATGATGGGACTTGAGTGGATGTGATTTGGTTATTGATTGGATGTAACAAGAGAAGGGAACAGTATTTGAGATTGTTGCTTGGGGACCTGGCTTGAGTAATGATAAGAGAATGGTGATGCCTGCTATTCATTAGCATAAGGGACAGGGAAGGAAGGTGGACAAGGGCACAGATTGGAGGGTATAAGTAATGAATTCTGCTTGGGAAATATTTGGCTTAGAGTGTGAGTGGGACATCAGGCGAAAATGTCCTGAAGTGGTTGGAAGGATGGGTCTGAAGTTCAGGAGAGAGGTAAAAGTTGAAGATAGAGTGGCCATCAGCATGTACAAGGGTCAGCAAACTGCTGCTCTCAAGCCACATGCAGCTCTTTGGGTACGTTCGTCTCAAAAGTTTGCCAACCCCTGAGCATGTACATTGCAATTTAAACTGTAGGCACACTGCCCCCAGGTATGGTGTTTCTAAAGGCAGCCTTCCTAAAGTGATTATATTTAAATTCTTCTAATATTCGTTAAGTGCCTGTGTCTACTATACCTATGGCACTCTGATAGGTGCTGTGGGAATTCAAGGAGACCTTCACGTATATTTTAATTTTATACTCCCTCAAGAACTTACATTTGAATAGAGTAAGAAGATTAACTCAAAATCAAGGCAAAATATTATTTTTAAAAAACCAAACATAATAGAAGCATAAAACCTTTGAGCGGACAAAATCAAGGACATTAGTTGAGGAGGTCAAGGAATATTTAAGGAGGGAAGTGGCGTTTGACCAAGGCAAGAGAAAAAAAATGAGAAGGATGATGTTGTGGCACAAAGGTAAGATGAACCACTGTGTTCACCAAGGCTTAATTGAACAGTCCAGGTTTCTTTAAACAGAAAGGGATTGCTGTAATTCCCAGGTATTAAAAGGTCTATAGAATAAATGGGGGGATTGAATAACTCTGGGCAGAGCATCTTGGAAAACTCTCAAGCTCCCACTGGAGGAATGGGCTTCCAAGACAGCTGCTTCATGTGCCACAATCAAGGAGCTGCCACTGCCAAGGCCAGCCCCAGTGCCATCCACCTACAGCAACCTGCACCAGCAACATGGATACTTCTTGTTCTTTCTCTCTTGCCTGCATAATTCAGGTCCAAATTCAAGTCTCATGTGAGTTCATCTGACGGACCAGACCTAAATTACATCTGGTACCCGCTATAAGAGAGTCTGGGAGATGTGGTTTTTATCTTTCTAGCCCTGGCAGTTCAAAAGGACACACTATTTGGAAGGTAGAAAAGATGAGTAAGACGATCTACATATCTGCCACACTGGACATGTTCAGAGACTTGTGAATAGGCTATGAATCAACCATCCATCTACCAATCCATTTCCTCGATCACTCAAAAACAGTTTGGTAGTAACGATGTGCCCGTAATCAATATTAATGTCATGTTTCTACCTTCCTCTAACTTCTATTATCTGAGAACATATCAATTCACTGTTTGACTACAGTCTGATATTATACTCTTGCCAGACTTTAACAAAATGACTTTGCATTTTCTTGATATTTGCTTTTATTGCTTAAAAATGCTAATTGTTCTGTTGGCTCTCTGTGTTGAAATCATTTAACTATGAAAATTGTTGATGTTCTTATCTTGCATCTGGTAGCAAAAGGTCTCATAGCCAAATTTTGAAATACCAGAGATGAAAAAGTCCCTTACTATCCCCATTCCTATTCACCTGGAAAACATAGGTTCTCATCTTCATTTAATAATTATCATCATTTAATAATGGTAATAATGGGAAGGAGGAGGAAGATGAGAAGAATAACACTAACAATTACATAGTGCTTGCCATGTGCCAAACAGTGTGCTAAACATTCAACTTAGATTATTTGATTTTTATAAAAGCTTTATTAGTGAGATACTATGATGATCATTAGTTTCCTCTATGATGAGGAAACAGAATATGAAAGAATAAGAAAATACTTATCAACCAGTTTTAACCAAGTACAATTATACTTCTAAGCCCATCTTTCTAACATAAAGGAGCCTCTGCTAAAAGGCAAGATTCAGTAAGAATTTCCTATACCCTGTATTTTGATTCACAAGCTACTCCACAAATGTATAACAGCATGTATGGTTGTCTAGAAAAGTGATATCTAATTCAACTCTACTTTCTTGAAGAAGAACATTATATCTCTAAATTGATTTCTACATTACAATACTGCATGTACTAACATCAGAACACATGGAACTCTTTTCCATTGGGCTTATCATTTTAGCCCCCCTATCTGAAAGGTGGAAGGCACCAAAATGATAGAATCACCCAAAGAAGAGAAACACAGATTAGAGCTCCACTTTTTATCAACATGAACCAGGTCTCATTCCAGACTCTGAATTTTAATGGGAAAGTCCCCAGTCATCACAGCAGCACCCCAGAGATAAATTAGGTTCCTTAGGCTTGGATTCCAGTAATTAACCTGGCATCAGGTCATGACGTGAATAAACTTAGAAACATGAGCTGAGAGTGGCGGGCTTAGAGTCCCAGTTTACCGTTCATTTGTGATGTGGCTTTATATAAGCCATTTAACTTCTTCCCCATTTGCTTCCTCATCTGTAAAATCAGGATTAAAACTAAAATCTCAGAACTTGGTCAGCACAATTAGTGTTTTGAAAGCATATTAAGGCCTGAGCACTGAGTAGAATAATGTTCAAACATCCAAATCAGGGTCCTGATGTGTCCTGGGTCAAATGTCTAATTTGGCGAGAGATTTTAGTCTATTCCATTTCCCACAAGTTCACCAAAGCACTGTCTAGGCAGGTGAAAGTGATGCATTTGATAGACCACGTCCATGCTTTGCATTACGTAAACACAAAAATAAGTATTCACATTGATTGTGTCAGAAGCATATAAAAAGAACTAGATGATAACTGAACTTTCAGTAAAATATCAAGTCAGTGACATTTTTTCTTTGCTACCTAGCAATTCCTTTATGACATGAAATTATAGTAACCATTGGCAGTTCATTATAAATACCACACAGAGCTTTTGGACAGTTGACTATAGTTGACTTAATAGAATAAAATTTGAGAGATTCAATATTTCCTGGTGATTATATTTTAAACAATTCTGTCTTCTTACCCTAAAGGAAAATAGCCTTTTTGTATTCTTAAGATCTCATTTCTGAAACCACCAATATGTGCACTTTTTCCCTATGAGTGGGAGCCTTAACCCAGACAACAAATACTTATTTACCATTATCATGTGCTGAGCAATATTCCTGGTAGTGGGGGTACAACAGTGAACAAAACACATCAAAATCCTTATCCTTATGAAGCTTACATTGTAATAGAATGGGAGGAGAGAAAGGAAGATAAGAAATAAACATAAATGAAGTACTTAATATGTCAGATTCTGATCAATGCTATTTAAAAAAAAATAGAACTGGAGAAATTTTCAGGGAATGATGAGACACCTGGAAGGATGAAGAGAGCAATGGTAAACAGGGTGGTCAGAAAAGGCCATAATTGAAAACAACCCATAGTCTTGTTTGTCTGTGGCCATCTGGAGAAAATACATTTCAAGTAGAGAAAAGAACAAGTCCAAAAGCCTCAGGCATTCTGGAATGTTTTAAAAGCAGCAAAGAAGCTAGGATGGAAGGAACAAGGAGAACCAGGAACATTCTGGTAGTGGAGTAGTGGAAGTCAAAAATATAACTATAATTTACTATATATAGTCACAGAATGTGGAGTACAGCATAAGGAAGAGTCAATGGAATTGTAATGCTATATACAATGTCAGAGGGGTAGTAGATTGGGAGGAAAGGGTTATCACTTTCTGATGGGTGTAAATGTCTAACTATTACACTGATTTGTACACCTAAATCTAATTTTTAAAAAAGAAGAAAGAAAAAAGAAAAATTATATATATATATATATATATATATATATATATATATATATATATATATATATATCATTAGGTATATATCTCATGAGGTCAAGAAAAGTATCCTTTATACTCTATGTGAAGAATACATTGCATGAGGACAGAGGTGGTGGCAGGGAAACCTGGTAGGAGGCCATTATTCTAATCCAGTGGGAGGGGATGGTAGCTGGGGCCAAAATAATTGTGGTGAAGGTGATTAGACTCTCAATAGATTTTCAGAATAAAGCTAAAAGGTTTACAAAAAGATTCATATAAAATGTGAAAGAAAGAAAAGTCTAAGATGGCGTTAAGATGTTTAGACTGAGTGTCCAGGATAGAATTGCCATGAACAGAGATGGGAAAGACTTCAAGAAGGGCTGCTTGGGGAAAAGCAAAGGTTATTTTCAGGCAGGTTGAATTTGAAAATGTTACTAAGCATCCAAATTGAGACCTAGAGTAGATACTGGATATACAATCTTGGAGTTCAAGGGAGAAGTCTAAGTTAAAAACCAAATCCAAGTCTCATCAGCATATACAGAGAAAAATGTTTAAAGCCATGAGGCTTTTTTAGATTGCATGAGAGTGAGAATAGCAAAAAAGTAGACAAGATAATTCAGAACAATTATTTGGCTAAAAAATAAATTCTTAACTAAATGTAAAAACATTCACACATCTTCAGAAAAGCATTAAAAATCATTCAGGCTTTAAATCATCAGAGTAGTCCAGAAAAATCTCAAACCTGACACTGAATTAAAGTGATACTGGATTGCTAGTGCCCCCAGCATCTTGGTAAGAAACCACCAGAGTTCTTTATTGAGGAGTATAATATATACAGGCCTCAAAATATTTCTACAATCATTTTTCAAATGTAATATCTGATACAAAGGTAACAAGACACATAAGGAGATATGGCAGAAACAGCAGACAAAGGAAGATATTCACAAAGGAAGATATTGTAATTTCCGAAATTAGACTTTAAGACAACCGTGCTTACTTTATTCATGGAAAACAGACAACTGGAAGCTGGAGAGAAATCATAGCAAATCTGAAAAGAGCTAAAAATGTAATTACCAAAATTAAGAAACCATGAAAGGATTTAAAAACAAACTATACAGAGGGTGCCAAAAAAAATGTATACACATTTTAAGAAAGGAAAACTGTATTAAAATTGTAAAGTTCAATATATACCAATAACAAAAGATAAATACAAGTCACATTTGACTCTGCAATTACAAGAGGTGCTCAAAGTGGTTACCATCAGCATCTAAACTCTTCTGATTACGGCAAACTACTGCTTGAGCAACGTTGACCAAGGGATCCACTTGTGTACATTTTTTTTAGCACCCCTGGTATCTGGCTAAGAGAGAAATAGTGGACTGGAAAGAAATCAAAAAAATAATCTAGGACTGGCCGAGTGGCTCAGTTGGTTAGCTCACTCAAGAGTGCGAGCTGAGCTCTCAGCAACAGCAGTTCAATGCCCAGCCAGAGCTGAGCAGCTGCTGAGCTGCCAACAGGTAGCAGGATGGCTTAGCTGAAAAAAAAAAAAAGTCAAAAAAATAATAATAATAATCTAGAAGACAAAAATCAAAGCATGTGGTGAGAGTCATAGAGCATACTGTGAAGTCTAACATATATAATTGGGTTTCCAAAAACAAGGGGACAGAAGCAATATAGACAAGTAGAAAATAGTGCTGTGATACAGAAGAAAGACAGAATAGTAACTTTGACTTGGATGGGGGAGTGGGGGTGGGAGAAACATGAAATACTTGAAACAGTGCTTTGTGTGATTTAGGTATGTGATTGACATTGGGTTGAAGAGCAAAGACTTTCCTAGAAGAGAAATCATCATAAGCAAAGTAAGAAAAGCATGAGAGAGTATATTTCAAAATCAATAGCATGGAAGAGGGAGTAACTGGTGATAAAGTTGGTAAGGTAGGAAAGAGACAGCTTGCAGAGATCAGAGCAGTCCGATCTTTATCCTGGAAATAATGAGGAATCATTGATGGGTTTAAACAGGGAGAATAATATCTATGCCATGCCAAGTTGGAACTCAAGTGGGGAAGTCATCCTAGATTCTCTTTTCTCACTCACCCTCATGGCCATCCAATCAATCGCCATATCCTAAAGATTTTAATTCCTATGGATTTCTTAAACTTGTATTCTCCTCTCCATCTCAATAGCTACCAATCGAGTTCAGATTCTCTTAGTACTTTCTATAAATGGCCCTTCAATTGTTGCATTAGCTATCTATTGCTGCATAATAAATTATCCCAAAACTTAGAAGCTTGAAAGAGCAATAAACAGAATTTCTTTAGTTCAGAAAATATCGAGGTATTATTTATTCCTTTGATGCTTTTGCTTAAGATTACACCTGTGTTTGAAATGTCCTTTTCCTCTAGAACACATGCCCACACCTACCTTCACCTTCCTCCCTAAATAATCTTCTGCTCATCTTTCAAGATTCATTTCAGAAGTTATTTTACCCAACAAGTGTTTTCTGAATCGCTCCAGATTCATACTTTCCTTAGTGTTTCCTTAATATTGTGCATATATATTCATGAATATATATATATAATCCTGTTACATATTAGGTTCTGTAATTTTTATCCAATTATACATCTGTCTCTTCTGTTGAATAGGGAACATTTTGAGTTTTCAAACCTTGTTATATTCATACAAATATTTATAGCACAAAGTGTCTAAAAAATTAGAGGCGCTCAATAAATGCTTGTTGAATAAATCATTGACTAGATTTCCATGTTGGAAAGACTATTTTGAAAGTCCAAATATTATATATGTGCAGTAGAGGCTGAAGAAAATGGGCTCAGAGAAACCAGTTAAGAGGTCATATAGGTAGTTAGTCTGGAAGATGAGTAGGTCAGTGATGATAGAATAGCAAGGATAGATTTAAGAGATTTATGAAGTGAAATCAATAATACTCGGTAACAAACTATGGAGAAAGAAGGGATGAAATCTCATTATAAAGATGATGGTTGAACTAGTGGGAGTAGGAAAGTTTGTCAAGAAAAAAAGCAGATTGAGAAAAAAATATCCCAAAAAGTTAGTTTGTATAGTTCTTGGGACATAGTAAATGGCCAGATATTAACAAATGTCTGTTGACTATTCATCTCATCCTTTCCGACTCATTTCCCTGCTGAAAATGGGAGGAAAAATTCACAAATCCTAACATTATCTTCAAAACCACCTCTATTAACATTCAATCTGCTAGAGTACAGATAAGAGGAGCAGGGCAGGGAACCTTCACTCATTTGGAGTACACACTGGAGAGCGTGGTGGCTAAAATGATCCACAGATAGCCATTATGTTTTAGAGCAGAGATGATGAACACTTAACTTGTATACAGTCAAATCTTGAGTATCTGGGCGGACTTTCAATGAATCCAAAGCAAGTCTGAGAGATGTGGACTCATAATTAATATTCTGACATCCTTATTGATACTCCAGCAAAAGTTGACAGAGAAGGCAATTAAAAATCACTGACTTAAAAACTTAGCTGCTGTGGTGAAGGGTAAGAAATGGCAGAGATGAATGTTGCATGTGTGGACTAAGTTGTGCTTCTCCCAGTAGATAAAATACATTCAAAATACTGGGAAAATAGACACGAGACCTACTCTAAGATGTGGTAACTGGTATTAACATAGACATGCTCCACACATATTTTTTGTATGTTCTTATTTGTGTGAGATCTCATTCAGCAAGAGTAGCCTACAAGAATACACAGGATAAATTAATTAATAAAAGAAATTTAAAAATATAAGAGAAAACACAAAAAAGTTTAAATGATAGCATATAAAAATAGAATAAGCAAACTCTAGGCATTCAGCATGATTTTTATAGGTGTAGACCCATGTAAAGATATAGACAGTGAGAAACAATATAGGTTCGCAATTCTCAAAGCTTAAGATATATCAAAATTATCAGAATCTCCTTTGCTAAAAAGAATGTTTGGTCCCCACCTCCAGAGTTTCTGATTCAGCAGGTCTGTGGTGGGGCCTGAAAATTTGCATTTTAAACAAGTTCCCAGGTGATACTGAGAAACTGGAGTAGTTAACGATGAAGGAAATGAAGTGAATATTGAAACTGTGTGTTCTTTCAAACTTTATTCTTACTATTTAAGCAATACAATATATTAAAGAGCTTTGGAATCAGAATGAAAGTCTCAAGTTCCAGTTCTACATTTACCTCCTATGAAACTGGGAAAGTTATGAAACTTCTCTAATCAACGGTATTGTCATCTGTAAAATGACCAAATTAATGAGGCCTATCATACCATCATTATGAGGCTTAAATGAAATAATGTAGGTGAATCACTTCATTTCATGCATGGCACATAATAAAGCTAAACAAATGGCAGCTGTTATTGTTTTCATTATTATTCTATGAGAAAATACTTTGCTTGGTACCTGACACACAGTACATGCCAATCTCCTGCTTCATCCCACATTAAACTAAATAAAACAGGAAGCTAATTCTCATATGACTCCATCCACTGGAAATGAAACAGTTGTTCAATATCATCCTTTAAAAAAAATTATTTAGTACACGCTGTGTGCAAAGTCCTTTTTAGAGTTCTAGGATACAAAGATAAAATTCCTTCCCTCAAGGTCTTTCCATCTTCTTAAGAGAAAAGGACATACAGAAATGGTATTAACTGTTTGGGACTATACACTAAATTAGTGGCTGGGGTGGAAAAACAAATCTTTAGGGGCTGCAGCAGTGACTTGGAGCTGGGATATATGGGAACAATTCATGGAGAAGGTAAATAGTAGGAATTTGACATTTGGGGTCTCTCTAGCATCTGACCCCCCTTTTCCTAACAATATTCAACTCTCCCTTTTAGGAAAGTCCCCAGTGTGCATACTGTCGTTTGGAGCTACTGTTCTCCCACGCTGCGTAAACAGAGACTCCTTCCACAAACTGGGCCAAACAAGTGAACATATAACTTAATCTGGGCCAACTGGCTGTTCTATGCCAGATCCTGGTATTCTGGTGAGGGGATGGGAGAGTGGGAGGACTACTAGGGTAAGAAACAGTTGGAGATCAAAGTCATGGCAGCAGCAGCGGCAATGACAGAATCCTTACCAGGATCTTTGTGCCATGGAGCATCGGCTGTATCTACTGCTTCCTGGCCTTCCAGAGCTTTCTTGGTTCAGCTGTCCTAATCCCTATCTTCCAGCTTCCTGGGGATTCTGTGAGTACTTTTAGTAAATTCTGACTCCCCAGCTTTTCTGAGGAGGTTAGAGGAAAAGAGGGTTTAAGTCAGCCAGTGTTCACTTTCATTGCTTTGAACCAAGAACTAATGATGGCAGATAAAACATGTGAATTTTAAAGGAAAGGTAGAATTTATGTAAGCAGGGATCATGGAATGAGAGACAGGGAATATGCCAGGGAAGTGGGAATGCGCTGAGGGACAACTATTGTATTAGATTCATTTGGTTAAAACAATAGGTTCGTATGAAGAAATTTATGGAAAAGCCACCCTCCTACACATCAGCCTAGGAAATCCTTAACCTCTCTCTTTAGGTTCTTTCTAAGCCCATTTAGCACAACTTCATTCCTTAGGCAAAAATCACAAGAGAAACCATCGATTTCAGCTTAGTCATTACCCCCTTACCCCCACATTGTCTCTAGTAGTGTAACAGCCAAAATGTGCTGACCCTACTCCTTTGATTGGCTATTTCCTTTGTTCACCTGCCATAACATCAACACTCATCTGTCCTCAGACTAGCCTGTTCTTTCTGGGTTACAGCCCCTAATATTCCCCAACACATCGCTACATTGACTCCGTTTCAATTTACAATCCTTCAAATTGCCTTTGATTGCACCACTCTGACCTTTAGCTCAGGCAATCCAGCTTCAAGCTTCAGATCAAATTGGCCTACCTCAGCATCTCTATCCAAGGCAACCAATGATGTGTTTTCTCTGCATCTTCACTGGAAGCATTTGTCTAGTTAAGAGAAATTGAGCATCAAAGCAGATGCATTCCCACCTGGCTTGAATCCAGCCACTTCCAAGCACAGAGCATGATAGAATGGCTTGTTCAAAAAAATAAAAATAAAAATAAAAATGTTTTGGGAAAAAAATCTGGCAGTAGCTTAGTAACAGTTGGAATGAGGAAAAAAACTGAATACAAAGAGACCAGTTAAGAAGAACAAGCATGACATAGGACTTAGACAAGGGTGATAACAGTGGGACTTGGAAGGGAAAAAAAGAGATCAAATATTACAAAGGAAAAGCAGATAAGATTTAGTAGAAAATGGATGGGGATGAATCAAACATAACTTTATGGTTTTAAGCCATGACCAAAATAGAGAAATTAAGATTATTTGCTAGTTTTGAGAATCAGTTTTACACAGCGTCACGGAAGCTAAGAGAACAAAGGAAGAGTTTCAAGACACTGAGGTCCATCAACATAGCAAATGTTATAAAAAGGTCCAAAAAAAAAATGAGTCAATTTTAAAAAGTTTTTAGATAGTTTCCTGAAAGGTAACTGGAGGACATGAAGAAAATTTCAGGAGAGTAGTAGGGAGGAAAGAAGACTACAAGGAAATAAACAATAAATAGGTGGGAAAACAGAGGTGACACATATGAAATATTTTAGGGAAATTTGGAAGTGAAAGAAAAGCAAAAAAAAATGAGACAATGAATCAAGATGTCAAAGTTGAGGAAGCATCCTCCCACCCTTATTATAAAGCTGTGAGAAATCTGTAAAATGGCCTTTTCTACTAGTATTATGAGTCAAGGTTTTAACCTTAAAAGTCAATGTATTATTAAAGAAACTGGCACCGTTTCTGTCTGTTAACACCTGTTGGTTTGGCAGGTTCTGACATAATGGGCGATTACACAGACACTGTCTCAGAAACACAGGAAAATATCCTTAAACCACAAAAAGACCAAGGTACTGACAAGTCTTATTCACACCTTTCTACTCTATAAATGAAATGGGGTTTGTTTGATGTGAAAGCAAGACAATGAGAAAAGAGTTTTTAATTCAAAGCTTACACCCTCTCTCCCAAGGACATGTTGAAAACGAATTGCTTTATAAAGTCCGGAGTGCAAGCAAGGACTCCAGCTGCAGGGCTGCTACATGGATTTCTGCACTTGGAAACTCGGTTTTTCCAAGTCACAGAAATGAAAACAAAGCATGTATGAAAAATGACTGTCCTGCTGTTAGTTGAGTGTTTGCATACTGTTTCCCATAAAGGAGCAGAAACCCAATGTCAGACTTCTTGTACATACTCAGAAAGGTAAAAGATAGCATCTCGAGAATGAGACTGGAGAAATGTGACTCACCCCTTTTGTCGCTGCCAAGCTTACCTTGACATTTACTTCTATAAACATAGTGAGCAAAGGCTATGCAAAGAAATTATCTTCTGAATCTCCATCTGGATTTTTTCTCTGCTGCCACATCTTGACCAGAAAAGTGTTACCCTCTTCCATTCAATAACAATGCTAATAATTAGCAATGTAATGTACCTTGTATTGTACCTTGTTCCTAACTTCCTCCTTGCCTGCTAGTCTCACTTTAGCTTGGCCATAGCCCTGTGGAATGACCAAGGACAATTATTTTTGCCTTGCATTATCAAAGTATGTCGTGATGGGCAAACAAAGGGAATACAGAGGCACTTAAAATTATTATGGTGGTGGGTGACAGTGCATTTATTTCTTCTTCTGTTTATGCATTGGACTGTTACTTCAAAACTAAGCTCATAAGTTAGAAGTGTGTCTGTATATTAATCTTAAATGTGATCTCAAATACTTTTTTTTCCTTTTTAGTTCTCTACACAACTCAAAGGAAAAGAATTATTTTGACATTTGTTTGTTTGTTTGTTTGTTTGTTTTAATCAACATAAAATGATTCAAATTAGATCATTTGAACCTCAGATGAATTTTTGGCTTAAATTATTTATATAAGCTGTATGATGGTTTTGAATTAATCTTTTTCGTATGTTTATAAAATCATGTTCTGAAATCAATTACAAATCATAAGTGTGTGTCATCCCATATACTCTGTGTATTTCTTGCATTCTTACTCCCCAGCAATTCAGGCACACCTCCGACTACTAGAACTGATATAAATTGTTCCTGTTTAAGATTACTGAGGAATAAAAGGGACTAGTCCCACATAAACCCACAAAAAATCTTTTATTATGGATATCTCCCTCACAATATCAGCTAAATTCCTTTAGCTTAAATATTGTTTTATAATACTAGACCAGCTACACAGTACAAAGGAAAGACTTTTCTTGTTAATTATTCTATTTATTTCATCAATGTAGAAAAGCAAACAAAATCATTCAAGTTGCTGCTATGATTAATTTTTTATCTATACTGGTTGCATTTACTTTGTGTTGCATAGATTCTCCCATTTAGGGAGGGATTAGAAGATGGCTTCTAAGGATAAAGAGGTTGTTGCAGAGGTTATCTACCACTGTAGTGTGTTAGAGTCAAGAGTTTCTCTTCCAGAATATCTGATGGAGCTCAAGGGGCAACTGCCTGATTTAACAGCAGGTCTGGCATCTCATCTGAAAGCTGCATACACGTAGAAATCATTCTTTTTTGTTTGGATTAAGCGTTTACTTGAGGTGGCTTCAGAGCTTGTCATGAGTTAGCTCCTGAGCCAAAGATGCACAGAGGTGGTTTATTGTGAACTATTCTCAGGAACAGACAACACTTACAACGGAGTAAGGAAAGCAGGACAGAGAGGGTGTGGGGGGTGTGGAGGGGGAAGAACGGCAGTGCAGTTGCTGCAAAGGCCTCAGCCCAGCCCACAGAGCTTTCTGAAGTGGGACAGAAGCACAGATTGGACCTGAATTGAAGTAAGGAGCTGGGCCTTTGTGCCCCTCCCATCACACATACCCCACTCAGGCTTTCCACCCCCATCAACTAGTCACAGGAAGAATGCTGGCCCCGGGAATGGGATGTAGCCTTGGGCAGCCAAGAGAATTTCCTGGGGAAGGAATCAGTTGTGAACCCTCAGCAGCTATCACTTCAGGCCCCTGGGGAAGTAAAAGCCTGGGCACTGGAGGCCAGGAGCTTGGGAACGCACCACCGCATCCACTTCAGGGGTGGACCATGGAGACTGTGGGGGTGCAACACCATCCCTTTTGCTGAATCCTGAATAATCCTTTGTTCTGCCACTGCCTAAGGACCTTAGAGTCCAAGGACACATTTGTGAAGATAGGAGATTTTTAAAGTTTGTGTGTTTGTATTGATAGAAATCTTTTAACGATTCCCCTTACCCTGTAATAAACCTAAAATTTCTCTTTTGCAGCCATAACTCACATGGAAGGACATTTCCATAGAACAAAACTTTAGTTTCTTAAATCAGAATTTCTCAGACTGGGATTTTTGAAGAGATCCTTAGGGGAGAGGGGTTTATTGAACATGACCTTGTTTACTAAACAGCATTTTAAAATGGAAAGATGTAATGAACACCTACTACGTACTAGAAAAAAATATGAGAAGGGTTTGAATATATAAAGATAAATAAGACATCATTTCCACCTTCACAGAGCTCACTGTCGAGGTTTAAGGGTGAGATACCAATATCACTGCAGTGACAGAGCACATTAGGACATCGGAAGGGAGCCACTAACTGATGGAAAAGGTAAAGTTAAGAGATTTTGAAATTTCCCTATAATCAATAGAAGACGAAAGAAGCATATAAGCAAAGGGATGGCATTATTTGAATCTGTTATTTTGAAAGATGCATTCATTCATTCATTCATTCATTTTTTTTTACATGTTTTTATTTACCTGTTATTGCCAGGTACTGTCTTGGTGAGCAAAACAGAAAATATCTGTCATTCCAGTTCTAATGCTAGTAGCAGACTGCAGGGTAAACTGAACTCAGGTGAATCAGATGGCAAAAAGAGACCAGCTAAAAACTGTTGCATGTATCCTTAGGAGAAGTGAAGAAAGAAGAACAGATTCAAGAGATCTTTGGAAGAGAGTCCTGCATTCTTCACAGAACACAGAACACAGGCATATTTCATTTGCCTTAGGAAGATGCACCCCTTGATGCCCTGTGATCCTAATTCTAAAATCTTGGATTCTGTGGCTGTCAGCTGGGTCAAAAGGCTAGTCCCTCGGTGCTGTTTCCTCTCTTCTTCCCACTGTCTTTTCTGGAGAATAAACAATTACGCTTCTCACATTCCCATCAGATAGGAAATTGTGATTCCAGGGAAATGTGCCAAAATTAGCCAGTTTCCTCCTTATAAGCAGGCCTCTTCTTGAGAAATAAAATTCCATTTTCTTTGAAGCCAGAAACCTTGTTTAATATCCAATATCAATATCAAAAGACAATCTTATTCCTTTTCTTAAGATAAATAAAAAAAAAACAGATTTAAGATTATACAATTTTTAAGACAAGAGTTTTAGGACCTCCCTCAGTCAGAATCTGCCTGATAAAAATGACTTTTCCAGGTTACTATTTTTAGCTTTCATCTTTTTCCTACCAAAAATATGTTCTCGCTAGTACAAAATGTCAGCTTATATGCAATAAGTCATCTCTTCTCAATTTGGTATTAATAAAAATAACTCCACCCAAATAAAGCAAATGATATCTGAGTGTTTGAAATGGTGTCAATTACACAATATTTCATATTACCCTGGGGGGTTGCAATAGAGATTTACTGGTTGAGCTATTGTTTACTGTATTTTGTAAATTAGTTGAATTTAGAGTTTGATTATAATTAAACATTTTCAGTACATGAGATTCGATGTCCCCTTCACCTTCTTAAGCCATCAGGGGAAGGAAAAAGGCATTCCTTCTGACCTCCTCCCACTCCTGCTAGATTGTCCAAATCAGCAGATAACATAGTTTACCGGCATTGCAAAATTGATCAACATCAGTCTATCTCAATCATGCCTCACAGCCTGATGGCAGCTGAAAAAGACCTTTCTACAGACTTGTATGATCAAGGAGCTCATTCTAGGAGTACAGTACATGGATATCTTTGCAGTGTAACTACCTAACTACCTCCAATTTCCCTCATCTGAGCCTAGCAAGTTCACCTCTTTCCCTCCTTGGACTCAGCACTTAAACTAGACAGCAAATCGGTGGCTCTGATAGTACACCAGCCACGTGTCTCACACACACACACACACACACACACACACACACACACACACACTCACTCCACTTTAAAGGAAGGTAAAAAATAGCCTGAATAAGAAGTGACGAATACCCAGGCAAGAGATTAGCTACTAGCAGTGATTAAAAACAACAGGCTTAATTGCCCAGGCTTCCTGAAGGAGATAATTTTAAAGATGTGCTTTGAAGGAAGGGGAATATTTTGAAAAATAGCAGTAGTAGAAAGGGCATATGATCAAGGAATAAAATCAAGAAAACACAGTTGTTTAAGAAAATCTGTGAAATTCAATTTGGCTACAGCTTGGTACGTGGATCCTAGTAAAACAGAACCAGGTACATAAGGCAGGTTTAATTAATTTGTGAATTATTCTTCAGCCTATGGAAAGAAGGTTAAATTTAATTTGGTAGACTCTTGGAAGCAGTTGATGTTATAAAGAAGAAGAAAAACATTATCAGATGCTTTAGGAAGATTATTCTGGCAAGCAGTTTTCAGAGTGAGTAAGAGAAAGAAGAGGCAGGAAGTATGGAAAACATCAGGTGGCTATTTCAGGCAAAATGTACTCAAGGCCTGAGTTAATGTGATGGCATTGGGAATTGAAATGACATAACAGATTCAAGAACCATTGTGATCCCAGTCCAGAGGGCAGAGTAGGTAAATTCGGTGTTTGCCTCCTCTCACGACCACATCAACATTACAACTAAACTACAAAATGATCATCATTGAGAATCACCTGAAATCTAGTTGAACAGAAGTCCTGCAACTAAGGGCATATACAAGAAGCCACCTTGAGACTGGTAAGAGGGGCAGAGATGTGGAACAGAATGGTCCGACACCCACATGGTGTTTAAAATGCAGGAGGGATATCTCAACTACTGAAATCCCTCTGGAGGGGTGAGGCATCCCAGCCCCACACTGCACTCCCCAACCCAGGGTTCCAGTGCCAAGAAGAGAAGTCTCCACAACTTCTGGCTGTGAAACCAGAGGAGATTGTGGCTGAGTGAGATGGAGGGCAGCTGGAGTTCTAGGCATTCCTCTAAAAAAGCCTGTGCACAGACTTACTTACTGACAAATTTGCTCACTCTGAGCTCCAGTACTGGGACAACAGCTCCAAAGGTGACAGTGACATACAGGGAGGAACTGAATTGTTTGGTTTCAGGTCAAGGGCTTGAGAGGCAGCTTTTTCTCAGACAGGAGTGCTGGCAGAATCCATTGTTTCTTTGTTCAACCCTACCATTCCCAGCATGCAGATGCAGGGGGGTGCCATATCTGAGTCTCCATCAACCTGGCTAGCTCCATTTGTTCACCCTATCCTGGTGATTCTGAGACCCTGGGCCACCCAAATTATGGGTACACCCAAACCACATCCAGTGACTTTTCCATTCAAACAGCCTGCCTTGGCTCATGCTTCAAACTTTCCTAAAAATCTCTCAAAGGATCACAAAACCCAAACAAGTAGCATCTGGCTTCAACATGCCCCATATCTCTTGCTGAGAAGCCCAGAGACCAGCTGCCACTAGTGTTCACTTTGTGACTTAATCCCTTGTGGTACCTCCAAGCCTAGTGCAGGTGGCAGCCATCTGTAGATTGCATTGTGGCTCATGCCAGGTGGCCCCAGGCAAGGTACAGTCTGCTGCTGAACTTGGCCTGCAGCAAGACCCCTCCCAGAAGGCCCAGGGTTGACACTCCCAGTGGCTAACTTTGGACTGAACTACAGTACCAACTGGCCACTTCCGAGGATGATATACCCAAAAGGTAAACTTAGCAGGTACCAGGTCCCCACTAAAGTGAATCCTACTCTGTAGCGTCAGCTCCTCTACTATAGTCACAGCCAGCCCTCCCATCCAATCAGCACAAGGGTGAATCCCACCTACTGACATGCAAACAGCAACCAAAGTTCAACTACAACAGGAGAGCACATACAACCCACACAAGGGATACACCTGGAGCACCTGGCTCTGGTGACCAGGGAGCCTGCACCTATTACATAAAGCCACTCTACCAAACCAGGAGACATAACAGCTCTACCTAATACATAGAAGCAAATACAGGGAGGCAGCCAAAATAGGGAGACAAAGAAACATGTCTCAAATGAAGAATAGAACAAAGTGTCATAAAAAGAACTGAACAAAATGGAGAGAAGCAATCTAAATAGATGCAGAGTACAAAACACTGGTTATAAGGATGTTCAATGATCTTAGGATGAACTTCAACAAAGAGATAAAATTGGACATAGAAAACACAAAAAGAAACAGTCAGTAATGAAGACTACAATAACTGAAAGGAAGAATACATTAGAGGTAATCTACAGTAGATTAGATAAAACAGAGAAATGAATCAGCAATTTTGAAGATAAAGTGGCAGAAAACACCCAATCAGAATGGCAAAAAGAAAAACGAGTCCAAAAAATGAGGATAGTTTAAGGGGCCTCTGGGACAACATCAAGTGTATCAACATTTACATCATCAGGGTACCAGAAGGAGAAAAAAAGAGAGCAAGGAATTAAAAACCTGTTTAAAGAAATAATAACTGTAAACTTCCCTAGCCTCACAAAGGAAATAGACATACAAGCCCAGGAAGTAGAGTCCAACCAAGATGAACCCAAGGAGGCCCACACCAAAACACATCATAATTATAAAGACAGAGAATCTTAAAAGCAGCAAGAAAAAAAAAGCAGTTAGTTTCCTACAAAGAAGCTCCCATAAGACTGTCAGTTGATTTCTCAACAGAATCTTTGCAGGCCAGAAGGGACTGGCATGAATTCAACGTGATGACAAACAAGGTCCTACAACCAAGATTACTCTACTCAGCAAAGCTATCTTTGAGAAATGAAGGACAGAGAAAGAGCTTCCCACACAAGAAAAAACTAAAGGAGTTCATTACCACTGACCCAGTATTACAAGAAATACTAAAGAGACTTCTTTAAGAAGAAGAAGAAAAAAATCAAAAATATGAATAATAAAATGGCAATAACTACACATCTATCAACAATTACTTTAAATGTAAATAGGTTAAATGCTCCAATCAAAAGACACAGGGTGGCTGAATGAGTAAGAAAACAAGACCCTTACATATATTGCCTACAAGAGACTTGCTTCAGATCAAAATATACACAGAGAGCCAGCTGAGTGGAGCTTTGGTTAGGAGCTGGCTTGGGGCGCCAGCTCTGGGCAGCGGGGCCCTGGTTCAGATCCCACATATGAGGGCCAGTGACACTGCCCTCTATAGCTAAGGTGGTGAACAACATCTCCACCTGGTTGCCTCTATAGCTAAGATGGCCGGCGACGGTGTGGGCTGCAGCCCCTGCTACAGTGGGCTGCCATAGGCTACAGTGAGTGGCCGGCAGCCAGCGTGAGTAGCTGGCAGCCAGTGTGAGCTACCAAGAGCAGCTGTGAGTGGCCATCCAGAAGCTGGCAACTGATCTGCCTCACCCGGGAAGAACACAATGATAATACCAACAGGGTCCAGTGAAGGAGCTTCCTCCACAACTAGACTGAAGAACAAAAAATGACTGCAGCTTATCTGTTCCCCTTCCCCGATTCCCCAGTGCTGTTCCCCTCCCCCAAGTCCCTAATAAAATCTTTAAAAAAAAAAAGCAAAAATACATACAGAGGCTGAAAGTAAGAGATGGAAAAGATATTTCATGAAAATGGAAAAAAAAAAAAAAGGCTGGACTAGCAATCCTTATACCAGACAAAATAAACTTTAAAACAAAGGCTATAAGCAGAGACAAAGAAAGACCCAGTAATCCCACTTCTAGGTATTTAGCCGAAGGAACCCAAAACACTACTTTGAGGGGACACATGCATCCATATATTCACTGCACCATTATTTACAATAAGATGAATAAATAAAAGGTGGTACATATTTACAATGGAATGTTACTCAGCCATAATAATCTTGTCATCTGCAACAACATGAATGGACCTAGAGGGTATTGTGCTGAGTGGAGTAAGTCAGACAGCAAAAGACAAATACCATATGGTTTCACTTATATGTACAATTTAAAGAACAAAATAAACAAACCAGAAACAAACAAACAAAAAAAGCCATTGTGAAGTTAGGTTTTACATGTCTAGGCTTCAGAGTGAGAAGAAGCAGGGGTTATAGATAATTTCAATTTTCCACCTAAATTAATTGAATAATTCAAATGTCTAAAATTTATGAAAAAAGCAGAGTCAGAAAAGGGACTTGTTTTGAAGAACATGATTAGTTTTATTGCATATATATATATATAATATATATATATTTTTATATATATATATATATATATATATATATATATATATATATATATATAAATTTAAGCCACCCATAGATAATTATTATCACCTCAATTTTATAGATGGTAATTAAGATTCAGAGGTCAAATGATTATGTAAGATACCTCTTATGTGCCACTGCAGATACTCTCAGCTCTACTTACCTCAGGGATCCTTGTCCAATTTGTCCACCTGAGCCTTCATTTTGACAACCAACTCTATGTGGACTCCAGTATGTTTACTCAATAGTACCTTACCCTTCATGTCAAGGGATACATTTTTCATCTGTTATCCCAGGGCTTCCCTATTATCACTAAAGTGTAAGACCCTGCCTCACTTGCTCAGGACAGACACACGCATGACCAAAGTGCAGGAAAAGTAACACTCTATGGAGCAATCCTTTGAGCAATGGGAGACAAGAGCTGATGGGTAATTTCTTCTTCCCAAGATCGACCATCCAGAGATGCAGTCATTTAGTATGGCCTATTAGAAGGAGGCCCTTCAAGAGTGAGTAATCAGTGGCATTTGACACCCAGTTGTCCATTTGTTTCTCTCCCCTTCTCTGCCTCATCCTCCTTTTCACTCACACCAGCTCCCTTGAATGCCCTAATAATTCATTCATACTTCCCTGTATTCTCTAATACAATGTTTCATATAAGCTTTTGCCTCAGGCTTTGTTTTCTGGGCAACCTAATCTAAGAGAATAGCTAAAGCCTTAACAAAGGTTGATTGGTTATATATGTTATAAGCATTTTCAGTCATTGAGATTGATGTGGCAGTCATCAGTGGTATTCCAGTTATCCTTCTAGGCATGTGGTAGATTTGCATTTCTCTCATCCCTTGAAATTGGGTGTGATCAATCAGGTGTTTCTCTGGCCAACAGTGAAATGTGAATTGAAAGGATGTGGGTCAACTCAAGTTTTAAAAGTTTGAAAGGGAGTGTGTAGTTTTCTGTGTCCCCATAGAACAATGAACTCTTCTTCAATCCAAATATTTCTAAACATCCTTTAAAAAGATCACATGAATCAACAAGGATAGCAAATAAAACTTCTCACAATGTGTATTCACAGCATAACTCAGAGACAAAAAATAAAGTACTATGAACTTAAAATTGCATGATAGATCAAATGAATAAATATATTAATGTTTTGAGAACCAGAATTCTCACTGATGGAGAAAGAAGATGTGATGTGGAGGGTCTAGAAGCAACAACATCCTAGTAGCAATAACAATACTTAGAGTTAAATTTTTGTGTCTAAACACTGTTTTTCACTCAGTCTCCTTCAAGAAATTAATGACTCCAGATCTGGGGCAGAGCAAGTATAATACAAGATGATCCTGGAACATTTTATTGTGTCATAAACAGAGAGGGGCTCAAAAACAGATGGAGAAAAGTCAGAAGGATACAAGAGCTGCCCAAAAGCTGGCATAATTTGGAATAATTACAGCATCAGAAAAAATAATAATGATAGTGAATTATAAAAAAAAAAAATTCCCTGTGTTCAAAGTGATGCTAAAGTAAGGAGAGGTGGGAGAGAACTTCCTTATAAAAGAATGCCAGCTAATAAATGAATGTTAGAGTCAGAAAACCACCTTTGTGCAACCATCAAGGTAATAACTGATTTAATAAGAATCATCAATGGATGCTAAAACCATCAGATAAAATTTTGTTGAAATATAGGATATTTACATATTCTCATAGCTTCTCTAACATAGATTGCTATGGATTGCAAAGAGAAAAAAATAGTTTGACAAAGAGAAAAATCCAGCAAATGCCACTTTAGCCAAGTCATCAAATTTTGTCACCAATTATGAAACAAAGTGACAATATGTGTGCATCCTGATATGATTCACAGTGCTCAGAATAATGTCTTAAGAATACTGGATATGACCCTACCTACTTACCACTACAAAAAGAGCAGTTACTCAGAATTATTGCAGAATAGTAAAATTAGAATTTCTGTAAAGCTCAAATGATATAATGTATCTGAAAGGGAAGCAAATCAACATGCCAAACGTCAAATTTTCTAAAGCCAGTTCACCAAAAGTCAGTTAGCTAAATGACTAAATTCAAAAGTCTATTCTTCACTTGCCAGTATTAGCTTGATTCTGGGCCGGCCGAGTGGCGTGGTGGTTAAGCGCTGGCTTGGGAAGCCAGCAGCCCCAGATCGGGTCCCACATATGAGGGCCAGTGACACTGCCCTCAAAAAAAAAAAAAAAAAAAGCTTGATTCTCTTTTTAAACAACATTTCACTAAATTTGAGGTAATTTTTCAGCAACAGTAGAAAACTAACACAGTCATTCTTCAGTCTACATTGTACAGTCTATATCTAAGCTGCCCTCTGGATGCAGACACTTAGGTAAGACTGACCATGTTAAACTATTCTTTACATTAAAAATTGCTATAAAATTAATAAACAATGAAAAAAACACATAGTGTTTTCATTGTTTATAAATTGAAAAACTTGGTAAATTTGTCAAATTGATAATTCAACACAATTTTTAGCAAACTCACTGAAGTAGGACCAAATGCTTCAAAACATGTTATTTTCCCTATAGTGCTAATAAACATTGTCATACATTTTACTGCTGAACCAATTAAACTAAATAGAAAGATAGAAACTACAAATAAAAAGAATTTAGTGCCCACTGTTGCATTGTCTTCTGTATAGTAATGATTAATCAAATATAGCCAAAGCAGTTATAAAATGTGGAAAAATTCAACCCAAAACATCATACATAATGAGTATTAGTGAGGCATGGTGTATAGGAGTGTGTGTGTGTGTGTGTGTGTGTGTGTGTGTACATGTGTATATGCATGTATGTAATCACAACATGGCTGCAAAAATCTTCATGTTCTGTCGAATATGTGCCAGTTGCCTGAAAAATTTAAGAATGTGCATCAGCTTAGGAAATATACAAAGAAGAAGAGAGAAAGAATTAGTAAAACATATGTGGAGAACAAAGAGAATAAAGGAAAGGGGAATAAAGAAAGTAAACATTCAATCTCTGGAAAGATAAAACAAAATCGGTTGCCAATCTATTAGAAAATAAGCCTAAAGTAGATTATAAGTTTAGTGATATGGGATCCTGATCATGGCCTGTGAAGACCATGAAGATGCAATGACATCAGCAAGAGGTGGTTCCTGGTACTTTCAAGCCATTTTGTCCCAGAAGGAGACAGGAAGAAGTGATGATTTCATGAGAAGACGGAGCTGCCAAAGCTGAAGAATTTTCCTTCATTGTCTCATGCATAAATTTTGCCACACACAGAAACTGACTGATGACCTCTAAATATAACAGCTGACAAGGCACCATGGCCTTGGAACCAGCAAATGTTTTCATCAATACATCCCAGCAGTTATGATTTGCATCCACTCATCCTGTGGATGTTGGAATGATTCCCTTGTATTTTTAATGATATGATATTTCATCTTACAATTAACTCTGAACATCTCCAAATAAAAAGTAGTTTGCTCATGTTTTGATGCAAATGTTTCTGCAAACGGTTAATGTTATTTTTCCCAGTGCCTTTGGAACCAATCCATGAGTGATTTCTATTGGGTGCACCTTCATGTATGGACAGCAAAGTTCCAGTGCTATGTAACATTTCCATACACCACCTTTGGGAATAGTTATTTAAATGCAGTCATGCTGGCGATATGAATTTACCACTACTCATCCAGAATCATAAAGTCTGGGTAGGCGAAGGGGGCAATGGTAAGGGGAAACAAGATTTAGGGAATAGAAAGAAAAATATTATTGATTTTCAATTTTTGTATTAATATCAAGGTTTATGATACTTACAATTCTTGAAATATATTGAAACATTTATAAGACTGGGCTAAAAACATTAATATTTTTACTCTCCAGATGGAAAAAGTCTTAATTAGAACAATATGGATACTAAAAACAATGATAATATGTAGTGCAAAGATCAAATCTGTGAGATATTTTGAAATAACATCTTCTGAATTGGTATCACAATTTCTATTTTGTTTAGAAATTTAGCTGGTGTATGAGAAATGTTCCTCAAATAACTAACTGTTTGACCTTAGACAAGTAACCTAACTACTCTTTAAAATAAAAGTGACACCAGGATGTCTTTTACCTCTAGTATTTTATGACTGATAATTAAATTTACTTTGATGTGACTTTCTCTTCTCAGATATTTTCAACCCACAGTTACCTCTATTGTATATGTTCTTAAAATAGTTCTAAATAAATTTTACCCAAAGACAGGAAATTTTCATTTTAGTCACAAATTTTTTTCCTCAGCATATTTTCTTAATTTCAGTTTTTATTTTCTAACTTTTTTTTGGTTCATAATTTGAAAGTTCATGAGTTCACCAGATTTTGTAAAAGACTAGATGATGCACAAGCATTACTAAAGCTTTTGTGTGGCATCTATAGGTAGACACCTTGAGTAATGCCTTGGACGTAAGATACACTTGACCAGGCAGCTCCTCCCACCAGCCCACCCACAAGACTACTCTCATTCCCCTAATGCAAGACATACCTTCTTGAAGGAATAAGAAAGGCAGTGGAGAACTAAGATACTGTGTCTGCTTAATATTAAGTGTATCTTTGGCCCTAACTAACTGACTGAGTTGTGTCTTTCTCCAAGTTAGTTAAGTGCCCAGTGCCACAGATAGCACAGAATATGGCCCTTGGCATTTCTGACTTAGTTGGTCTTGGCTGGGGCCCAAGTCTCAATTTGTTGGAGCTCCAAGTTGATTCTCATGAGCAGAAAGTGTTGAGAAATGGAAGAGCTTGAGGCTCGTGGCTTTTCTAAGCACCTTTCTACAGAGTCCGGGTGGAGGGAAAGCTGTCGGCCTGGGTGGCCACATTGCTTGGTAGGCAGGGGGTGGCCTTAAACTTCCACGTGGTACATCTGTCCTGTGTCTCATTTAACGGAGGTTGGTTACCATGATAGCAAAGGGATGGAGTTATAAACATACAAGCATATATTGCATGTACACTTAACCTAGGAGCTGCGTTGCTTATAAAATAATCTTATTTTATTGTGCCCTCCCAGCCAGAAGATGACATTATATGTAGGATTCAGAATATTATTAATGTCAGCCACACAACACTCATCCCCAAACCATCTGGGTCACTATGCCAGTCACATGGGGAGTTTTTTAAATATCAGAATCCTGGCCTCACCACAAAATCTGCAGAATTTGTATCTTCAAGTGCTTCTTTTATCTCCTCTACTAGTTTATAAGCTGCTTTCAAAGTATATTCTTCACCTCATACAATGCTGCATCTTTCATAGCACCTAGCAGGGTACTTCATACCTGATAATGTTTAGTGGGTAATTTTCAGATTAAAATGGATATGAATACCTGGAATTCTCACCTTTGAAACCCAGCTGTAGTAGGTGATTAGAATAACTCAGTAGGGAAAGTATCAATTTATTTTACATGAACTAAATCCAAATTCAAAACCTCTAGCCAGAGAGTGTCAATCATTTGAAATAATACAAATGAATCTTTAGAAGCAAGACTAAGTCATCAATTATCATGTACCTAGAATATAATATGATCTTAAAACCAGTTCTATAACCACAGGCTCATATCATTTTTTTTTTTCAGAGTTATGTGATAGTTTGCAAAGATGCGGGCATTTTTAAAATACTAAGAATATTTTTATATTATTCTACCATTACTGAGTTCTAAATAGAGAAAAGTCATTCAATAAATATTTATTAAATGCCAGATATATGCATGGCACTCAGCTAGATAGTAGGTATTCATCAGTGATAGGACACCTTTCAGGGGCTTACGTTCTAGCACACAAGATAGCTAAGTAACTATCTGATTACATTTGAAATGAATGCTATAAGAGAAGCACAGAATGGTGTGAACATTTAACAGGTGGGCTTGATTCGGTTTTACAGTCAAGGAAGTGACACTTGAGCTGTTATGAATAATTAATATAGAATTTAACTATGGGAAGGGAAAAAGAGAACATTCTAGCATGGGAAACATTATGTGAGAAGGCCTGACAGCCAGAAAGGGTGTGAAACCAACAAGAAAACAAAAACAGGCCCTTGTGTCCGAAGTTCAGAGAGCAAGGAGAGAGTGGTAAGAGACAGCTCTGGTTAGGCAGTGAGTCAGCTGGACCTTATTCAAATTAAAATTTTGGTCTTTGCTTCAAGAACAATAGGAAACAATAAAAAGATTAAAGTTGAGGAGTTGCACAGTCAGCCTTGCATTTTTCAAACCACCCTGATGCAGTGAAGATAATGGATGTACTTAGGAATAGGGAGAAATAAAAGGAAAATAAATCAAGAATGCTATTCAAGTAGCTAAGATAAAAGAGAGGTGACAGTGGAGATGAAGGTTGATTTGAGAAAGAAAGCTAAAATCAACAGGACTTGGTGGCTGATTGAACACGGGGTTGAAGGAGGGGAAGGAATAAAAGCTGACCTCCAGTCCTCTGGCTTGGACCACTGGGCAATCTCATGCCAGGGCAGCTCACACAGGGAACAGATGAAGCACTGTGGCCTTGATGAAAAAGTAATAAGGCCATTTCAGTGATAATAAAGCAAGCAATTATATAGCAATAGCTCTACACCTGGTACTATTCTAGGTGCTGTATTTATATTATTTTCCCAAAACCCCAGAGCAAGACTGTGAGATTGGTCCTATATAATCCCCAGTTTACCAATGAGGAAATGAAAGCATGATGGCTAGGTGAGTTGTTGAGTCACACAGCTGACGTTGAGTCCTACAAGACCACTAATGCAGCAACTGACATGTATTGAGTTTGAGGTGTCCAGGAGGCATTGTAGTGAATTTATTAACCAGTAGAGTTAAAAGGACGTCATAGAGAGGACATGAGCACCAGCTGACCCATGAACTGGACCCGGACAATGGGAGGCTACTTACTGCCAAACCTGTCCTTGGACTGTAACTTCTGCTCACCATCCCCATAGCTGGAGCCATATTAAGGATGTAGCCTTGAGAGAGAGTAAGATATTGTGACCAAACCCAGCTAAGACCTCTACACAGTCATGTGTCACTTAAAGACGGGGATACGTTCTGAGAAATGCATCATTATACCAACATCACTGAGTACATTTAAACAAACCTAGATGGTACAGCCTCCTACACACCTAGGCTATATGGTATAGGCTACAAGTCGGTACAGCATGTTACTGTACTGAATACTGTAGGCAACTGTATCACAATGGTAGTAAGTATTTGTGTATTTAAACATAGTAAAGGAACAGAATATGGTATAAAAGATAAAGTATGTGTGTGCACATATTCATGGGTGTGGAGGTGGTGAGTGGCCATGGGAGAAAGCAGCCATCAGGAGAAGGGCAGGAAGTAAGGAGGAAAGGAAGAGGAGAGAAAGAGAGAGCAGGGATCAAAAGACTCCCAGAGAGATGAAGATTGACACCAGAAATAATACAAGGGAGAGAGGAAGAGAGCGAGCAAGTGAGAGGTGAGGGACAGGACCAGGAAGAAAGAGAAATAAAGAGAAACTGAGGGAGGGGAAGTGAGTTTGTGCACATGAGTGCTTGTGTGTGTGCATGTGTGTGTGCATGCACAGACAGGAGGGTGTGGGGTGGGCTCCCCAGCTTCCCATCTCCAAGGGCCTCTCAGGTTGCTCCCTCACCAACTCCACACCCCAGCTGGGGTGGTTCAGGGCAGGGGGACAGCATGCTGAGCCTCCTCATCTATTTAAACCACCCAGAGTTAGCAGTAAATTCAGCATCCTAGTAGCATCCACCCTTTTTTTTCAACATCTTAAACAAATTTTTGCTTATAATCCATTACAATCCTATAGGACCACCACTATATATGCAGGTCATCATTGATCTCAATGTTATTATGCATTACATGACTGTGTAAACCTTTAAGATTCTGGAGGGCAGAAACAGAGATCTATTCATCTTGCAGCACCCAAGACAAACCTCGTGTGTAACTTCTCCTGCTTGTTAAAACTGCCGCCTACCAACCTGCCTCTTTATTCAGTCTCTCCCTGCCCTCTGTGTATGGGGGCCAGTTTTCAAACCAAGTAGATTCATAAATCTGGAATTCATCCTGGTCAGATTGGATATATTGTTATATAAGAGAACATAAGGCTGTATTGCAAAATTAAGAACATTATTTGACTTCAGTTGATCTTTGGAAACCAAATACCCTTTCGCCAGAATAACAAGAAATTGAAATGGAATAGATTAATTTTGGAGCCTTTTCCAAAGGATTTTCTGTTTATATACACTGAGGACATCAATACCACACCATTTTACCTATAAGTTTCCCTCCTTTACATGTATGGTGTGAGACTCAGATAAAAATGGATTTCGACCTCAGCTTTCCCTTCTAACAAATTCTGTGCCCTCGGAAAAGCTGCTTTATGAGTATGAGACTCAGTTTCTTCATCTATTAAATGAGGGTTTTGTAGGTTTTTTGAAATCTGCTTTCACACTTGTGATGATTGAATGACGTAACATATATACAGGACCAGCACAGTTTTCTAAAACTGTTCCCTTTATACACTTTCCACATGGCCTCCTGGTGAATATGTTTTAGCTAGGCTGCAACATAATTATTTTTTTCTCATTTTACATGAACTGAATTATAATGCAATTGTAAGAGAGCATAGGCTATAAAAGAGGGATGAAAAGAGTCTTCAATCAGCCTTGTATTTGGGGCACGCACCCAAGAGCCCTCGCATCAGAAGGGAGGATGTTGCTGGGAAGGGTTGGTGAGAAGGGAAAAGTTCCAAAATGAGGAGGTGAGTGACTACCTTTCTTACACTAAAATATTCAAAGTGCTTATAGTTCTTTGTGTTGAGAAAACTGGATATGTATTCCGCCCACTCCCCACCGCAAAAAAAACTTTAGAGGCATCCAGCCTGTACTGACTTGTACCACGCTGTTCTATTTGAACTCTTGTGGTAACATCAGCCTTTCCCGTAGGAGGAGCAAGTCGGATTTGTTAACAGGAGGGAGCCAGAGATTCTGCAGGAACTTCTTAAGTGCTTTTAAAGCAAACATTTGAATCACAACAGCAGACATTCACTTTTCAAATTTTGGCTTTCCATATCACCGTTCACTGCATGTTTATTCATAAGCATGCAGGAATTATAAAATTTTTTCAAGCTCTTCATTTATTTCTTGATCGGTGCCAACTGTAAACCTATTGCTATAGGAATATAAATGTAAGGAAAATCAAAGAATTCCTGAATGGCAAGGAGCTTTCGTGCTAGAAAAGGGAGTTTAGAAAAAAAAATTGCCTTGGTAACCAAAAAGAATGCTTTTTAATGTACTATTATGTTCTCTATTTGAAATGGGAAACAGCCATGAAGGAAAAGGTGAAAGCAGAGGAACTGGAAAAACAAAAGTAGGAAAAGATTTATTCATCTTAGCACAATGAATACAGCCAGACTGAATCATTCTTCCTTTGCATAAACATTCTAGAATTGTAAGAATGGCTCACACCCCCAACCCTGGCTTGAAGGAAAAAGAAAAGAGGTTAACTTGTGGAAAATGATGAGCTTGTACTAGTTTTCCATAACACCTGCCTGAACACAGGTTAACACACTGAATTCAGTCAAATACTTTCTAGCAGTTGGAAAAACAATGTATTTTTATTTTTTATTTTTTTTTAGGGCAGTGTCACCGGCCCTCATATGTGGGACCCGAAACGGGGCCACTGGCTTCTCAAGCCAGCGCTTAAGCACCGTGCCACTCAGCCATCCAACAATGTATTTTTAGAAGTTGAGATCAACTACATGGGCCTATATGGGCCTCACTACTAAAAAGCTTAGCATAAACTATAATTTTACACTAACAATACTTGTCACCTATGGGGCATCTAAAAGTCCTGAGTTCTTGAAAGAACTTTGAAAGTGTCAACCTGTCAATTATAGGTGGAAGGGATCCCTACTTTCCAGGATCTGGGGAAACAGGGGAATTTAGCTCAAGAGAAAAGGGAAGTTGGTAGTAGCCATGTGTGTAATGGACCTTTTCAGAACTGACTTTTGATTCATGAATTTTTCCCATGAATGCAGAAGCAACAGCAGCAATGACAACGGAGCACGCGGGTTCATGAGTGAACTCATCAGAAGTGCCCTTTTCATTTCTGGAAGGCGATTGGAATCTAACGCCTGATCCTTCTTTTAAGTGAACATCTAGGGGTTCTTGGATTTATCAAAGGTAGGATTATCCTACTGAGGGAAAAATAAAGGCCATTCCTGAATTACTGATTTTAATAATAATTTTTAATTTTTTTTACCCCCTGGCTAGTGTTGAAGGACATATTATAAATGCTTCATAAATCTCCTGTTTTTATTAAACCATTTTTGAGTAGAGCAGCCAACTAACATAACTTCTAGGTTTGCTTTCTTGTCACCACTCCAGCTAAGTCCCCATGTCTTATGAAGGGGCAATGGCTGTGGCTTTATTCCTTATGGGTTATATCTCTAGAGCTCCTTTATCTGAAGGTCTGAGAGCCCTACAAGAAAAATATCCTTTGTACAAGAAAGGAAAAGAGCAATGGTGAATCACTTAAAATATCGAACAGTAGATATAAATCACTCAGTACTTCATCCCCTTTTTGCTGATGTAAAGTCCATTTCCATGGAAACAGGGATTAGAAATAGCAACCTATGAAAACACTGAGTTTATTGGAGCACATGGAAGTTGTAGTTTGGTTTTCAGCCAAATCTTGAAAAACCAAATCTTTGACTAATACCTACATGCTATTTTTATCACGTTTGAGAAGTAATGTTTGAATTATGGATGGAGGAGAAATCATTTTTTCCCACTTAAAGACAATCTAAAACTACATAAACTAATTTGGGAGTTAGGAATCATTTTAAGATTTGAAAGGCTCTCCTTGATCATTCCGCCTATTTTCTATCTCTGCTCTGCCTAATGTGGGTGTACAACAAGATGATAATAATCTGTCCTGATTTGCAGATTTAGTTGCAGGTTGGACCCAGAGTTTTTAATTGATATCTATCCCCAAGTATGAAATATCTAGACCGTTTTCATTCACATACAATACAAATATACCTTTAGTATAAAGAAACATCTAACAATAACTTTAGTCTGAAAATTAGATGCCTCCCTACTTCTTTAATAAATAAGACATTGTAAAGCTCAAACATTCAGCTTGGGAGAAAGCATGGTATCCTAGAGTAAGCAACTGATCAATGATCATCAGGAGGGTAAGAATGTGACCAGAAGAGCCTGTAAGAAGTTGGCATCTCACCCCAACCATCTCTCACACCTTTCTTTGCTCATCCTGCAAGGCCTACCTCAAAATCCACCTCTTCTATGAAGCCAGTCTTCCAGGTTTACAATATACATTATTCACAAATTAAATATTTGCAAATTCACCTACTGGCTAAAATTTATTTGTAACCTCAAAAAATCAATACTTGCAGTGTTTTGAAAATCATTCAAAGACATGTGCAGGGCAGCACGTTCACAGCTGAGGTCATACCAGGCAAAGCTCTACCTTCTGTTTCAACTCTCATATTGTAAACAAGTGTCCTTTTCATCATCTATTTAATGCCAATTTTTTTTGTGCATTTTTGTTGGTGATTTCACTCTTTAAATAACCCCTAAGCACACTGCTGAGTGCTATCTAGTGTTCCTAAGCACAAGAAAGCTGTGATGAATAACAGAGAAAATACACATATTAGATCATCTTCATTAAGATACGAGTGTTATTGGCTGTGAGGTCCTTGCTAATGAATCTCAATATACATATATTTTTTATTAGTTTCAGGTGTACAAAACAATAGTTAGACATTTACACCCCTTACAAAGTGATTACCCCGGTCCCCCAATCTACTGCCCCTCTGACACATACATAGCTGTTACAATTCCATTGACTCTATTCCTTATGCTGTACTCCACATCCTGTGAATATATATTATATATATATATATATAACTATAGTTGACATTCAATATTATTCAGCTTCTTGAGTAAGGTGTCTTTAAAAAGAAACACACATGGAACAAGATTATGTACTGATTGGTTGATGGATATGTTGTGAGCCTTACATGAACCTAACCCTATATTTCTCCGAGGAGCAACTCTTAATTACTGAAGCAATTAGCTTCAGCATTCACAACAGCTTTCTAGAACTGCCACAGATAATCAGAATTAACTATAGCTGAAACTCATACTGCTCTTATTTTAAATGTGTCTCTACCTCCTAATTAGTCTTTTATAATATATGGCCTTAGACTCTAATGATTGTTATTATACTATTTAGCTTTTTGTTATGTAGCAAACTAATTAGACTGGATCAGCAAAAGTGACAAGGACACCAGAAGCCTTAGGAAAACATGCATTTCAAAGGATGCGAGATAAACCTTATAAAGACTCAATGGGCTCTCACATCAATGAAATTTTTGGAGGTCCAGTGGTCAGGGTCATGTTGGAACATCCCCTCCAAAGTGGACTAATGATTCCATCGAAAGTTCCTACCACTAAGAAGGAAGTCCAATTTCTGGTTGGCTTCTTTGGGGTCTATAAAGACTGTTAGAGTGAGCACACAGAAAAGGTCAAATATAATGTAAGCTTTTACCTTGAGATTTTTTTTTGGTACTTAAGTGTATGACTAGATATATCATGCATTTGGTGCACAGTGATAATTTTTTTTTGTATTTATTTTTATTAGTTTCAGGTGTACAACACAATGCAATAGTTATACTCTTTACCCCCCAAAGTGACAACCCCCTCCCCCAGTTCGCCACCCCACTCCCCCCCACATATCAAACATATCTATCACAACTCCCCTGACTCCCCTCCACAGTATACTCCACATCCCGTGACCATCCACATATTCAGTTACAGTTGGCATACAATACTATACAACATCAGTTTCAGGTGTACAGTGCAGTGATCAAGCCTCTACTCCATCCATGAAGTGGTCTCCCTAACAAGACATGTGACTATCTGACATGCCACAAAATTTTTACATTATTATACTCCCCGAACTGTGTTTCATATCCCTGTGGCAATATTGTAGTTGTCTATTTATGCTGTCTAATCCCTTCCCCTTCCCCCCATCCCCAACCCCCTCCCAACTAGCAACCCTCAGTTTTTCCTCTACATCTATGAGTCTGTTTACTTTGATCGTTCACTCAGCTCTTCAGACTCCACACACAAGTGAGATCACATGGTATCTGTCCTTCTCTGACTGACTTATTTCACACAACATAATAGTCTCTTCACAACATTATCAATTACATTCGCAGAACTGCCCCCATACCTCTACGGCAACATTGTAGTCCCACCTACATTGTCCAAAACCTTCCCCCTCTCCCTCTTCCCCATTCCCTCCCAGCCAGCAACCATCAGTTTTTCCTTTATATCAACTCCTTCTGTGTTGATTTTCTGCCTAAAGGGTCTGTCCATTGGTGACAATGGTGTTGAAGTCCCCTACTATGATAGTGTTACTGTTGATCTCTGTCTTTATGTCTGTTATAATTTATTATATGTAATTAGAGTTCCTATGTTGGGTGCATAGATGTTTATTAGGGTTATAGTGCCCTTCTTTGTCTTTTATTGTAGTCATTTTAAAGTCTATTTTGTCCAAAATAAGTATTGGTATTCCAGCTTTTTTTTTTCTCATTTCCATTTGCATGAAATATTCATTCCATCTGTAAACAGCATATACATGTGTCCTATTTTCTTATCCACTCAGCCACTCTCTGTCTTTTGATTGCAGCATTTAGCCCATTCACATTTAAAATGATTATTGATAGGTACATATGTATTGCCATTTTGTTATTTGTATTCCTGGTCTCCCTGGGTTAGCTTGTTTACCCCTTTCTTTTGTTTAAAGAAGCCCTTTTAACATTTCTTGCAATGCTGGCTTGGTGGTAATGAATTCCTTAAGCTTATTCTTTTCTGAGAAGCTCTTTATTTCTCCTTCAATTTTAAGTGATAGCCATGCTGGGTAGAGCAATCTTGGTTGTAGGCCTTTATTTTGTGTCACTTTGAGTATCTCCTGCCACTCCCTTCTGGCCTGCAGAGTTTCTGTAGACAAATCAGCTGTTAGTCTAACAGGAGTTCCTTTGTATGTAACCTGCTGTCTTTCTCTTGCAGCCTCTAGGATTCTCTCTGTCTTTAACCTTTGCCATTTTAACTATGATGTGTCTTGGTGTGGACCTGTTTGGGTTCAGCTTGTTTGGAGCCCTCTGTACTTCCTGGGCATGTATGTTGATTTCCTTCACCAGGGTAGGGAAGTTTTCAGTCATTATTTTTTCAAATACATTCTCGACCCCTTGCTTCTTCTCTTCTCCTTCTGGTATTCCTATGATTCGAAGGTGGTTGTGTTTCACCTTGTCCCATAGGGCTCTTAAACTATTTTTATTGTTTTTTATTCTTTGGTCTTTTTGCTGTGCCAACTGGGTGATTTCTGCTATTTTATCTTCCAAATCGCTGATCTGCTCCTCTGCTTCATCTACTCTACTGGTGATTCCTTCGAGTGTGTTCTTCATTTCAGTTATTGTATTCTTCAGTTCTAGCAGGTTGTTTTTTATGGTTTCCCTATCCTTCTTTATGTCCTCGCTAAGTTCCTTAAACATTCTTATCATCAGTGTTCTAAACTCTGTCTCTGAAAGATTGGCTCCCTCTGTTTCATTTAGTTCCATTTCTAGAGGTTTCTTCTGATCTTTTACTTGTGACATGTTTCTTTGTTTCCCCATTCTGGATGTCACTCTTGAATTGCTTTGATGTATTAGATAGATCTCCATGAGAGCCCTGGCTGGATCACGCAGGCACACAGCTCACGGCCCAACACTCCCAGGAAAACTCACAGTATCAGCCTGTTCCAATCAGCCACTTGCAGATCAGGCCGAGCAGCCCGACAACCAACCAGCAGCCTGGCAACTCTGCAAGTGCAGTGCAGTGCAGAGAGCAGGGACCCGAGATGTACTCCTGCGTCTCAGTGAGCAGCCTGTTGGAGCCGGAGGGCACCCACCCAGCGTTTCCCTGGCAACGCAGTATAAGCCGGGCAGAGGGTGGGGATCCAAGGCCACAGGAGCGCACACACACACACGCACTTCTGCGCCAATTCCTCCAGACCAATGAGGTCTCAGACCTGATCCTCCGTGGGAGGGCCCAAGCCCAACAAAATGGCGTCCTCCGTACACCACTCGCGTGCAGGCTCCACACCACGGGAACAACAGTCCAAAAAACCTCCAGCCTTTGCACCAAAGGTGCTCAGTTCAGTCCGTCCCCGCAGGCTCCTGGGCCCTGCTCACACAGCCACTCCCTTCCCCAGGAACCAAGTAAGTGTTCACCGGTGAGCAAGCCCGGGTGCTGGCCCCACTGATTCTCCAGCCACTCTCAGCCTCACCGAGCTGAGCAAAGAGAGTCCTCACCAATTTACTGCCGGCTATCTTAGAACTCCTCTTCCCGGCAAAGGAACTCTAGGCTGGTGAGCTTGGAGTGCGACCGGAGGGTCTCTCCCCCAACCAGACAAGCTTCCCATGGCTGGGACCTCCCTCACTGGGCTCGCCCTCTCTCGTCTCCGCCCGTCCTACCAGACCCTACGCGGCTTCCTCTTTAAGTTCTTCGTTTAGTGGTTCTGTTCCTCCAGTGTTCCGGGGACCTCCAGGGTTGAATGCTGTATAATTTGTTTGTAATTTTGGTGTGATCCTGGGCGGCAGTTAGCACAGCATCTGTCTATTGTGCCATTTTACCGGAAGTCCCACAGTGATAATCTTAACTGAAATAGAAAGCATAGAGACAGGAGCACACTCAAGATAAGGAGAATTCAAGAGTAGAAAATGAGTACAGCCCCATCTAAATTGAAAGTTCTTCACACATGTATGTGTATGTTCTTTTAGAGTTCCTATTATTCATATAGATATTGAATATAATCCAATATGAGAGGTCACTTCATACCCACTGGGATGGCTAATATTAAAAAATAGTAATATGTGTTGGCAAGGATGCAGAGAAACTGGAATCTTCATACATTGCTAATGGGACTGTAAAATGGTGCTGCCACTTTGGAAAATAGTTTGTCAGTTTCTAAAAACATTAAATGTAAAGTTACCATATGACCCAGCAAGTATACTCCTAGTATATGCCTAAGAAATGAACATACATGTTCATATAAAAACTTGTACATGAATGTTCTTAGAAACATTATTCACAATACAACTTAAATGTCCATCAATGGATAAAATGGATAAATAAAATGTGATATATCCATACAATGGAGTACTATTCAGCCTAAAAAGAAATGAAGTACTGATACATACAAAAATATGGATGAATCTTGAAAACATTATTCTATGTGAAAGTACCCAGACACAGAAGATCACATATTGTGTGGTTCATTTACACAACAGAATAGACAAATCCACAGAGACAAAAAGTATATTAGTAGGAGAGGGAAATGAAGAATGACAGCCTAACATTTCTAAATAAATTTAAAAAAATTTTAAATGATCTCTTTGCATTAATTCCCCAAAAAGAAAGTTGGACATACCATGATAGAGATAATTAAGTTAGATATTTGCATGACACTTGTTTGTAAAGGGTATGAGAGGTGAGGTTACATCTGAAGGGTAGTGACGAAACAAGCACCTCTTTAGAATTTTCATGTAAGAAAGGACATTTATGACAGTAAACCGCTCTCTTCGAACAAGCCCTTAGTGTGAAAGTGCCCCTAGTGATATGGGCAATAAGTATGTAATATTTTCAGCTTTCCAAAGATTGTATGTGCTTTTAATACTAATAGTCATCTTTTTATCCTTTCTAGCATTAGAAAGTGCACTATGAGCTCATAAATATTAAGAAGCACTGACCCAGTCTTGCCAGGTCATGATACCTACCCACTCCCCATTTCAGATCCTGAATCCCATCTTAACACCTAAAACTATATCACTCTCCAAGGTCAATTCTAAGACTGTGGAATTCCAAGTGTCACCAGTTCTGGATTACCCAGGCCTGGTCTCCAGCTACCTACTGATAGAATAGGACTTCATAGTCACCTCTTTGTTATGACCAATATTGACCTACCCTATGACTAAAATGGCAGTTCTCCTTCCCCTTCAACACTGCATTTTGTTTTCTAGAATGAAGCCCTATGTCTAGAGCACTAGCTAGGGCAATTCTTCCAGCCCAGGAGCAGCTATAATTTCTGATCCCATCCTCACCCACCACCTCTATCCTGTCTTAGTTAACTGATCATTCCAAGATGAACACCAGGATCTAATTAATGACATTCCTATGCTCACTTAAGTTCCAAAGCTCCCTGATATCTTGGACTCCTCCTTATATTATTATTTACATCAATCAATGAATTCATCACTGTGGTAGTCATTTCTTCTGTTTGCCAATACTTAGATCTCCTCTCCTACCAGGCACACAGAATAATTGCATTCTCTGATCCCATGAAGTTAAACATGACCATGTTATTTCCTTCAATAAAATGGTAGCAAAACTTACCTTCCAGTGGAAGAATTCAATGACTAGTGCCCAGCTTTATTCTTCTCTTGTCACAGTGACCATAAAAATATTTTCTGATATGGATACATCATCAGATCAAAGAATCCAGTAATGTTGAACCAACACACATACGACAATTGCCCTGAAGAATCACCTAAACCTGCAATACCTTGATGTTGTATCAAGCACCAGACTGAGACTTTAGATTTGCTTGTTAATAAAGCATAATTTGGTCTATCCTAACTGATATAGTCACCAAGTTACTCCTAATTGAACATGTACAAGTATATCTGTTGCATGTGTCAATGATGATGAAAAGCTGGAAAAAACTCCCATATCATCAATAAAGAATTGATTAAACAAATTATTATACAATGGAAGAGTGACCAATCACTGGGAAGGAAACATGTAATGACATTGAAAGATGTCCAAGATATACTATTAAGATGAAAACAAAATGTCAGTTGCAAACCACCATATATAAGGTCATTCAATTTTTGTAAAAAGAAAATGTATATACACATATATATATAACATAAGTACAATATGTTCATGTAAGTATGGATATGAGTATATTTGATTCATACTACTATATGCAGAGGAAAATCTGTGAGAATATTTTATAAGCTAAATAGAATTACAGGACATGTTTGCTCTTTAATATGTTTCTGTATTGTTGGAATTTTTATAATGGTTACAGTTTACTTTTTTTTTTTAACTTGCCAGTATATTTGTATTCATCTTTGTATTTCTATCCTCTTGTCCAGAGAATGACAGCTTTTTGATTACAGATTTTTGATGCAACATGCACTCTTGCATTTCTGGCACCTACAACAATGCTGGCACATAGTAGGTATTCAGTTAACTTGCTGAGAAAGTGTATAAATAGATGACTTGATTTTACTTTCTTCAAAACCATGCAGAATTACACACACACGTGTGCACGCGCGCGTGCCTCCAATGGGGTAACTTTTAACTGAACCTGAAGCATTTTTAGCACTTGGGGATGTAGGAATGGGGAAGGAAGGGCATTTAAGAAGAAGGAACTGCACATATAAGCCTAGAGTCACAAACAGGCCCCACTGGGTGTGGAGATGGTGTGGGATGTAGGGAGTGGTGGAATCTGGTGGGGAATCCAGCAGGGGACAGACCACAGCAGACCCTCCAATCCAGCCTGTGGTGTTTGCACCTGGGTCTCTGGCCACCAAGAGGAAACATCGCTGTCATACTTTTCAGTAAGCGAACAATACGGTCTCTGGAAACACTGTCTGGATGCCTGTGCTGAGACATTAACCCGAGATGGCATAAGCATCCTCTATGTTCCCTGTGTACATGGTCCTGTTCCTCCTGTGATACCTCACTCTTAGAGAAGAGACCAGGGTCCTTTAGTCTGGTTATAACAGGGTGGAGTGGGCAGCAGACCCAGCCCCCTGTTTCCAGTTCAGGATATGAGGATGATGAAGCAGAGAAGGAAGAGCAGGGTCTTGACAGCCACTTCCCCAATGGCCACCAGCATCACCTCTGCCCTGGGCCCTGATTTCCCTGTAGAAACTGAGCAATTTCCCAGGAAGACAGTTCCGGTCAAGTTCTGTAGAGAGAAGGTGACGTTGAGCTGGGTGGTTCTCTCCACGATCACACCAGCTGCAGAGAACTTCACCTGACAGGTGAGGTTAGTGCCGTGGTCCTGGGGCCGAGGGACAAGTGTGATCACGGAGGAGAGGTGGGTCCTGGGGTTCAAGGAGGTGAGGGCAGCTGAGGTCAAGGAGAAAATGGGGGGCATGCCACGCTCACAGGCCCAGGGCACAGAGCAGGTCAGGTTCCTAGGGCGGCCAGACTGTAGGGTGTCCAGGAAGAGGTTTTGGGGCGTGTTGATCAGGGCCCTCACATGCACGGAGACGAAGTTAGATGTGTAACTTCATGACATATTTCTACCCTCCATCCGAAACAAGTATTTCCCGTCATCCCTCCTAGCCTCTCTGATGTCCAGGGAGCAGCTGGAGTTCTGAGGGTCCCCGAGGAGATGAAATCAGCCCTGGGTCTCCTCCTGCACTTTACAACCTGGCTTATTTGTGGCCACTAGAGCTTCTTGGTGTACATTGGCCCTTTCCCGGAACCAGGAGCAATGAACTGGGGTAGAGTATCTCCAGCAGTACTGGGGATAGATGATAATGCAGGGCAGGAAGACACACTGGCCCTCCTGCACTGTCACGGACTCCTGCATAGTTTACTTTTTTTTTTTTTTTTTTTTTGAGGGCAGTGTCACTGGCCCTCATATCTGGGAACCAAACCGGGGCCGCTGGCTTCCCAGGCCAGCTCTTAACCACTGCGCCACTCAGCTGGTCCCTACAGTTTATTTTCATAAACAGAAAAAATACAATGTTTTTATTATGACATTCATGCCTTGCCCTCCTTTCTATCTCATCGGCTTCAATATTAACATATCTTCCATAGGTTTAAAACAAACAAACAAACAAACAAAAAACCCTAAGTAAAAACATAAGATGTTTGGTTTAGGTTTTTTTCTTTCTGTTCTATTTGTTTAAAAATACATATTCACCAGCAAAGAATGGATATGACTCTCTACTTGTTTATTTCCGCCCCTGAATTCTATGAGACTATTCAAAATTACTTTGTTAATATATAATATTCAGTGCTTTCAATGCCACCTTATTTAGTTGTTTGGTTGGTCTTCTTGAGAATTCTTCTTTGCTAGACTGTATGAAATATATGCATTCCATCTGTGCTTTCGGCATCCGACATTGCAATGCTTCTGGTTAGTGTTTTAAGTAGGCAATACGTCAAGCAAAGGAGGAATTCCCCACACAATTTTGTTGTGTCCAAAGTTCATGTTTAAAATATAAAGTTTTAAAATATTAGATTTATTAAAGAATAATTGATTCATTTAATTCTCTGTGTAACTTTGATTTGCTAAATTTATATAGTAATTCTCTTTTCTTAGGAATTAATATTCTCAATGGGCCGGGCACCAGCCCCTCCTCCAATACATCACAGCAGTCACAGCCACACATCACAATTGAGCCAGGTGGGATCCTCACTCACTTCACTCTGTAGCCATGGCTCAGCCACAACAGGACAGCTCATGCATCCCACATAGGGCCCCTTGCTCATCTGGCTCTAGTGGCCAGGGCATATCATACTTCTGGGCCCCACACGCCATCTTCTACATCCTACATAAGTCCACTCCTTCAAGTCAGAGAGGTGGCTAATTTATTTAATACACAGAAATAAGCACAGAGAGTTAAACAAAATGAGAAGACAAAGGAATATGTTCCAAACCAAAGACTAAGACAAAACCTCAGGAAAAGAACTAAATGAAATGGAGATAAGCAACCTATTTGATAAAGAGTTCAAAGTAATGAATGAATGCAGTGAGAACATCAACAAAGAGATAGAAAGTATAAGAAAATACCAAACGTAAACTATAACTGAACTGGGAAATACACTAGAGGGGTTCACCAGCAGACTGGGTGAAGAAGAAAGGTGAATAAACAAGCTGGAAGATAAAGCAATGAAACTCATACAGACAGAGCAGCAAAATTTTTAAAAAATTTTTAAATGAAGATGGCTTAAGAAACTTTTGGGATGACATCAAGCAGGATAACATTCATAGTATAGGGATCCCAGGAAAAAAACAGAAAAATGGCTAGAAAAATTATTTGAAGAAATAATGTCTGAAATTTTCCCTAATCTGTGGAAAGAAACTGAAATCCAGGTCCAGGAAGCCTCAACAGTTCCAAATAAGGTGAACTCAAAGAGACCAACACCAAGGCATATGTAATTAAAATGGTAAAAGTTAAGGATAAAGAAAGAATCCTAAAAGTAGCAAGAGAGAAAAAAACTTGCTACATACAGCAGAAACCCCATAAGTTTATGAGCAGATTTTTCAGTAGAAATTTTACATGCCAGAAGAGAGTGACATCATATATGAGATCTGACAAGTTCCTGAACTCATCCTAGAAAAAGTGCTATATACTTCATTGCTAAATATCACTATGGTCATCTTTGAAATACTCCCCTTGGGAAGCTATGCACTAACACCAGTGCCTAGGCCACCCTTCAAAACAATTTTAGAACTCTGTTGTTGGAATGGCCATCAGAGCTGTCATTGTATTACCTTTGATGTCCTGAATGCCATCAAAATGTCTTGTTTTCAATATTTCCTTTATCTTCAGGTAAAGAAAGAAGTTATTGGGGACCAGATCAGGTGAATAGGGAGGGTGTTCCAATACAGTTATTTGTTTACTGGCTAAAAACTCCCTCACAGACAGTGCTGTGTGAGCTGTTACATTGTTGGGATGCAAGAGCCATGAACTGGCAAAAAGTTCAGGTTGTTTTCATCTAACTTTTTCATGCAGCCTTTTCAGCACTTCCAGATAGTAAACTTGGTTAACTGTGTGTCCAGTCGGTACAAATTCATAATGAATAATCCCTCTGATATCAAAAAAGTTTGTCAACATTGTTGTAACAAGTTCATAGCTTAATTGTCAGATATTGTATTCAAAGTGCTGAAAGAAAAAATCTTCCAACCAAGAATTCTATGCTATAAAGGTTATTACTCAGAATTAAAGGTGAGATTAATGTTTTCCCGATAAGCAAAAGCTAAAGGAATTCATCACCCTAAACCAGCCCTACAAGAAATGTTAAAGGGTCTTCTTTGAGATGAAAATAAATGGCACTAATTAATAATGACAAGACATACAAAAGTAAAAACCAAACTGGAAAAGGTCAATACATAATAAAGGTATTGGATCAATCACATAAAACACAAGCAAAAAGGTTAAAAGGCAAAAATAGTAAAATTAAATAAAATTATAATAATTAGTTAAGTGATGCATAAAGTAAAAAATATAAAACATGTCATCAAAAATATAATATGGGAGTAGAGGAGTAAAAAAGTAAAGCTGTGAAATGTGTTCGAATTTTAATTGCTACTAACTTAATTCAGATTACTATTTTACATAGGATGTTATGTGTGAACCCCATGGTAGCCATAAGAAGAAAACTTTTGGTAAATACACAAAAGACAATGAGAAAGAAATCTATACATAACACTAAAGAAAGCCATCAAACCAAAAGGAAAGCAAGAAAAAGAAGTAACAGAAAAAAACTACAAAAGCATTCAGAAAACAATTGCCAAAATATCAATAAGAACATGCTAATCAATACTTTAAATGTAAATAGACTAAACTTGCCAATCAAAAGACACAGAGTAGGGCCTGTGAAGTGGCTCGGTGGTTAAGCACTTTCGGTTTGGGTCCCACATATGAGGGCCAGTGACACTGCCCTCAAAAAAAAAAGACACAGAGTAGCCAAATGAATAAAAAACAAAACCCATTCTTATGCTGCCTGCAATAGACTTTTTTTCAGAAGTAAGGACACATACAGACTGAAAGTGAAGGGATGGAAAAAGATATTCCATGGAAATGGAAACGGAAAAAAAAAAGTTGGATTAGCTATACTCATATCAAACCAAATAGATTTTAAAACAAAGACTGTAGTAAAAGACAAAGCCATTCGCTACATAATGATAAAGGGTTCAATTCAGCAAGAAGATATAACATATAAATATACATGCACCCAACATAGGAACACCAAAATATATCAAGTAAATATTAATAGACCTAAAGGAAGAAATTGAAAGAATTAGTACTCTCAATTACTGTAAATTTAGTAACTAGGAGTTTTATGTACTTCATTGGCAATAATGTTTTCAGTACTTCAATCTGAAAAACAACATATGGAGGCCTTATTAAAGCTACAGACCATGTAAAAATGCAAATTGAGAAGGGGCCATTAATGGGACAGAAAAGTTTTTTCACTTGTCCACATTGGTCTGACCAGTGAACTATTTTAGGAAGCTTCTCAGCTTAGAGTCACAAGAACTGGCTCAGTCGTCACATTGCCTGGATTCAAATTCCATGGGCAATCCACTGACCATGTGACCTCAGGCAAGCTACTCTATTTCTTTATCTGCAAAACAGGGATAATAATAGCACCTAATCACAGGGTTATTGTGTAGACTAAAGGAGAAAATCCAGATATAGTTAGCATAGAGCCTTGTCATTTGGCAACAACTCAATAAACGTTAGCTGCTGCTAGTATGTTGATAATGACACTGATATTGAAATTGTTGCTACTTAGTTTTGTTATATGTTGATATTTTTTGTTGGACCTTATCAGGTATATTTCTTAGTGATAGTATTCATCTAGCAATAAACTAAAAATGTCAGTTAAAAGCCTGATTTTTTATCCAATTTTTACTTTTTGGTTTTCCAACTTAAATAAAATCTATAATGGTCCTAACAGAAATATCAACACTTTAATATCTTGCTAATGTTTGAGAGACAGTACTAAAGATTCATTTTACTCAGTAAATTGGAATTCACTCTTGGTTTGCTTTAGAAATGTAGTAACAGGAATCAAAATCAAACAAAAAAAACTTAATAAGCTTTTTTAAATTCTTAAGAATTACAGTGTCTGTATTATCCTGACATGTTTAGCACCTCCTTTTAAACCACTATAATATTACACTAATAAACTTGTGATCATTTAAAGTATCACATTAACTGGAAGTTTACATAATCAGGCACATCCTTTCCAGGAAATCCACTTTTACAAATATTTTTTCGTCAAAATATCCATTTCCCTGTTCCATCATACCTTAATGACTTTGAGACATATTTTCATAAATTTTAATAAAGTGAGTTTAAAGGACATCAACAGTTTCTGAAGGGACAATTATAGAAGTCACTATTTCTCATATTGATCCTTGGGAGTCTTTTCAAGGATCTGAGAGTGCTTTGTGGGTTGGTTGGTTTGCTTGTTTAATATCATGTGTTTAGTTTGATGTTAAAATAGCACAATTAAAAAGAGATTGTGGAATATTTGAATGATCTTATAACTAAATACTGTCACTCAAATTTTGTGCCCGTGTTTGTACTTGTATTTATGACTGCGTTTTCAACAAAGAGTACTGCTTTAATTGTCCCTAGTTAATGAGAAAGAACAGAGATTGACAATATCTAAATGATGGATTTGTGCCAAGTGAAGACCAAATGACATCATGGCAGGCTGTACAAAGATTTCTTTATAGCCCAACTTGTAAAAACTGGTGGCAAATTGAGTCATCACAAAATTTGTTATATTATAGGCATACCAAGCTCAAACGATCCTATCTTTAATAGTCAGTATTCACATAACAAGTAACAATTTCCTTTCAGCCAAACCTCAGCCATCACATTAAATTAATGTCACTAATTTATATTTTATTGGTTTTGCAGTCATTAAGATTTATGATCATTGAGAGTTTAAACCTAGCTTAATGTTTACACATATTTAAATAATACAATAAAAATAAGTTGTCAATACTGGGCAGTCCTTCTAATATATTTTGAAATGTTATTATAAAGCTTTCCAATATCTGTAGCTGTATATGTTTTCATAATTTCATTTGTAATGACTTTTGACATGTCTTTTAAAATTTATTTTCCCGACTCATACTTTTCTATAAAATGCTGAAAATATCCAGCATTCTTTATGATAATAATAGCTAACGCTCATAGTATTCATTACATGCCAAGCACTATGCTAACTGCTTTTCATGTATTACCTTGTTTATTCATCACAATTTTTTTGAGATAAGCTAACTCTGTTGATGAAGAAACTGAGGTAGAGTGAGGATAAGAAAACTGCTCAAGGGGCCGGCCAAGTGGCTCAGTTGGTTAGAGCACAAGCTCTGAGCAACAGGGTCACCGGTTCGATTCCCACATGGGCAAATGAGCTGCGCCTGAGCTGCCACTGAGCTGCCAATGGATAGCAGGATGGCTCAGCTGGTGAGAGCACGTGCTCCTAACAACAAGACTGCCTGTTCGATGGTGGGCTATGCCCACCCACAACTAAGATTGAACACAGCATCTTGAGCTGAGTAGCCACCAGCTGCCAACAGGCAGCTGGATGGCAACTGGACTTGGAGCTGACCTAGTTGCGCCTTCCACAACTAAGATTGAAGGACAACTTGGCTGTTCCCCTTCCCCAGTTCCCCAACACTGTTCCCCTTCCCAATTCCCAATAAAATCTTTAAAAATAAATAAATACTTAAATTAAAAGACGGGATTGAATAAAGGAAAAGTGCAAGCATTGAGTGTATCAGATACCTCATGAAAACCCACTTTTACACATGTTCATGTGTTTGTAGTGATTTATGGTGATAAGCAAATTCAGAATCATTACAAAGATGAGTTGGAGTGACATACACGCAACTAGTATGGCAACTGTCAGTATCACATCAGGAAAAGGAGAGCACACTCAAATTAGGAGATCTGTAGAGTTTAATAAAGTGTCTTTTTCCAAAGAAGTGAATGGGGTCTAGAGAAGGCACAGGGGACAGTGCAGTACCTACGGCTAGTAACAATAGGATATCTTTACCATCCTAAGCCTAAATGTGTAGGGAGATAGCAGTTACCAGACTCCAAAAGGATAGTCTTGTAGAGGGACAACCTGATGGAAGTCACAACCCTGGGTAGAGGAAAGCGCCCAACCCATGGAAACCCTCAGGAAAGGTTCAAGGAAATAAATACCTGGTCTCTCTCTCTCTCTCTCTCTCTCTCTCTCTCTCTCTCTCTCTCTCTCTCTCTCTCTCTCTCTCTCCTCCCTTCAGCTCTTGCTAGGGCTCCCATTGGCCAAACAAAACCAGAAGCTGAAAGAAGGACACTGAAGTTGCCCATACTTTCAGCTTCTAGAGTACAGAGAGTGAAGGATAGCAGACAGTGGCTCTGGAGGGGCAAACAGAAAATACGCAGTACCAACACTGCATTTGATGTTAATAGTTCATATTTAATCATCAACTCAAACTGATTTATCTCCAAATGGTTTTCCTCTAGAGGGTTCCATACCTAGAAATTTCCCTTACTTGCACATGGCAGAAAAAGATTGTTTTTTTTCTAAATTAATTCCTCCAAGTCATCCTTCCAGTGAAAAGTTTTCAGTCTGCCCTATCTAATATTGCGAACCCTCAATACTTTTTATCCCCTTCTATTTTATTCACTTCTGTATCTGGGACTTCAGGTAGTACCTGGCACAAAAGAAGTTTCTAAAATGTCACATTATGTAATACACTATTTATTAGATGTGCAACCTTGAATAAACCACTTAATTTCTCTGTCCATCAATTTTCTCATCTTACAGAGAGGATAATACATAACTACCCCATATGTTTGTGATGAGAATTAAATGAATTAAAATATGGAAAATGCTTAGAACAGTGTCTGGCATATAAAAAACATATGAATGTTAGCAAGTATTTTCCTGAAAACTACAAGTTAAAATATTTTATTTATGTTTGGGAATATTTAAAAGTACTAGAAGATATTTCTCTCAAAAAAATAAAAATAAGTCTTTAGAAGAGGTAGAGTAAAATATTTCATGCAAATGGAACTGAGAAAAAAGCTGGCGCAGCGATACTTATATCAGATAAAATGGACTTTAAATTGAAGAATATAATAAAGGACAAAGGACACTTCATAATAATAAAGGGATTGATCCAAGGACATAACCCTAGTAAACATCTATGCACCTAATGTAGAAGCTCCTAAATATATAAAACAGATATTGGCAGACATAAAGATGGAGATCGACAGTAACACTATCATACTAGGAGACTTCAACACCCCACTGCCACCAATGGACAGATCCTCCAGACAGAAAATCAGTGCGGAAACAGTGACCTTAAATGACACATTAGACCAGCTGGATTTAACTGATATATTCAGAGCATTTCACCCCAACGCTACAGAATATACAATCTCTTCAAGTGCACATGGAACATTTTCTAAGATAGACCATATGTTAGGTCACAAAACAAGTCTGAATAAATTTAAGAAGATTGAAATTATTTCAAGTGTCTTCTCTGACCACAATGCTATGAAACTAGAAATCAATTATACGAAGAAGTCCAGGAAGCTGACAAATAAATGGAGGCTAAATAACATGCTACTAAATAGCGAGTGGGTCACAAACAAGAACAAGGAGGAAATCAAAAGATACCTTGAGACAAACGAAAATGAAAACACCACGACCCAAAATCTCTGGGATGCAGCAAAAGCAGTCCTAAAGGAGAGTTCATAGCACTGCAGGCCTACCTAAAGAAGGAAGAAAAATCTCAAATCAACAGGTTATCCTTACACCTCAGGGAACTGGAAAAAGAACAGTAAAAAAAAAGCCAAAGGGGAGTACAAGGAAGGCGATAATAAAAACTAGAGCAGAAATAAACGATACAGAGAACAGAAAAACAATACAAAAGATCAACTAAACCAAGAGCTATTTTTTTGAGAAGATAAACAAACTTGACAAACCTCTAGCCAGGCTCATCCAAAAAAAAAAAAAAAAAGAGGATTCAAATTAATAAAATCAGGAATGAAAGAGGTGAAATGACTACAGACATGAGAGAAATACAAAAAAAAAAAACTTAAGAAATTACTATGAGCAACTATATGCCAACAAATTTGAAAATCTGGAAGAAATGGATAATTTTCTAGGAGCATACAACCTTCTAAAGGTAACTCGAGAAGAAATGGAAAATCTAAACAGTCTGATTATTACCAAGGAAATTGAATCAGTAATGGACAAGCTCCCAACAAACAAAAGCCCTGGACCCGATGGCTTCACAAGTGAATTTTATCAAACATTCAAAAAAGAACTATCACCTATTCTTCTCAAACTATTCCAAAAAATCCAGAAGGAGGGAAGGCTCCCAAATTCTTTTCATGAAGCCACTATCACCCTGCTTCCAAAACCAGGTAAAGACAGCACAAAAAAGGAAAACTATAGGCCAATATCACTGATGAATATAGATGCAAAAATTCTCAATAAAATATTAGCAAACAGAATTCAGCAATATATTAAAAAGATCATACATCATGATCAAGTGGGTTTCATCCCTAGTATGCAAGGCTGGTTCAACATCCGTAAGTCAATTAATGTGATACACCACATCAGCAAAATTAAGAATAAAATTCATATGGTCATATAAATAGATGCAGAAAAAAGCATTTGACAAAATCCAACAGTCGTTTATGTTAAAAACCCTTAGCAAAGTGGGAATACAGGGATCATATCGCAACATAATAAAGGCCATATGTGGTAAATCTACAGCTAAGATCATACTCAATGGGGAAAAGCTAAAACCATTCCGCTTAAGATCGGTAACAAGTCAAGGCTGTCCACTTTCTCCTCTTTTATTCAACATAGTTCTGGAAGTTCTAGCCACAAGAAGCAGGCAAGGAAAAGAAATAAAAGGCATCCAAATTGGCAAGGAAGAAGTAAAATTGTCATTATATGCAGATGACATGATACTATTGAGAGAACCCCAAAGACTCCATCAAAAAACTATTGGAACTGATAGAAGAATTCAGTAAAGTAGCAGGATATAAAATCAATGTTCAGAAATCAGTTGCATTTGCATATACCAATAATAAACTAATGGAAGAAAACTGTCCCATTTAAAATTGCTTCAAGAACTATAAAATACCTAGGAATAAATTTAACCAAAGAAGTAAAAGACCTGTACTCAGAAAATTATAAGACACTGAAGAAAGAAATCAAAGAAGATACAAATAAATGGAAACACCTACCACGCTCATGGATAGGAAGAATTAATATAGTTAAAAATGTCCATACTGCCTAAAGCAATATATAGATTCAATGCAATTCCTATCAAACTACCAAGGGCATTTTTCACAGAAATAGAAAATATAATCCTAAAATTTATATGGAACCATGAAAGACCCCGAATAGCCTCGGCAATCCTGAGAAATAAGGACAAAGTTGGGGGTATCACGCTACCAGATATCAAAGCATACTACAAGGCTACAGTAATCAAAACAGTATAGTACTGGGCCGGCCGAGTGGTGCTGTGGTTGGGAAGCCAGCGGCCCCAGTTCGGTCCCACATGTGAGGGCCAGTGACACTGCCCTCAAAAAAAAAACAAAACAACAACAGTATGGTACTAGCATAAAAACAGGCACATAGACCAGTGGAACAGAACAGATACCCCAGAAATAAATCCATGCATACGGACAGTTAATCTATGACAATGGAAGCAAGAATTTACACTGGGGTAAAGATAGTCTAATTAATAAATGGTGCTGGGGAAATTGGACTGACACATGCAAAAAAAATGAAACTGGACCTCCTTACGCCATATACAAGAACAAATTCAAAATGGATTAAAGACTTAAATGTAAGACCTGAAACCAAAAAACTCCTGGAAGAAAATATAGGGAGTAAATTTGCAGACATTACTCTGAGCAATATTTTTACTGATACATCCCCATGGGCAAGGAAAGTAAAAGAAAAAATGAACATATGGGATTATATCAAACTTAAAAGTTTTTTCACAACAAAGGAAACCATCAATAAAACAAAAAGGAAGCCTACTGAATGGGAGAATATATTTGTCAACGATATATCTGATAAGAGGTTAATATCCAAAATTTATAAAATACTTATGCAACTCAACACCAAAAAAACAAACACCCAATTAAAAAATTGGAAGAGGAAATGAAGAGACATTTCTCTAAAGAGGACATACAGATGGCCAACATGCATATGAAAAAATGTTCAACCTCACTGATCATTAGGGAAATGCAAATAAAAACCACAATGAGATACCACCTCACTCCGGTCAGAATGGCCATCATCAATAAATCAACAAACAAATGCTGGCGGGGCTGTGGGGAAAAACGGACCCTGCTGCACTGTTGGTAGGATTGTAGATTGGTGCAGCCACTATGGAAGTCAGTATGGAGGTATATCAAAACACTGGAAATGGAACTACCATTTGACCCAGCAATTCCACTCCTAGGCATTTATCCTGAAAAACCGAAGACACGAATTCGAAAAAAATATATGCACCCCTATGTTCATTGCAGCGCTATTTACAATAGCCAAGGCTTGGAAACAACCGAAATGCCCATCGGTAGATGACTGGATTAAGAAATTGTGGTACATTTACACAATGGAGTATTACACAGCTATAAAGAAGAAAGAAATCATACCATTTGCAATGATATGGATGGGCTTAGAGAACATTATGTTAAGTGAAATAAGTCAGTCAGAGAAAGACAAATACCATATGATCTCACTTATATGTGGAATCTAAAGAACTGAATAAATGAGCAAGGTAAACAGAAATAGTCTTAGAGACACAAAGAAAAAACTGATGAGGGCCAGATGGGATGGGGATGGGCATGAAGAGAAGGGGAAGGGACAAGGCAATATAAACTGATAACTACAACACTACTGCAGAGACAGAAGAGAGAGTTTAGGGAATATAATCAATAAGGTTGTAAATATTTTTTTTAGGGGATCAGAAGGACTCATGTCTTTTAGGGAGACCACTTCATGGATGCTGTAGTGGCCTTACCACTTCACTGTATATCTGAAGCTGCCATTGAATAATATTATATGTCAACTATAATTTAACACATATATAGTCATGGGATATGGAATATAGTGTGGGGATGGAGTCAATGGAATTGTAATAGATATGTATGATATCAGGGGTGGAGGGCAGGGAGGGGGAGGGGGTAGTCACTTTGTAAGGGGTGAAAAAGATAACTACTGCATTGTTTTGTACATCTGTAACTAATAATAATAATAATAAAACGTTTAAAAAAAATAAGTCTTTAGACTCTTATATTTTCTTCCCAGTGTTTTAGTTAAATCTAATAGTAAAATACACAGATGATTAATTCATAGCATGTATATCAATCTCAGTATTAAACATGCATTTTTCCATGTGTATACAAGTTTGTGTTGTATTAGCCAAGAAGGAAACCAATAAATAAAGCAACCAGGAGAATGCCTGCTTTCCTCTGTTTTTTACATATAATGAAAGCAGAAATTTATCAAGTAGAATCTGTCCTTAGCCATCATAATTATTTAAACAAATTTTTCTTTTGACAGTGTTCTCTCCCATCATTTAAAAATAAGGGGTAATGACTATATAGTCATATATTTTCGTAATTTATTCTTATTTAGAATTAAATATTGTTTATACTTTTTTGAAAGCTATAAAAATTGGAATGCTATTCATAAAGATACAGCTTTGCAAAAAATTAATGACGTGTTTTCTCAGCCAAAAATAATATTAGCCAAACTTAATACAGTATGTCAATTGTTCAAGAATTTAAAGTTTTAACCACTGCAGGGTTATAAGAAATTTAATATAGAGACTATGCTTATTTTAATGTTAAGGTCTTACTTTTTTTTTTTTTTAAGATTTCATTGGGGAATTGGGGGAGGGGAACAGCATTGTGGAATTGGGGAAGGGGAACAGACAAGTTGCTTCCTTTTTGTTCTTCAGTCTAGTAGTGGAGGATCTTGCTTCACTGGTCCATGTTGGTATTATCATTGTGCTCTTCCCGGGTGAGGCAGTTGCTCACTGGCCATTGGACAGCTGCTCACAGCGGCTCACGGCAGCTCAGGAAAGCTCACACCAGCTGCTGGCCAGCGCCAGTGCAGCATCGCTGACGACTCATGGTAGCCCAGCTCCTGGTCCAGCTGTTGTCACCATCTTAGCTGAGAGGGTGCAACGTCACTGGCCCTAATGTGGGATCCGAACTGGGGCCCTGCTGCTCATAGCTGGCGTCCCAAGCCATCTCCTAACAAACGCGTCACTCGCCTGGCCCATGAGGTCTTACTTTTTTATCTTTAGTAAAAATGACAGATGATTAACATATATAACACAAAAAAAGCAAAAAAAATTATCTCTTTTTCAGTGGCTCAATTATTTGTTTTGTGCTGAATTATATATATCTATAAAAGTTGAATTAGTATCCTGATCTATTGAAAATAAAATACATTCTTTAATTAAATAAGGTATTTGAGTATTATGAGGCAAGGCTAACAAAACACCACCAGTGTTCTTAGAAATATTTGTGTAAATATACAAACTTCAATGGAGTGCATTTGTTCCTTCTCCTCATAGAGAGATGAATTAACAAAAATTTTACATTAATATATTTCTGGTATTCATTCAAAAAAGTAATTTGAAGTAGCTATGCATTCACAAAATTTCCCAAAGATTGAATAATTGTTATTTTTTAATTCCAGTAAGTCACAGAATGTTCTTTCTTTTGGCCATGGCAAATTTACAACCAATTGACATTTTATTGTAGGATTTTTTTTTTGTCTCTGTCCCTGTCTCTTTTTTTTTTTTAGCTAGTAAGTATAATTACAATTAATAAAAACAATTGATAAAATTATTAGAACATTCACATCTTTAAGAATTTTCCTTTTTTAAATTAATTTTTTATTTTATTAAAGTTTATTGGGGTGACTTGAAACATTTAACTTTACAAACCACTGTCACCCCAAAAAGGATTTTCTCTTACAACCTCTTTTCATTTCTCCTATTCCTAGAATCCTTTCTCAACTTATCACTGTAGAAACTATAAGGATCATTAATTGAATCAGGACATTCATGATACACTTAGAATACTTTTTACCCCCATATAGGGTTTCTATCGATTATGTTCAATTTAATCCTGCCTTAAAATCACTCATTATTCATCAATTTCATTCATTACAAAGCACTATTGCATGTATGAGAGATCCACAGTGGGTATGACAGACGCCTTATTCCCATTCCCATTGCCATGCCTTCTTCCTTCCCTGCTGTCTCAATGAAAATAATACTAATCGGCACTTACTGAGCACTTATTAGTTCAAGTTCACAGTGATTTGTTTTTAACAAAATTATCTACTTAAGTCTCACAACCTGATATGGTAGGTAAGAGACAGTACGGTATATATAGTTCAGTCCAACTTCTACCCCTGCCTTTTTCTAACTGTGTTCCTTGTGCAAGTAACTTAAATAGGTCTGAATTTCTTTCTTTCTTTTTTTTTCTTTCTTTTTTTTTTTTTTTTTGAGAAAATTGGGATAATAGTATACTCCCTTTATCTGTAGGTCAGGAATCATAATAAGGAATTCTTGGGCCGGCCGAGTGGCATGGTGGTTAAGCGCTGGCTTGGGAAGCCAGTGGCCCCGGTTCGGGTCCTACATGTGAGGGTCAGTAACACTGCCCTCAAAAAAACAAAAACAAAAACAAAAACAAAACAAAGGGGGAGGAATTCTTGTCAATATTAAATTAGTTAATAAAACGTAAAGTTCATAGAATAGTGCCTGACTCAATAAATGTGAGCCGTATCATAGTAGCTGTTTTATCGATAAGAAATCTGATAGATTTAAGTTACATGAACCTAATCAAGACTCTGACCCAAGATCTCTAATCCCTGGATTTACTCCATGCATATCCAAGTGAGGTTTTAACTGTACCAACTGTCAATTTGCAACAGATTTTACCCTCTCAGGAAAATTGTAATATAAAGAAGTTCTTCTAAACAGTGTAGTTTTTTTCAAGTACAATAGCAGAGGGAGATACTAAAGATTTACAAATAACTCACTGAAAGTAGGGGAGGAAATAAAAATGACAGAACATTTAGAGTTACTACAGAAGTCACAAGAAATTCCTTTTATTTGCCATTTACTCCCTCCTCAGATCATATTATTAGATACTTGCCGCAGCATGCAGAAAGGAAACAAGCAAACTTCATGGGACCAATCATCAGAAGCAAGTAATTCAATCTAGACTAAATCAAACATAGTCAAAGCATAACCTATGCTTTTTTTTCAATATGGCTGCCTTAAACCAGTATTTTAGCATTTAAAGAAAATGGCCATATACATGGTGATGGAAGATTTAGGTGGCGAATACACCATGCAATATGCAGATGATGTATTATAGAATTGTACACTTAAATCCTAATTTTTATCAATCAATGTCAGTCCAATTAATTAATAAAAATAATTTTTTAATTAAAAAAGAAAATGAATCAGTCATGTACTAAATCTATTTATGAAATTTCTTATTTCCTGTGACTTTGTGGAATCCCAGTAAATGTAAATATTAAGCTTAGTTTTAAAAGGTAAAAAGTTATTTCACTTTTGGAAACATATTTTTCCACATTATTTACATACAAAAATAATTCATGGAACTCTGAAAGTTGGCTGCCACTGTATTATATCACAATGCCTTTATATTAAGTTAAAGCATTCATTCTCAACCAAAAGATTATTTTTCCAAAAGCTTTATGATCATAAGCTATTTATTTCTAGAGTACTTATTTAGAAACTGCTTAATACTGCATATCTCTTAAATATGTCCTGGAAATCTAATGCACAGTATAGTGAATATAGGCAATAATATTGTATATAATCATCAAATTTGCTAAAAGACCACATACTAATTATTTCCACTACAGAAAAAGAAAGAAGTATGTGATGTGGTAGAGGTGATAACAATCACCATAACTATATATGACAATATATACATCTATCAAACCAACATGTTGTGCACCTTAAACTTACATAATGTTATATGTAGAATACATTTCAATTAAAACATTATATGTGTACCTATTAATTTATTTATGGGGAGTCGATTTACATGGAAGAAGAATAAAATATAGATAATTTCCCCCTCGCCTTGATGAACACAACAGTGGGAATAAATGCCCTGCTAAATGTGGTCCTCACTTGATACAGTGGGTAGAAGAGACAGCTGGAACATATGAGTGATGCAAACTAGAAATAAATATAAGTCAGCCAAACACATGAGGATATTATTTGGGGCATTTTTCCTTGCATATGTTCACATAACATTTCAGCTGGGTAATGCTAGGCTTTAACTTACGCATATCTGTGGGATAGAGGAATCTCTCAAAGAATGAAGAGAGACTATTCAAAACAGTACAGTGGAAAATTAGTCTTCACAATGGGCTTCCTTTACAGAAAACCACTGGGTTAGCAGTATGTATTCCATCACACACGATTTTCTAGGGTTTGATTCAGCTACTCCAAGTAGGAATAACAATTAAAGCACTGTGCAACAATAATTGCTTGCTGTGGCACTGATCATTTGCACTAATTGAAGCAAAATCCACCCCACACCCCATCCCAGAGAAAAATGTTAAGCAAAAAGATGGGAATCTGATATCTTTGCGTACTATGTCCATGAATAGTGATTAAATATGGGCAAATGAAAAGCACTCACATTTCAAGTAACATAAAAGTGTATCAACTTCTAGCTAATGTGCCCATGACATCTGAATAAAGAGAAGAGAGAATAAAGCATACTTGAAAAGAATGTTACACAGACCAAGATTCCACTTTTGGGGTGAATGGAAGATATAAAGATTTAAAATGGATATAATAATAAATTTTGAACCTAGAATGAATAAAAGTACCATCTATACACATAAAAATAAATTCTGAGTGAAAGGTACATGTAGAATATATGAACAATGAACAAAGAAAACATTTCTATTCTACTAGGAAAAAAATAGCCTTATTTAGGGGCATATAGAATCTAAAGTAATCAATTATTAAGAATAAATCAGGGCCGGCTGCGTGGCACAGATGGTTAAGAGTTGGTTTAGAGAGTGTGCTCTGAGCAACAGGGCCGCGGGTTCAATTCCCAGATGGGCCAGTGAACGCTGCTCCCTCACTGAGCTGTCGCTGAGCTGTCAACAGATGGCAGGATGATTCAGCTGGTGTAAAAACAAGATTGCCTGTTCGATGGTGGGCTACACTCACCCGCAATTAAAAGATTGAACTCCGTACCTTGAGCTGAGCTGCCACCCAGATGGCTCAGTGGATAGAGCATGCGCTCTTAACAACAAGGCTGCTGTGTTCGACTCCCGCATGAGATGGTGGCTATGCCCACCCACAACTAAGATTGAACACAGCACCTTGAGTTTAGAGGCCATGAGCTGCCGATAGGAAGCCAGATGGCGACTGGCACCCTCCACAACGAAGATTGAAGAACCACAACTTGGCTGGTCTCCTCCCCCAATTCCCCAACACTGTTCCCCTCCCCCAATTCCCCAATAAAATCTTTTTTAAAAAAAGAAGAAATCAGTTTGGAAAATCATTTGTCAGTGGCTACTAACATCAACATAGGCATGCCCATGACCCAGCAATTTCACTCCTGGGTGTGTAGCAAACAAAATATATATAATGTCTGTTGAAAGATGTATACAAGAATATTCATAGCAGTACTAATTGTTAAGAAAAAAAAAATACAGGAAAAAGCCCAAAAGTCCATTCAACAGTAGATTGGGTAAAGAGCGGTATATCTACATAATAAAGTACTAATATATAACTATATAATAACAATGAATGAGGTTTCTCTGCACACAACTTAATGAATGAATCTTACATATATCCTGTATGATTCCATGATCCATTTATATGAAGTAAAAAAATGAGCAAACTCTCTCTGCTGTTAAGAATCTGAATACTAGCTACCCTTTGTAGGGGTGTTGCGATGATATAAGGGGTTTGCTGGGAAGATTCTGCTTCTTGATTTGTTCACTAGTTGCACAGATATGTTCACTTTGTGAAAGTTCATTAAGCTGTTCATTTTTGTGTTTTATATCATACTTTATTTAAAAGCTTACTTAAAATAATACAAAGCTGACTCTGTATTCAAGTCCTGACTCCATTCTTACAAGCTGCATGATCTTAAGCAAATTCCATAACCTCTCTTAGCCTCAACTTTCCAATTTGTAAACCATGGATAATACAATGCCTACCTCACAGAGTATTTATAATTATCTAAGTTAATGGGCCAAGCACAAAATAAGTGTTTGACAAATTACTTAGTGCATGTCATTAGACAGACTGATCCTTTAGTGGTGAGTTATAGAAGAAAACAACCTAAAAGCTAAAAGGAATATCACTAGAGAGAAGACTTATGGCAGATAAGATACGGAAGAAGACCATCAAAGCAAGACCTATCAACAATGTCAAGTGCTTCAGGGGCTCAAGGAACATAAGGAGAAAAAATGATTTGGTAATATGAATGTCATTGGTGTTCTTTATCTGAGCTGATTGAATGGAATTACAGGAAAAAAGGTATACTATAGAGAATTAAATGAGAGGTTAGGTGATGAGATATTGAAGTAACTATATTTCAAGAAGTGTGCCTGTGAAGGAAAAACAATAAAGAAGAGACCATAGGTAGAGGAGGATATGGAATTGAGTTGTTGTTTTTTTAAAGAAATTTTATTGGGGAACAGTGTGATTTTCCAGTATCGGTCAAATCCAAGTCAAGCAGTTGTTCCAATCTAGTTGTGGAGGGTGCAGCCCCATGGCCCATGTGGGAATCGAACCCACAACCTCAGCGCTATGAGCCTGTACTCTAACCACCTGCACTAGCTGGCTGCCCTGAGAAGATTTTTTTTAAAGGAAGAGAGAGAGGCTACATATGAAAAACCAATAGAGAGAGATTGATAATACAGGAAACAGGAAGATTCACAGGGAGGTGGAGAAAATGTAAAGGAAAGCACCAGACAGAGTTATCTTGTGCAGAAAAAAAGGACATCTCTTCCTGTGTGCCAAGAGGAAAAGAAGGAAGAGTGCAGATGCAGAGCCATTGGTAGGCAGGGAGACATTCTCATCAGATGGTTTTTTGTCTCAGTGAAGTAAAGGGTAGCATTATTTACCAAGACTAAAGGTAGAATTGGTAGCATGGAGGGTATAATGAGATTTTTTTTTAATAAAATAAAATTACTGAGGAGAATGGGAGAGACCCTAACCAGAGATACTATATATATATATATATATATATATATATATATATATATATATTGCCAAGCAGTGTTGAGCTCCCCACTGTTCTGTGAACCATGACTGTTTTGTAAACAAAAAAAAGGGGGATTCTATGGAAAGTCATCTCACAGGGTGATCTCATCATAGATTCCTAACTAGGCAGGTCATGGTGGGTAGTCATGCCGCAGGCATATGACTTTTTAGTAAAAGGTTCATCTAGAGCTTTCAGTCAAGATGGTAGAATAGATAAGCGCTGTGCTCACCTCCTCCCATAGCCACATCAAAATTACAACTAAACTACAGAACAGCCGACATTGAGAATGACCTGAATTCTAGCTGAACAGAAGTCCTATAACTAAGGACATATAGAAAAAGGGGGCATGTGTATTCCATATTTCCATTGCAGTATTATTCACAATAGCCAAGATATGAAAGCAAACTAAGTGTCCATCAATAGATCAATGTATAAAAATGAAGTGCTACATACTTGTAAATACAACGGAACATTACTCAGCCAGAAAAAATAATGAAATCTTGCCGTCTGCAATGCCATGGATGGACCTAAAGGATATTATGCTGAGAGAAATAAGTCAGACAAAGACAAATACCACATGATTTCACTTATATGTGGAATCTAAAAGACAAAATAAACAAACCAACTCATAGATACAGAACATTTTGATGGTTTCCAGATATAAGGGGGGGTTGGGAAGATGAGTGAAAACAGGAAATAGTTAAAAAGTACAGATTAGTAGATACAAAATAGTCATGGGGATGTAAAATACTGCATAGGGCATATAGTCAATAATATTATAATAACTATGTATGGTGTCAGATGGGTACTAGATTTATCGGAGTGATAACTTCCTAAGTTATATAAATGTCTAATCACTATGTTGTACACCTGAAACTAATGTAGTGTTGTATGTCAACTGTAACTTAAAAATTAAAAATGATTTTAAAAAAGCGTTTATCTTTGCCTTAAGCAAGTCCTGCCTATTGTTCCTGTGCATCTAGGTTAACATACCTTTGAAGTATGCCATAAGCACCTTCAAGAGAGTACATAATCTTAACTATCCTGTTTTTCAATCCCCTAGTTGCTTTCTCCAACCTTCATGTAATTTTCCTTACATTCCCTCCTTGATTTCAAATGCATAAAAGAAGGTGCAAGTCTGTTATTATTTGGGAATATTTGGGATCTTGCTCCCCAGGATATGTCATCAGTTTAGCCCAAATAAAGTCTTATAAAAATCCTCTATAGGTTTGGACATTTCTTACATTAACTGTTTTATGGCATCAACCTATAAGCTCATGTGAACCCTGGCACTACTCTGCATCTCTGAGCTATTCTTACAATGACTCTACATATATTACTAATTCTCCATGAAAAATATCTCTTAACTTTGTACCCTAGAGAACTGATCATCTCTCCAGGGACAGATGGAGATTATATATAAAAACTGATAATGGCCCTCTTTGCAAAATTAAAAATGTTGGCCAACTACCTCTTTGGCAGCTGTCCAATTTGCATAATAGCATTTGCCTTTCTCAATTTCCCCTGCAGTTTCAGTTGAATAAGGTGTTCTTTTGCATTTAGTTTTTGAAAAGACTTAATTGTGCTTCATTAAACAGCTGCCCCCAGCTGCAGCCTCAGACCTGGCTGGTTTTGGTGAACTTCCTGTGTGTTGGCAAATCACTATGAGAATTTTCCAATCAGTGGAGAGCCATTAGTATTCATGCACTTATATAAGCAAAATGTTTGGATTTTGTCAATTAGCTGCAATGAACATCCCTAGGGTAGCTTTCCTACAACTCTTCTCAGTAGCATATTCAATAGGGCTTGGTTACTGAGGATTCTGCTTAGAGTGGCACAACACAGAACAGTCAGGGAAGGGAAGTAAAGGAAGATTTTACTCCTCTTATAGCCACCAAAGACTCTTATCTAATGTCACCTAATCTCCAGTGTCAATGAACTAGAAGTCTGAACTAGAGAAGACCTTCTTGTTCTCTAAGACCTGCTATACCTATAGGCATCTTCTGAGAAAGCAACCAAATGGAATTCCTAATGCAAGATTGTTTGAAGTTGGTTTCATGTGATTTGACTATGCAGACCTCAACCAATTCCTTCCTCAGAAGCACCTGATAGGCTAAACCGAGAGCCTCTTAGATAGCCTGAAACAAAAATTTTGGCATGAGGGACTCCATATTGCATGAAAACATTGCTCTGGCTACAATGTAATAAACTGGTGAAAGAGGTCAAGTGGATATGGGGGTACCAAATAGAATGACTTTACAGGATTTCAGGCTAGAGGAATTGATAGTATGGGCTACAGTAGTGGCAGTAGAAAAGGGAAAAAGTGAATAGATTCACCGGCTATTTAGGAGATAAATTTGACAATATTTCTTATGAAGTTTAGACACATTGAGCTTGAGAACTCTAGCTCATTCAAGTAAAGATAATGAATAGGCAATTGAGTATATGTGTTAGGAACTCACATGTCTGGTCTAGATGTATAAATTTGGGAATCATTAGCCGATTGATAAAAATTGAGCCACTCTCTAGAGAGAAAACATGTGATAGATACAAAGATGCACCACTCACATCTCCCAACTGGTAGGTATTCTCTGGCTCTCAGCTCCTTCAGCATCTGTCTCGGATCAGAGAACCTCCTCACAGGACCACATGCCTTTTATGAGCATCCCACATCTGGGAATGAGTAAGGCAGGAGTATAAAGGCTCAGCCACTTCAATCCAAATTGACCCATAGTGGATGCATCCATGATTTAAAATTCACCCCCACTCCCAAGTTGGCCAAATCTTTGTTGGAATGGCACCAGAGTTCAACTTGCTTCTCACATCTTCACTTTCTTTCCATGGGTGTTGATTGGTAATGAACATTTTGCACCCCAAACACTATCACAACATCTGATCTAAACAACCTAACCTTTAAAAGTATAAAATGAAGGGGGAAAGTGCTTAGAACCAACCAATTAGCCAGCCAGAGAAGAGTAAATCTGCAAATCAGAAAAAGAAAAGCTAGAAAGTAAGTAGGAAAACCTGGATAGCATGGTGTCCTGGGAGCCAAAATAAACACATGTTTCAAAAAACAAAGAGTGGGAAGAATGCTGGGAGGTCAGAAAAAAATTACTGGAAAATGTCCATTGGATTTAAATCATGGAGGTCACTGGTGACCTCAGCTACAGTTGCATTGGTGGAGTGCTAGAAATAACTGTCATAATGAAGAGAGTTGAGGAGTGAGTTAGAGGTAAGAAAAGTCACCAAATAATGGAAACTCCATAGAAAATTTAGATTTTTTTTTTTTTTGAGGGCAGTGTCACTGGCCCTCATCTGTGGGACCCGAACTGGGATCGCTGGCTTCCCAAGCCAGCACTAAACCACCACCCCACTGGGCCAGCCCAAAAATTTAGATTTAAATAATGGAAAACACTGAAAGAATTTGGAGGGGGAACGTGGGAGTCAAGAAAAGGTTGTTGTTTTTAAGATGGAAGAGACATGAGCAGGTTTAAATCTAATTGAAAATAATCCAATTGAAAGGATATGTTGAATAAATAGATAAGTGGAGTTGGAGAGGAGGAATTGATAACCTAAATTTCCTGATAAGACATGAGGGGATGAGATGCAAAACACAGATAGAGAGATTGGCCTTAAAAGATCAGAAGACTACATCCTATATTAAAATAGAAGAAAAAGAGAAGAACATGGGTACAGATGGAATGGTATAAATTGGGTAGCAGGAAGCTGAGGGAGTTCCCATCTGATGCCTTCTATTTTCTTCAGGAGGTAGGAGGGGAAGTCATCTGCCAAGAATGAGGAGAAGTTAAGAATATTTGAGGTTTTAGAATGTAGAATGGTTAGAACAATTGTTGAAAATAGGGGGAGAGAATTTAACAGAAACATGGAAGAATTGGCAGACTTAGAGAGTCCAGTGTATTGGCACCCATCTTCCCTGAGGGCTGACTTTTCGTGGTACTGCCAGGCTGTTCAGCTGTAGGCATAGAGAAGGCATAGAGATGCAATCATCCAGAGTTGGGCTTTTTGTCAGATAAAGGGGGGAAAATGTTTAAGAGACAAAGGAACAGGGGAGGTAAGGATATTTCTAAGTGTAATTCAAATAACAGACTGTGAGATCTAAAATAAACGATGATGAAACAACAACAAAAAAAGATGATTCAGGTGGAGGCTGATGGGCTTGGAGAAAATAAAGGGGTTAGCACATTAGAGAAATGCTTCTTTAGGTCTGAGGTACTTGCTAATATGCAGAATATGATTCAGTTCTGGAGGCGGAACCTGAGATTCTACATTCCTAACCAGTTCCCAGTTAATGCTGATACGGACTTTGAGTAAGAAGGCATTAGAAGTTCAAGTAAAATCAAAAGCAGCTTTGATTCCACATATAAGTGAGATCATATGGCATTTGTCTTTCTCCGTCTGACTTATTTCACTTAGCATGTTCTCCAGGTCCATCCATATCGTTGCAAATGGTAAGATTTCATTCTTCTTTATGGCCAAGGAATCTAAAGAACAGAATAAATTAGCAAACTAAAAAGAAAGTCTCAGAGATATAGAGAAAAAATTGATGGCTGCTAGATGGAAGGAGGGTGGGGATGAGGGAGAAGGTGAGGGGATTAGAAAGTACAAATTGGTAACCACAATATTGTCACAGAGATCTGAAAGAGTCTCTGTCAATCAATAATCAATAATGTTGTAAAGATTTGTAGCATGTCAGATGGGCACTTGTCTTATTAGGGAGACCACTTTATGGATGGTGTAGATGCCTGACCACTGCACTGTGCACCTGAAGCTGAAGCTGAATAATATTGAACATCAGCTATAATTAATATATATATATATATATATATATATATATATATATATAGTCATGGGATGTGGAGTACAGCATAAGGAATAGAGTCAATGGAATTGTAGCAGCTATATATGATGTCAGAGGGGCAGTAGATTGGGGAAGGGGGGTTATCACTTCATGAGGGGTATAAATGTCTAACTATTACATTGTTTTGTACAGATTAAACTAATAAAAAGAAAAACAAAATTTAAGTAGTTTTGAATTTGAGAATGAGAAAAAGAGAAAGAGAGATCACAAGAAGGCAGAAGCAAGAGGAGAAAAGCAGGGGGAAAAGGATCAGAAAAAGAGAGAAGCAGAAGCAAAGGAAAGCTGAGACATTAAAATTTGAGAGGAGCAATGGATGCCCACTTCTGAGGGCAGGCAAATGACCAGGTCACCAAAGGTGCTATTAGATCACTGGAGCTTCAGAAACTGCACTTTGAACAATTGATGAATGGGATTCCATGACAGACATACACCTGCTAAAGACACCCCTCTCTTGCTGTCCATCTCCTCACATCTTTACAGAATATCCCTATTCCCATGAAGTTACTTGAGTGACTCTGTGTCCTGGTCATCTGAGCAAGTCTAACTAAAGGAGATAGATGCCTTGCTGGCTCTGGTCAGCTAGGTTGTAGTTCAATAAGGGAGGGACACCCACACTACCACTAGAGAAGCAGAAAGGGAAGGACTAGCTTTTAAGAATAACACTGTTGCAATTGGAATTTTAAGATTAACTTCCAACATATACCAGAACCCCAAAAGACAGTGGAGATCAATCTGTAAGGTGATTTCTTTTTTTAATTGGATGTTTTGGACTTTAAAGATATGTAAACAGTAAGGAAGGGAAAAGGAAATTTTTAGAACTTCTAGAAAGATTCTACTCTGACTTAAGAAATGATTCAAATGGGATTATCTAATTTTAGGCTCCGGTGATACAGACAGGTTCACAAAAATCCAATTTTCTATCCCTTCCTATGAACCAAACCTTCCCAAGAAGTTGTAACTTGCCTTCTAGTTCCTAAGTAAGTAGCTAAAAATCTCCTCAAATACTGACTGAAATCAACCATCAGGGCTTGTATCCAAACAACAATAAAAATAATAAATGAAAACAATGTTTGTAATTCAAAGTGAATTGATCAAACTCAAATTTAGAAGACAAAACAAGGTTGGATTAAACAAATATTGATAACATCTCATTTTCGTTTTTGTTAAACTTTAATTGTGCTTAATGTTTGATTTTCTTTAAGCCTTGCCCTATATAATAACTGTCCCTTGGAGATATGATGATAGACTATTAGCAAATATTTGTTTTGAAGAAAGAATTCTAACTTAATGGCAAAGAAACAAAGAACAGAAAAACAGGGTACAACCATTACTTCAAAACCATGCCTCAAAGATTAAACTCTCTGGACCACAAACAACCTTCCTTACCTAGGCATAGGTAAGTTATAAGTGTATCTGAGTAATAAGTAATAATGTCATAAGCTTTCTGACAGAGTATTCAGGAAGTAGCAAATAGCATTATGTAAATTACCCCTGCAAACCTGAAATCTGCAATGAGATGACAAATGGCACAAACATAAAAGGATTTATTTGCTCTTCAACAATAGCTTCATTGTACTAACCTGAATAAATGAGAAATGTAGTCGATTCTGACACCCTGACCTACTGGCAGATCAAACATGGGGAGCAGTCGTTTTTTCCTGATATTCTGCAAATCACATAAACTAAGCAAATGCCCATTCCATGGTTACTCTTGTACAACTCTGTACATTTTTGGACAGAAGACACAATTTAATGTAAACCAGAAATTTACACTTCAAACTGGCTTGAAACTGGCCACAATTTCTGGGAAGAATGTGGTAGTTGGACAAAGGAGCTGATAACCTAGATTCTTGCATACATGAAAAATCTGATTCTTATAACTACTCAGCTCAATTTAGAAAGAAAAGCTTGTCAGTATCATCAAATGAGTTAGTTTTTTTCTTGAATTAAAGAGATCTTACCTCAACATAAGTGTAGACATGACAGACTCAGTGCTCTGTTACTTATGTATAATGGCTTCACTAGATTGCATGGTATTCTCTGATATATAGTTTTATCAAAAAAAAAATACATAAAAAGGGCCAGCCTAGTAGCTCATTGGTTAAGAGTTGGCTTGGGAGCGCCAGCTCTGAGCAGTAGGACCGCTGCTTCGGATCCCACATGGGCCAGTGATGCTGCACTGATGAACAACAGCTCAACCCGGAGCTGTGCTGCCCTGAGTTGCCAGCAAAGGCGAAGGCTGCAGCAGGCTGCCGTAAGCTACTGTGAGTGGCCGGCAGCCAGCGTGGGCAGCCGGCAGCTGGCTTGAGCTGCGGCGAGCTGCCATGAGCAGCTGTCCAATGGCTAGTGACCAATCTGCCTCAGCCAAGAAGAGCGCAATGATCACAATACCAACATGGGCCAGTGAAGCGATGTCCTCCACAACTAGACTGAAGAACAAAAGGACAGTTACTTGTCTGTTCCCCTTTCCCAATTCCCCAATGCTATTCTCCTCCCCTAATTCCCATAAATTCTTTAAAAAAATACATAAATATATATATATATAATATATATATAAATATATAATGTATATAAATATATATATTGAGAGAGAGAGAGAGAGAGAGAGAGAGAGAGAGAGAGAGAGAGAGAATGAATGAGTGCAGAAGTCTGGTCTAAAAGGGAAAAGGTGCAGATTTGGTAAGTTTGGAAATTTGGGATCCAAGGATATAGGAGAAAATCTTGCACTAGGGAGAAAAATCATAGGCTGTATTCTCTCTCTTTCTCTCTCTCTCTCTCTCTCTCTCTCTCTCTCTCTCTCTCTCTCTCCTCTCTTCACTTCCTATATACTATTCAAAATAATTAGTTTCTATATGGTGGCTTTTATTTTTCAATTTCTTAATACATTACCTAATACTTTAGCTTATAATGTACTCAAAATCAGGATCACAAATTAAAATACCTACAGGGGTTAAGCAGATAAAGCAAAGGAGTGAAGTCATTTCTATCAAGTTTATGGAAATACACAGGGATAAGAACTTGGGGACTTGGAGAGTACATGACCCATTGAAGGGATTCACTATTTACTTACCTCCAATCAGTTGTTACATGCAAAAATGTAAGCTGAGTGTTGCCAAAAGTTACAAATTTTCAAGATAAATTATAAATCTGAATTTTTTATATGCTGTCTCCTAGATTTTTAATTTGGCAACAATTTGAACATTGTTTGGAAAGGCGTAGGGACTTCTGAATCAAGATGATATATAGTGAGTTCTTAAATTATCACACCCTCTCTGTTCCAAACTTTCAACCATGATTGGAAATATATTTTAAAAATAAAAGCATTAGCTGGGTACAAAATCAAGATAAATAAAATATCCCCATGGACCAGAAACAGCACAAAGGCAATGCAGTGAGCAAGATCCAGGCAGATGAACGGCCAGAACCAGCCGTTCTGCCTGAAGCTGCAGCTGCATCAGGAACAGGTCAAAGGCTCCATGGGACTGTGATTTATTAGGAAGTGTTCAACCTGAGAAAGTAAGAGAAAAAAGAGGGAATCTTAAGACACAGAATTCATCCAAAGACCCCCTACTTCCAGAAATAGATCTATCTATCCTATCCCCAATATTACCATGATCAGGAGCCCCCAAACAACTCCAGAGATTTTATAGATGTTGTCTACCAAACCTGTATGAGAATACCTAACTCATTCAAACTTTTTCATTAATCTACTCAATTATTTATTCAATGACTACTATTGAGCAGCATGACATGCCAGGCAGTATTCTAGGAGCTGGAGAAAAAATGAGTGACTAAACAATGTCCCTGAACATTGAGGTTACCTTCTAGTTGTCAGGGAGCAGCAGCATGAGAAAAAGATCACAAGTCAACAAGGGAATATATGTCTGAGGGTCAAAGTATTAGGAAGAAAAAATAAACTAAGGTAAGGAGGAAGAAAAGCACCAGAGTGGAAGGAAGGATGTTATTTTATAGAGAGTGACAGAGAGAAGTTATTTGAGGAAGCCAGGAATACAGATATGTAGGGAACAAGTCTCCCAGGCAGATGACATGGGAAGTCCAAACACTTTAAGGAAGGAGCATGCAAGATATGTTCAAGGAACAGCAAGGAGACTAGGGTGACAGGAGTGGAGTGAGCAAGAAGAGTGGAAAAAGCAAAAGTCAGAATTGTAGTGGAAGGCCAGGTGACATAGACCCTTCTACGCCATTTTATTTTATTTTATTTTATTTTATTTAAGTGTTTATGGAATTTTATTGAGGTGGCAATCACTTTTGTTAGTAAAACAATACACTTACTCAAAAACATTTGTGTGAACAGAGAGCCCAGAAATAAATCCAAGCATTTACGGACAGTTAATCTATGACAAGGGAAGCAAGAATTTACACTGGAGTAAAGATAGTCTATTCAATAAATGGTGCTGGGAAAATTGGACTGACACATGCAAAAAAATGAAACTGGATCATCTCCTTACGCCTTATACAAGAACAAATTCAAAATGGATTAAAGACTTAAATGTAAGACCTGAAACCATAAAAATCCTAAAAGAAAATATAGGGAGTACATTTGCAGACATTACCCGGAGCAATATTTTTACTGATACATCCCTACGGGCAAGGGAAGTAAAAGAAAAAATGAACATATGGGATTATATCAGACTTAAAAGTTTTTTCACAACAAAGGAAACCATTAATAAAACAAAAAGGAAGCCTACTGAATGGGAGAATATATTTGCCAACGATATATCTGATAAGGGGTTAATATCCAAAATTTATAAAACACTCATGAAACTCAACACCAAAAAAACAAACAACCCAATTAAAAAATGGGCAGAAGATATGAAGAGACATTTCTCTAAAGAGGACATACAGATGGCCAACAGGCATATGAAAAAAGTTCAACCTCACTGGTCATTAGGGAAATGCAAATAAAAACCACCATGAGATACCACCTCACTCCAGTCAGAATGGCTATCATCAACAAATCAACAAACAACAAGTGCTGGCGGGGCTGTGGGGAAAAGGGGACCCTGCTGCACTGTTGGTGGGACTGCAGATTGGTGCAGCCACTATGGAAGTCAGTATGGAGGTATCTCAAAGAACTGGAAATAGAGCTACCGTTTGACCCAGCAATTCCACTCCTAGGTATTTATCCTGAAAAAACCAAGACACTTATTCAAAAAAAGTTATGCACCCCTATGTTCATAGCAGCACAATTTACAATAGCTAAGACTTGGAAACAACCAAAATGCCCATCAGTAGATGACTGGATTAAGAAACTGTGGTATATTTATACAATGGAGTATTACTCCGCTATAAAGAAGAATGAAATCGTGCCATTTGCAATGATATGGATGGACCTAGAGACTATAATGTTGAGTGAAATAAGTCAGTCAGAGAAGGACAAATACCATATGATCTCACTCATATGTGGAATCTGAAAAACTGTATGAATGAGCAAAGTAAACAGAAACTGTCTCATAGATATAGAGGAAAAATCAGGGTTGCTAATTGGGAGAGGAATGGGGATGAGGGAGAAGAGGAAGGGATTAGACAGCAAAAATAGGCAACTACAATATTGCTACTGGGATAGGAAAAACAGTTTGGGGAATATAATTAATAATGTTGTAAATATTCTGTGGAATGTCAGATGATCAGAGGTCTTGCTAGGGAAACCATTTCATGGATGGAGTAGAGGTTTGATCACTGCACTGTATTACTAAAGCGGAGGTGGTATACCTACTATAATTGAATATATATAGATAGTCACAGGATGTGGATTATACTGTGGAAGAGAGTCAGGGAAGAGTAATAGATATATATGATATGGGGGGGAGTGGGGTGGTGAATTGGGGGTGGGGGGTTGTCACTTTGAGGGTAAAATGTATAACTATTGCACTGTGTTGTACACCTGAAACTAATTTAAAAAATAAAAAAATAAAAAACATTTGTGTGAGATATTATCGATATTTTCCCAACGACATTTTTTTCTTGACCTAACCCGGCCTAAATTTTCAATAAGTAAGTAAGTAAATAAATAAATAAAACAAAATAAAGGAAATATAGAAAACTTAATCCAATAAAAGGAAAGAGGGGGAGGGGAAGCAGAGAAAAAAAGATTAAAACACACACACACACACACACACACACACACACACGCAAAATAAATAAGGTGGATACATTTAACCAAAAATCTAGTGTTACACATTTAATATCAGAAAAATAGAATTTAAGCAAAATCTGCAATAGGACAGAGGAATCTTATCTAATAGGAAGGATAAGAAAAGATTAAGTTCACCAAGAAGGTACACCCAGGACTGAGAATAGAGAGAGGCAAGTGAGGTGACTTAGGTGAGTTAGGCAGGTGCAAGGTCAGGTTTTGTCACATGTCTTGTTAGGGAGACCATTTCATGGATGGAGTAGAGGCTTGATCACTGCACTGTACACCTGAAGCTGATATTATATAATAGTGTATACCAACTGTAATTGAATATATATATATAGTCACTAGATGTGGATTATACTGTGGAAGGGAATCAAAGGAATTGTAATAGATATGTATAATATGGGGGGAGGAGTGGGGTGGCAAATTGGGGGAGGGAGGTTGTCATTTTGAGGGGTAAAATGTATAACTATTGCACTATGTTGTACACCTGAAACTAATTTAAAAAATAAATAAATAAATGAAGATGCTGACCTTACAAAAAAAATTAAAAATAAAAATATAAAGTGGCGCCGAAAGACCCAGTAATCAAAGATAAATCACCTTTAAATGTGATATATTTAAAAATAAAAATTAACGCAAGACCTCTTTGATGAAAAAAACACCTTCTACGCCATTTTAAAGTCTGACTTTTACTCCCAGAGAGGTCAGAGGCCACTGGGGGTTTTTTAGAAGACGAAAGACACAATATGATTTATATATCGAAAAAAATCACTATGACAGCCTTGTAGAGAAGACTGGAGTGAAATATGAAGAGCATGGAGAGAGGCAAGGAAACCTATTCAAGTAATCCAGGCCAGAGATAATGACGGTTTAGAGCAAGGTGGAAACAGTGGAGGTAGTGAGAAGTGGTTATAATCTGAATATATGTTGGAAACAGAGAAAAGAGGATTGCTGTTAAATCAAATGGGAAGTGTGAAAGACAAAGAAAAGGCAAAAATGATTCAACTTTTTCACCCCCATAGCTGAAGAAATGATATTGTCATTTACTGGGATTAGAAAGCATACGGACAGGTTAGGATTGAGATTGGAAGATGGGTGAGAATCAGTGTTGGAGGCTTGGATGTTAAGTGCGTGGCATATAGAAGATATGCAAGTGGAAATTTCAAGCAGAATCTCAAGGGAGAGGTCCAGGCTATGAATAAAAATTTAGGCATCATCAGTGGAATCATGAAATTTAAATTCATAAGACTTGATGAGATCAGCAAAGGAAAGCATGTTGACTTATTAGTCAATCCAAGTAGCACACTCCAACTGTACCATCTGGAGGAGACTTAGGAGAATTTAACAAAGAGTCTGTTTAAATGGGTGGCAGAGTTGAGGGTAAAGAATAAAGGATAATGGGCTGGCCAAGTGGCTCAGTTGGTTAAGAGTTGGCTTAAGAGCATGAGCTCTGAGCAACAGGGCCACTGGTTCGATTCCCCCATGGGCCAATGACGCTGCGCCCGAGCTGAGCTGTGGCCCCCGAGCTGAGCTGTCACTGAGTTGCCAACAGGTGGCAGGATGGCTCAGCTTGTGTAAAAACAAGATTGCCTGTTCAGTGGTAGGCTATGCCCACCTGCAACTAAGACTGAACTGGGCACCTTGAGCTGAGCTGCCGCCTGGATGGCTCAGTGGATAGAGCATGCGCTCTTAACAACAAGGCTGCTGGATTCGACTCCCACATAGGATGGTGGCTACACCCACCCACAACTAAGATTGAACACAGCATCTTGAGCTTAGAAGCCAAGAGCTGAAGACAAGAACAACTTGGCTGGTCCTCTTCCCCAATTCCCCAACACTGTTCCCCTCCCTCAATTACCCAATAAAAAAATAAAATAAAATAAGGGATAATGCACTACCCAACAGCAGGAAGCCTAAAGGATTAAGAGGACAAAGTTTCTAAGAACCCAGAGGAGGTAGCTGAATGGAGATGACCCCCTGTTAAGAGCTGGTCCTTTATTAACTGAAGGAGGCTCAAGGAATACATAACCCCTAACTCCCACCCACTTCCCAACCTCCAAGTGGAAGTCAAGGGCAAGACAATCGTGGTGAGGCAAATGGAAGAGCTTTGGCACTAGAGATAAAAGAAGAAAAAAGACCCAAGAAAGAAGCCCTGGGGAATTCCAATTTTAGAGATCAAACTGATGAGGAGTGTGTGTGTGTGTGTGTTAAAAAGACAACTCTTTCTTTATTCAGTTAACTTGACACGCTTGTCAAAAATCAATTGATCTTGGGCCGGCCGAGTGGAGCGGTGGTTAAGTGCTGGCTTGGGAAGCCAGCGCCCTGGTTCGGTCCCACATATCAGGGCCAGTGACACTGCTCTCAAAAACAAACAAACAAACAAACAAAAAAATCAATTGATCTTAAATGGAAGGATTTATTTGTAGATTCTCAATTATTTTTTATTGTTTTTTTCTTTATTGCAACAAAACATAAAATTTACCATTTTAACTATTTTTAAGTGTACAGTTCAGTGCCATTAAGTACATTCATATTGGTGTACCACTATCACAACAATCCATTTCCAGAAGCTTTCCATCTTCTCAAACTGAAACTCCATAACTATTAGACAATAATTCCCCATTCCCCTCTCTGGCAACCACCATTTCACTTTCTGTCTCTGAGTGTGGCATCTCTATGTACCTCATGTAAGTAAACTCATACAGTATTTGACCTTTTGTGACTGGCTTATTTCACTTAGCATAAATACCCAGCAGTGGCATTGCTGGGTCATATGGTAGTTCTATTTTTAATTTTTTGAGGAACCTCCATACTGTTTTCCATAGTGGTTGCACCAATTTGCTATCCTACCAACAGTGCACAAGGGTTCCCTTTTCTCCATATCCCCACCAACCCTTGTTGGTTTTTTATTTATTGATGATAGTCATTCTGACAGGTGTGAGGTGGTATCTCTTTGTGCTTTTAATTTGCATTTCTCTGATGATTAATAACATTGAGCATCTTTTCACATGTCTACTGGCCACCTGTATGTCCTCTTTGGAGAAATGCCTGTTCAGGTCCTCTGCCCATTTTTTAATTGGATTGTTTGGGGGTTTTTTGGTGTACAGTTGTATGAGTTCTTTGTAAATTTTGAATACTAAGCCCTTATCAGATGTATGATTGACAAATACCTTCTCCCATTCAGTAGGATATCTTTTCGTTTTGTTGATAGTTTCCTTTGCTGTGCAAAAACTTTTTAGTTTGACATAGTCCCATTTGTTTATTTTTTCTTTTGTTTCCCTTGCCCAAGGAGAAGTATCAGAAAACAATATTACTAAGAGCAATATCAGAGAGTTTACTGCCTATATTTTCTTATAGGAGTTTTATGGTTTGAGGTCTTACTGATTTAAGTATTTAATCCATTTTGAGTTTATTCTTATACATGGAGTAAAAGGTAATCCAGTTTCATTTTTTGCATGTATCTGTTCACTTTTCCCAGCACCATTATTGAATAGTCTTCTTCACCTAATTGTATATTCTTTCCTCCTTTGTCATAAATTAAATGACCATATAGGCATGGGTTTATTTCAGAACTCTCTATTCTGTTCCATTGGTTTATGTGTCTGTTTTTATGCCAATACCATGCCGTTTTGATTACTATGGCCTTGTTTGATATCCACTAACATGATACCTCCAACTTTGTTCTTCTTTCCCAAGATTGCTATGGCTATTCAGTGTCTTTTATGGTTCCATATAAATTTTAGGATTATATGTTCTAGCTCTGAGAAGACTGCCATTGGTATTTTGATAGGGATTGCATTGAATCTACAGATTTCTTTAGGTAGTATGGACATTTTAATTATGTTAATTTGTCCTATCCATGAGCATGGTATATGCTTCCATTTATTTGTATCTTCTTCAATTTCTTTCTTCAATGTCTAATAATTTCCCGAGTACAGGTCTTTTTTCTTCTTGGTTAAATTTATTTCTAGGTATTTTTTATACGATTGTAAATAGGATTATTTTCTCAATTTCTTTTTCTAATCAATAGTTTATTATTGGTGTATAAGATATAATCAATTTCTGAATATTAATTTTATATCCTGCTACCTTACTGAATGAATTGATCAGTTCTAATAGTTTTTTGGTGGAATCTTTGGGGTTCTCTCTCTATAGTACTATGTCACCTGCAAACAATGACTGTTTTACTTCTTTCCAATTTGGATACCTTTTATTTCTTTTTCTTATCTGATTTCTTCCAATACTATATTGAATAATAAAAGTGGTGAAAGTGGGCAGCCTTGTCTAATTCCTGATCTTAAGGAGAATGTTTTTAGCTTTTCTCCATTGAGTATGATGTTAGCTGTGTGTTTGTTGTACATAGTCTTTATTATATTAAGGTTTGTTCTCTCCATTCCCACTTTGCTGGGAAAATTAGAAAGCCATGTGCAAAAGAATGAAACTAGTTTGCTCTCCGTCACCATATACCAAAATTAACTCAAAATGTATCAAAGACCTAAACATAAGACCTGAAACAATACGTTGCATAGAAGAAAGCATAGTTTTGACCTCAAAGGCAAGGGAAGTAAATGCAAAAATAAATGAATGGGACTCTACCAAATTGAAAAGCTTCTGCACAGCAAAACCATCAACAAAACAAAGAGGCAATCAACCAAACGGGAGAAGATATTTGCAAACAACACCTCTGATAAGGGAATAATATCCAAAATATATAAAGGATTTATACAACTCAACAACAACAACAAAAAAAAACAATCCAATTAAAAAAAATGGACAGAGAACCTGAACAGACACTTCTCCCAAGGCATACAAATGGCCAACAGATATATGAAAAAATGCTCAACTTCACAAGCTATTAGGGAAATGCAAATCAAAACTACAATGAGATACCACCTCATATCTGTTAGGATTTCTTTTTTTTTAAAAAAGCAGCTGGAAGTTTTATAGGGATTGTATTGAATCTGTAGATCAATTTGGAGAGTATTTCCATCTGAATTATAAGCAAGAGAAGTATTTCCATTTATTATAGTTTCCTTAATTTCTTTCAAAAATGTTTCATAGCTTTCAGATGATAAGTATTACACTTTTTTGTTAACTTTATTCCTAAATATTTTATTGTTTTTTTATGCTCTTTTAAGTGAAATTATTTTCTTAATTTGCTTTCAACTGTTCATTGCTGGTTTATAAAAAATACAATTAATTTTATTAAGTGTATTGATCTTAAAAGAAAAAGTGTATTGATCTCGTTACTTGCAACCTTGCTGAATTTGCTTATTTGCTCTAATAGTTTTGTGTGTATGTGAATTCTTTATGATTTCTTCACCCAATATCATGTCATCTGCAAATAGAGTTTTACCTCGTCTTTCCAATCTATGTGCCTTTTATTTCTTTTTTTTTTTTTGCCAAACTGTCCTAGCTAGAGAGCTTTTAATATAATACTGAATATAAGTAAACCATGTATTTTTTAAAACTCATAATCAAATATGACTTGTCTCGGGAACTTAAAGGTTATTTAATATAATAATATAAAGTAATACATTGAATGAGAAATTTCAAATGATCATCTCAATATGTTTATACAAGGAACACTTATATCATGTTTGCTATGTTCCTGATAGTTTTAAGCACTTTATATGTATTAAGTCATTGAATCTTTAAAACAACCCTATGATTAGATGCTGTCATTCCCAATATTACATATGAGGAAATCAATTTGTCCTATATAACACAGCAGTAAGTGATAAAAGTAGAATTTAAATCCAGATAGAATTGTCCAGACTCCTAATTCAACCATTCGGAATGCTGACTCATATATAGCTATTCAGCAAGTAGCTTAGTGATGAAATTTGAGAAGCATTCTTATAAATGTCAGGAAAAAGACAAGGATGCCAGCTATCACTACTTCTACTTAACATTTTAGAGTAGGTTCAGAAAATGTGAGCCAATAAATTTGTTTGGCATAATAATTGGAAAGGAAATGACCTAACTGTTATTATTTGTGGAAAATATGGTTGTCTACACAGAAAATTCAATAGCCTCTAAATTCAGCCATGACGATTTAAAAAGAGTCAGCAGATTTATGGATAAAAGAGCTATACCTGAAGCTGATGTTGTATAATATTGTATACCAACTGTAACTGAATATATAGATAGTCACAGGATGTGAATTATACTGTGGAAGGGAGTCAGAGGAAGTGTAATAGATATATATGATATGGGGGGGAGGAGTGGGGTGGCGAGGAATTGTCACTTTGAGAGGTAAAAAGCATAACTATTACACTGTGTTGTACACCTGAAACTAATTAAAAATAAATAATTTTTTTTAAAAAGCTACATACAAAAATTGATGGCATATTCTTAAGCAACAATAATGATCCAGTAGATCATATAACAAAAAAAAAATCCATTCAAAACAAATGCTATAAGATATCTAGAAATAGATCTAATAAAAGATAAAGAAGTACGAGAATTAAGTGTCTGAGAAAACAAAGAAAAGGAAAGTAGACTAAAGTGACTATAGTATAAGGTTTCTGCAGGGGGAGTTCAGAAAAAAGGAATTTGGCCAGATTAAATTCCATATATACAGTGAATATACACTCTATATAAAGTTTTTGAGCAAGGAGGTGGCAAAATTAATGTAATAATTAGGGAAATTTAATCTGACACCAGCTAAATAGAATCTATTGATCTAAGCAGCCCTGAAAATGTGATGCTGATATTCAGTTGTGACTACCTTCTCATGTGGAGATTTTTACAACCAGACCATCCAATATACTGCCACTGGCTCAGATAAAAGGAAAACCAGTATTTTAGATCTGACTACACTTTTCACATACAGTAAAATTGAAAAGCAGAAAATACTGCTGCAGTGCTGCTTGTCAAACTCCGTTTGGCTCTCATATTTTTAATATGAGATCAAATGACAAAATCTTGAGTCATCCAGTGCCCTGGTTGATGACCATGTCTTCTATCTAATGACTAATTTTGGCATTTTGAAAAAAATCTAAAAATATTACTGTGATCATCAGCAAATTCACTTATTTAACAAAATGAGACTTCAGGTTGGTTTCATAAAACTGTAATGACACCATGGTAATAAGAGGCAACAGTTGCTAGGGATAATCCACAGATTAAGAAGATTTTTTTTTTTTTTGAGGGCAGTGTCACTGGCCCTCACATGTGGGATCCGAACTGGGGCCCCCGGCATCCCAAGCCAGCTCTTAACCACCGCACCACTTTGCCGGCCCCAGAAGATTTTAACATCAAAGTTTGGTGCTAGTTTGGCATTATAGAGAGGGAACTAAGTCCCCAGCTGACCTCTTTTGGTTAAATATAAATGAATATATTCAGGCCCTTATCTCTTCTGATTTCTCTATAACATCTTTATTCAACCAAATATTTATCAGATACCTCCTATATATCAGGCATTGTGCTAAGTCCAGGGAATTGAGCCAAAATCAAGCAGAAGCAGCACCTGCCACCTCAAGGCTTGCATTCCTGCCTGAAGCTCACACTACTGCATACCCCACCTGGGCCTCCAGAATACCACGCCCAGAGTTGTCCCCTGCCTCCCTCATCATTGTCTCTTTGCTGGTTCCTTTTCTTTTGATTTTCTCTTAATACTGGTTACCCTCAATCCTCAGCCCTCTTTCTTCTCTCCTGATATCCTCCCAGAGCAATCTCATACACTCCCATTTTTCAGTTTAATTTATGTAGCACAATTATACACACACACGCATGTGCGCTCAGTGCCAAAAAATGTATACATATTTTAAGTAAGGAAAAAACTATTAAAATTGTAATACTCAATTTATACTACTAATAAAAGATAAATGCAAGTCACATTTGACTTCTGCAATTACAAGAAGTACTCAAAGTGGTTACCATCAGCATCCAAACACTTCTGATTATGGTGAACTACTGCTTGAGCAACGCTGACCAAATTGGTCCCATCTCTTAAATGTGTATACATTTTTTTGATGCCCCAGTATACATGGATTATTATATATGGATTAATATACATGTGGATTTCATATATTGGATTAATATGTGTGTATATATTACTATGTGCCAAGCACTGTTCTAATCATTTTGCAAATATTAATTCATGTATTTCTCATAACAACCACTTGAGGTACATACTATCATTTACCCATTTTTCAGATGAGGATCCCAAGGCACAGACTGGTTAAGAAAGTGGCAGAAATAAATAGAATTTGAACCAAGGAGGTTATGCCCTAAGCCACTATGCTATGCACACTCCCAGCATTCACCTGGGTGCCTCTGTAACCCAACCACCATCACCAGGGGACTTTCGCTGTAAGGATAACCAGTGCAAATGTGAGGCTCATGCTACTTGCTGTGCTATGAGCAATTGATGACCCAGGAATTTCATGTCTTCTGCCAACATTCATGAATCTGTGGCAGGCTTGTAAGTGAGGTAAAATCTCAGACTCCTTACAGTTAGAGACATATAATAAGTGATGAGAAAATCATTTAACTAAGTAAAGTGACCAAGTGACCAATGCTGCAGAACAGATTAAAATGATGAGGATAGGGCTGGCCAAGTGGCGTGTTGGTTAGGAGTTGGCTTGGGATGCCAGCTCTGAGCAGCGGGGCTCCAGTTTGGATCCCACATGAGGGCCAGTGACATTGCACCCTCTGCAGCTAAGATGGTGAACAACAGTTCGACCTGGAGCTGGGCTCCCATGAGTAGCCAGTGACAGCATAGGCTGCAGCCCCTGCTGCAATGGGCTGCCATGACCTGCAGTGAGTGGCCAGCAGCCACAAGCTGCCATGAGCCACCGTGTGTGGCCGTCCAATGTCCGGCAACTGATCTGCCTCACCTGGGAATAGCGCAATGATACCAACATGGGCCAGTGAAGCGACGTCCTCCACAACTAGACTGAAGAACAAAAAAAGGACAGCAATTTGTTCTCCTTCCCTGATTCCCCAATGCTATTTCCCTCCCCCAATTCCCCAATAAAACCTTTAAAAAAAAATGATGAGGATAAAGATGGTCTAAACATGATCACAATCTAAGGCAATAGGCATTCACTGAAAGTGTTTAGCATGAGTAATACAGGACAAAAGCGTTACTTTAATAAAATTAACCTGACAGTGGTATGCCAACTGCTAATGGAGAGCTGAAATTAGACCCCAACATTAACAGCCACAAAAATTAACATTTACTGAGCCCTTATAAAGAAGGCATTGTGATACATATTCTATTTAATCCCTGTTACAACTGAATGGGGTTTTTAAAATCAATATTAACACTTACATACTTGCTATGTGAATAGAGTTAAATACATGAACTCATTAAACATATGTGACAACCTTGTAAGGTAGATACTACTAATACCACCATTTTGCAAATAAGGAAATGAAGACATGTAAAGATTAAGTAACTTGCCCAGGTCACAACAAACTACAAACAAGTAAATGGTAGAAGTAGGATTTGACCCTAGGAAGTCTTCCTTCCAGAGACTATGTTCTTACTCATTATCCTATGCTACCTCTTAGGTAGGGCATATACAATTATTATATCCATTTTATAGCTATGTAAAGAAGTGTAGCAAAATTAAGTTGCTTATTCAAAGTCACAAAGCCAGTAGGTGGCGAAACCAGAAGTATTCTGCTAAATATGAAAAAATATAGTCAATTATATAAATTCAATTTGTGGACTTACTCTGGTTCCTTTCTTGTGGTTCAGATATAAAGGATTCCTTAGGAGATTGTTATGCAGAAGAATCTGACTCAGACTATATGGGGAGCTGCAGTCATTGTTCTGGTGACCAAAATAAGTAAACGAGGCAAGAGACCACTTATAAGACTGAATCACTTCATTTAGGAATCTGACTGAGAGTGACAGAAACACAATTCAAAACTGTGTCACCAACAACTGGAACCAGGGCCTCATTCTCCCTCTTTCTCTCTTTGGTGCCTCTGCTTCTCTCTACCATTGACATCATTCTCCCAATCAGATTTTTTCCATGAAGCTGGAACTATGTCTATTATCATCTCCAGGTTCACATCTGACTAGCTTCACAGCCAGAAAAAGAAAACAACTTTCCCCAGTTCCAGTTCAAAAACTACCCAGGAAAGGACACCTTTTAGCCTGGCTGGAGCCATTCCCACACTTCATGACCAACCCCTGTGAGCAACAGGGTCCTCTGCTGGATAAACCCAGGTCACTTACTCATCCCTGGATGAGGAGTGTGTTAAGAGCAAGTCAGGAAACAATGATTAATAGTCCCTTCTACTACCATGTGGTTGCAGTTAAAGGGCTAGTTTCCAAAGGAAGTAGGCACAGACGGGGGACAATGGTCTCAGACAACCACAAGCAATAGATCTTCACAACATCTGAAAGGGGACTCTTCTTATTTGACTTTGGCACCCTTTAAGTTTGAAACACATTTTGGAATTCAGTGCATGATTCAATTAAGTATAAGGCTGGGTTTCATTGCTTTGTTCTTGGTTATATTGATTTCCTTAAGGAGATAATAATCACCTTGGGGAAGAGGACTGAGCTCCTATTAGGTATTTTTATACACTTAGTAAATTCCTGCTGAAACCATGTCCAGCCAACCTTCATTACTACATTATAAATGTGGAAACCTTCCTTGGATTACGGCAGCAACAGTTTTAGGAAGACTGTCATTGTTTGAAATTCTTCCTCTTTGATTCATAGCTGGCACAAAGTTTTTGCTCCCAAGGAGATGGTCCCCACATCATTTTGTCTTTATAGCACTCACAGCTCACTGTCACTAACAGCTCAACGCAGTTGAATTAGATGCCCATTGATTTCTGACTCCGTACTGGTACTTGACATGTTCCAGAGTTTTTAATGTTTATATGACAGTCTTACCACAGCCAGTTTTTAAACTTAAAATAGTACCTACTATTCTTTAAGCACTTGGTTTGGTGTTTTTGTATATTTTGCTAGTTAAACAAAGTTAGTTAGCATTTATGCACACACACATACACAAAAACAGTTAAGATGATTGGAGAAGCTGAGGTCTAGAGAGATTAAGGATGTACCCAAGCTCATGACCTTTGTATGTTATGTAGCCAGAGTTCCCAACCAGGTCTGTCTGACTTCCAAGAATGCCTATGGCAGGCACTATTTGGCTAGAAAATCAAATCCCAATCGCGTCCCTAATTATCGCCCAGCTAATATTTCCTTCGTAAGACATTAGCGTACATTGAGTCCAAGCAGAAACATTCACCTCCTAACATAGTGACACTTTCTGCTCTGCACACCCGGCGTGGAATTTCCAAACATTCATAATCATCTTCACGCTAATCTGCTTGTTTAGAGAAGTCCTCATCTTGAACACTCAGGGCTGTCAGGAATAGGAACGAATTTGTGTTCTTATAGTACAGAGATGATTTTCTAAAGTTATCTTCAGGAATAAAATTATAAAAAAGGTTTTGGATGGTGATGAGGAAAAGCTCTTGTTTTTAATTATTGTGTTGGTTTTCTCATACCAAAGAGATTTTCCTCATATATTCTAAAAGTATCATTTGGGGAAGAAATCAAACCAAAGCCCACATCAGCCAGGAAAGGAAAGAGGAAGGGAGAAGAGGGAAGGGGAGGGGAGGGGAGGGGAGAAAGGGAAGGAAAGACATATGAGCCAGTTAACTGACGGTTTTGAGCACTTCACTTATGTGTCAACCCTTCTCTTTCTGGTAGCCATGTCACTACAGTCACCAAGAAAGGCAAAAAAAAAAAAAAATCGCTACTATGTGAGCCCAGCCAAGATTACTGAAGAGAATGGTAGAGTGGTGTCAGTGAACAGGATAACTGTGAGTAAGGAGCCGTGTGACCTAATACAAAACTTGGTTTTCATTTCACTGCAATGACTACAGAATCAATGAGGTCAAACATTGTTATCAAAAGGGAAGGTGTTTCTTCTTTCTTAATTATAGAATAAATCAGGTAAACAAAGTCTGAATCCAAGAAAATTATATCACAGAGATAAGCAATTTCCCAAATTTTCCTCTGGAACTAAAGGGGCCCAAGGAGTTTCTTTTCTTTTCTGAAACAAGTTGGAATGTATCAGCTGATGTCACTGACATAGCTTGATCCTCCTGAGGGAGAGGAGATAGAAATAAAAGACAAGGAAATCAATTTAAATTGGCATTCTCTTGACTTTACCCATCTGGCTGAAAAAATATTATTCCTAATAAATTGGAGACAATTCAGTTCACAGCCTAACTATAATGGAAGGAAAGCCCTGTGAGAGCTTGAAGAAATATACAAATAGTAATATATCGTGATAATTTTCATATTGAATCTTTATATACTCTTGTTTACCTGAATATGCAAGTCCATAAAATAACATGTTATCTATATGCTGTGTACAAACATATACACTATAATAAGTTTAACAGTAACTTTATGTTATTTGGAAGGAGAGAACTTATTTGTTTTATGTACAGTTTTGGGTTTGGGGGTGTATGTGTGTGCATTTGTAAGCCATTCTTTAAAAGAAACATTATGTATCCACACAACACATTAGGGAATACAAGGCAAAAATAACATTATAATAGCACTTACAATAGCAACAATAGAATATGAAATTCCAAGCAATAAATATAAAATTTGCAAGGTCTATATGAAGAAATTTTTTTTTTTGCGGGGGGGGCTGGCATCGAACCGCCATTGCTTAGAGCTCAGCTCACACTCTTGAGCAAGCTCTTAACCAACTGAGCCATTTGGCCGGCCCTAAGAAATTTTTTTTTAATGCTGAGACAGGGGACCAAAGAAAATTTGGACAGTTGGAAAACATATTGGGTTGTCAGAAAAGTCATGACGCATTTTTGCCATGAAAAACATAGAAAAAATACGTCATGACTTTTCTGACAACCCAATATTATGGTCTTGGAAGGTGCACACAGTACTATGTTGGGGACCGAGAGACCCTCGAGGGGTGTAAAAGAGGGGTGTTTACAAAGCTCACCACTCTGGTTGTTGCTTTTGCAAGGCTGACACAACACTTGTTAACAAAAGGGAAGATGCTTTGTCAGTGCATGGAGGTGGTTTTAATACATTGGGTACAGAACGTTCTGGGTTTGATATATTGGATACAGATATCCTACAACTGACACACGAAACAGTCCCTGCCCAAGGCTGTTGCCTCTCCTCTCCTTTGCCCACTTTAGCAATGCCTATATCAATAAACCACGGCTGCTAGACTAGGTCACTGTCCTCCCATCAGGAGACAGCTGTCCACCTAGCCCCCGCTTTCAAGTATTTCTTTGTCTTTCTTACATCCTCTGTCGCCCCCACTCCAGACCGTTCGACTGGCCGCGCTGGACATGGGAGTAGTATAACAAGAATACCAATTTTACTTACCACAACATAAACTTTAGCATGATCTTATTAAAATATCTTTAGGTTTTCTCAACTAGATAAGCTAATTCCAACGTTTAAATACAAAATAAACATGAAAGAAAAGTTAAAACAATTCAGAAAAACAAAGGTATAAAGTGGAGGAAATAGCCTTTTAGATATTTCAAGCATATTATAAAGTTATAATAATTAAAACAATCTGTACCTACACATGACTAGACATAGAAATCAATGGAACACTATGAAAAGTCCAATTTAGAGCCAAATACCAGAATTTAGTGTATAATGAAAGCGGCATTACAAATTGTAAGGAAAAGATGGATTAATAAATCATATTGGGAAACTGAGCAGTCACTTGGAAAACAAGCTCATTCTATCTGCAGCACCTTTACACAAAATACATTTCAGATAGAAATTATAAAAAGTAAAATATGAAAATTGTAGGAGAAACCATGGTGGGTTTTTAAAACTATATAATCTTAGACTATGAGACAGTTCCTAAGTATGACTCAAAAGAATAATAGAAAAAATAAATACAACTATAACACAGTAGAGTTTTTTGCGGAGCAAAAACTATTATAAGCAAAAGGAAAGACTTAGAAAACATTCTCAACAAAAGGCTATATTAAGGGCTCATGCAAATCAAATAACAAAGCCATTCACCAAATAAAAAATATAATAAGAAGAAAGAGGGCCAGCCGAGTGGCGCGGTGGTTAAGCGCTGGCTTGGGAAGCCGGCAGCCCCGGTTCAGGTCCCACATATGAGGGCCAGTGACACTGCCCTCAAAAAATAAAAATAAAAAAAATAAAAAAAAATAAAAATAAAAAAATAAAAAAAAAGAAAGAGTACTTGGGCCGGCCGAGTAGCGCGGTGGTTAAGCGCTGGCTTTGGAAGCCAGCAGCCCCGGTTTGGGTCCCGCATATGAAGGCCAGTGACACTGCCATCAAAAAAAAAAAAAAAGAAGAAGAAGAAAGAGTACAAATAGACAATTTCATAGAAAATAAAATAAAAATGGAAGAAATGCAAATAAACTTTACACTGATATATCATTTTGTATCCATTAGGTAGTCAAAGATCCAAAAGTTTTGTTGCACACTCTGTTGGCAAGTGTATTAGAAACAGGCACTCTCATGCATGCCGAGAGGAGTGGGTATTTGTAAAACCTCTTCGGAGTGTGATTTAGCAATGTCTATCAAAGGTACAAGTATGCATACTCTTCAGCCTAGCAAAGATTAGCCTATAGATTTACTAACACATATGTATGAAGATTGAAGACGTAAGGTTATACATTACAGCCTTTGTTTAATAGCACACTATTGTAAACAGCTTACTATCCTGCAATAGGAGCTGGCAAAATCAATGTTGGTACATCTATTTCACCATTCTTACTTCATAAAACTCCAAACAACAAAAAAATAAAGTAAAATATAGACACAGCATATTTAAAGTGATTCAAAAGCCTGGTTTCCAGAGCAGTGTGAGTTTATGCTTATTGTCCTGGCATTCCATCCAATTAATACAGCCTTTTACTCTCAAAAGTGTTTCCGTCTATATGACAGTTTGGTCACCCTAAGTATACTCCTTCTTGAAAGTGAGAAGGGAGTGAAGTAAGGAGCAAAATATGAGTTTGGTTGAAGGAGTAAAGAAAGGCAACTTGTTTTCCTGGGAACCTGGTACAATTCAATTCTCTCTTGACCTTATCGAGGCCATAAGTCTCCAGATTCAGGCAGTCTGAGTTCAAATCATGACTCCATTACTCACAAGCTATATTAACTTAGAAAATTCCTTAATCCCTGTTTCAGTTTCCCCATCTATAGAGATATATCTCATAGGGTTATTGTCAGGATTAGACAAGCAAATGTATATACAGCACTTAAAAGTGTCTGACACCTTCAAAGCACTAAACATGCATTACTATAACTGTGATTCATAGTGCTTCTGTGTGGCTCCCACATCTAGATCTTGACAAAGTAAAAGTGAACCACTAAGAAATCACAATTAAGATCTGCATATAAATTAGAATCATTCATTCAACAGGTTTTTATTGAGCACTTATATTTAACACTGAGCTAAGCTCCAGAGGGATACAATTGTATAAAATATAGTAGGAAACTAAGGTGAGTTGGTATGTAGCCCACATGCATAAAATGACACTCTTTGTGCCATTATAAGAAGAGTCCAGAGAGCTTGCTCCCCACCCCCTTACACCAACGCATACACAACAAGGGAAGGCTGTATGAGCACACAGGTGGGAAGGTAACCATCCACAAGGCAGCAAGGGAGCCCTCACCAGAACCAACTATGTTGGCATCCTGATCTCAGACTTCTAGCCTTGTGAGAAAATTAATTTCTGTCACTTAAGCCAAAAAGAAAAAAAAAAGACACTTTGTTTTATTATAAGATGTATTGATTATAGTTTACCTCAATTAAATTTAGCAAAAAAATAAAGAGTCTAGTTCCAGTAAATTCATGATTATCTGACAATCTAAACAAAATTTCAAAACAGAATAAAAGCCTATTCATATAGACCAATTAGATAACACTGCACAATAAATAAGGATTTAAATGTATTCTCATGGTCAAGAACTAGATCTTTGGAACCCAGATAGGCTCAGGTTTGAAACTGGTTCTGCCACTTTCCATGTGCGACCTTGGGCAAGATATCTAAACTTTCCACCCATTAATTCTTTGTGTGTAAAATGAGTAACTCTAGCTACCTACTTCAAGGGTAGTAATGAGGATTAAACGCAGGGCATTTACGTAGTGCTGAACACATAATAAATGCTTAATAAATATTTGCTGGCATCATTTTTATTTCTCTGAATTTAAATAAACAGCCATAATTTTTCTATCCATATTACACCTTCTTCACCTAATTTGTCTCCGTCTGTCTCCAAGCAAATTACACAAAAGAGCTTTTGTTCTTGTTAGAATATGCAATTTTTTTAATGTATTTTCAAAAAACAGCAACTTGCTGACATTTCTCATAGCAGGAATATATATGAACTCCTTGCCATGGAGTCACATAGCCAACTGTGTTTAGGTGATTTTTAGATTTCCTATTTAGGCAAGGCCCTGATCTAGAAGATGTAACTTCCTATAATCCCACTCTGATGACACAGCATGAGTGATGGAGCTATAAAGACTCCCTCCTCCTGCATGCATCTTGTATCTGCAGGCCGAGGACCCAGTTAATGGAAACGCACTTGTAAAAGATAAATGCTAAGAACTTTCTTCAGGACACATCTGTAGCAGCAAAACTTTTTACCTGCACACCATCTTCCTTACAATAACTATCTAAGCCAAACGAAAAGTTTTTGCTAAGTTATCAGTTCATAGGCATTTGCCTTGTCATTTTAGAGTACTAATATTGAAAGAAAATTAAAGTTATTTAAAGATTTAAAAAGGAAAAAAGTTGAAGAATTATTGATGTAATTATTAAAGTGAATTTTAGGAATTTTAATGTCACATGTTCTAATAGGGCAGAAAAGCATGTTCGAAGACTAAAAAGATTAACTGAGAACTGAACTCTGAAGCAGGTATTTTTAGGAATCTTTGGTAGTGTTTTAATGTCAGTAGCTTAAGAAACTAAAGTGTTTGTTTCTCATAGTTGCTAGGCAACATATTGGGTTTAATTTGGGTTTCAGTTATTTAAAATAACAGTGCCATGATTACAATAATAATGAAACAGTATCACCTTTTTATCAATTTAATATCAAAATACTTAACAATTGGCTGGATGAAGCCATTATTATTTAACAGATATTTTTTCATTGTTTTCCATATCCTTAGTCCAGAATCCTGGAACCCTGTAATGTCCTCTTAAAATAATAACTTATGGGCCGGCTGAGTGGTGCAGAGGTTAAGCGCTGGCTTCGGAAGCCAGCAGCCCTGGTTCAGGTCCCACATATGAGGGCCAGTGACACTGCCCTCAAAATAATAATAATAATAATAATAATAATAACTTATGTTCCAATTGTGCACTAGTCTGTATTTCTATTTTAGAATAGAAATTTACATAAAATTCAAGATATTGAAATTTGTTTCTTTTTCTCTGAATTTTTACACACTCTGATCATCATATTTCTGAATCATTAAATATTCTCTTTTTTCTAAGAAGGCAAGGGAACAGCATGTATCTTAAAGAGGTTTTCACTCAAAATAGTTAAAATGTCGTTATTGAAGAGGGATAAACTTCAGAGAGCTAAACACACACACACACACACACACACACACACCTAACACCCCAACCAAGCTAGAAATATTAAGTGCCACTAGTAATGTGTTTTTGTGAGTTTTTAATATAGATGCCTACTCCCTCCTCAGGTTTACTCCAATCCCCAGGAAAAATTACTGCTAACACTTTCTTGTGACCATATATGTTTTTAAGTTCTGCTTGGAAGCTGACATTATAGATTTTATAACAACTCATCTATTGTTAGAGCTTGAGTGCATTCTTTGTTACCACCCATTTGAGAGGTTGCTGGTTTTTTGTTTGTTTTTGTTGGGTTTTTGTTTTTTCAATTAAAGTTTATTGGGGTGACAATTGTTAGCAAAGTTACATAGATTTCAGCTGTACAATTCTGTAATACATCATCTATATTTCACACTGTGTGTTCACCACCCAGTAAGTTCTCCTTCCATCACCATATATTTGATCCTTTTTACCCTCATCTACCACTCCTCTCCCCGCTTACCCTCTGGTAACCACCAAACTATTGTCTGTGTCTATCGGTTTTGTGTCTTCATATATTTTTCTTGTTCTTTTGTTGTTTTCGTTCTTTTTTTTTTTTAAAGAGCATTTTTTTCCCCCAGCAAAACTGTACCTGGACCAAACCTGTCCCTTCTGGCTCGCCTCTAGGAATACCTCTTTCTCCCAACCCATTTCTGGACAATATACACACACAGTGCAAGGACCCAGCAAACTTACCATCTTGGATGGGAGTTTCTGGATGTACATTTTTAGTATATGTGCTGCTGAAGCAAGCATTGGGCATATGCTTTTAAAAGGCTAATGTTCATAGATTGTGTACATACCTGAACACTATGCTGTACACCTGAAGCTGATATAGAATAATACTGAATGTCAACTATAAATATATATATATATAGTCACGGGATGTAAAGTACAGCATAGGAAATATAGCCAATGATTTAGTAACAGCTATATTCTATGTCAGAGGGGTAGTAGACTGGGAGGGTGGTCCTTATCACTTTGTGAGGGGTGTAAATGTCTAATCATTATGTTGTTTTGTACACCTGAAACTAATTTTTTTTAAAACCTATAAATAATAAAAGATTCATGTTCTAAAGTAGTTTTTCAGTGCTTAGCTGACTCTAAATTTAAAGTACCAAGCAATCTCTCTCCCCACTTTCTCTCTCTCTCTCTCTCTCTCTCTCTCTCTCTCTCTCTCTCTCTCTCTCTCTCTCTCTCCCCCCGCCACCCCATCTTCCCCTCATTTCATTATTTCTTTTAACTTTTTTTGTTTGTATTATTTATTCTCATTTATACATCACATAAAAGGCTGGAAGGTTGAAATAATCTGCACCACTTAGAGGTACAGGGAACTCACTATAGGTACACGTACAAGCTAAAGCTGCACTAAGAAATCATTATTAACAGCCCTTGTCACACACACACACACACACACACACACACACACAGACACACACACCTTAAATCAGAAGGCTTTTTCTCTAGGTCCTGCTCTCCAGATTCCAGTGTTCTGGCTAGTCTAAACGATTTTCATCCTCTAGCCCTAGGACAACCTACTGTGCTTAGGCACATTTTTGTTATCTAGAAAGTTAATTTCCTTCCTGTTTAGACCTCATTTTTTTCCATAATGGGAATTCTATTCTCTCTCTCTCTCTCTCTCTCTCTCTCTCTCTCTCTCTCTCTCTCTCTCATTTGCAACCTCTGCTGTAAGCTGTTTTTCCAAACCGTTCCTCAGCAGCCACACTCTGACTTAAAGCCATCCTGGGTATTCAGCTCACTGCTTGTCATCACCACATTTGAGGGTACTTGCCTAGCTCATGTCTTCTTCTCCAAGAACTGCCTTCTCTCCATATAGTACCAGCTGTTTATATCACACAACCTCAATCCTGGATCACAGGTGGACATCTGACCCTTGTTCTGGTCCCATCAGACTGTCTCACTTAAGAACTTGAACTCAGTCTCCCAGAAGCTGAGAGTCAGAGCTAAAAAGATGCTGTAGTGTCAGAGTTAGGGTGGCCATTTGGGTATCACTGTGCTGATAAGGAAGCAGAAAGAACCAGATTTCAGAGAGAAGAAAGCAAAATAACAGACATTCACAAACATGCAGAGACCTGAGGCCATGTGACAAAAGAAAGCAAAAACGAGACCAAGAATGTAAAAGAGAACAAATCTTTCTTAATTACTGATAACTTCCAATTTCTTCATGAAGCAACAGATATATTTTCTGACCCTGAATCCTTTAAGAAATCCCAGAATTTTACAATAAATCCACCTTCGTTTAAGCAAGTTTAACTGGGCCTTTATGTCATAGAAAAGAAAAAAAAAATCCGTAATTATTATCTCCCTTACTCTCTTTTTCCTTGATTTTTCCTGATAAAGGATAATGCTCTCTAGATACTTTCTCTTAATCTCTGAATCATGCCCAGAAATTGCATGGCAGATAGTCAATAAATGTTGACAGGCTTTCATAGCATCAGAAGACAAATAATAGGATCAATTGCATAATACAATATAAGTTTTCAATTTTTAGTACTAAATTTGTGGTGCTGCATCAGATACTTCACAGCTATCAACTATTTTCTTTTTCTTTTTTTTTTCTTGTTTGAAATATTTAAGTTACATTCTATTCCTATGACTACTTGAGAGCTGAGATGGGAGAAAGGAATAACTCTAAAATTCAAAACCAAAAAAATTTAACATTTGGATGAAGGATTAGACATGGAAATAAAAATGACTATTCACTGTGATGGCACAGTGGATGCTCTGAGGATTAAGAGAAGGATTTTTGAAAACAGCGATGACTCAGTATATCTGAGGGAAGGTGTCAGAAGAAAGAGAAAAATTGAAAATATGTGTAAGTATACATGAAATTCAATTACTTATTCACCCTGAGATCAGCAGACTAAGTCCACCTTATTTAATCATGTACTCTATGTTATAGCCAAAAATGAGAACAATAAAACCAAACCAGAAATATAAGCCTGTAAATAAAGACTATCATATCTTCTTGTTGTTTTACCTATAATGCTATTTTTTCAAGGTGCCTAAGTAGTATTAGTAGAATCTAATTATGTTAGACAAACATAAATAATTTATTATTTTTATTACTATTATATCCCATATAAATATTTGAGCCCAATTAACATTTTCTGAGACACTCATGGAACATTGGCAATATGAGGAATTAGTCATCAACTCTTTTCTTATAGCATCCATTCAAGGTGCGAGTCATTGGTCCCTTTTACAGATGAGGAAATAAGTCTGAGAACTATATAGAATAATGCTGCCCAGTGACATGGTTAACAGGCTAAAGCATCAGGGTTGTCACCCATTTATCTTGCTCTCAAATAAACTCTCTACTATGCCAAGTTCATATACTTATATATATTTATTTCATCTTTTAAATGCAATATACAGACTTTAAAAATCCCAGTCTCCCATTGGAGTGCTCACAGGAAATGACAAAAGCAAGAAGCCATCAGTGTTACTGGAGCCACAGAGGCAATGTTGCAACACAGCAATAAGGATTATGGAATGAATAAGCTCTGGGCATAGGGGCGAAAGTGGACATTTCTTTGCTCCCATCTCAACACCAAGGCAGAGTATAAAAATCTCTCCCACTTCATCAGCACATCAGAGAACCTGCAGAACTGGAGGCTGGACAAAGAGAAATGCACCTCAGCCATCCTCAGAGGAAGGAGCGACTTTAACAGGCATTTTGCGAGGCTGTGTTTGTTACTCTGGAAGCTCCAGGAGGGCAGGGATCCTGTGCTGCAGCCTCTGGTATAGTGCCTAGCAGGTATCAGGAGCTCAGTAGATCCTGTGGAATGAATGAGCTCCAACCTCTATAAGTGTTAGCAACTGCACAGATGCTGACAGTCCTAAGTAGGAAGAGAGCTGAAGACATACAATTGAGAATGACTACAGTTGAAAGGATAAAATCTGAGGAAGTGTTGATGGAAAGGCTGATGGACCATCCTCTGTAAGTGGGAAGGAGGCAGGGATGTTCCCAGCAATGTAAAGTAACCATTGGGTCACAAACAAGAATGTAAAATGAATTAGCACGGAGTGCAGAGAGATGGTAAATGACAGAGAGCCAGGGGAATAAACTTAGAAAACACTACAAGAAAAAAAAACAAAAAACGTTATTTCCCATAGTGACACCTCCATAAGGATAGTGCCAATATTGTAGTGGGAAAGGTTGGAAGTTAATGCCATGAATACATAGTATATCATATAATGATGATCATAATTATATAATGACATAGCTAAATTTTACCAAGGACTTAAGGAAGTGCTTTAAATGAATTCATTCACTCAAACTTTGAACTTTGACAACAACCTTTAGGTGGCAGCAATTATTCTTCCCATTCTTGAAGATAAAGGAATAGAAATTCAGAGAGGCAGTGCAATTTCCTCAAGCTAAAAAAGTTAGGAAATGATAAAGCCAAGTTTCCAGCTCAAGTTACAGTTCATAACCACTGACCCACACCACTCTTAGTTAATGCAAACTGTAAGCCTGTTCTTGGGTGTGATTTCAGTCCTCCTCAGTCCATTGTATTGTCATTATAAAGCGCTGAGGTGAGTTCAAAAGAATAAACTCCTTTTAGGTCTTGCTGTAGGTTTTATCTGGATCCACATCAGCTCCACTTAACATTTGTAGGCTGATACATAGCCAGAATGCCTTTTCTTTAAACACTCAGAATTTACCCCTCATCCATGACCACTGGACCTGAATACAACAACAGGCAACAAGTCATGGTCTTTAAAGAGCCTTTGAAGTTCTTCTAGGCCTGCTTTTGGTGTTCTATGTTACCACTGATGACTATACTCTTGTACAATGCATGCATGGGTTTTAAAGGAGAGAGAAGAAGAAGAAGAAGAAGAAGAAGAAGAAGAAGAAGAAGAAGAAGAAGAAGAAGAAGAAGAAGAAGAAGAAGAAGAAGAAAGAGAGAGAGAGAAAGAAAATAGATAACCTGTTTAGTTTGGGGGCTACATTCTTAGTTTTGGTAACTGGACTTTTGGCTCAGAGACTTGAGTTAGTTGTTAAGTTTCAATTCTATGCAGTCTTCTAGTTTTGTTAAAATCACTAATTTTGCGTGATTTGGTTGGTTTGATTTGGTTTCATGTTTCCGTACCTCCTGTTCACATATGACCCATTCTCCCATTTAGACAGCAGTTCAAGAAGCTTAGAACAAAAACAAAAGTGTCAAAATTTTTAACTTTTGAGTTTCTAGGACCTGGGCTTTATAACTTCAAGCTAAATAAAGAGCCCAAGGCATAAATATATGCTATAAATAGTATCTCTGTAAGATCGTATTGTCAGTTAGAAGGAGTGTTTACAGCTCTCCTTGGAAATCAGATCTGAATAAGTTAATGGCTCAGAGAAAGGAGGAAAAGAATGTGGACTCGGTCTCTACAGGGGTCCTGTTTCCTGACATTACCCACAGACCAAATCCAGAATTGGGGGTAGGGAAGTGGGGAGGATGCCAAATAAGTGAGGCTTTGAGTTCCCTTTCTCAGATGATATTCAAGAAGACAGCAGATCTGAGATCTGCTCTGAGGATCCAGGGCTCAGTAAAGCGCAGGGCCAGTGGAATAGTATTGGCTGTAGGGAATGTAGAAGCCACACAGAGGCTAAGACAGTGCACAAAGATGCGACGGCCCCTGGAAGGGTCATTTAGCAACCAAACGTTTCTCCTTCCCACTAGACCAGGAGCAAGAGACAATTCACCACAGCCTGCAAGGACTGATGGACAGGACCAGGCAGATAATGTCCCTCTCCACACGTTCTTGGGTGACTTGGTCAAAACAATCGTGGAAAATTGTAAAACCTCCACCCTACTACATTTGTTGTCTATAAACAGTGCTGGAAATTGGCTACAAGCCTGGGGAAAGGGGTTGTGAATCTCTGAACTGCCTGAGATGATGTTTCAGCCACTCCATGTAACTAGTGCTCAAAATGGGTATTGATTTTAGTAGCAGAAAAACTATACAAGTTGTGTTTCTCACACAAGTGTTTGAGGGCTGATACTGCTAACCCAGCTAGAACTCAGCTTTTCATTCCATGCCTTTATGAACTGTGGTTACTTTGGGGCACTATTTCTTCCACCAACTCCTGGATTTAACAGGTATCCACAGCTTTATCACAATTCCAAAAAAAATCAATCAATGCTTTTATGTAGTCTTAAGTCTTTGAGTTTTCCTGATAATCTGATATCCAAAATGTTCACTTATCCTGTATCAGCTTTAATATTAAGAATGTGTTCTTCTCATTGTTATATTTTTATGTAATCAACCAGAAAAAAGCATGAATTTGTTTTATATGATTTTTGATGACAAACAGAATTCAAATTACAAAGTAAAGGAATTGATAGCCTAACAATTACTGCAAAGTACCCCATGTCATGTAGCTCATTTTATTTTTTCTGATGTAGAACATTGCACTTCACTAATCTAATTAATTTGTACTAAAATGTGTCACCCGTTATGTTAAATTTCACATTAAAATTGTTATAAAAAGAATGTGCTCTAAATAAAAAAGTAGAAAAATTTAACTTTTATGTAATTGTAAAACATCAAAAATGTCTGTGTTATTTCTGCCTCATGGAGTTATAGCTATTAATTGCATTTCTAAAGGTACAGGAAGGGAAGATACATGAAGGTTAAGAAAGTTTTCTGTGGTTATAGAAGTCAAAACTTTTGATGATCTTTTTTTTAAGATTTACTTTTGTGGGTGTATAGTACACCCAGACAGGAGGAGTATTCTGGAAAACATTATCTCAACTTAGCACATGCAAGGTGAGATCAGAACATGACGCATGCCTAGAGCAGACCTGGGGGAGTAGGATGGCCTTGTTCAAAGCACTGAGAGTAGGCTGAATTACCAAAAGCCAGTAAATTGTGTAAATTTGGAATTAAAGTCAAACACATACTTCAAATCCATGCTACCAATCCACACACAAAGTCTAGGGGTTAATGGGATGCTCCTACAATAAGGGCCAAGAGTTGAGAAAGAAATTGTGCCAGATTGGATTAGCACCCATTCGAAAGGCTTCATTTTAACTTAATTACCTGTTTAAAGGTCCTATCTCCAAATACAGTCACATTGGGAAGTACTAGGGGTTGGGGCTTCGACATATGAATTTAGAGGGACACAATTCAACCTATAACACTTGTCCCCTCTAAAATTAGACTAACAGCAATAACAAAACAGAAGGAAAAAAATAGTTGCTTCATATACAGATTTTTCTAAAATTAATAAAGTGTTTTAGGAAGCTGCACAGAATCTGTTGGATTAATGGTGTCCTATAAAATACACAGAAACATTATATCATATTATTTGAACTACAAAAGTCTGTGCAGCTGCCGAAGAACTCTTTCCACCACAAAATGCTTTATATCTTAGGAACATCTGTATCATTTAAAGCCATGTTTATTTTGAACATTGTACATTATGGAATCCAGTGTGTGTTTTATAATGTAAACTCTCCTGAGCTTTCTTTGGTCTCTCAGCCTGTTTTCCTATTCTTTTGTTCACTTTTTCCCCTGGGCTTCCATTCCCAGGAGTGGGAACTACTTTTTCTAAAACATAAGCACTCTTCCTAGGGACTAATAATGGTTGATTGGTAGAAAATGTTCTCTTTGATATTCTCTGCTTGCTCATCCATTTATGATTTCTTCAAGGCCAAATTCTTGTCACTGACCTCACTCCAAAAAAGGTCAGGCCCAGGGAGAGTTTGCATATATCCAGAGGTCATAACCAGACCGTTTCACCCACGTTCACTTTTCTATACTTTAGAACAATGTATCAGTACCACAGGGCATGGGTATAGGCAACCCTTTGTCAGAGACCGATTCATTCTGTGTAAAACCATTCACTGGAGAGTAAAACTTTACTTCTTTTTTCCTTCAAAAACTTTTTTTTATGGCTTCTGATAAAAAAAAAGAACAGCTAAATGATTTTTTTTTAATTCTTACTGCCTTGCTCTGTGTTTTGTGCTATTAAATAACTGTAATTCCATCAGATTACATACTGACATTGTACATAGAAGGCATGTAGTAAAGGCATAATCATTTAAAATATAAATAAATAGATTTACCAGGCCTGTGACTTCCTACATAGTGAATGGAAATTTTATTTTGCAATTCTCTATTGTCCCTGCATTTTTTAATAAACTATTTAATAAATTAAATTTACTTTTCTCATTGTAAATCATGCTTCACAGAAGCAGGCTCTGAGGGTATAATGTTAATATATTTGAGCATTATCAACACTGCTGCAAAGAAACAATACTATACATATTTAAGGCCAGTATCCAAATATTCTGGAAAGCTGAGCTACATAAATATAGCACAGCCTCACACATTTCACCAGTCACTACATAGTTGGGAAACTATGCATCAGTTAAACAAAGAAATTAAACACATAGGGCCTGCTACATTTAAATATTTAAGTGCCATATTTTAAACAAATCATATTATTGTAGGCCAGAGGATTTCCAAGGCAAAAAAAAAAAGTCTGGCCCTTTCATAGAACACCTTTTTTTTTTTCCTTGAGATTTTGAACTTCACACAATAATGCTTTTCATTTCTGTACTTTCTCCAAATGTTTCAACTTCTTAGAGGCTACATTGTTTTGTAAGAATAAACTGTACGTTTTCCAAAGAGCCTCTCTCTCCCACTCAGCTGCCCTGAGGGAGTTAGAGCTTCTGCTCACAACTTATTTTCATTTCCATCACCCCAAAAATGATCAAATAAGGACTGTTTCCCCACCAACATTTATAGGGCAAGAGGCTCTGACAAGTGCAACCCTTATCACCACAAACATCTCTTCTCTTCCCTGCTCTGGCATGTCCAAAGAAAAAGATTTAACACACACCAATCGTGTTAGAATCAGGGCTCTAACAATTATGAAGTCACACAGGGTGAATATACAGTTTTAAGCCACTGAAAAGTGGATACGTTGAGCATCTCTGGAAAGCTCAGCACATGCTACAGAATCAGTACAATCTCTTTTCAGAATCTTCCCTTCTTGTCACCAAAATAGAGATTAGTTGGCTGCACAATTCTCAGCACCCTAGTTCAAATAAGGATACCGCATATTACATATTCTTTACTATTTTGGAGTTGCCATGACAGAGAAGAAAAGATATTTCTGTTGATGGAATGTCTCTTAACAGAGTTCCTTATTTTGGCCTTCCTGACTTTCTGACGCAGTTTTCAGATCTACTTTAAAATATTTCCCTGGCTTTCTTTTTTTTTTAAATTATTTAAAGCAATCAACAGTCCTGCATCCCAGAAAGAGCAGAAGATACATTATTAAATGTGCGAATAAGCCGATGATAATGATTTGTAGACAGGGAATTCAGATGAAAAGAATGGATAATCTGTCAGAAATGTAATGAGGTCTTTAACTTTCAGTCCAAATTCCTCCTGGTTCTTTCTCAACATCCCTTTCCCTTTTTCTCTTCATTAATTTTTGTCTTCTAGTTATTCATTGCTGCCTTAGCATTTAAAAAAAAATAGAGTTAGTGTATCAAACGGGACTACTGAAAGAGAAAAAGCTGTCCTTTGAAAGAGAATGGCTGAAAATAAAAAGTTAATTTTTATCACACACTGGAAACCCTTTGTGGATCAGTTGGGGGCTTTGGTCTGTGTTAGCCTCCCCCTGGGAATGAGATTTATGGAGTAACCTCCATCTAGAACAAAGGTGAGCAAGTTGTGGCCTGTAAACTAAATCTAGCCCGCTGCCTAATTTTGTGTGACCCAGGAGCTAAGAATGGTTGTAACATTTCAAGAGTTACAATAAATTTTTAAGAATAATATTTTTTGTGAAAACTATATAAAAATTATATGAAATTTGCATTTGTGTCCATAAATGAAGTGTTATCAGAACATAGCTAAGTTCATTCATTTACATATTTCCTTTGGTTGTTTTCCCTCTGCAACAACAGAGTTGAGTGGTTGCAACAGAGACCATACGGTCTGCAAAGCCTGAAATATTTGTTATCTGGTCCTTTACAGAAAAATGTTGCCAACCCTCAAACTAGAGGATGGCTGGCCACGATGGTAGACAGTAAAATAAACAATGGCGAATCATGCACTGATACTTAGGACTTCCACCCAGAATTGATGCACAAACTTCTGCTCACGTGTCTAAAGCAAATCACATGATGCACTGAATTCAGAAGAGAGGTGAGGAAATACAATCCCACCCTATGCCCAGGAGAAGAAGCAGAAATATTTTGATGACCAACACTGGTAACTATGACAATTAAGAAAAATAACTAAGAAAATAATTATTTATGTGGTAAATAGATTTGGTATTTTACAAATACTCTATTGGTTGTCATAGAAAAGATGGCAAATTAGCAAGAGCTTCTGACTACCTCTCCTGAAACCAAACTCTGATGATGCCACAGAAATAAGACAGAGGTTGAGGAATCTCAGAACTTTGCACCAAAAGCATGGGAAGCTCTTAGGGATAGAGGTCAGAAAGTGGTGTCACTGAGAGAAGGGGGTTGAGGGTAAGAAAGCAACCAAATGTGGAGGACTGAGATGCAATTACAGGGGAAAGTCCGGTAAAGAGCTTTCCAATGGTGCTCATTTATTTCCATAATGCTGCCCTAAAAGGTCATTGCTTATCTCTTTACCAGAGTAAAAGAGATCAGCCCAGAACCAGCAGAATGGTGGAAAATAGCATCAGGAGAGCACAGGAGCTCAGCTGGGGTTAGACTGAAAAACTGTAAGTATAGGCTGGGTCCCATCATGAGTATTCCCTTCCTTCATTCCTTTACTCCTTTTCCCACCCCTCTATCCCGATCTGCCATAATTTATAGTTACAGCTGAGAAGACAACTCCTTAAAAAGATCCATGCACAGGGAAAAGTCACTGGAATAGAAGACCTGATGGGAGATGGTGAGGGAGAGAGACCATGTGAATGAAAGTAGTCCAGTCCAGAGGTTCTCCACTCTGGGGATTACCTCCCTTCCCCTACTTGGAGGAATATAATCTAGGCCTTTAAAATCAGACAAAAGGAGAAATAAATACAAACAACTGCAAATACAACAGAGGTTGAAAAAATACTATAAACAACTATATGCCAATAAGTATGAAAACCAGATGAAACTAGTAAACTTAATTTACAATACAAATTTAAAGCTTGAATAAATTAATATCCAATAAGTAAATTGAAATATTAATTAAAGACCTCCTTAAAAAAATACCAAAAAAGCCCCATGTGCAAATTATTTTACATGTGTATGCTCCCAAAATTTTATGTAAAAATTAATTCCTTCCTTATACAAATTATTCCAAAGAATTTTTTTTAATTAATTTTATTATTCCTAATCTAAGTAAGAAAAAAATACCAAAAATAAATAATTTAAGTAAATTCTAAAAAAAGCATTTGATAAATTTAACATATATATGCAGGAAAAATACTAAGAACACTAGAAGCAGAACTTCATTAATTTGATCCAGACTATCCACAAAATAACTAATGCAAATATTACAATTAATGGTGAATTTTTAGATACATGTCCTTAGGATACAGAACAAGACAAAAAATAGTGTTACCACTGTTGTTATTCAATATACTGCTAGAGATCCTACCAACAAAATAAGACAAGACAAAAAATAGAAATAAAGATTATAAAATAAGAAAGAGATTAGAATGGATAAAAACCAACAACTATATGCTGCCTAGAAAAGACAACTTTAAATATAAATACACACACTTGATGAAAGTAGCTGGATAAAAAAAGATGGATCAGGGCCAGCCAAGTGGCGCGGTGGTTAAGTGCTGGCTTGGGAAGCCAGCAGCCCCGGTTCGGGTCCCACATATGAGGGCCAGTGACACTGCCCTCAAAAAAAAAAAAAAGAAGGATCATGTAAATAGCAAGTGTAAGAAAGGTAGAGAAATATATTAATATCTGTCCAAATAGACTTCAAGACAAAGACCATTATCAGGGAGAGATATATTTCATAACAATTTAAAAGCTCAGTCATCAGGAATACATGATAATCATAAATGTGCATGCTATTAATAATAGAGCTTCCAAAATTATGAAACGAAACTTGACAACATTAAGTTGAAATATAAACAAAGCCACCATTGGAAATTTTAACATTCCTCTCTCAGTAATTGATAGAACAAGACTAACTCACTAAAAATATAGAAGAATTAAACAACAGTATCAACCTGTTTGACCTAAAGACAATTATACAATACTATACCCAACAAAAACAGAAAACACATTCTCTTCAAGTTCACATGGAATACTGACCAAAATAAAGCATTTTCTGGGCTCTAAAACAAGTCTAAATAGAGTTTAAATAAATTTGTAAGATGAAATCCTAAATAGAGTTTGTTCTCTGACCATATTATGACCATAATGGACTTGGTTTAGAAACCAATAACAATAAAATATTTAAAATACCAAAAATATTTATAAATTAGATAACACACTTTTAAATAACTTATGGATTAATAAAGGAATCACAATGAAATTAGAAAATATTTCAAAAATAATGACAATGAAAATACAACATTTCAAATTTTGTGGGATTTCCAACTAAATATCAAGGAAAATACAACATACCAAAATTTATGCTTAGAGGAAAATTTACAGCTTTAAATGCTTATATTAGAAGAGAAAAAATATATAAAATCACCTTAGGAAACTAGAAAGACAACAGCAAGGAAAACCCAAAGAAAGTAAATTAAGAAAATAATAAAGAGAAGAAATCAATAAAATAGAAAACAAACAACAGAGAAATATTTCAAAGCCAAAGCTAATTGTTGGATAAGACCAACAAAACTGATAAACCCATTATTAGATTGATCAGGAAATACAAAGGAAAAACACAAATTAAAAATATTAGAAAGGGGCAGGCCAGGTGGCTCAGTTGGTTAGAGCCTGTGCTCTTAACAACAGGATTGCTGGTTCTACTCCGGAATGGGATGTGGGCTGTGCCCTCCCATCCCCCCCCACTCCCCACCCTTCCATCCCCCAACCCTCACAACTAGATTGAAAGTGGCGACTGGACTTGGAGCTGAGCTTGGGCCCTCCACAACTAAGAGTGAAGGACAACAACTTGACTTGGAGCTTATGGGTCCTGGAAAAACACACTGTCTCCCTTCCCCAATTCCCCAATACTGTTCCTTTCCCCAATTCCAAAATAAAATAAAATAAAATAAAATAAAAATATGAGAAAGTAAAGAGGGCATATCACTACAGATCTTATATATATTAAAAGAATAAATATTATTGGTAGTTTTATGTCATACATTAAACAAGTTAAATGAAAGGGACAAATACCTTCAAAAATACCTCTGACCAAAAATGGCACAGATGAAATAATAAATCTGCATAGCCTTATATCTATTAAAGAAATTAAATTCATTTTCAACAAACATTCCTACAAAGAAAGCCCCAAACCCAGAAAGTTTCACTATTGAATTCTATCAAATATATACAATTATTATTTTTTTTAATCTCACACAAAACTCTTTTAAAATGACCAAGGACAGCTAATGTATTGTGGGGAAAAACAAAGCTATGTAACAAGGATTTCTCAAGAACCTAAAATATAGGCGATTAGACCAAAACACCTCATACAAGAAGGCCACACAAGACTGGCAGATATGTAGTGAAAGTGAAGATAAATCAAAATGCTGCATATTTCTCTCCTACAGCACACCCAACTCCAGTTCACAGAATATGCAGGCCTGTTCATCAGGCCCCTTCCCCATCACTTCTCATCCTTCATCCCCCATCGCCACAAAGCTGGCTCCTGAGCCTTCACCTATGGAGCCTCTAAGAAGCTGCTGCACGCTGTTTGAGCAATAGCTGTTTCTGTGATGCCATGGTCACTACTGAGGTTTTATTCTTCAGTCTTTGACCTGAGGGCACTCAAACTCTAACACTAACTCCCATTCCACAGTCATCAGATAAAGCTCTTAAAATCCTACTTCTCTTAGTCTGCATCCAAACACCATAATAAATCTTATTTATTTAAGATCTATTTCTTTTATTTGTGCTTTATCTCCTGGAGTCTCTTTGTTTCATATCAATCCTGTTATTTTAGTTGGGTTAAGGGACACACACACACACACACACACACACACACACACACACTATTCCTTGGGTTACCGAAAGGGGCTGTTAACCTCCAGCAGATTTATTCTCTGTGTACCTGCCCCATTTTCAGGGAGACATATTGCCAAAACTGAAGGAGTTAGGTGCCCACACTCCACACCTTCATTTTTGTTCTGAAAATAGAAACAGTACCAGGCACCTGTGGATTCCTGAAAAATCTGAAGCATTCCCACAACCTCAGGTGAAGATTTAACACCAGCTTTCGTTCCCCATCCCAACTTCCTGTTGGCATCTAGCAAGAGTACTTCTTGAATTTCCATCTTGCACACCCACACTTAGAAAGTGTACCTTCAGGGCCAGCCAAATGGCACAGTGGTTAAGCGCTGGCTTGGGACACCAGCAGCCCCGGTTTGGTTCCCACATATGAGGGCCAGTGACACTGTCCTCAAAAAAAAAAAAAAGAAAGTGTACCTTCAGCTTAGCACCTCGTGTACGACACCAGTGAAAAGATGTTGACCATTGAAATCTCTTATCCTTGCCATTTGCACTCTCTTCAAAAAGATTTTATTTGCTTTAAAAATGAATACAAATGATGATTTAATCTAATAGTTTTTATGGAACAGCTATCCTCGTGACTTCACAGTTAGCACCTGCTAATGTACTTTCTCATGCACATCAATATTTGAGAGCAATATACCCAAGTCCCTTTTCTTCACCACAAGGAAATATTGTTTGGAAGTTTGGACAAGTTAGTTGAGCTTCCATTTCTGTATCTGCAAAATGGGAATTGTGACTCTTACCTCTCATGGTATTGTGGAGATTGTAAAGTGAATGTGAAATCACTTTGTAAACACATCATAAAAATATAAATTCAGGTAATGAAATTTTAATAGTATTGGCAACTCAAATTCTGCTAGTTGGATGTCCTGGTTCTCTTAGTTAGGCCTCATTGATTATAAGTAATATAAACCATATAAAACTAGGCTTTAAAAAATGAAGAAATGTGGGGTTTTGGTCAAGATGGTGGAGTAGGTAAATGCTGTGCTTATTGCCTCTCACAACTACATCATAAATACAACTAAACTATAAAACAACCATCATTAAGAATTGCCTGAAGTCTAGCTAAATTGAGGCCCTACAACTAAGGACATACAGAAGAAGCCACCTCCAGATTGGTAGGAGGGACAGAGATGCAGATGATCTGGTCCCACACTTGTGTGTGACCATTAAAAATTGGGAGAATTTTCTTGGCTGCAGAGATCCATCCCTGAGAAGCAAAAGATCCCTGCCCCTCCCAGGCCCAGGGTTTCAGTACCAAGGAAAGAAGCCCCCATATCTTCTGCCTGTGGAAACCAGTGAAGATTGTGTCTGGGTGAGACAAGAATGGGCTACATTCCAAGGCACTCCTCTTAAAGGAACCATGCATGGACTTACTCACTGATGGACTCATTCACTCCGAGCTCCAATGCTAGGGCAGCAGCTCAAAAGGCATCAGAGACATACAGGAAGGAACTGAATTGTCTGGCTTCAGAGCAAGGGCTGGAGGGGCAGTTTTTTTCCAAACCAAGGAGCTGTGAGAACTTATTATTTCTTTTTTGAGCCCTTCCCCTTCCCAGCATACACTTACAGGCAGCAGTCATATTTGAGTCTCCTTTAACATGTCTCCACCCTGGAGATTCTGAGACCCCTGCCCCACCCACATTTTAGTTACACCCAAGCCACATTCAGTGGCCTTTCTGTACAAACTGCCCGCGTTAGCTCATGCTGCAGGCTTTCCTAAAATCTCACAAAGGTTTACAAAACCAAAACAAGCAGCATCTGACTTTGGTGTATCTATTACCTCTGACTGAGCAGCCCTAAGCTCAGCACTAGCAACAGCCAGCTTTGGTTGTCAGCTTGGCTTCTCAAGGCACCTTCAAGCACAGCGTGGGCAGCAGATTGCTTTATAGCTAATGCCAGGTGGCTTTGGGCAGGGTACAGCTGCAGCTGAATTTGGCCTACAGCAGGTACCCTCCCAGGAAGCAATGGGACTGGCACACCCAGCAGCCAGCTTCAGACCAAGCCAGAGCATTACCTTTCCATGTCCAAGGATGACACACCCAAAGGGAAAACTGGGCAGGCAGCAGAGCCCTGCTAAAGTGATTCCTGTTCTGTAGGGTCAGCCTCTATAGCACAGCTCCTCCACGGTAGTCACAGCCAGTTCTCACAACCAATCAGCATAAGAGTCAATCCCCACTGATGTGCAAAAGCAACCAAGGCTCAACTACAGCAGGAGGACACATACAACCCACACAAGGGACATACTTGGAAAACCCAGTTCTGATGATTAGGGAGACTGCACCACTGGGACCCACAGGACCAGAACTCTACTAAGACCACTATACTAAAATCAGGGAACATAGCAGCCCTACCTAATATATACAATCAAACAAATGGAAGCAGTCAAATGGGGAGACAAAGAAAAGAACAGGACAAAGGTCTACAAAAAGAACTAAACAAAATGGAGATGAGCAATCTACCAGACACAGAGTTCAAAACAATGGTTAGAAGGCTGCTCAGTGATCTTAGGGAGAACTTCAACATGGAAACAGGAAATATAAAAATGCAGATAAGAAACATAAAAAAGAACCAGTAAGAAATGAAGACTACACTAACTAAAATGAAGAATACATTAGAGAAAATCAACAGAAGATTAGATGAAGCACAGGATTGAATCGGCAATTTAGAAGAAAAGGTAGCAGAAAAGATCCAATAAGAACAGCAAAAAGGAAAAAGAATTCAAATAAATGAAGACAGTTGAAGGGGCCTCTAGGACAACATCAAGCATACTAATATTGGCGTCATAGGGTTACCAGAAGGAGAAGAGAGAAACCAAGGAATTGAAAACCTATTTGAACAAATAATGATGAAAAATGTCCATAACCTGGCAAAGGAAATAGATAGTCAAGGCCAGGAAGCACAGAGAGTCCCAAACAAGATAAACCCAAAGAGGCTCACATCATCATTAAAATGGCAAAGGTTACAGACAGAGAAAAAAAAAAGTAAAGTAGCAAAAGAAAAGCAGTTAACTACCTACAAGGAAGCTCGCATAAGATTGTGAACTGATTTCTCAACAGCAACTTTGCAGGCCAGAAGGGATTGACAAAAAATATTCAAAGTGATGAGAAGCAAGGGCCTACAACCAAGATTATTCTACCCAGCAAAACTACCATTTGGAATCAAAAGACAGATAAAGAGCTAAACGGATAAGAAAATAAAAACATAAAATTCTGCCTACAAGAGACTCACTTCAGACTGAAAGACACACAGACTAAAAGTAAAGGAATGGAAAAAGATGTTTCATGAAAATGGAAAGAAAGAAAAAAAAATAATGGGGTAGCAATATTTATACCAGACTAAATAGACTTTAAAACAAAGACTATAACAAGAGACAAAGAAGGACCTAGTAATTCCACTTGTGAGTATTTATCCAAAGAAACCCAAAATGCTACTTCAGGAGGACATGCTTATTAATATGTTCTTTGCAGTATTATTCATGGTAACCAAGATGTGAAGGATGAATGGATGAATAGATAAACTAGAGGTGGTACACAGGAGGAGTGATAATTAAGTTCACGAGCTTGTTGCAACAATGTTGCTAAACTTTTTTGATATCAGAGGGATTATCCATTATGAATTAGTACCAAGTGGACACACAATTAACCAAGTTTATGATTTGGAAGTGCTGAAAGGCAGGGTAAAAAATTAGATGAAAACAACCTGAAGTTTTCTCCAACAATTCATGACTTTTGTATCACAACAATGTACCAGCTCACACAGCACTGTCTGTGAGGGAGTTTTTAGCCAGTAAACAAATATCTGTACTGGAACACCCTCCCTACTTACCTGATCTGGCCCCCAATGACTTCTTTCTTTACCCAAAAGTAAAGGAAATATTGAAAGGAAGCCATTTTGAGACATTCAGGATATCAAGGATAATACGAAGACAGCTCTGATGGACATTCCCGAAAAACAGTCCCAAAATTGCTTTGAAGACTAGGCACTAGGGTCAGTGCATAATTTCCCAAGGGGAGTTCTTTGAAGGTGACTAGTGATATTCAGCAATGAGGTATGGAGCACTTTTTCTAGGATGAGTTCTCGACCTTTATTGTCCGATCTTATATATACAGTGGAATATTACCCAGCCATAAAAAAGAATGAAATCTTGCCAAATGCAACAACATGGATGGACCTAGAGGGCATTGTGCTGAGTGGAGTAAGTCACACAGAGAAACATAAATGTCATATGATTTCACTTATAAGTGGAATCTAAAGAACAAAATAAGCAAACAAACAAACAAAAAACAGAAACAAACTCATAGATACAGAGAACATTTTGATAGTTGCCAGATGGGACGGGGGTTGGGATGGGTGAAAAACGGGAAGGAATTACGAAGTACAAATTGGTTATTACACAGTAGTCATGGGGATGTAGGGCATAGCATAAGAATATAGTTAATAATATTGTAATAACTATGTATGTTGTCAGGTGGTTACTAGATTGATCTGGGTGATAGATTAGAGGGGGGTTGGGGGACAGCATAAGAAAGGTAAAGGGATTAAGTACAAATTGGTAGTTACAAAATAGCCATGGGAATATAAAGTAAGGCATAGGGCATATATCAATAATATGGTAATAATTATGTACAATGTAGATGGTAATAATTATATACAATGGGTACTAGACTAGCAGGGGGATCACTTCTTAAATTATATAAATGTATAACCACTATACTGCACACCTGAAATGAATATAAAGTAATATTAAATGTCAACTGTAATTGAAAAATTAAGAAGGGGGAGAAAAGTAAAGGAGAATAAGAGATTCAAATTTCCAGGTATAAAACAAACAAGTCTTAGGGATGTAATACAGAGCATAGGAAATATAGTCAATAATATTTTGATAGTGTTGTATAGTGTCAGATGGTTGCTGGACTTGTGGTGATCACTTATTTAAGTATATAAATGTTGAATAACTGTGGTGTACACCTGAAACTGATATAACATTGTATGTTAGCTATATTTTAATAAAATCCTTAAAATCAATAATAAAAAAAAGACAAGCACACACAACAAAATGGAGAAATATTTTATAAGAATGCCATGGTTTCTTTAAAAAAAAAAAAAAAAAAAGTAGAACAGGGAAATAGCAGAGACTTGCAAGAGTCTAAAACCAAAAATTGGTTTAGCTCCCAGGGACTCTTTCTATGTTGTCTCTTGTTTTATCAGTACAGTCTACCTTACTCTTCTTTAATACTACCCTTAGACCCAGGCAAGAGGGACCTCTGCCCTAGGCTCAGAATTTTAGAGGACCCCACTCTTTTTTTTTTAATTAGCCTTATTTATTTATTTATTTATTTATTTATTTATTTATTTATTTATTTATTTTTTAGCTGAGCCCTCCTGCCACCTGTTGGCAGCTCAGCAGAAGCTCAGCTCGGGCTGGGCATCGAACTGCTGTTGCTCAGAGCTCAGCTCCCACTAAGGGCCCCACTCTTGCCCTTCCCTTATTGTGCCCTTCCGCACAAGGCAAGAAGCCAATAGGATTAAAAAGATTATGCCTTCACACATGCGTAGCCTCCCCCATGTATGGCAGGGGCAGGGGAGCATGCACTATATAGGAGCTCTCTATCTTCTACTCAATATTGCTGTGAACATAAAACTGCTCCAGAAAAATAAAGTCTATTAAAAAAAATAGCTGTGTCTTTCCAGTGCCCACTAGCTCTTCTAGAACATGGCCTGGGCACTTGAGTCCCCAGAATTCCATGCCCCCAGTGGTCCTGAGTTTATTTCTAAGACCTGCACTAGTCTCTTTCCTGGGTCTGTCTTCATAAGACAACTGTTCTGCAGGTGTGCCTCTCTGGTCCCAAATCATGGTCAAGGTGAATGATGCTTGAATGAACTTACGGAATGTCCATGTGTATGCAATGTATGGCCCGCTGTACGTAATGGAAAGAGGAGAAGCTACAGACCTCCTCTTTCCCCCCAGAGTCACTTTCCATTATGGAATTCTGAGGAGTCAGAATTTTCAAATCTAGGCCAGCCTAGTGGCTCAGTTGGTTAAGAGTTGGCTTAGAGCACGAGCTCTGAGCAACAGGGCTGCTGGTTGGATTCCCACATGGGTCAGTGAATGCTGTGCCCAAGCTGATCTGCCGCTGAGCTGCCAACAGGTGCCAGGATGGCTCAGTTGGTGTAACAACAAGATTGCCTGTTCGATGGTGGGCTACGCCCTCCTGCAACTAAGACTGAATTCAGCACCTTGAGCTGAGCTGCTGCCCAAATTGCTGAGTGGATAGGTCTTGTGCTCTTAACAACAAGGCTGCTAGTTCCACTCCCACATGGAATGGTGGCTATGCCCACCCGCAACTAAGATTGAACACAGCACCTTGAGCTTAGAGGCCAGGAGCTGCTGACAGGAAGCCAGATGATGACTGGTGCCCTCCACAACGAAAATTAAAGAACAACTTGGCTGGTCCCCTTCCCCAATTCCCCAACACTGTTCCCCTCCCACAATTCCCCAATAAAAAAATCTTAAAAAGAAAAGAAATTTCGAATCTCTCCTCCTGGGTTGTTCTAAATTATATTTGTCAAGATACGAAGATGTATTACAGAATTGTACAACTGAAACCTATGTAACTTTACTAACAATTGCCACTTTAACAATAAACTTTAATAAAAAAAAATAAAATAAAATAAAATAAAAACATAAACACACACACACACACACACACACACACACACACACACACACACAAAACAGATAGGAAGCCAGGAAATATATTACTTACTAGTTTCCTTTCTTGATTTATATCTTTCCAATATTTAAACATATGATATTGGGGTCACCATCTCTACTGTTGTTCCTGATCCCATTTATGTTAAAGGTAATCCAGTTTTTTCCCAAAGAAAGTCTGTATCCCTAGCTCCAAGGTAACAAGCAATAGGCTCTGTGACAGGTGGAGAACAAATTCCAGTCTCTCAGCTCCAACTGTCAAAGCCTCAGCTCAGGTTGGGGAGGGGAGGTGGGCTATAACCCCTGGTCCAGTCAATTGAGTAATTTGGAAGTGGGCCTTTTCATAGAAAAAGAACTGTTAGGGGAGGGAGATCCTTGTGGTAGAATAGGTAGTTCCTGAAGAAATTTGTCTGGATAGATTCCCCACTGAGTATGCAACTTCACAGCTAAAATAAATGCAAGTTTTATTCCTCTTATTTCAATAGGACAAATTGGTGGACACTATGGAAAAATCAATATATTCCAATTAGAAAACAAATTATACCATATTTTTTAGTCTTTTTCATAGTTGGCTTTAATAGTAATAATTAATATGACCTATAGTGGAGAGGACATTTCTGTTAAAGGGAAATTAAAGTTTTATTAAAATGACATTCAATACCTATCCTCATATATTTTTAAAAGGTGATTAGTGTGCTAATACAAGTCAAAACACTGTTTTCCTTATTGGAAAACCAGCTAAAGTGTTTTTAAAAACATTCCATTGACTTATTCTTTCCTATCTCCTTTGTTAAAAAAAAAAAAGTAGCAAACCTAATAAGGTATACAAATTCATTAAAAACCACTTGCCAAGCCTTCTAGCTATAACAATGAATACAGTTCATAGCTGAGATCGCTAACAGTCCTATTTGAAAAAATACAAAGGACTGGAAACTAGTATTTGCTTTGGATACAAGGAAAGCATGTAGAATAACATTGTTTCAGCAAGATTATCTCCATGTGACAGTATGAAATATGGAAGGAATGGGAAAGTATACTTTCAACCTTTTCTGAAAAAAAAAAGGAAAATCTTATCAAAAGAAGAAAAAACACAGGCATACATTGTTCTTTCTTCCATATGTGTTTCTTCGCCTCAAGTAACCTAATGTCACTGCTTACACTTAAACTGAAAGGTCCATCCATTCTACCCAAGTCTGAAGCTGAAACTCCTCTCCCAGTTACGCAGGCAAAACTTCTGCTAATTTCATTTGGCTCCCATAGACAATATGCAACCAACCAGAAGTCATCAGCAATTCTAAACAAAGGCAGTATTTGCTCCAGAATAACAGAGAGTTCCTAATTCTATAAAATATAGGAAGGGCTTGTGGACAGTAATCCAGTTTTAATGGGAAATAGAAGTAGGGGCTTGACACATTTTTCCTTGAGTATACATTTAAAGAACATTTAAACACAATGAAGCCCCTCCAACATGTTAAAAACCTAAATATAAAATTTTCTCCCCTATAAGTTAATACAGTAACAAAAGGTGCAAATCTAACATATTGTATATGTTGACATTTTAATAATAAAATAGTGGGCCGGCCGAGTGGCGTGGTGGTTAAGAGCTGGCTTGGGATGCCAGCAGCCCTGGTTTGGATCCCACATATGAGGGCCAGTGACACTGCCCTCTAAAAAGAAAAAAAAGAAAAATTAAAAATAAAATAAAAATAAAATAGTTATGGGCCGGCCGAGTGGCACAGTGGTTAAGAGCTGGCTTGGGACATCAGCGGCCCTGGTTTGGATCCCACATATGAGGGCCAGTGACACTGTCCTCTAAAAAAATAAATAAATAAATAAATAAAATAGTTATAACACCCTTTTAAATGTATCAGAAAGAATGTAAATAATATAATGATTTGACACCACCATTATTCATTTTAAAAACATGTAAACAAATTATTCTTTAACAGTTCCTTTTGCTCCTTGAATTCTTATTATTCCTGTTCACATGCCTCACAAAATTGTGTAAATTAATATATTTTGTGTTGTCCATCACATATGAATCACCTCCATAATGTTTCTTTGCACTAAAACTTTGCAAATAAATTGAAATTAAGTGGGTTTTCTCTATAAGCACAATGGTCTGTGTTTCATTAAAAGTCTTCTGGTTATCATTAGTATTAAACACCAATAATTACAAACATCATAAAATATTGCATATTGGCAGTATGCTAAGATTGAAGATGGGAGAGAGGCAATGGGCCTTTTCTTAGTCAAGTGGGAAAAGGACAATTGTAAAAGGCAAAGCAGCGAAGAAGAAGTACAATGACCCTTGACCAAGGGAAAATTCTCAAGTAGATCAATTTTCAGAAGGAATAAACATGAAAGTTTAATACGTATAAACTAACCCTCTTAAAGCTATATGTGCCCAAGAGCTCACAGGGAAATCTTGTATCTCGGGCATGGCAGGCTTAGGTTTGAACTCGATGAATTTACTTGAGGGTACATGTACATAATGAGTACATTCTTTTTACATAGATTTTGCCAGTTGAGGTTGTGTAATGATGCTTTTACTGAACACTGAAGAAAATCAACTTGAAAATGTATTATTATTTTTAATTGGACTCGCTTAAGAGGGAGTTAATAGAGATTAATGAGGGACTGAAACTAGCTTCTGCCACTCCTACTATTCGTAGCCTCTTTTTATCATTGCTACAGTTGGGTTGCAGAAGCAGTTGGGTCTTTCAATCTTCCTAAATTACCCAATGCTTAGTCAACCTTGATTACTGGCCCTGGTGGATAGATATTGTCTCGTAGGAAAGTTCTATTCCCTTCCATCTGTGCTTGCAATTGACTCAATCCAATCTGATTCTCTGTCTTGAGAACTTAGCAGAAAGAAGTATAGAAGCAGCCAATACATTCCAAGATCCCAAATTATTTTTCATCTTTGCTCTTCCAGCTATTATCTCTATGAGCATTTGGTCCACTTTCCAAGTTATCACAGCTGACAGCTTTCCAAACATTGTCCTCTGTATAATAATGGTAGCTAGCCTTCCAGGCTGCAAGGACTCTACTCCTGTAGCCAAATTCAGTATTTTCTAAGATACAGGTTTATTTGCTGTAGTAAAACCCAGAATAACAGTGGTCTAAACAAAACAGTTTACTTTCATGTAACAATCCAAGTTTAAGCAGAACTGGGTTGATATGGCTGTTTCATGGTATTAGGGACACAGGGTACATGATATCATGTTGCTCTGCTGTCCTAAGTACAAGTTGCCTTCATTAAATAAATCTCAGCATCACAGCCACATCTCAGATGGCAGGAGGAGAACAGAGATGCAGGGGAAGATTTGCCTCTTCCTTTTAAGAACATGGCCCACAAGTTGCCCACATTACTTATGCCCGTATCCATTGGCTTCATCAGATGGCTACACCTGTGGCAATGGAGGCTGAAAATGTAATCCTTTGGTGGGTGGCTAAGTGCCTCAGCTAACAATTCAACCACATGGAAAAAGAGAGGGGACTGAATATTGGGGGCAAACTAGCTACAATGTCTACTGGAAAAGCTGAGTACATTGCCTATTAAATGTCAAAGGAATCATTTAAACTACTACTCTGAGTTAAATGCAATAGCCATAGCTGTCACGTATGTGATCAGGTCATATGAAACCACCTGTCCAATGATGATTTTCTGATTTGACTGGCTGAGAATTGTCCCTCAAATAATAACTCAAATTGTGTGGGATGGTTTTAAATCACATCAATAGAACTGCGGAAAGCAAATTGATCAGTATTTTCTCAAAAGAACCATGGCTTACCTAAAAGAACACTGAAAACAATACACATTTCCCTCACATAAGCTTTTCTTTTCATTAGAATGTTATATCCAGAAAGCAATTTTTTTCATTTCCTTCCTCTCTCCTTTTGTCTTTCCCTCAATCTTCTCCTTCCTGGATTAATATTTAATAAGCAGATATAAAGTACCTACTTATGCCAGGAACTTTCACATATATACCATCCTACTTAAGCCACACAAAATCATATGAGGTATATATTATCCTTAATTAATAAATGAGCAAATTGAGAGTCAGAGAAATTTACTGGTTAGCTTAAGATCGCATCACTAATTTACACAACCACATTATGATAACTGCTTGCTAGAAACTTCCAGGAAGCCATATATCTCTGTCCCAATCTAAACCAGGTGATATGTTTATGTAGCTTTCTGTGAGAGAGTCAAACATTGCAATCCAATAGATCAGAAAATCTAATAAGCGCAACTGGTTTGAAAAATAATTTTAGACCACATGGCAGAGACTGCTTGCTGTCACCCAATACACGTTCATTCCTTCTTCCTTAGTAACAGAACCTCCAATTTATCTGGGCACAAAGCTGGCCCTTGCATCCAAGTATGACCAGTATAAGCAAAATTTTCTGTACACCATATAAAAAGTATCCTTAAAGGAAAGATGCATACCTTCCTTCTTTTACTACTTTAGTAAGGTCGAACATAAATATGATATTGGAGCTTGTTATGGGTTACATTGTGCCTCCCACCGCCCCCACCACCATGCCCCAAAAAAAGATATGTTGAAGTCCTAACCTCTAATACATGTGAATAAGACCTTATTTGGGAATAGAGTCTTTGAACATTGAATCAAGTTAAAATAAAATTGTTAGGGTAGCCTTAATCCAATAGAATATGCATATAAGAAGGGGAAATTTTGAACATAGACATACAAGGAGAATGCCATGTGAAGACATATTGACAGGCACAGAGGAAAGACAATATAGAGATATCTGGGAGAAGATGGCCATGTAATGACAGAGGTAGAAATTAGAATGATGCATGTACAACCCAAAGAAACCAGAGAATACCAGCAAACAGAAAAAGCTAGAAGAAGCAAGGAAAAACTCTCCCCTTTATCCTTTAGAGAGAGCATGGCCATACTCTTTAATTTCAGACTTTTAGCTTCCAGAACTGCAAGATAATAAATTTCCATTGTTGTGAGCCATCAGTCATGGTACTTTGTTACAGCAGTCCTAGGAAGCTAACACCTTGGATCGTGTGTTGGCTTGCTATGGATGTCAGAACAGCAAGAGATAAGAGGCTTGATGCCTTGATGACTTCATGGAACAGTTCTGGACTACCTATCTGTTGCGTTTTACATGATAGAAAAACAAATTTCTGTCTTGAAGCAACTGTTTTTTGGAGTTTTTATTACTCATAGATGAACATAATTCTGATACAAGCCATATACCTCTCCTTCTAAGAGATGCTTTAAATGACTGTGGTGCTTAATACTGGCCTTTATTGAATATTCTGGTTCTCCATCTATTTTCTCAGTGAAAATGGTGGGGAAGGTGATAAAGATACAGAGTTTAACTTTACCGAGGAAGAAAGTAAAATTAAGGTGATTCTTTAGGGTTGTTGGGAACTGGAAGCAAATGTCTCTGGGATTGAAATCATGGCTTATCCAAATTAAATATGGTAGTAGTATAGCACAGTAGGTAAAAAAACAGACTGTGGCATAAATACTCTTGGAATTCAATTCCAACTTTACCCTCTACTATCTAGCTAAGTGATTTTGAATAAGTGTTTTCACATCCCTACTCTTCAGTTTTCTCATCTTTAAAACAGATAATAAAAGAGACAAGTTAATGAATTGCTAAAGTGAAGATGAAGAGCATAAGAAGATGATAATGACCTTATAGGATATTTGAAGGGATTAAATGAAAACATGCACATAAAATGCTTACTGCAATTCCAGACACATAGTAAATTCCTTCCCACCACAAGGTTTTTTGCACATGTAATTCTATTTCCATGGGTGCTCTCTTTCTGTCATCAGATTCTAGTAAAAATGCCTGACTAATTCACATTCATGCATTAATATTAGCTCAGAGTTTATCTCTTCAGAAAACCTTGTCTTGGTCTCTCCTTTAACTAAGTTGCACATCATTTTATGATTTTTAATTATAGCTCTTAGTTAAATTTGATCTAGGATAATTATTTGTATTATTTGATTGATTTCTGTCTTTCCTTCTGGACTAATAATACTTGAAGTATGGTCTACTGGCCAGTACTGGTCTGTGAACTATTATTCATCCTTTGAGATATAAATACAAAAATTAAGATTAAGTGTTTAGAAACTTTTATAGTAATTAGGTAATTGTAGTAAAATATAGTAATTTTGATACAGTAATTAGGGCTTTTATTTTTCATTTGATTTTATATTTTGTTTTTCTAGTGATTTATTTTTATTATAACCTATAAAGGTTTTATTATAACCGATGAATTGTGGACAGAGAGTCCACAATTGATTTTTTTAATTTAACTGATCTTCTCAGAAAACAACAAAATGATAATAGTAAAACCTTCACTATCAATAATTGCTTTAAATATAAATGGATTAAATTCTCCAAACAAAAGACAGAGTGGCGGGGACTTCTGGTAAAATGGCACAATAGACAGACGCTGTGCTAACTGCCTCCCAGGATCACACCAAAATTACAAGCAAATTATACAGCATTCAACCCTGGAGGTCCCCGGAACACTGGAGGAACAGAACCACTAAAGGAAGAACTTAAAGAGGAAGCCACGTAGGGTCTGGTAGGACGGGCAGAGATGAGAGAGGGCAAACCCCGTGAGGGAAGCCCCAGCCATGGGAAGCTTGTCTGGTTTGGGGAGAGACCCTCCGGCCGCACACCAAGCTCTCCAGCCCAGAGCTCCTTTGCCAGGAAGAGAAGTTCTAAGATAGCCGGCAGTAAATTAGTAAGGACTCTCTTTGCTCAGCTCGGTGTGACTAAGAGTGGCTGGAGAATCAGTGGGGCCGGCGCCCGGGCTTGCTCGCCGGTGAGCACTTACCTGGTTCCTGGTGGAGAGAGTGGCTGTGTGAGCCGGGAGCCTGCGGGGACAGACTGAACTGAGCACCTTTGGTGCAAAGGCTGGAGGTTTTTGAACTGTTGTTTCCGTGGTGCGGAGCCTGCACGCGAGTGGTGTAGGGAGGGCGCCATTTTGTCGGGCTTGGGCCCTCCCACGAAGGATCAGGTCCGAGACCTATTTGGTCTGGTGGAATTGGCGCAGAAGTACATGTGTGCGTGTGTGCGCGCCTGCGGCCTTGGATCCCCACCCTCTGCCCGGCTTATACTGTGTTGCCAGGGAAATGCTGGGCAGGTGCCCTCCGGCTCCAACAGGCTGCTCACTGAGACCCGGGAGTGCGCAAGCCGCCTTGGGTCCCCGCTCTCCGCACTCCGCTTACAGAGTTGCCAGGCTGGTGATTGGTTGTCGGGTTACTCGGCCTGATCTGCAAGCGGCTGATTGGGACAGGCTGAGACTGGGAGTTTTCCTGGGAGTGTTCGGCCGTGAGCTGTGTGCCTGCGTGATCTAGCCAGGGCTCTCCTGGTGATCTATCTAATACTTCAAAGCAATCCCAGAGCGACAGCCAGAATGGGGAAACAAAGAAACATGTCACAAGTAAAAGATCAGAAGAAACCTCCAGAAATGGAACCAAATGAAACAGAGGGATCCAACCTTTCAGAGACACACTTTAGGACACTGATGATAAGAATGTTTAAGGAACTTAGCGAGGACATAAAGAAGGATAGGGAAACCATAAAAAACAACCTGTTAGAACTAAAGAATACAATAACTGAAATGAAGAACACACTCGAAGGAATCACCAGTAGAGTAGATGAAGCAGAGGAGCGGATCAGCAATTTGGAAAATAAAATAGCAGAACTCATCCAGTTGGCACAGCAAAAAGACCAAAGAATAAAAAACAATGAAAATAGTTTAAGAGCACTATGGGACAAGGTGAAGCGCAACCACCTTCGAATCATAGGGGATACCAGAAGGAGAAGAGAAGAAGCAAGGGGTTGAAAATGTATTTGAAAAAATAATGACTGAAAACTTCCCTACCCTGGTGAAGGAAATCAACATACATGCCCAGGAAGTGCAGAGGGTTCCAAACAAGCTGAACCCAAACAGGTCCACACCAAGACACATCATAGTTAAAATGGCAAAGGTTAAAGACAGAGACAGAATCCTAGAGGCTGCAAGAGAAAGACAGCAGGTTACATACAAAGGAACTGTTAGACTAACAGCTGACTTGTCTACAGAAACTCTGCAGGCCAGAAGGGAGTGGCAGGAGATATTCAAAGTGACACAAAATAACAGCCTACAACCAAGATTGCTCTACCCAGCACGGCTATCATTTAAAATTGAAGGAGAAATAAAGAGCTTCTCAGAAAAGAATAAGCTTAAGGAATTCATTACCACCAAGCCAGCACTGCAAGAAATGTTAAAAGGGCTTTTTTAAACAAAAGAAAGGGGTAAACAAGCTAACCCAGAGAGACAATTTAAGAAGATTGAAGTCATATCAAGCAGATATAAAGGAAAAACTGATGGTTGCTCGCTGGGAGGGAGTGGGGAAGAGGGAGAGGCGGAAGGTTTTGGACAGTGTATGTGGGGATATGGGGGCAGTTCTGGGAATGTAATCGATAATGTTGTGAAGAGACTATTACGTTGTGAGAAATAAGTCAGTCGGAGAAGGACAGGTACTGTGATCTCACTTGTGTGTGGAGTCTGAAGAGCTGAGTGAACGATCAAAGTAAACAGACTCGTAGATGTAGAGGAAAAACTGAGGGTTGCTAGTTGGGAGGGGGATGGGGATGGGGAGGGGAAGGGGAAGGGATTAGACAGCATAAATAGACAACTACAATATTGCCACAGGGATATGAAACACAGTTCAGGGAATATAATAATGTTGTAAAAATTTTGTGGCATGTCAGATAGTCACATGTCTTGTTAGGGAGACCACTTCATGGATGGAGTAGAGGCTTGATCACTGCACTGTACACCTGAAGCTGATGTTGTATAGTATTATATGCCAACTGCAACTGAATATGTGGATGGTCACGGGATGTGGAGTATACTGTAGAGGGGAGTCAGGGGAGTTGTGATAGATATGTATGATATGGGGGGGGGAGTAGGGTGGCGAACTGGGGGAGGGGGGTTTTCACTTTGGGGGGTAAAGAGTATAACTATTGCATTGTGTTGTACACCTGAAACTAATAAAAAAAGAAAAAAAATCAGATATAAAAAAAAAAAAAGACAGAGTGGCTGAGTAGATTAAAAAAAAAAACCAGAGACAACCAAGATGGCACAGTAGGTAAACATTGTGTTTACCTTCTCTCACAACAACATCAAAATTATAACTAATCTACAAAACAACCATTATTGAGAATCAGCTAAAATCAAGCTGAACTGAAGCCTTACAACTAAGGCCTTGCAGAAGAAGCCACCTCCAGACTGGTAGGAAGGTCAGAGAAGCGGAACAGGCTGGTCCCACACCCACATGGACCAGCACTGGTGCAGCCACTAGAGAGACATCAGAGACAAATGATGGGGAATTGAGTTGTCTGGCTTGGAATGGAACTGAAGAGGCGACTTTCTCCTGGACAGGGTAGCTGGCAGAGGCCATTGTTTCTTTGTTCAGTCCTTCCCCTCCCCAGCTCCCAAACACAGGTGGTGCCATACCATTCATTCTCCAACCCATAGCAATGTCAGACCTGGCCCCACACAACTTTTGGGCATACCCAGGCTGCTTTCAGTGGCTTTTACATGCAGACTGCCTGCCTTGGCTCAAGGCAACAGCATAGGCTGCAGTGGGCTGCAGTGGGCTGCAGTGGGCTGCCGTGAGCCATCGTGAGCAGCCATCCAATGGCCAGTGACTGACTGCCTCTGCCAGGAAGAGGGCAATGATCATAATACCAACCTGGGCCAGTAAAGCAGCATCCTCCACAACTAGACTGAAGAATAAAAGGACAACAACTTGGCTGTTCCCCTCCCCCAATTCCCCAATACAATCTTAAAAAAAAAAAAAAAAAGAACCAGTCAGAAATAAAATATACAATAATGGAAATGAAGAATATATTACAGGGAATCAACAGTAGATTAGCTGAAGCAGAGAATCCAACCAGCGATGTAGAATATAAGGTAGCAGAAGACACCCAATCAGCAAAAAGACAAAAGAATCCAAAAAATAGAGAAGAGTTTAAGGGGTCTCCGGGACAATATCAAGCATACCAACATTCACAGGAGAAGATAGAGAGCAAGGTATTGAAAACCTATTTGAAGAAATAATGACAGAAAACTTTCCTAACCAGGTGAAGGAAATTAACATACAAGCCCAAGAAGCATGGCGAGTACCAAACAAGATAAACCCAAAGAGGCCAACACCAAGACACATAATTAAAATGCCACAGGTTAAATACAAAGAGAGAATCTTAAAAGCAGCAAGAGAAAAACAGTTAGTTACCCACAGGGAGCCCCCATAAGACTGTCAGCTGATTTTTCAACAGAAACTCTGCAGGCAAGAAGGGAGTGGCAGGAAATATTCCAAGTGATGAAAGCAATGACATACAACCAAGATTGTTCTACCCAGCAAGGCTGTCATTTAGAATTGAAGGACAGATAAGGAGCTTCCCAGACAAGAAAAAACTAAAGGAGTTCATCACCAAACCAGTACTACATGGAATCTTAGAGGGACTTCTTTAAGATGGAAGGGGGAATAGGATGAGTGAAAGGGAAAAGGATTAAGAAGTACAAATTGGTTGTTATACAGTAATCATGGGGATGTAGGGTATAGCATAAGGAATATAGTCAATATTTTAATAACTAGGTATGGTACCAGATAGGTACTAGATCTATCAGGGTGATAGATGGGAATGGGGTTGCAGGCAGGGTGAAAAGGTGAAGGCATTAATAAATACAAATTGATAGTTAATACAGTATGTGGAATATAATCAACAATGTTGTAAAGATGATGTAAGGTGCCAAATGGGCAGTGGACTTATCAAGGGGATCACGTCATAGGCTTTGTAGATGCCTGACCAATGCACTGTACACATGATGAGCTGAAGTAGAATAATATTCAATGTCAACTATAACTAAATATATAGGTATATATAGTCACGGGATGTGGAGTACAACATAGGGAAGGTAGTCAATGGTATTGTTATAGCTATATAAGATGTCAGAGGGGTAGCAGCTTGGGGGGGTGGATTATCACTTTATGAGGGGCTTAAATATCTAACTGTTACATTGCTTTGTACACCTGAAACTAATAAAAACAATTAATTTTTTTTAAAAAAGACTTACCTATATGCTGTCTACAAGAAACTCATTTTAGACTTAAGGACACACATAAGATGAAAGTAAAGGCATGGGAAAGGTATCCCATGTAAATGGTAATCAAAAGAGAGCAGGGGTAGCTATATTACATTAGACAAAATAGATTTTAAGCTTTAAAAAGTCACAAGAGAGAAAGAAGCACATTACATAATAATAAAAGGATCAATCCACCAGGGAGATATAACAACTAGAAATATATATGCACCCAATGCCAGAGCACCTAAATATATATAGCAAACACTGATACTGACAGAACTGAAGGGAGAAATAAACAACAATAAAACAATAGTAGGGGACTTTAATTCCCTATTCTCAATAACATGCAGGAAGATCTGGATAAAAGATCAATAAAGAAATAAAGGGCTTAAATTTAACACTATAGAAAAAAATGGGACTAATAGATCTATACAGAACATTTCATCAAAACAACAATAGGATACACATTCTTTTCAAGAACACACAGATTTTTCTCCAGGATAGATCACATGTTAGGTCAAGAAAGAAGTTTTTAAAATGTAAGAAGATTGAACTAAAAATATGTATCTTTTCTGACCACATTGAAATGAAGCTAGAATTCAATAGAAAAAAAACTGGAAAATTCACACATGTGAAAATTAAACAACATACTTTTTTTTTTAAAGATTTTATTGGAGAATTGGGGGAGGGGAACAGCATTGGGGAATTGGGGAAGGGGAACAAACAAGCTGCTGTCCTTTTGTTCTTCAGTCTAGTTGTAGAGGATGTCACTTCACTGGCCCGTGTTGGTATTATCATTTTGCTATTCCCTGCTGAGGCAGTCAGTAGCTGGCCATTGGACAGCTGCTCACGGTGGCTCACCACAACTCAATAAAGCCCATGCCAGCTGCGGGCCAGCCTCACTGCAGCCTATGCCGGCAACTCACAACAACCCAGCTCCAGGTCGAGCTGTTGTTCACCATCTTAGCTGTAGAGGGCAGAGCATCACTGGCCCTCACATGTGGCATCTGAACCGGAGCCCTGCTGCTCAGAGCTGGCGTCCCAAGCCAACTCCTAACCAACACGCCACTCAGCCAGCCCAAACAACATATTCTTAAACAACTGGTTCAAAGAAGAAATCAAAAAGAAAATTAGAAAATACCTTGAGACAAACAAAAATTGAAAACACAACCAAATTTATGAGATGCCACAAAATCAGTTCTAAAAGGGAAGTTCATAATGATACATGTCTACATTAAAAAAGAAGGATTTCAAATAAACAATCTACCTTTACACCTGAAGAAACTAGAAAAATAAGCTAAGCCCAAAGTTAGCAGAAAGAAGGAAACAACAAAGAGCAGAAATAATTAAATAGAAAAATAACAATGAAACTAAGAATTGGTTATTTAAAAAGATAAACAAATTGACAAACACTTGGCTAGACCAAGAAGAAAAGAGAGAAGTTTCAAATAAATAAAATCAGGAATGAAATAAGAGACATTACTACTGATGCCACAGAAATAAATAGGATCATGAGACTACTATGAACAATTATATAGCAACAAGTTGGATAACCTAGAAGAAATGGATAAATTCCTGGAAACAAAATAAACTACCATGACTAAATCATGAATAAATACGAAGTATGAATAGACCTAAAGCCAGTATAATCAAAAACCTCCCAACAAAGAAAAGCACAGGACTAGATGGCTTCACTGATGAATTCTACCAAACATTTAAAGAAGAACTAATGCCAATCCATCTCTTTGAAGAGGAGGGAACCCCTTTAAACTCCTTTTAAGAGGCTACCTTGCTACAAAAGCCAAACTAAACACAAGAATACTACATGCCATTATCCCTGATAAATATACATGCAAAATCCTCTATAAATATGAGCAAACAAAATTCATATTTAAATGATAATGCACTATGACCAAGTGGAAATTATCCCTGAAATACAAGGATTTTTCACCATATGAATATCAATTAATGTGATATGCAACATTAATAGAATAAAGAATAAAAATCATATGATTATCTCAATAGATTCAGAAAAAGCGTTTGAAAAAGTCCAACACTCTTTTATGATAAAACTGTCAGCAAACTAGATTTTCAAAGAATGTACCTCAAGATGATAAAGGCCATGTATGAAAAGCCCAGAGCTATCATACTCAATGATGAAAACCTGAAAGCTTTCTTTTAAGATCATGAACAATGCAAGGATGCCTGTTCTCACCATTTCTACCTAAGGTAGTACTGAAAGTCCTAGCCAGAGAAATTAGGCAAGAAATGGAAATTAAAGGCATCCAAATTAGAAAGGAAGAAGTAAAATTGACAGTCATCATATATGGTATAGAGTATACATAATATAGAATATACAGAAAACCCTAAAGAATCCATTAAAAAAAACCAGAATAAATAAATTTGGTAAAGCGCTGGCCTAGGAAGCCAGCGGCCCCGGTTCGGTCCCACATATGAGGGCCAGTGATACTGCCCTCAAAAAATAAATAAATAAATAAATTTGGTAAAGTTTCAGGATACATAATCAACATACAAAAATCAGTTGTGGGCCGGCCGAGTGGCACAGTGGTTAAGCGCTGGCTTGGGAAGCCAGCGGTCCTGGTTCGGTCCCACATATGAGGGCCAGTGACACTGCCCTCAAAAAAAAAAAAAATCGGTTGCATTTATATAAACTGACAATGAATTACCTGAAAAGAAAATTATGATAACAATCCCATTTACAATAGCACCCAAAACAATAACATACTTAGAAATAAACTTAACTAAAGAGGTGAAGACTTGTATACTGAAAACTACAAAACACTGAATAAAGAAATAAAACAAGATACAAACAGATGAAAACACATTTTGTGTTTATTGACTGGAATAATATTGTGAGAATGTTCATACTATCCAGGCTGACTGAATGGCTCAGTTGGTTGAGAGCTGGCTTAAGAGAGGGAGCTCTGAGCAACAGGGCCACTGATTCTATTCCTACATGGGCCAGTGTCTCTGCACCCGAGCTGAGCTGCCAACAGGTGCCAGAATGTCTCAGCTTGTGTGAGCACATGCTCCTAACAATAACACTGCCTGTTCAATGCTGGGCTATGCCCACCTGCAACTAAGACTGAACTCAGCACCTTGAGCTGAGCTGCCACCTGGATGGCTCAGTGGATAGAGCATGTGCTCTTAACAACCAGGCTGCCAGTTCAACTCCCCCATGGGATGGTGGCTACACCCACCCTCAACTAAGAATGTATCACAGCACCTTGAGCTTAGAGGCTACGAGCTGCTGTCAGGCAGCCAGGTGGCGACTGGCATCCTCCACAACTAAGATTGAAGAACAAAAACTTGGTTGGTCCCCTTCCCTAATTCCCAACACTGTTCCCCTCCCCCAATTCCCCAATTAAAAAATAAATAAATAAAATAAAATGTGCATACCCAAAATGATCTACAGATTCAGTGCAATCACTATCAAGATCCCAATGGCATTTTTTCTTTATAAAAACAATTCTAAAATTAATATGAAACCACAAAAGACTATGAACAGCTAAATCAATCTTGACAAAGAAGAGCAAGGCTGAAGATATCACACTTCTTAATTTCAAAATATATTAAAAAGCTACAGTAACTAAAACAGTGTAGTGCAATATTATAATAATCGGAACATAAAGAAGAAATATAGACCAACCCAACATTGTAGAGAGCCCAGAAATAAATCCATGTATATATGGTCAACTAAGCTTCAATAAGTTTGCCAGGAATACACAAAAGTCTCTTCAGCAAACTGTGTGGCAAACGCAAATCAAAATCAGAATGAGATACCACCACATCTGTCAGGATTGCTATTATAAAAAAAAAAAGACAAGAAGTATTGGAGAGGATGTAGAGAAATTGGAACACTTAGACATTGTTGGTGGGAATACAGAATGGTTCAGCTGCTGTAGAAAATAGTGTGGAGATTCCTCAAAAATTTTTTTAAAATCTATCATATGATCCAGCAATCCAACTTCTGGGTATTAATCCAAAAGAATTGAAATCAAGATCTCTAAAAAGATATGGGGACTTTATGTTCATCACAGCACTATTCACAATAGCCAAGATGTGGAAACAACCTAAATGTCCATCAGCAAATGAATGGATAAAGATAATGTGTGATATAATATATATATATATATATATATATATATATATATATTATATATATATAAATAATATATATATATATAAATAATATATATATATATATATATATATATATATTATTTGCCCTTAAGACAAAAAAAAAGGATATTCTGCAATATGCAACAACATGAATGAAACTTGAGGACATTACGCTTAGTGAAATCAGCCAGTCACAGAAAAACAAATATTGTCATGCATCACATAACGTTTCAGTCAACAATAGACCACATTTACAATAGTGGTCCCATAGGATTTTAATGGAGTTGAAATCTTCTTTCATCTAGTGAAGCTGTAGCTGTCAGAATTGGAGTGCAATGCTATACTATTTTTAAAATAAATTTAATATAGTCTAAGTGCACAGTATTTTTAAAGTCTACAGTAGTGTACAGTAATGACCTAGGCCTTTATATTTATTTACTACTCACTCACTGACTCACTCAGAGCAAACTCCAGTCCTGCAAGCTCTATTAATGGGAAGTGCCATATACAGGTGTATCATTTTTGTCTTCTATACTGTATTTTGATTGTAAATTTTCTATGTTTAGATACATACATACTTCCCATTATGTTACAGTTTCCTACAGTATTCAGTACAGTAACATGCTGTACATGCTTGCAGCCTGGGAGCAACAGGCTACACTATACAACCTAGGTGTATAGTAGGCTATACTGAAAACAACAAAATCGCCTAATGACATATTTCTCAGAACAAACCCCCATTGTTATGGGACACATGGCTGTATTAAATACTTCCAGTTACATGAGATATCTAAAATAATCAGCTTCATAGAATCAGAGTGAAATGCTAGTTGCCAGGATCTGAGGAGAGGGGGAGGTGGGGAATTACTAATCAATGGGTATAACATTTCAGTTAAGCAAAATGAATAAGTTCTGGGGTTCTGCTGCACAACATTGGCCCTATAGTCAACAACAATTTATTTTACACTTAAAAATTGGCTAAGAGGGTGGATCTTATGTCAAGGGATCTTCTCACAATAAAATAAAATATAAAATACAGCTGATCTTTTATTGCAGATAGTTCAAGAAGCACTGTTCTGCACCAGAGATCAGCAAACTTTTTCCGTAAAGGGTGAAATAGTAAATATATGGGCTTTCCAGATCATATAGTCTCTGATGCAACTACATAACTCTGCCCTTTCAGCATGAAAGTAGCCATAGACAATCCCCCCAAAAATGGATGTGACTGTGTTTCTAAAAGATGCTGAACCTGACTCGATCAAACTACAGGCTGTAGTTTGCCAACCAATATTACAGGCCGTAAACTTCTGGGAAGCAGATGTCTCATTTTTTCTAGTCTTCATTGTCTCTCCAGTGCCTAAAATACCCCTCATGTAATAGGTACTCAATAAATATGTATTAAACAGATGAATAGTCTACTCTCTGATACAGGCAGAGATCTTGCTTGCATTAATCTGGAGGTCGTCTGTCCAGGGCCACCAATGCCATAATAAGGATGACCATAATAAGGTATCAACTGGCCTCAGTTAACGAGATAAAAAACATGGATCTTCCAGGGATAAAATATGGCATTAGTAGCAATGGCAATTACCAGTTGCTTGAAAGAAGAAAGGAAGAGGATATTGGCACGTAGCAAGATTCTTAAGGAAGCTGTGAAAGTTCTGGAGGAATGGCAAGTGAAGATAAAAGGGGCATGGGATGGATTGCTTAGCTGATGTTGGAGGGTATGAGTGAGAGGTCCATGACCCAAAGGACAGGGGTTTCCTCTAATAAGGCCCAGGACATAGTGGCCCAAGGAAATTAGCCTAGAAAAGATGGTTGGATATAGTCACACCACTTTCCTCTTTAAAAACTGGGAGAGTGTGAGGGAGACAGCAAGTTCTGTTTCAAGGCAACACTAAACCCACTGAGTAGACACCATGAACAAAGCTTACCCTCCCAAGTTGAAAAAATTTAAGGACAAGAGGTTATCATTGAAATTAAATCATAGCAAGCTTGGGGGAGGGGTGTAAATGTCTAACTATTATGTTGCTTTGTGCACCTAAAACTAATAAAAAAAGAAAGAAAAAGAGAGAGAGAGAGACAGATAGACAGAGAGAGAAAAGAAAGAAATTCAATTGTAGCAGACATGTCCAAAGAATATTAAAGGGACTTGTTCCTTTTATGAATCCTGTGATAGATGAATATGCGGTTATCACAACTAGGGCCACAGGACAATATTGGAATGGTGGTAATATAGAGAAATCGTATCATCATGTGAGAAGCCTTGGGAAGCATATAAATAATGGCTGTGTTCAGCAGAGAAATCAGTTGCTTCCACATGCACCCTATTCAAAGAGCCTGTTTTACTGTGATGTAAAACTGAGGTCATATGCATTTGTCATATTAAATTCTTTTATTTAAAAAAAAAAGCCACCTGATGACTGCTAAGATCAGGTCCAAAACCTCTGACTGATATATAAAGCCCTTCATCATTTAATCGCCATCTATCTTTCTAGTCATTTCATGCCAACAGCCCCTTTCCCAATATGTGTTTTAACTAGAGCTACCCTGGGCCATTCACCGTTTCTCTCAACATGCCTGGCACTTGCACAAGTTGATATCTTTGCTCTAGCTATTCTCTGCCTTGCAATGCCTTTCTTTTCCTCTTCATCCAGCAAATTCATATTCCCCTGTGAGACCTACACTGTGAAACCTTTGTGGCTCACTTATCCAGAGAGTTGGTCTCTCATTCTACTGCTCTGCCATTACATTATATCGCAATTATTTGTTTGTATATCTGCCTTTGTGCTGAGACAGGGAGCTCCTTGAAAGCTAGTTTTAATATTCTGGTGCTTAAGCAGAATTGGCAAAAATGCAAATGGCCCTTGATGCTGCATTCAAAGCAATTTTAGCAGCACTTTGTCCTGCATTCTCTCTTGCTACACTAATTTTCCTTTCTGCACTTATATTCCTTTCCAGCTGAATCTCCTATTTTGCTACTCTCAGACCCAGACACTGGAGGAAACACCTCTAAGCAAGGGTGATAAGCTTATCTGTAAGAAGTGCCAAATAAATGTGTCAGTTGTGTTTTTAAATTATTAAATATCCAATCCCACAAAGACCCTTTAGAGAACCTTTCAATCCTTTAGAATCCCTTGTGCATTTTCAGGGAAATGTAATTAGTATGTTTTTATTAGTTAATTTGCATGTAACTTATCAACACAATGTACTTGCAGTCAGTCATTGCACTTCAAATCTAATGTATTTCCTTAGCAAGCAGAACAATCTATTTTTTCTCTATTAACAGGGTGTTGTTTTTCTCCACCTGAAACTTGGCATATAAATATTAATTAAATCTAATTCTTAGGTTCTTCAAAATAGTGTTCCCAGATTAATACAGTAGAGGTCACAACCTATGGGTTAGTACCATGAGGGGACCACAATGGAACCCACCCTTCTTTCTTCTTCCTTCCTTCTTTCCTGTCTTTACTTTTTTCTTTTCTTTTCTTTTTTCCCTCTTAATTTGTTGTGTTAGGAAACAGTTTCATATAATAATAATATAATGTTTTAAGTTTATAATGATAAATATATTTTTAAAGCTATTTGAGGTTACACGGACCACATTCAAAATTTATAGCACCAAAATGAAACAGTTTGAATGTTGCTGTTAAATAAAGATCCTTCTGAACTTGGCCTTTTGACATTTATTTCATAATAAATCTTTAAAAAGTAGACACATTATTCCAAATTTTTTCTCACTTAAAACAGTTATCAAGGTACACATTTTCTTTTATGAGTCAATCTGACCCTTCCAACAAAATAACTGTGACAAATGATACTAATTTTCAATTGGACATGCTTATTCAACAACTATTTCCTGAGCAAGATACTATGTTGGACTTGGGGAAAGATAACAAAAAGTTAGTTTCATGTATCTTGAGAATCCACCAGATATGGTCCAGTTAACAGCAGGGAAATAAAGGAAGGGCTCCATTCTGCTAACAGACTCATCCATTGGAATGGGGCAGACATTTGGAACCAACTCAGCCACAGATGCTGGGAGAAGGCCTAGTGAGAGAACAATACTCCCTATCTGAAACAGGACAACAAACAACAGGGAGTAGCCTAGGAAAATAGTCTCTCAGGTGGCTTTTACAAGGCAATAGGAACACTCCTAACCATGAGACGCCTACTGACTATAGTCCAATCCTTCAGAAGCTTTCAGAAAAGCTGAGAGCCAATAAGTCAACTCAGAAGTACCGGTGAAGACAGACAATTGATGCAGTCATAATCTAAGTCTCTAAGGCCAAGCAAGAGTAAGGTAAAGCATCAGATGTTCAAGGACAAATTACATGCAGCGACTCAGGCCCCAGCTATCAAGGTGGGAGGTCCATTAGTATAATAGCTGAGGCACAAATTCAGAAAACAATGTTGGAGAAAAAAATCATAATGCTGCATCACAGAATTCTTTAGATTACTGTTATTTCTCTTTAATATTGGTCCTGAAGTTTAGGGTGAGGTTGAATACACTTTGGGGTTCAAGTACAATTAGCAGTGTTGCAGTGGGGTGGGGTGGAGTACTACAAATTCCAGCAAACAATGCTGAGAATTGGTCCCTAACCTCATGACTTATACTGCAAGAATTTAGAGAAGATAGGAGCGATGATGTCAAGAGGAAACAGGAGTTAATATTTTACCAAAGGAAGAATTCATGGATAATGAGTTGGGAAAAAAAAAAAAAGAAACAACTGTCCCTTACTATGAGTTTCAACACAGTGCTTTTGTCTAATGAATAAAAAAGAATAGCTGGCCGGCCAACTGGCGCATTGGTTAAGAGCTGGTTTGGGACGCCAGCAGCCGCGGTTCGGATCCCACATATGAGGGTCAGTGACACTGCCCTCTACAGCTAACAGCTCCACCTGAAGCTGGGCTGTGCGAGCCCCGGTGACGGTGTAGGCTGCAGCCCCTGCTGCAGTGGCTGCCACAGGCTACAGTGAGTGGCTGGCAGCCAACGTGAGCTACCAATAGCTGCAGTGAGCGACCATCCAGAGGCTGGCGACTGATCTGCCTCATCTGGGAAGAGTGCAATGACGATACCAACATGGGCCAGTGAAGCAACATCCTCCGCAACTAGACTGAAGAACAAAAAGACAGCAACTTGTTTGTTCCCCTTCCCCGATTCCCCAATGCTGTTCCCCTCCCCTAATTCCCCAATAAAATAAAATAAAATAAAATAAAATAAAATAAAATAAAATAAAATAAAATAAAATAAAATAATAGCATAGGGAATAGAGTCAACGGAATTGTAACAGCTATATACAACGTCAGAGGGGTAGTAGGTTGGGGAAGGGAGGTAATCACTTTGTGAGGGGTGTAAATGTCTAACTACTACATTGTTTTGTACACCTAAAACTAAAAAAAAAAAAAGAATAGGAAATTGATAGTATGTATTCTGAGAGATTTATGTTCTAGATCCATCCAAAATCATTAACTTCTGTAGGAGTCATGTGACTTTAATGTATTGGACAGGCTTAACATATTCATCTTGTTGAAAGATGTAGGTGAACTTTGGGTTGATAATTGAACTTCCTCTGTGAATGCAGTAATGAACTTTGCTCTTTTTAAACTTCCCTCTGTCTGCCGGTTGAAAGCTATAAACACATACTTACAGCTTCGAGTATACAGCAAGTGCTTCAAGAACTTGTGACTATTCTTTCTAGTTGTTCAAGATCAATTCAGCTAATTAGTGACATCAAGAATAAAGAGATAAGGAGATAAGAAATGCTATTTGAGAACAAACTCAGTGCCTGCCCATCTAGCCCAGGAATAGAGAATGGGTTGATTCTGTGGCAACAACCACCGAAGACTAGGAATATGATCCCCAAATAATCCCCAGCTTTCTTTTAGAGCAATTATAGATTTTCACCATTAGCCTTTTTTTTTTTTTTTTTCAAAATTATGCCTTCTTTTCTACCTGTGAGTTGAGACCCATAAGTGGATTACGCAATTATTTCAGTAGGTTGGGACTAGAGCTCTTAAACAGAAAATAATAAAATACAACTGAAGAGTAGAGAAGATAAGCAAAGAGAAGAAAAAAAAACTTGTTTCAGTTGTGTGTTTGTGTGCTGGATCCCAATAGGAAATGTATTTTTTCCTGTGAATTACAGTTTAAAAAATAGATACAGACGCAAACATAGATATGGATATAAATATAAAGACACCGAGGTTTGACAATTAAGTTTGCAAACTTGTTGCAATGATGTTGCTAACCTTTTTTGATGTCAAAGGGATTATTCATTATGAAGTTGTTCCAACTGGACAAACAGTAAACCAAGTTTACTCTTTGGAAGTACTGAAAAGGCTGCGTGAAAAAATTAGACAACCTGAATTTTTCACCAACAATTCATGGCTCTTCCATCACAACAATGTACCAACGCACAGGGAGGGCGTTTTTAGCCAGTAGACAAATAACTGTATTGGAATACCCTCCTTACTCACCTGATCTGGCCCCCAATGACTTCTTTCTTTACCTGAAAATAAAGCAAATATTGAAAGGAAGATATTTAGGTGACATTCAGGACATTAAGGGTAATATGACCACAGCTCTCATGGCCATTCCAGTATAAGAGTTCCAAAATTGCTTTGAAAGGTGGACTAGTTGCTGGCGTCCATGCATAGCTTCCCAAGGGGAGTACTTTGAAGGTGACCATATTCAGCAATGAGGCATGTAGCACTTTTTCTAGGATGAGTTCGAAAACTTAATTGTCAGATCTTTGTATATGGGAGAAATAGCAGATGTCCCAAAAATACTATCACCAACCCCATAGGAGGCATTCTCCACCATAATGTTTACGGTCATCTACAAAAATACAACCATAATAAAGAACCTAACTTTCACAAGCCTAGGGATAATAAAAAGTTAAAACAGAGAGAATAAGTTACTTAAAGTTTGGAAGACAAACTTCAAACTTAAGTTTAACTTCTCCAAACTTATTTTTCTTGTTAAAAAAAAAAATCAGAGATGATTCAAAGAATGGCTAAGCTCTCACAATACCTGATTCTATTTTATTCTATTCTACTCTTCTGTTCTGCCAACCCCAAATCTGAGTATTGTCATTTACTTTCATCCAATTCTAATGTCAAATGTTTTTCATGTGGAATGTTTATGTCTTCGTTATTTTGAGAAAGTTTCTTTTTTTCTACTATGGAATGAATTCCCATTCAACAAAGAAAATGTAGAAGAAAGAAAATCTGTCTTAGGCCTACCATTTAAAGCAAATAGTGAAGATTTTCCCAAGCAGTATAAGTAGCCAATATTTTCAGAGAGATTTCCTCTAAACTACAAGAGAAGACAAGTTTAGAAATCACATTATATAGGGTCTTCTGTTTAACTTACTTTATATCTTTGAGTTATAAAGAGTAATACCAATGTACTTCCTGATAAAATGAAGAGCGACTCAGCATAACATCACAGTGTCAACTTTTTGTTGGCAGAAATACCCAGTGATATTTTGGAGCGGGGGTGAATGCTGGAATTCCTTTTAAACAGAGTATCAGCTGCATAATTCTACTTTGATCTCACACCCACTTGTGCCAATCTTCCTTTTTCTCTGCCCAGGCACAAGAGTAGAGAGAGATCAGAACAGAATTCTTCCAGAGAGGCAGTGTGACCCACCACACCCATTTGCTTCAACTCCAGTTCAAAGGTAGAAATGAAACCAAAGAAGGGTGTGGTTCCACTGAGGGGTGTGAGCTGGGAAGAGAGCCTGGACATTGTTATCTGTTGTGCTTTACACACTCTCTGCGCTCTCAAAGTCTATTCTGAGTCATTCTTTCTCAACCTTCTGAACCTTGAACAGAAAGAGCTACCATTTTTAGAACTGGATCAGAGTAACGAGTGTCATTAGTCAGAGTCCTCACTATGGGCCATACAGTGCTTCATCACCAGGCCTCTGTCTATCCTGTGACCTCCTCTCCTACCACCCTCCCCTTTCTTGCACAGCCCTCTTTGAGCACCTCAGACGCATTCAGCGAGTCCCTGCTACACATGCTCTTGTCTCTGCTTACAAAGCTTAGGTTTCTGCAGGGCCAAATTCAGATCCCTGCTCTATCTCTGGAGCTAAAACTTCCCTGGTGCCATCATTCTGTATGCCATATAACTTGCTCTATTTTTGTTCACAGAACTGAAGTGCTAGCTTGATTTTTTCTACTACAGACATGGGCTAGAAAGTCAGAAACACCTAGTTTAGAATCCTGTCACTGCCCTTGCCCTGATCTTGGACAAATTATATACCCAGACCCCTTAGTCTCCATTTCCTTATTCATAAAAATGAATTATTGTGTAGTTCAAGTGGAATTACATGTCAAATCTCTGAATTCAATGCCTTGCACCAATAAAATGCAAGTTTCACAAGGACAAGGATTTTGTAGTTTGAATCGGTACTTCAACCCCCAGAACAGTACCAAGAATTGGTTTAATAAATATATTTTGAAGGAAGGAAAAGGAGGGAAGGAAGGAGAGAGGATGATTTTGTGTTCAGTCAATGTTAATTTATGATCACATATATTCACTTTTCCACCAAAGTGACTCTGAAATGTTTCCATGAAGGAATGCACGTGTGATGAATATGCACCTAACTTTTCCTAACTCATAATAGTCCCCACCTTCCTTCTTACCATCTGATTTTTAACAGTATTTAATATTTATTTTTTATGACATCAGAAACCAACAAATAAAGTAAAACATGAGAAGTAATGTACTAAAGCTAGGAGAGCTTGGGTATAGATCAGACAGGCAATAGTTGAGACCCAGTGTCTAGCGAGACCAATCAAAGTGAGATAGCCCATATCACTGATGGCTAGAACTATGAAGTTCTAAGAGACAAGAGAAGGGATTATTTGCATATTCAGTGGTAGGGACTGTAGGAGACCCAGCAAACAAAGCCCAGAATCAGAGGTATCGGACCATGGAAGTCCCGGCAAAAGACTAGGAAGGCATGAAGTTGACATCAGGGAAATCTAATAGAAGACGTCCGGTTAACTGTGAGCTTCATGAGGTCAGGGACTGTCTTTGATTCTTCTCTCCCAGGTCCACAACACCTAGCCAATTCCTGACATGGTGTGCACCCTCAATGGTTATTTATGGAGTAAATAAATTATGAATAAAGTAAGGGGTTTTCTTCAGTTGTAACAAGCCCAACACAGATTCTTTTAAACAACAACAACAAAATAATAACATAACTAAAGAGTCCAGGTATAGTTTTGACTTTAGAAGCAGCTCAATGTAGGGCCCAAATATTATTAATATCATCAGGATGTGGTCTCTCTCCATCTTTTCCTTTAAATGACTCCATGCTCGGACCACCGGTATGTCCGAGGACTATATGCTTTTCTAGTCTCATCCAGCAGAAAAAAGGAGAAGTCTTTCACATACATGAATTAGGGGGGAAAGCATATTGCATTGTCTCTCTTTGGGACATACATCATTTTTGAGCCAATCATAGGAGTTAGAGAAATGCAAAGCATGGATTGTCTAAAGCCTCTTGGGGAATAGCATAGAGTCAGCTTCACAGTAACCACTTGCGCTGACAGAGAAGAGGGGATGCAGCAAAGGAAAAGCTGATTAAAAGTTATTTCTCAGAAGGAGTGTGAGTGTTGGGTTCAGTAAATAACAAATGTCCAGATTGTGGCAGCAGGCTCAGGCATGAGGGCACCACCCTGAGTCAGGAACCCAAAGATTAGGATTAGATAAGGCTTCAATCCCTGGGAGCATTGATGAGAATGAGGCAATGCTAGAGGACTTAGAGTACAGATTGGGGTAACCACAGAAGTGTGTGACTCAGTCATGAGCCAATGTGAATAGGGAAGGGCAAAGCCATAGGGGCTAAAGTGAGACCAACCCCAAGACTGATTTGATGTGAAGCTCTTAATTGCTTCTTTTGAATGAGAACATGGTTGGCTTTGCTGAAGCAGAGGAGGTGTCAGCATTCAATGATGAATTAGAGAATGTAAAAGTATTTAAGATGTTAGATGAAGAACGATCAGGGTGATAAGAAGGTTCAGAGTATCACCATGGCAAACCCATTATTAACCTCTTACTTTACTAGGCCTTAAATATCTCCTCCAGTACTGACACTTTACCTTTAAGTATGTTTCAGATTATTATATTAAACTTTATGTTGAATATTATCTACAAAGATATGCCATTGGTTCCTAAGTTCAACTCCTATCTCTTCTTGACCCAAACAATACAATATTTTCTTCCAAACCTGGCTCTTCTCCTATATTGCCAGTCTTAGTTAGTAGCACCTTCATCTAAGCCAGAAATCCGTCCATCATCTCTATCTCTCTCTGTCTCTATTTCTAGTCTTTCTCGTATCTACTCAATCATCAAATCTTGCCTCGTACATATTGCTTGACTGCATCCTCTTCGCCCTACCCTGAAATCTGTTGCCCTGATTCAAGCCCTCATCATTTGTGAAAAGCACTGCAATTGCTCCCTAGCTGGATTCCCTACTTTGAGATACATTCCTGAAAACCATGGTCCATATAGTTCCTCTGGGTTCCCCTAGAAATCTGTGCTTGCTTCCTATGTAACATTTATGATATTATATTGTGAATATGGGTTTATGCATCAGTCCCTCTGACTAAATGCTGAATCTCTTAAATATGAGAGTTCATCTTTAAATCCTGAGTACCTAACATAGTGTCTATGGAAATGAACCTAATCTTCGAGTATTTATATATTTAAAAAGCAAGACTAGATCAATAGATACTACCACCTCTCTGCTAATCACATGACCATATGCAAAACATTAATAGTGGCTTGTCTTGAGACCAAATGTAAAGAATCTTCCTGGGCACATTCAATGCAATGGACCACACTTCTTCTGAATTGGTAGACAAAATTCTACTTTATTGGAGTCTTTTGCTTAGACGACATGATTTACTTTCATTAGCAATTTGTGGTTCAATGGCCTGTGGTTCCGTAATGTGCATATTATATCTGTGAAAATGAAAGAAAGCATTCCAAACTAGGGCTGTCTCCCTCAATTATAATTATACACAACCTACTTTGCACCATCATTTTGGAGAAGATCCAGAGTATCTTCGGGCACCAATTTGAAAGCTCTACCATAATATTCTAACCTCATCTAAATAATCAATCAAAAATTCCAAGTAGACACAGGAACATAACACTCTTACCTTGAGCAGACATTGAGTTTCTTCTGAATTTATGTATTAATATGTAATCATTTTGGCTCACCTACTTAGATGATGCTTTGATTATGTAAGATAAAAGAATTTTAATTATGTTTCTAGGTTACCACATGTGTTTATCTTTGTTTTGATGTAATATGTGACCTGCTTTAACCATTCAGACAAGAGACATTACATAATATGTTTATAGGTATGTGCTTTGTAGTAAAATTGCTTAAATAAATGTATGATAGACTTCAATTCTAATAATGAAAATTTTTTGAATGTGCTTCTTATTCTTTTCTGCAAAAACTTTTATGAATTTATGTGAAAATAAACTTTAAAGGGTAAAATACTACTAATATTTATACATTTTTAGATACTGTGACTAATGTCTCATTTTTTCAAAAAAATAAGTGTCATATTAGAGAATATTTATCTTGTAACTCCAATGAATAACTTAGAAGATGGATGAATTTGCTCAAGACACAGCCTTAGAGTTGTGTAATGAAAAGACTATAGGTGATGGATGCTTTATAAAAACAAGTTATCTAAAGTTTAACCCAAGGGTCAAGGACAATTCTAAACTATCAATACAAAAAGTAAAACTCATTATTCTTTATTTTTGCCTCAACATGCATCTTCTTACTTCCTAAAACAAGATCACTCATTCATGGCAAGGACTGTCTGTTTCTATTGATACATACTGTGTTAGAAGTTAATTGAAGGGGAGATTTCCAGTCAAGCTGGCAGAGTAGATAAATACTGTGCTTGCCTCCACAAATGACCACATCAAAACTATAGCTAAACTATAGAAAAACCATCATTGAGAATAGTCTGATGTATAACTGAAACAAAGTCCTACCTCTAAGGACATGCAGAAGAAGCCATCTCAAGACTGGTAGGAAGATCAGAGACTCAGAATGGGCTGGTCCCACACCCACGTCTGGCCATTAAAAATCAAAAGAGATATCTTGGCTGCAGAGGTCTGTTGGGAGGCATGAAGGGTCCCAGCCCCACACCAGGCTCCCCAGCCCATGGATCCTGTGCCAGGGAAGCTGTCCTCATAACTTCTGGCTGTGAAAATCAGCGGAGATTGTGGCTGAGTGAAATGGAAGGAGGCTGCAGTCTCAGAAGCTCCTCTTAAAGGGTCTACCCATGGACTTACTGGTTGACAGATTCCCTCATTTTGAGCTTCGGTGCTGGGACAGAGGCTCAAGAAATGCCTGGGACATGTGGGTTGGAACAAGGTTGTCTGGCTTCGGAGTTGGGGCTGGAAGGGCAGCTTTCACCCAGACACAGGTGCTGGTGGAGTTCATTGTTTCTTTGTTGAGCCCTCCCCACTCTCGGTGTACTGATGCAGACACCAGGTGGTCCCAAAATCTGAGTCTCCATCAGCCTGGCTAACATTGTGTACTCCACCCTGTGATTCCCTGAGACCCTGCTCCACACAACTATCAGGCCTGCCAAAGCCACTTTCAGTGGCTTTTCCATACAAACAGCCTTTCCTAAATGCTGCAGACTTTCCTAAATTCTCCCAAAGGTTCACAGAAACCAAACAAGCAGTATCTGACTTGGGACTGTCCCATACCTCCTGCCGAGCAGCTGCAAGCCTGGCTTTAGTGGCAGCCAGTCTCAGTTCAACCTTAGCCTCTTATGGCTCCTTCAAGCCCAGTATGGGTGGCGGCCATCGGTGGATTGCTTTGTAGCTCATGACAAGTGGCCATGGGCAGGCCACAGAGTGAGGCTGAACTTGGCCTGCAGTGAGATCCCTCCCAAGAGGCCCAGGCCAGCTTTCTACCAGGCCGAAGCACCACCCAGACAACAAACCCAAAGGGCAGACACCAGGCACCGGAGCCCTGCTAAAGCGAACGCTGCTCCGTAGGGTCAGCCTTGCACAACAGCTCCTCCACTGTAGTCATGGCCAGTCCTCACAGCAATTAGCCTGAGAGTCAATCCCTCCCATTTATGTGCAAACAGCAACCAAACAAAAGATCTGGAAATATTGGACTCTCATTACTATATGGACTAAGATGATTACTGCTACTCCCTTTAGATAGGGTGTGATCTTTCAATTCAAGGATTGTCTCCATGCTACACACAGACTGCTTCATTATTCATGTTACCTGCAGACATTTGAAGTTGTGATCCCTGGTTTCCATAGATAGTCTAATTTAATTATCTGGTAAATTGGTTAATTTATCAAAAGGTTTTTTCCCTGTTTCCTTCCTACCCCATACTGGAGGATACTGATACGTTAATTAAAGTATTCTCTTTATTCACTTTCAAAATGATCCTTTGTAAGAGTCTTATGATCCTTAAACAAAAACAAAACAAAATCCTGTTTGCTAGTTGTTTTAAAAACCAGAAAGCCAACTCTTTCTACTCAATGGATTATCAGTTTTAAAAAAAAATTTTTCATCCAGAGGCCGGCAACCAATCTGCCTCATCTGGAAAGAACGCAATGATGATACCAACATGGGCCAGTGAAGCAATGTCCTCCGCAACGAGACTGAAGAACAAAAAAAACCAGCAACTTGTCTGTTCGCCTTCCCCAATTCCCCAACGCTGTTCCCCTCCCCCAATTCCATAATAAAATCTTTTAAAAAAACAACTCAGCATTTGCAATAAAGGATATTAAAAAATATATATTTTTTGTTAGTTCAGATTTCCATATGATCATTCACCTCTTTATGAGAAAAGCATTCTTATTTTTGTTTCAGATGTACAAAACAATACAATAGTTATCCTTTTCATCTCTTACAAAATGACAACTCCTCTCTCTCATCTACTGCTTCCCAACCCCTGATATCATACATATCTATTACAATTCCATTGACTCCATCCCCACACTGTACTCCACATCCCATGACTAAATATGTGTTAAATTATAGTTGACATATACTATTGTTCCGCAGCAGCTTCAGATGTGCAGTACAGAGGTCAGGGCCTCTACACCGTCCATGAAGTGGTCTCCCTAACAAGACATGAGTCCATCTGGTCCCCTAAAAATATTTACGACATTATTGATTATGTTCCCCAAACTGTCTTTTCTATCCCTGTGGCAATATTATAGTTACTAATTTATGTTGTCTCATCCCTTCCCCTTCTCCCTCATGCCCGCCCCCATCCCATCTAGTAATCATCAATTTTTCCTGTGTCTCTGAGACTATTTCTGTTTACATTGCTCGTTCATTCAGTTCTTTAGATTCCACATATAAGTGAGATCATATGGTATTTGTCTTTCTCTGACTGACTTATTTCACTTAGCATAATGTTCTCTGGGCCCATCCATGTCATTGCTCATGCAACTCAACACCAAAAAAAACAAAAAACCCAATTAAAAAATGAACAGAGGATATGAAGAGACATTTCTGTAAAGTGGACATATAGATGGCCAACTGACATATGAAAAATGTTCAACCTCACTGATTATTAGGGAAATGCAAATAAAAACCACAATGAGACACCACCTTATCCTGGTCAGAATGGCTATCATTAATAAATCAAGAAACAACAAGTGCTGGCTGGACTGTGGGGAAAAGGGAACCCTGCTGCACTGTTGGTAGGATTGCAGATTGGTGAAGCCACTATGGAGAAAAGCATTCTTTTTTTTTTTTTAAGATTTTTTATTGGGGAACTGGGGGAGGGGAACAGACAAGTTGCTGTCTTTTTGTTCTTCAGTCTTGTTGCGGAGGACGCTGCTTCACTGGCCCATGCTGGTATCCTCATTGCGCTCTTCCCAGATGAGGCAGATCGCCAGCCTCTAGATGGTTTCTCACCGCGGCTATTGGCAGCTCATGCTGGCTGTCAGCCGCTCACGCTGGCTGCCAGCCACTCACTGTAGCCTATGGCAACTCACTGCAGCAGGGGCTGCAGCCTACACCGTCACTGGGGCTCGCACAGCCCAGCTCCAGGTGGAACTGTTGTTAGCTGTAGAGGGCAGTGTCACTGGCCCTCATATGTGGGATCTGAACCAGGGCCGCTGGCATCCCAAGCCAGCTCTTAACCAACGCGCCACTCAGCTGGCCTGAGAAAAGTATTCTTAATGATAGTTGACAAATAACATTACAAAGCAGTGCCATGGAGGTAGTCTAAGATCAAGAACCCAGCCATCACATGTGGAAGTATCTATGTGTGGACACCCTGCTTTTTATTCCTTTTTTTTAAATTTATTAGTTTCAGGTGTACAAAACAATGTAATCGTTAGACATTTATATCCCTCATGAAGTGATAATCCCCCTTCCCCAATCTATTGCTCCTCTGACATCGTATATATCTACTACAATTCCATTGACTCTATTCCCTATGCTGTACTCCATATCTCATGACTATATATATATAATAAATTATAGTTCACATACAATATTATTCAGCCATCTTTTATTTCTTTAAAAGTGATTTAAAAAAAAAAAAGCAATCTTTGGGGGTTTTCCTTAAAGCCTGTTGGAGAAGTATGTTTTTGCCACTGACTTTCAGTATTATTATCATGTGCACTATAAACTTTTCCTATTTGTTCAAATATTAGATGCAGAGAAAAAAAGGGCACATGGATATATCACCACACTGTCCATCTTCATGGTAGCTTTAAACTGAGAAACTTTATAGAACAGTCTGCTGACAGCTATATCGTTCAAGTTTTACCTTGGGTCACTTTCCTAAGGCTGAGTTAAAAACAACATTTTGCATGGAAACATTGAGGCATCCTTAGCTAATGTTAGTGGATGCAGCCTGCTATATTTAAAAGTGAGGCATTTAATTTTTGCCTCCTTATAAGGATGCAAGAGATTAGCCTCTAAAAATTTTTAATATCTCTAAGATCTGTTTAATGTGCATAGAAAAAGAGCTACATGCTTTATGTGCTGATGTAAATACTTATCTCTAAATGAACTCATTTTACCAAGTGAAAACATTTTAGAAGTTATATAACATAAAAATTATAATAGCATTAAGTTAAACATTACTAACTTTCCTTGAGAAATTATGATCTTTCTTCATAACAATAAATTTGTCTGGAAAAAAAAACAGCTCTTTGTACCAATGACAGCTTTAAGAATTTGAGATATTTACCATTTATAACTTACTACCTCCTACAAAGATGGTGCTACCTACCATTCACCTTCAATAGCCGTCATTTATTTGCCCAGGAATAGCAATGAATGTGTAATGATCTACAACCTTCCCCCCATTTCACCTGTACTTGATGACTTGGATTGTAAGTGGGATGTAGACGATAGCCAAGAATAGGAATAATTTGCCCAGTCTTTATAGGGAACTGAATCTGTGATGGAACTCTAACCAGCTGAGTCAACAGGCTAAGGACAGATAATACTGTGTTCACAGATAGTGCATAATTAAAATTTTTCCTTCAAACCAGATCATCCCAGTTCTCCTACCATCACTCCCACCATTTCTCAGTGCTCTTTACTAGCAAATTTTTCTCAATATAAAATAGAATGGGGTCCTCTTTTTACACCCTCAGAGACTGAAAACTCACTCTTTATCTTCAGCCACATCAGGAGCTGTTCTTTTCTACAAATATGTATGTCAGGTTAGCCTCCTTGGCATTGGCTAACATGGTTCTCCCACTCATACCTACAGATCCTAACCTGGGGATACCCAGCAGTTGGGGACATTATAATAAGTGTCTCCTATAGCTTTTTGTGTAAACCTGTTCTCCCTATGTACCATATTCCCAACCTGAGGACAAAGGATGTTATCTTTTTTATGGATCATAGTACACAGAAAGTGTTAAACATGTTTGCTGACTTAATAAGGGAATGTAGGGAATCTCATGGCTTAAACTGGTTCCCAAATTTTAGTGTGTGTAGGAAATCACCTAGAGTGTTTGTGAAAACACAGATTCTTGGGCTCTATCCCCAGAGCTTCTAATTTAGTAAGTCTGAGTTTGGGCCCCAAATTTTGCAATTTTAACCAGTTCCCGGATGATGCTGATGCTGTAAGTCTAGAAATTACACACTGAGAAATATTAGCTTAGCCCATGAGAGTGCATTATTGTAAAACTATTAAGTGTTCTCTTCATATGTGCAGTAAAGCAACTATTTTTCTACCAGTAATCTAGCTCTTGGACCCACATATACAAGACAGGAATGCTACCCAAGATCTAACAGAAATGTAGCAAGACTATAAAATAAATTGGTTCCTCCAAACTATACACGGAAATTTACTTAATTATTACTACACAGTAGTGATGTGTGCTAACTGGTAGGGGAAGAAAATGGCATAGTTCGAAAAGAGGGGAAACTGGAGGGTGTTTCTGGGAGTGGCAAGGGTGGAGTTGCCAATGGCAAAAATAGGGCAGTTCTGCTAAGAAGCTATGCTGTCTGGCAGCTCCAAAAGGGTGAGCCTGAATTTTCTCCTCTCCAAAACAGGACGTAGCTGCCCTGCCATCTCCCTCACTCTCTCCCCTCCAAATCAAGGAGAGAGAGCCCTTAATCTAAAAATCTCTCCATTCTGTGGGGGAGAAATGAAGCATACATTTCTCTGCTATTTCACCTCAGCTTAAACCTAATTTGAGAGAGGTGCTTTTCAATGCCATTCACGAAGTCCAGATGTCATAGAAAGGTAACCGCATCAACAAGAAATGATCCAGTTAGAAGTCTAAACAACATTTTAAAAATCAATGTTAGGGATTAATTTGCTTTCATTGCAAAGAGGGCATGTGCACATTCAATAAGAACTTAATGTAGCGAGCAGCAAAAAGGGATCAGTGGAACCAAGCAATCAAAATGCCCGTATTTAGACAAGAACAGTTCCTTTATTTAGAGAAAGGTCTTCCATTCTAGGTAGAGTTCAATGTTTCTCAAATTTGAATGGCTTTCTCACATTGAAATTGGAGTTGTTCTGTATATAAAAAAAATATTCCTTTGTATTTGGATAAAATGCCCAGACCAGCAGCAGCAGCATATTATGCTTATGAAGGAACACAGCTTTTAATAACAGCTGAGGGAAGCAGCCTTCAAAATGCTAAGATCCTTTAAGTTTCTCTACTGAAACCCTTTGCTAGCTATTAATACATAAAAAAACGGCCTTTTGGCAATTTGACCTTCCTTCCTGTGTCATTAAATTTGTTCTTTTTTGTTCTTTTTCCTGTACATTGGGAATTGGGTCTAAAACTTGATTAACTTCAGTTTAAATATTTTGGGCACAAATACTTCATACTGACACTGTAATCCTGTGAACACACACCCAGAACCACATAATTCAGTGTCTGTCAGTGACACTAGATTTGATAGTTATCTTAAGTGATCAAGTGTCTCCATTGCAAAGATAAGGTTTTTTTTTTTCCCCTTTGCAAATAACAAGTAATCTGTGGAACACTTAGACACACTATGTAAATATCCTCCTCCCCATCATCTTCTCACCTAATTATTTTGGCTCCTATTGATTATCCTTCCCTGTTTCAATAATTGCATGGAAGTTTCCAAATGGTGATTTTTCTCATGCTATTATTTCTTCCATGTTAATGAGCTGACATTCTTATGTTAAAAAAAAAAGAGCTTTCACCCATTAATTGGTTTCAAAAGACATAGTTTCTTGCCGATTTCCAGAGTAAGGTGTTGATATAATGTCACCTCCAAACGAATCACTCTCTTTCCCTCTCTCTCTCTCCCTTCTCCGAACTCATGGATTTTTATTTAGTTATTTAATTTATTTATTTTGGGGGATGTTTAATTTGTTACAAATTTCACTAATGGAAGGCACGAACTCATGAATTTATTTTATTCAATGTTTTCTAATCTTTTGGTTATACTTCTGGGATGGTTGACTCATTCCAAATTTGGTCAGTGAAAGCAGCTTCAAACCATCACCTATGTTTGAGGACTTCCTAGCTTTCTGCCACAGGATACTGCAAGCTCTGCTTTTACCTAACTGCCTCAGCCTTGGCATAAGCCATTTCTTTAAGTAAACGTGGTTCTTTCAGGGAATTGAATGCACAAGATCGGCACACTTCAAAGTGGTCATTGCTTCTAGACCTTTTCAGTAAAGAGAGACTATATATATATAAATATATATATATTTAAATTACAAGTTCATATCAATATTTCCCATTCAAATTTAACATTACAGGATTTTTTTTCTTAACTTCTTTGATGTATTTCACATGTCCTTTTCTTACATGAAATATTGTTCCTGAAACACTTATTTTTTCCCAAAAATATGCAATGATTAAACAATTAAAATAACAACATTACTACTAACAATAAAATCACTAAGTGATGTTTAAGTGTTTGTAGTTCTTTCAGTCCTTAGATTATATCTCACTAAGGATGCACAGAGTATTACATTCAAATTTCACTGGAAACAAATTTTTTTGGTCTATATGATTATGTTAGCAATTTGATATACAGTTAAGGTTTATTTGCATCTGTTTTTCAGATTACATCTGTTTTTCAGAGGTATTTTTTTTTCTTTTTAAATTAATCCAGTGTTTTTAAATATAAAAAATATTTACATGATTCAAAAACTAAATTAAATAAAAAAGCATACTTAGGTTTCTAAGTCTCACATCTTTCCCTTCTTTCCACTCTACTTCATTCCAAAATCACCCTATAGATAACAATTATTTTTGTTCCTTGTTTATAGTTCCAGTCAATATTCCTTTTTGAAGAAAATAAACAAAATATATGCATCTTGATTTTTTCACTTAGCTACATATCATAGGGATCTTTCTTGTACTTTTTATAGCTACATGATAATTAAAATAGAGGTGTCATATTTTATTAAATCAACAAGTTTTCAGAGTTGATTCCTAGAAGTAGGTTTGCTAGGTCAAAGAACAAATACAAATGTAATTTTTCTGAATAAGATTCATATTTTTTTTAATTTTCCAGAAAACTCTGGTTATCAGCCAGCTTTGATAACCAATAACCTATATATCAATAGCCATATTAACTGAGCCACCACTTTGAGCTAGGCATCATGTGAGAATACATGCATTCACTCAAAGAAGCATATATCATTTGAAATACTTGGGTTGGGGGAGAAGAAGAGTAGGAAATTCAGATAGTTCATGTGAGAAAAACTATTTTCTCTAGTAGTTTTCTCAAAGGGAAAAGAGCAAGGAAAAGAAGATTAAACACAAGAGAAGGGTTGAGTTACATAAAGAATGGTGATTGTTGGAATAGTTAGTGAAGGGAATGGAAGAAGCAGCTGGATAGGGGTATAAAATCAAAACGTCAAGAAGCCCTGTGGGGGAAGCTAAAATTGGATGCCATATTGTAGTGGCAATGACATCAATAGTTGCTTTTCTCCAAGACTGCTCTCCCTTTACCCAGGAAAAATTATACCTTCATGTTCTGCCTTCTTTGCTCCTACTGCTCCAATAGCATGTGTCAATATTTTATTATAGCTGTGTAATCTATCTATCTTTACACATTGTGAATTCCCCATGTTTGTATTCGCAGCACCTGGCATAAGGCCTGCCACATAGTAGGCACACAATCAATGTGTGTTCAATTGAATTGAATATCTAAATCAAATGATTAACCCTCCTGCAGATTGTAATCTGAAAAACAAGCTAAATAAATGCTTATTTCCATAGGAGTATAAAAATATGGGTTTTTTGTTTTTGTTTTTGTGGGGTTTTTTGGAACCATTAAAGACTGACAGGTAAAAATTTATGAGCCCAGTGTCATTCAAAAGTGATAAAATTTTTCTAATAAACAGCTTATAGTATGGTTTGCTTAGATCAGGTTTATGGAAATACAAGATTAAAAGCAAAACTTTGTGAACCAAAGATGCCATGTTGCTTTTTATTGTATGTAGCTGTACTTCCTCATGAGATAACGATCAGATTATGTCAGACCATCTGTTTCTTATGTAATGCCAAGATAAACTGAGCAAGAATATCAAAAATAAAAATGGGTTCACAGTAGAATTGTGGAGGTTTAATCATTCAAAATGTTTGTGTTGCTTTTCATGACTCATCTAAAAATATTTAAAGCTCTTTGTGTATGGTCAGCTCTGTTGAAATTTTCACCTCTTCTGTTGACTTGGAAGACGAAACTAAGTCTAAGCATCTTAGGCATTTATATGTTTATAAACATAAGAGGTGATTGGGTATAATGAAAAGAATCAATTCAAATCTGCTAACATTAAAAAAGAAAGGTTCTGTAAATAAAATTTAAGTGGAGTTTTCAAAGGAGATATTCTGGCAGAAAGGGAAAAGAACACTCCAGGGAGGACAAAATGCCTAATGCAAGGACACCAAACTATCCAGGTAGAAAGGATGGGTTGATAAGATTTAAAGTTACTGATTAGGAAGATTTCCAGTCAAGATGGCAGATAGGTAAATGCTCTGCTCACCTCATCTCAGTACCACATTAATTACAAATAAATCACAGAATAATCGTTATTGAGAATCACCTGAAGTCTAGCTGAACCAAAGCCCTACAACTACAGTCATACAGAAGAAGCCACCTCAAGACTGGTAGGAAGGGCAGAGACGTGGAAAGGGCTGGTGCCACACCTGTGTGTGACCATTATAAATTGGAAGAAATATCTGGCTGTGGAAGTTCCTCCCGGAAGAGCGAGAGGCCCCTCCCCAGCCCAGGGAGAGAAGTCCCCATAACTTCTGGCTGTGAAAACCAGCAGAAACCATTATGGCTGAGAGAGATGAAGGGTGGCTGCACTCCCAAACATTCCTTTTAAGGGGTCCACACACAACTTACTCATTGATGGACTCACCCATTCTGAGCTCCAGTGCTAGGACTACAGCTCAAAAGGCACCGGAGACATATGGGGAGGAATCAAATTGTCTAGCTTCAGGGTGAAGGATGGGGGTGCAGCTTTCTCCCAGATGGAAAAGCTGGCAAAAGCCATTGTTTCTTTGTTGAGCCTTCCCCCTCCATGAGTGCAGATGCATGCAGGTGCCAATCTGAGTCTCCATCAAACTGGCTATCACCTTTCCTTTGCCCTGCTCTAGTGATGCCCTAAGACCATACCCAATCCAACTTTCCTGCATACCCAAGCCGCTTCCAGTGTCTTTTCAATATAAACAGCTTGACTTGGCTCATGCTGCAGACTTTCCTAAAATCTCACAAAGGTTCACAAAACTCAAACAAGCAGCATCTGGCATCAGCATGTCCCGTATCTCTGGCTGAGCAGCCCTAAGCCCAGCACTAGCAGCAGCTGGCCTTGGTTCACAGATTGACATCTCAAGGTACCTCCAAGCACAGCGCAGGTGGTGGCCACTTCTGAATTGCTTTGGGGCTCGTACCAGACGGTCTCAGGCAGGGCACAGGCTGCAGCTAAACTTGGCCTGCAGTGGGTCCCATCCTAGGGGCGCTATAGCCCACCTTTGGACTGGGCGGGAGAATTATTCAGCCCCATCCAAGGATGACACACCCAAAGGACAGGTTGGGCAGACTAGAGCAAACCCTGTGCTGTAGAGTCAGCCCCTCCACAACAGCTCCTCCACTGTACTCATAGCCAGTCCTCACAACCAATCAGCCTAAAAGTCAATCCCTCCCATTGCTATGCAAACAGCAATCAAGTCTCAACTACAGCAGGAGGGCACACACAACCCACACAAAGGACACACCTAGGGCACCTGGCTCTAGTGACCAGGGAAACTGCACCCACTGAGTCCCATAGGACACCTACTACATAAGGCCACTTTACCTAGACCAGAAGGCATAGCAGCCATCCATAGAAACAAACACAGGAAGGCAGTCAAAATAGGGAGATAAAGATACATTTCCCAAATAAAAGAATAGAACAAAACTCCAGAAAAAGAACTAAACAAAGTGGCTACAAGCAATTTGCCAGACATTGGTTATAAGGATGCTCAATCATCACAGGGAGATAGGAAACATAAAAATGAAGATAGAAAACATAAACAAGAACAGGTCAGAAATAAAGAATTTAATAACTGAAATGAAGAATACAGTAGATGGAATCAACAGTACATTAGATGAAGCAGAGGATTAAATCAGTCAGTTAGAAGATAAGGTAGTAGGGTCGGCTGAGTGGCACAGTGGTTAAGAGCTGGTTTGGGAAGCGAGCGGCCCTGGTTCAGGTCCCACATATGAGGGCCAGTAACACTGCCCTCAAAAAACAACAAAAAAAAAGAAGATACAGTAGTAGAAATTACCCAATCAGAGCAGCATAAAGAAAAAAGAATCCAAAAAAATGGGGAGAGTTTAAGGGGCCTCTGGGACAACCTGAAGTGTACCAACAATCACATCTTAGGGGTACCAGGAGGAGAAGAAAAAGAGCAAGAAATTGAAAACCTATTTAAAGAAATAATGATGGAAAACTTCCATAACCTGGCTAAGAAAATAAATATACAAGCTCAGGAAGCATAGAGTCCCAAACAAGATGAACCCAAAGAGGCCCACATCAAGACACATCATAATTAAAATGGCAAGGGTTGGGGCCGGCCGAGTGGCGCATTGGTTAAGCGCTGGTTTTGGGATGCCAGCGGCCCCGGTTCGGATCCCACATGAGGGCCAGTGACACTGCCCTCTACAGCTAACAACAGCTCCACCTGGAGCTGGGCTGTGCAAGCCCCTGCTGCAGTGGGCTGCCATAGGCTACAGTGAGTGGCCCGCAGCCAGCGTGAGCGGCTGGCAGCCAAGCATGAGCTGCTAATAGCCGTGGTGAGCGACATCCAGAGGCCAGCGACCGATCTGCCTCATCCGGGAAGAGTGCAATGACGATACCAACAGTGAAGCAACATCCTCCGCAACTAAACTGAAGAACAAAAAGACAGCAACTTGTCTGTTCCCCTTCCCCGATTCCCCAACGCTGTTCCCCTCCGCCAATTCCCCAATAAAAAAAAATAAATAAAAATAAATAAATAAAATGGCAAGGGTTAAGGGCAAAGAAAGAATCTTAAAAGAAGCAAGAGAAAAGCAGTTAGTTACCTACAAGGGAGCCCCCATAAGACTGTCAACTGATTTCTCAACAGAAATTTTGCAGGCCAAAAGGGATTAGCAGAAAATATTCAAAGTGATAAAAAGCAAGGACCTACAACAAAGATTGCTCTATCCAGCAAAGCTATCACTTAGAATTGAAGGACAGACAAAGAGCTTCCCAGATAAGAAAAAGCTAAAGGAGTTCCTTATCATCAAATCAGTATTTTAAGAAATGTTGGTTACTTCTTTAAGACCAAAAACAGATAAATAAAGACAAAAAATATGAATAATAAAATGCCAGTAATTACGTATCTATTGACAATTATTTTAAATGTAGATGGCTTAAATGCTCCAATCAAAAGATATAGGGTGACTGAATGGATAAAAAAACAAGACCTGCAGCCTTCAAGCAGCTCATTTCAGATCAAAAGATGCACAGACTGAAAGTAAAGGGATGGGGAAAATATATTTCATGAAAATGGAAACAAACAAACAAAAAAGCTGTGTAGCAATACTTATACTAGACCAAATAGACTTTAAAACAAAGTCTTTAGCAAGTGACAAAGAAAGACCCAATAATCCCATTTCTGGGAAATTATCCAAAGAAACCCACAACACTACTACAAGGGGACGTGTACCTCCATGTGTTCATTGCAGCATTGTTTACAGTGGCCAAGATGTGGAGGCAGTCTGGGTGTCTGTTAATGGGTGAATGGATAAAGAATGTGTGGTACATATATACAACGGAATATTGCTTGCCCCTGGAGGAGAATGGGTTCTCACCATCTGTGGCAGCACGGATGGAGCTGGAAGGTACTGTGCTGACAGAGTATGTCAGGCAGAGAAAAACAGATGCAATATGATTTCATTTATATATGGAATCTAAAGACTAAAATAAACAAACAAACAAAACAGAAACAAACTCATAGATACAGAGAACATTTTGATGGTTGCCAGGTGGGAGGGATGTTAAGAATGGATGAAAAAGGGGAAGGGATTAAGAAGTACAGATTGGTAATTACAAAGTAGTCATGGGGATGTAGGGTATAGCATAAGGAATATAGTTAATAATATTGTAATAACTTGGTATGGTGTCAGACAGGTACTAGACTTATTGGGGTAATAGATGAGAGGAGGTTTGGGGGACAGGGTGAAACAGGTAAAGGGATTAAGAAGTACACATTAGTGGTTATAAAATACTCATGGGGATGTAAAGTGAAGCATAGAGAATATAGTCAATAATATGGTAATAACTATGTATAGTGCCAGGTGGGTGCTAGACTAGTCAAAGGGATCTCTTTTTAAATTATATAAATGTCTGACTACTATGCTGTACACCTGAAATTAATACAAAATAATATTGAATATCAATTTTTGTAATTAAAAGTTAGAAAATGGGAGGGGGGAATGTGAAGGGAAATAAGAGGTTCAAATTCCCAGGTATAAAACAAATAAGTCATGGGAATGTAATATACAGCATGAGGAATGTAGTTTATAATATTCTGATAGCACAGTACGATATCAGATGGTTGCTGGACTTATGGTGATCACTTCTTTAGGTATATAAATGTTGAATAACTGTTTGTACACCTAAAACTAATATAATATTTTATGTTAGATATATTTTAATAAAAACCTTTTTAAAAAATTAAGTCACTGATTAGTCAATATTTAGGATTTCCAAGTGTTAAATATCAAAGGTAAGGGCTCTCTCTGATTCACTCCCTTTCAGGCCATCAGAGCATTAAGACTGGGGCTGATCCAGAATGTGAGAGGCCTATTCAGCTAGCTCATCTTAATTTCACACTTATTTTTGTTCCAAGTGACCAGAATAAGATGTAAAATGTGGGTTTGAGTTTTAGATTGTGCTTTGGACTAAGGTCATTTAAATCCAATCAGATCAGAAAAACCGCTGATCCTCTAAAACTGTAGTTTAGTATATCATATTCCTCTTCATTGAGGTTAAGAGTCAAAATGTCAACTTTGCTTTACTTTTCCACTGTTTTTTTGTATATTCCTGCCATAGGAACTTCTTGGAGGGGTGCTAAAGTAGGATTTGGGTATTTGAGCATGGCCAAAATACCCTAAACATAACAAAACTTTAACAAATAATGATTTTTTAAAATTGGTATGCATTTTCCTAGGCATCAGTTTGGGCTGTGTAATGTTACTGAAATTATCTCCTTACAGGTTTGTTTTCTCCTTTAGACTACTATTTTCTTAAGGATAAGGACTGTTTGGGGTCTACTTTATATTCCTCGGGTATTAACACAGAGCTAGGCGCATCGTAAGTACTCAAATGTTTGTTGAGAGGAACTGTTTGTCCAGTGCCAGTTGTATAATTAGAATTTCTTTCACTCTCGCAGAGTTAGGAACAAAGCTGCAGTGACCTGCTGCTATTTTGAGATGCTAACTTTCATGGAAATTTTCCCAACCTGCTTTGTTGGGATAGCCCAAACACAAGAGCTCTATTCAATGGAAAAAGTGTACCAAGTATCTTTTGTACAACCTTGGGGAAGTGAGTGTGAGGCTATGCAAGGAATACCAAATTGGGAGTGTTGTAATCTTGGCTCTACTACTGATCTACTAGCTATGGGAAAGCTACTTCATCTCTCAGAGGCCTTAATTTCCTCCTCTGTCCATTAAGGGGTTTGTATTAAATTATCTCTACATTCCCTCCCAGCATTAGTGTCCACATTAAATTCCTCTTTATATTCCTAACGCAATGCTGGACTCATAATATGAGCTTAATATTTATTAGTTGAATTAGGTTGAAGTTGCCCCATGGTCTCTAATACATTGCTTTACAGTGTTTTAGTTTAAACCTAACATTGCTTTCAATGTTACATTTGAAATTAAAATCTAAATGGTCTCAAAGAAAAGGTTATTTTTCCTCTATGCAGCTAATTTAAAGGGAAAAAAAAAACACAGTGAGGAAAACCACAGTAAGTCAACCTGCACTTTTAAAAATCTAGGTTCACGGGCCGGCCGAGTGGTGCATTGGTTAAGAGCTGGATCGGGGTGCCAGTTCTGAGCAGCATGGCCCAGGTTCAAGTCTCACATATGAGGCCAGTGACACTGCCCTCTACAGCTAAGATGATGAACAACAGCTCGACCTGGAGCTGGCTGGGCTGCCATGAGTTACCGGCGAATGCCTAGGCTGCAGCACCAGCTTCATTGGGCTGCCATAGGCTACAGTGAGTGGCCGGCAGCCAGCGTGAGTGGTCTGCAGCCAGCATGAGCTGCTGTGAGCTGCTGTGAACCTCTGTGAGTGGCCGTCCAGAAGCCGGTGACAGATCTGCCTCACCTGGGAAGAGCGTAATGATCATAATACCAACATGGGCCAGTGAAGCAATGTTCTCCACAACTAGACAGAAGAACAAAAGGACACAACTTGTCTGTTCCCCTTCCCCGGTTCCTCAACGCTGTTCCCCTCCTCCAATTCCCCAATAAAATCTTCAAAAAGAAAAAAAAAAAATCTAGGTTCACAAGTTTTGCCTTTAATTGCGAGTAAAGAGATTTCAGGGGCCAAAAACTGTTTTAAATTACTTGGGCTGTTACCTCAAGGAGTTTGAGTAGTAGACAATAAATTGCTAGCAATCTAGAAATGAAAAAGCACTCGTTTTACCTCTATAACAAAATGTATTCCCTCAAAGAAGTTATTGAAAACCCTCCTTCTAGTTTACAAGTAGTTATTAAATGAATTTGAAAGTAATACAACTAACTTTAATTTATTATAAATTCTATAATTCCTACTTTTTACTAATTCAGGCTTCTTTCTAACAATAAAATTAATTGGTTACATATTTTTATGACTACACACAAAATTATACAAAACTCTACAAGAATGTGGAATTAATTTTAATAGTGATTGTTTATATGTTGAGACTGGAAACTCATGTCTCAACACAATTATTAGTACCAGCTGGATGTGGAGTATCATTGTGATTATGAGGGAGAAGGATTGATATTTTTTGACTACTTACTCTATGATAGGCACCTTGTATTATCTCATATGACACCCTCAACTACAAAGATTATTGTCATCTCCATTTTTTAAATGAGAAAACTAGTGCTTAAAAACATTGTTATTTGCCATAGAGAGAACAGTGGGATTCCATCCCAAGTTGTCCAATATCAAAGCCTATCCATGCTCCTAAAAACTTTGCTATGTTCACTTTGTTATATTATCTGCCTCACATAATACTTTCAAGAATTCATAAATTTGTCTGACTATAAGTTCATTGATAACTTTATCCAAAACTCAACTAACTAGGTAATCACTTAAGGGTAAAGTTCAGGACTAAGTTACCAAAAGAGGATTTAATATGAATTTACCACTTCTACTGATATGTGATAATCAAACTACAGGTATAAAGAATTACCCTAGGGCCGGCCGAGTGGCGCATTGGTTAAGAGCTGGTTTGGGACGCCAGCAGCACCGGTTCGGATCCCACATATGAGGGCCAGTGACACTGCCCTCTACAACTAACAGCAGCTCCACCTGGAACTGGGCTGTGTGAGCCCTGGCAATAGTGTAGGCTGCAGCCCCTGCTGCAGTGGGCTGCCATAGGCTACAGTGAGTGGCCGGCAGTCAGCGTGAGTGGCCGGCAGCCAGCGTGAGCTGCCAAGAGCTGCTGTGAGCAGCCATCCACAGGCTGGCGACTGATCTGCCTCATCCGGGAAGAGCGCAATGACAATACCAACATGGGCCAGGGAAGCAACGTCCTTCACAACTAGACTGAAGAACAAAAAGACAGCAGCTTGTTTGTTCCTCTTTCCCAGTTCCCCATCACCGTTTCCCTCCCCCAATTCCCCAATAAAATCTTTAAAGAAAAAAAAAAAAGAATCACCCGATCATTGGTAGGGAACGTTATTAATGGTTAATGTCACAGATAATATCAACCACAAGAGCGAATGTGATTTCGTATTTCCCCATGGCAGACACTGATATCAAGACTTTGATGGTTAACAATGTATTGAGTTTATCCAAAACCTTAGCACAGAGATTCTCAAAAATTGTCTTACTAAAAACCATTTCAAAATTCTTGTCAGTGGAGCTACTTAGAAATACCTAAAAAACATACTTTTGTAATATAGCTTCATAAAGTTAAAATATTAACCATTCCATATTGGCTTAACAATCGTTGTGTCCCTATCATCAGTTATATTGTCTGATGATCAGTCAATATATACTGATCTCATGCTTAGAGCTCAAACTCCTGTTATCCAATTTCATTTCAAGGAATTTTTCCTTAAGAAAGATGAGTCAAAGATGTTCAACGATGCCTTTTTCATAATAAAAAATGTTTTAAATGCCTGAAAATATTACCAAAAGAGATTAATAAAATACAGTGTGCAGAATGACATTTATGTTCTATACATCTATATTCATTGACATGGGAAGATGTCCATAATACATGGCTAAATAAAAAAGATGGTTATTAAACTCTATTTATAAAGTGATCTCATTAAAAATAAAAAATAAAAACCTGTTCAAAATCACCATGAGATATCACCTCACACCTGTTAGAATGGCTGTTATCAAAAAGACAAGAAATAACAAGTGTTGGCAAGGATGTGGAGAAAAATGTACCCTTATGCACTGCTGGTGGGAATGTATATTGGTGCAGCCACTATAGAAAATAATATGGAGCTTCCTCAAAAAGTTAAAAGTAGAACTACTGCATGATCCAGCAATTTCACTGCTGGGTATTTATTCAAAGAAAATGAAAACGCTAATTTGAAAAGATATATGAACGCCATATTTATTGCAGCATTATTCACAATAGCCAAGATAAGGAAACAACCTGTGTCCATCAGCGGATGAATGGTTAAAAAAAGGTGGTACATATCACAATATAATATTATTCAGCCATAAAAAAAGGAAATCTTGCTATTTGTCACAACATGGATGGAACTTGAGGACATTATGCTAAGTGAAATAAGTCAGACAGAGGAAGATAGATACCTTATGATTCCACTCACATGTGAAATCTAAAATACATCTACATAGGGCCGGCCGAGTGGCGCATTGGTTAAGCGCTGGTTTTGGGATGCCAGCGGTCCCGGTTCGGATCCCACATGAGGGCCAGTGACACTGCCCTCTACAGCTAACAACAGCTCCACCTGGAGCTGGGCTGTGCGAGCCCCGGTGATGGTGTGGGCTGCCATAGGCTATAGTGAGTGGCCCGCAGCCAGCGTGAGCGGCTGGCAGCCAAGAGTGAGCTGCCAATAGCCGCAGTGAGCGACATCCAGAGGCCAGCGACCGATCTGCCTCATCCGGGAAGAGCGCAATGACGATACCAACAGTGAAGCAACATCCTCCGCAACTAAACTGAAGAACAAAAAGACAGCAACTTGTCTGTTCCCCTTCCCCGATTTCCCAACGCTGTTCCCCTCCGCCAATTCCCCAATAAAATCTTTAAAAAAAAATAAAAAATAAAAAAAATAAAATAAAATAAAATAAAATAAAATAAAATACATCTACATAGGCTCATAGATACAGAAAATAGATTGGTGGTTGCCAGAAGTGGGGACTGAGGGATGGGAGAAATGTATGAAAGTACAAACTTCCAGTTATAAAATAAATAGGTCATGGGGATGTAATATACAGCATGGTGACTGTAGTTAATAATACTGTGTTGCTATACATGCAAGCTAAGATTTAAACCCCAGTCCTGTCTGCTGGACTGCTGAGGGGTGAAATGCAGTCATTAGTGGATTTTTTATGTTTATGTTGATGTAAACTCTCCTATATTCTTCTAAAACCCGACTGAAGGCATCAGACAATTGGATGTGTGCTAATCAGCCTGGGTTATAGAGTAGCTAGCTATAAGGGTTGAGATAAGAAAAAGTCAATTGAAGATCTTCCTGGATTTGTTATTGCTAAAGACATTGCTCATATCACTTGATAATCCATGTACCAAATATTTAGTGTAAGGGTCATTATACAATTCTCTTTAAGGAAAGTAGATCTTCCAATCAGATACCAACAAACTAATGATCTTAAAAATATGGTATATTTATACAGTGGAATGTTACTCATCAATATAAAGGAACAAGCTACTGATAAACACAATACTGTGGGGTTAATCTCCAAAACAAAACCCTGAGAGAAAGATGCCAAAAGGAGTCTACAAAAAGTATATATTGCATGATCCCATTTATATGAAGTTCTAGAATAAGCCAACCCATGTTCAAAGAAGTCAGAGCAGTGGAAATTGACTAGAATGAGGCAGAAAGATTTATTTTGAGGTGAGGGTTACGGTCTACATCTTGACAGGGATGTTGGGTTACATGGGTGTGTGTATTTGTCAGATCTCCTGGAATTGGAACACTGAAGATCTGTGCCATTCATGGTTGATAAATTGTGTCTGTATTAAAAATATTAAAAGGAAAAAAAATAAAAAAATAAAAATAATAATGCTGTGTTGCATATTTGAAAGCTGCTAAGAGAGTAAATCTTAGGTAGTTCTCTTCATAAGAAAAAAAATCTGTCATTATGTATGGTTACAAATGTTAACAAGTCTTACTGTGGCAGTTGTTTTGTAATATATACAAATTTTTTTTTTTGAAGATTTTATTGGGAAATGGGGGAGGGGAACAGCATTGGGGAATCAGGGAAGGGGAACAGAGAAATTGCTGTCCTTTTGTTCTTCAGTCTAGCTTGGAGGACGTTGCTTCACTGGCCCATGTTGGTATTATCATTGTGCCCTTCCCGGGTGAGGCAGATCGGTCACCGACCACTGGATGGCTGCTCACAGCAGCTCTTGGCAGCTCACACCAGCTGCCGGCCACTCATGGTAGCTTATGGCAGTCCACTGCAGCAGGGGCTGCAGCCTACACCGTCGCCAGCAACTCATGGCAGCCCAGCTCCAGGTCGAGCTGTTGTTCACCATCTTAGCTGTAGAGAGCAGAGCATCACTGGCCCTCATGTGGGATCTGAACTGGCGGCCCTGCTGCTTAGAACTGGCGTCCCAAGCCAACTCTTAACAGACACGCCATTTGGCCGGCCCTATATACAAATATCTTGAATCACTATGTCATACTCCTGAAATTAACGTTATATGTCAATTATACTTCAATAAAAATAATAAATAGATACATATGTATTCATGAATGTATTCAAAGAAAAAAATCTGGAAAATAGGTTATGTACCAAAATGTTAGCAGATCTCTGTGTAATCGAATTATGTGACATTTTTTCTTCTTGATGTTTTTTTATTATTTCCTGATAAGTTTTCAATGAGAATAAATTAACTTTATAATCAGAAAACAAAAACTATTCAAAATAACTCTGATGAGCATTTGGAGAAATAATTGCCATGTCCATGTATGCTGCACATTTGAAAAGAATCTATTATGTTTGATACAGCCCCACTTGCAAACTAGACTATGTCAGTAAATCAATCATAAGCATTTTCCAAGCATGTACAATGTGAGAAACATGATGCTTCACAATGTAGGTAAATAGAAGAAATTAAGTCTGCCTTCATGGACCTTAGAATGAACTGGAGAATAAAAACATACCCACATGACCCATTTTTACTATTAACCAGTAAGGAATGTAAAAACCTGCTAACTTATATTCCTTGGCAGAAGGAAGTTTGCCTTTTAGCTACTTGTTGAACCAGTTTCATCCTTGTGCATAAGATGAGGTTGATGCACACCTCCAATACTTTTTTTTATCATTTAAAATTTCTAATTTTATAGGCATTGGTGTCTTAGGATCTGTTGAACTCCACTGTACCAAAACTTAAATTTATGAATTTATTGTATTTTCTCCTGCAACATGGAAAAAAGCTAATAGATTTTATTAAATATAATTACTTTTAATTTAAATAATCTGAAAATGTGATATTCCATATATCTAAATTTTCTTAATGTCCAGAGCTTACATTTGAAGGGTCACACTTTTTAATATTTTACCAACATATTCATAAAGTATGTTCCTGCCTTCTTAAATATCTAAATAAAATTTGAAACTTTCTCCAGAATTTATTATAATATCTACTATTAGATAAAGATTTGTTCCAGACTACTGAAGAGTATGGGACAGTTTGCTCTTTCATTTACTGAGTCCATGGTGTTACATTTTCTCAGTTCTTGTGTCTGCTTTTCATTATTATAGCTTTTAATCTATGTAATCTTTTGCTTTTCAAGTCCCCCCTATCATTTACTGCCAAGAATGTGACTTTAGCAGCACCCCTCCTCTGACTTCTTTCTCTAATTTCCTGCAGGCTAAGAATGAGAACCTGGATAGGAAAAGGTAAGTATTCACGTGAAGCACGGGGGCTTCTGGGCTTTGAGACGTTTGCATTAGCTACTCTGAGGCCTTTTCTTTCCCCGAGCTTCTCAATACTGCCATAGATTGCTGAGCTTTCTATGCCCTCCAGACTTTTGAGAAGTTTTGTATTTCAGGAAACTTTGATGAGACCTAAAACTGATATTAGAATCTTCATAATATTTTAAGTTTAAAGGCAGGCATCCTTCAGAAGAGAAGGGTAAAGAAGATACATAGAATAAGTTGTGAAGGATGATGCAAAAGAAAAAAGAAACAGAGCAATACAAAAGGAAAGGGAGAGGGAAATGAAAAGAAAAAGAAGAGAAGGAAGAGGGGAAGGCAAGGAGGGAAGCGGATGCAAGAGTATTAGGGACAAAGAGAAGGAAGGCAAGATGGAAAGATTTAGGGAGGGGGAAGATGGGATGCAGAAAGGGAAACAAGAAAAGAGGAGGAGGGAAAAATTAAGGCAGCAGTAAGGAAAAGAGAAACTGAGATTTGGGCAGAAAGTGAGAGAAAGAGATATAAGGAGAGAGAGGTAGAGAATAGAGGTATAGAGAATAGAGAAGGAGTATAGATAAAAAGAGAGAGAGGAAGGAAGGGAGAAATATACCACCTGACAACTTTCTAATTCCCAAGAATTCACATATTCCTCTTGAATATTTTTTCATGTCAGTAGGCAATTTATAAATATATGGAACTTAGATGCAATATCTGGCCTTGAGAGGGAGGGGGGCGGCATCTGAGAAAAACCTTGTAAGGGAAAAGAAAAGAGGGCTACAGATGAACTCCTGTGAAATAAGATATAGGCAGAGAAAAAAAGAGTGTGTGAGAGGAGTCTTAAAAGCAGTTAGAAAATTTGGAGGAAAAGCAGCAGAAAGTGGTATCATGGAAGATGAGAGATTTTCAAGGAGGAAGTAAGTATTCATCATATCAAATACTTCAAAATGTCCATAGATTTAGTAATAACATTAGTAGCCATCCTTATAAGGCCAGTTTTTAAGGAAAGGTGGTTGTGAGACCAAACTAGAGTGAAGTAAGGAATGAGTAGAGAAAATGAGGAAGTGGAATCCATGAAATAAAGATTATCTGATTATTTTTTGTGGGTTGAAGAATGAACACTACAATTGTATATGGAGTTAAGAGAGGATGTTTTTGGAAGAGCTTTTTGGTTTATTTTTAGTATTTCTCAACAAGGGAGATACTGGCATTTTGAGAATGGTAATTCATTGCTGTGTGGAGAATTCCTTCATATTGCAAGCTAGTTAGCATCCCTTCTACCCCCTTCCCATTAAATCACAATAGTGCTCCCCAGTCATTTTGATAACCAAAAATACCCCCAGTCCACATTTCCAATTGCCGCTGGGCATTAAAAACCACAAACCACAATAAGATCTTTCTCCCTCTCAACATTTTATTATGAAAATTTTCCAGAAAACTCATAAGAATAGTATAATAAACACTTGAATATCCTTTAGCTAGATTCAAAATTTGTTAACATCTTTCCAGTTTGTTTTATCTATTTATGTATGTGTGTGTTTGTATTTATTTTTTATTTTGCTGAACTATTTGAAACAATGTTGTCAAAATCATGACACTTTATACATACATCTCCATAAATTAAAAACAGATTCCATAATCACAATATTATTACCACATCTTAGAACACAAATAACAAAAAAATTCCTAATATCAATCTAAAAACCAATCTATACTCAGTTTTCCCCCATAATCAATTAGTATAACTTTTTTCCAAACCATAACCTAATCAAAATTTACATGTTTAATTTGGTTATGTTTTTCAGTCTCTTTTAATCTAAAACATCCTCACTTGTGTATTTTTTTTTACAACACTGATTTTTTTTTTTTTTTTTTTTAGAGACCAGGCCAATTGTCCTGTAAACTATCCTGCATCTATGTTTTTCTGATTTAATTCTTATGGTATCATTTAATGTGTTCTCCCAGTCTTCTCATTTCTTTCTTTCTTTTTTTTTTTTTTTTTGAGGGCAGTCTCACTGGCCCCCATATTTGGGACCCAAACCGGGGTCGCTGGCTTCCCAAGCCAGCACTTAACCATCACGCCACTCGGCCGGCCCTCCTCATTTCTTACAAAATGATATTTGATCTAAAAGACCTGGTTAGACTCAGGCTAATCATATTTGGCAAAACTATATCATAGATAATACAAGGGCACATAATAGAGGCTATTCTAGTACTCATGATGCTATGTTTGATCATGGAATTGAGTTTTGTGCAGCATAAGATGTTGACTGTAGGAAATATATGTTTACCTTGTTATAACTGTAATACTAATATTAAGCTTAGCCCATGGCAGGTGCTCATAAATATTTATTAAATGAACAACTGAATAAATTAATGATATCAACTAATTTTAAGAGATAGCTAACAAAATAGAGGGAGTTGGGTTCTGATACACAAATTCTAGAATAGTTAGTTGAAGAACTGAGGAAAGAAATGATTGAGCATTTATTCTTTTTTTTGTTAGTAGTTTTTTTTTGAGGGCAGTGTCACTGGCCCTCACATGTAGGACCCGAACCGGGGCCACTGGCCTCCCAAGCCAGTGCTTAACCACCATGCCACTCGGCCAGCCCCTGAGCATTTATTCTTTATAAAGTTTTATGTTTTAAAATGAGTATATAATTTTCTGCTCATCCTTATTACTACATTATGCTGGTGTTCAGAAACATGTATCTTGATGTTACTTGCTTGTGAAAAGTGGTTATGAAATATTTCCTATGGGGAAAATTCTCACTTGGTGGAACAAAATATCTTAGGGAAATAAATATTATTAACAAGCTTGAAATCTTTCTCTGATGACCTTCTTCAAATAATAATAATAATAATAATAATAATAATAATATTGTTATCAGGTAGGGTTCTTTGTTGCCGGCACAAAAATTGACTCTAGTTTTAAGCAAAAAATGAATTTAATAAAAGGATATGGGGTAGTTTCCAAAATTGAAAGAAAAGCTACAAAAATAAGCATTACAGTAACCAAAGTAGGTGATGACACCATCATCTAGACAAATCCACTTTGTCAGCTAAAAGCTAAGGAGAGCTAACCTGATTGGTTTAAATGGAGTTATGTCTGGGCCGGGCGAGTGGCGCAGTGGTTCAGCGCTGGCTTGGGAGGCTAGCGGCCCCGGTTTGGGTCCCACATGTGAGGGCCAGTGACACTGCCCTCAAAAAAAAAAAATCATAACGTCTAGACGGAGTTATGTCATTTTTCTGACGTCTGAACACTTTTTAATTGGTGACTATTCTCATTTTATGAAACATATTGGAAGAAAGGACCATGTCACCCACTGCAGAAGTTACATGGAGTTAGACGTTCTCTCTCCCAGTTCTTCAACAGTTAAGTCTTAGCCACCTGAATGAGGCTTGACCAATTGAGTATTCATGACAAGAACTTTGAATTTGAAGAAAATGTTGGAAAGCTGAAGGAAGAATTCAGGATTCTTCTCAGTGATCGTTTTCAGTGTGGTAAAAGGGTAAGTAAACCTTATCTGTAAAAGCTAGATGGTAAATAATTTAGATATTGCATGTACATGTAATCTCTTTGCCATATTCATCTTTGCTTAATACCTTCTGAAGATGTAGAAACCATTCTTAGCGCACTAGCAGCCAGAATTGCAGTCAATTATCTGAAGGCTTGATTGGGGCTGGATGATCGGCTGCTAAGAAAGCATATTCACTTAGCTGAAGACTTCCGTTTCTCACCATGTATGTCTTTCCATCAGTTGCCTGAGTGTCTTCATACATGGCAGCCCTAGTTCCACAGGGTGAGTGATTCCAGAGAGTGATAGAGCAACAGACTGAAGTCAGTATCTTCTAGCACCTAATCTTGGAACAAAAAGCTCATCACTAGTGCTATATGCTATTGATTATAAACAACGCAGGGACAATGTGAGAGCACTAGGTAGGGTGTGAATATCACAAGGTGGGGCTTATTGGGGGCCGTCTTGGAGCTGGTTACCACATTTCTTATAACAATTACTATCTGGTGGTGGTGACACCAACAATGTCTCTCTATCAAAATTTTCATATAGTGTGATCCTGACAATGTTTATTATTGTCTGCTTTGTATTTGTTTCAGCTCATTTTTGAGGTTCATTCTCCAGCCTTCCCACTAATTCTGGAACCATTCAAAATCCTTTCCATAAATATCTTCTCTGCTTATGGAAGTGGTAGGAAGAAGTCTAAGATGTCACCCAAGGTTCTTGTCCTTGGTGTATATAACATATATAATCCCCTCATCTGGAGTATTGGCAGGAACTGTGAATACAATGAAATTCACACCTCTGATTAGGTTATACTATATGGAAAAAGGTGAAGGAATTTTGAGGATGTAATTAATGTCCCAAACCAGTTGATTTTGAGTTCATCTAAAGCAGATATTCCTGCTGGTGAGAATGTAAAATGATGCAGGTGGGGCCGGCCGAGTGGCGCATTGGTTAAGCGCTGGTTTTGGGATGCCAGCAGCCCCAGTTTGGATCCCACATGAGGGCCAGTGACACTGCCCTCTACAGCTAACAACAGCTCCACCTGGAGCTGGGCTGTGCAAGCCCCGGTGATGGTGTGGGCTGCAGCCCCTGCTGCAGTGGGCTGCCATAGGCTACAGTGAGTGGCCCGCAGCCAGCGTGAGCGGCTGGCAGCCAAGAGTGAGCTGCCAATAGCCGCGGTGAGCGACATCCAGAGGCCAGCGACCAATCTGCCTCATCCGGGAAGAGCGCAATGACGATACCAACAGTGAAGCAACATCCTCCGCAACTAAACTGAAGAACAAAAAGGCAGCAACTTGTCTGTTCCCCTTCCCCGATTCCCCAACGCTGATCCCCTCCGCCAATTCCCCAATAAAATCTTTAAAAAAAAAAAAAATGATGCAGGCACTATGAAGAACAGTATGATATGGCTCCTCAAAAATTAAAATTAGAATTGCCATATGATCCAGAAATTCCACTTCTGAGTATATATCCAAAGAATTTAAAGCAGGGCACCAAAAGATATTTGCACACCCATTTTTATAACGATATTATTCACAATAGCCAAAAGGTGGAAATACCCAAGTTTCCATTGGCAGATGAATGGATAAACAAAATGTGGTGTACATATACAATGGATTATTGTTCAGCCTTAAAAAGGAAGAAAATTCAGACACATGTTACAATGTGGATAAACCTTGAGGACATTATGCTAAGTTAAATAAGCCAGTCACAAAAGGACAAATACTGTATGATTCCTCTTATATGAGGTACTTAGAGTAGTCAAATTCATAGAGACAAAAAATAGAATGATGGTTTCCAGGGGCTGGAATGGATGGTTTCCAGGGAGGTGAGTGATGAAGTTATTATTTAATGGATACAGAGTTTCAGTTTTTCAAGATGAAAAAATTTCTGTGGATGGATGGTGGTGATGGTTGCACAGCAATGTGAATGTACTTAATGCCACAAACTACACTTAAACTGGTAAGTTTTATGTTATTTACATTTCAGCACAGTTAAAAATCTTTTTAATTTTAAAATGTAAAAAACAAATGTTTTTTAAAAGGAGATTATCCTGAGTGGGCCTGAGTTAATAGGGAAAGCTCTTAAAAGAGGGACCTTCCTGGAGGGAGATCTTTCTGGAGGGAGATTCTCCCACTGGCCTGGTCACCATGTTGTGAGCTGCCTATTAAGGAGGTCACATAACAGGACCTGAGAGCAGCCTCTAGGAGCTGACAGCAGTCTCTGGCTGAGAGCCAGCAAGAAAATGAGGACCTCAGTTCTACAGATACAGGGAATTGAATGCTGTTAACAACTAGTGATCATGGAAAAGGACTGGAAGCCTCAGTTGAGGATGCAGCTGGCAACATCTTGATTTCAGTCTCAAGCGAACGTGAGCAGAGGATGCATCTAAAATGTGCCAGCTTCCTGACTCACAGAAACTGTGATTTAAAAATTTGTGTTGTTTTGGGCCGGCTAAGTGGCGCAGTGGTTAAGCGCTAGCTTGGGAAGTCAGCGGCCCCGGTTCAGGTCCTATATATACTGCCCTGAAAAAAAATGTGTGTTGTTTATAGCCACTAAAATCCAATGTCTGACAATTACGTTTACAAACTCATCCTAGAAAAAGTGCTATATACGTCATTGGTGAATATCACTATGATCATCTTCAAGGTAATCCCCTTCGGAAGCTATGCACAGACACCAGTGCCTAGTCCACCCTTCAAAGCAATTTTGGAACTCTTTTTCTGGAATGACCATGAGAGCTGGCTATATTACCCTTAATGTCCAGAATGTCAAAATGTCTTCCTTTCAATATTTGCTTTATATTCAGGTAAAGAAAGAAGTCATTGGGGAGTGGCCATAATAGTAAGGTTGCTGATTCCGTCCCCATATGGGCCACTGAGATGCGCCCTCCACAACTAGATTGAAACAACTACTTGACTTGGAGCTGATGGGTCCTGGAAAAAAAAAAAAAAAAAACACTGTTCCCCAATAAACTTTTTTTTTTAAATGTCATTGAGGGCCAGATCAGGTGTGTAGGGAGTTATGTGTTTACAATGTGTTTACTGGCTAAAAACTCCCTCACAGACAGTGCCGGGTGAGCTGGTGCATTGTCGTGATGCAAGAGCCATGAATTGTTGACAAAAAGTTCAGATCCTGTTACTTTTTCATGCAGCCTTTTCAGCACTTCGAAATAGTAAACTTGGTTAACTGTTTGCCCAGTTGGTATAAATTCAGAATGAATAATCTGTCTGATATAAAAAAAAAGTTAGCAACATCAGTGCAACAAGTTCACAAACTTAATTGTCAGATCTCGTATGTTGTAATTTGTTGCACAGCATTAGAAAACTAACACAAATAGGCAGTGTTAATCTCTTATTTGCAGTCAAGAATACTGACAGGTTCATGTATCTACTCTTGGCCAGGGAACTTTGATGGATAATTCCAAGACTCCATACCATGAAATGAATAACTCCCCTCCTTTCTAGGAAACCTATGCATTACTACTAAAAGAAGAGGGAAGGCATGCCAGCCAAGTGAAATTTAAAAAGTGAAAAACAGATATATGTATGTGTATATATGTATATTTAACTTAGAAGAAGTTCACTGGTTAGCTACATATTATTTGGTATCTAATTTTCCCCAAGTGTTTTAGTTTTAATTTTTAACCACTGTCTTAATAGTGGTATTCCAAGTCCTCATTTATTTATCTTTAAGTTATGAGGGTAGGGTAGACATAAATTTTCTCTGTAAGTTCCATGGAACTGTGAGGTCATTTAGTCTAGCCAGACCATTTGACCAAAGCATAATTGGGGACAACCCAGTAGGACATGTCTAATGCTCCAAGATGCAATCAGAATAGAAATGAGAAGAGGAAGAAAGTCGCCGGACATAGTCCTCATCATACCATTAGCTTCTGCATACAACTCCAGCTGCCATTCAAAGTAGCCTTCCAAATACAAAAGCATTGTCCACTCTGGTCTAAATATATGAGGGTTTTGGTGGCTTGTCATTGCACTGATGATTTTTCAGTCCTTGAGAATTTTCTTTTAAAATGAGATAGGCCATACTTTATGACTCATTAGCTAAGATCTTAATTCTTAGTGTATGTCAATGATTGATTGATTGACTAAATGTACTAATAACAAGAATGAGTCACAGGATAAATGCTTGGGGAGGAGAGAAAAGTTTCAAAGATAAATTAAGCTTTCTTCACATTTTATCTATGGCTATCTGAGCTACTATGAATAATCCTGGGTGACCTTTTTTAAACTCCTTCAATCAGCCCCATAGTTTTTACAATAAATATGCCCCTTTGTATAAGACCTTCTATGAAAAGGTTACTCTCTATTTCCCCAGCTTTGTATCCTGTTACAATTTTCTTGATGATTTGTGCTCTGGTGCTATTTAACTGTCCTTTTTCTGCTTTTACACATATAAAATTCCTACTCCCCATGCCTCCCTGCACACACACACTCACACACACATTTGCTCTCAGCCAGTTCCTATTCTTCCTTGAGGATGAATTCATGTGTCATTACCTAGTCAAAGATTTCCTTGATAGGACACACCTATCTGTCCCTTCTCTCAGCCCCTCCCCTAAAGTATAATCTTCTGTGTTACAACATTGCTTTATCTGTATCCCTTCCTTTTATCTGTACCCTTCTCCTTCCTCTGTAAGACAATATATACATACAGTGATTATAAAAGAACAGGCACTTAGTAACTTTAGTGTAAATATTAACTCATCATTATATTTAAATTATCTATTTCAGTATCAGCTTCTCCACTAAAGTGTAAACTCCTTAGCTTATAAGGACAGTATCTTTCTTATTCATTTTCTTTAACTTTGTTCTTGGGTTATGGTAGGTGACCAAGGAATGTTCGTTGAAATGTAAGATGGTAAGGAGCTATTATTGGTTGAGTCTGTGTCAGGTATGGTTTTTAAAACAGCACCTCAGGGATGTCTCTGCTTTCATCCCTGGAACCTGTAAATATGATGAGATATTGCTGCTGTTATTAGTCCCTGTTACAGGGTCAATTGACCTTAAAATAGGGAGCTTATCTAATCTAGGCAACTTTTAAAAGCAGATACCTGTCTCCAGTAGGAAGCAGATGGGGAAGTCAGAGAAAAGAAGCAAAGCATGAGGATTGGACACCTGGCTGGCTTTGATCGTAGAGGGGGCCATGTGTATGAAACAGAGAGGTTTCTAGCTGCTGAGAGTGACTCACAGTCCACCGCATACCCGGAAATGGGGACATCGGCCCTGCGACTGCAATGAGCTCCCTAAAGTCTCCAGATAAGAACCCAGCCCATGGGGGAGGGGAATTATTATTTTGTGAGGGGTGTTTTGTACACCTGACACTAATAATTTTTTTAAAGTGTAAACTACATGTAAAAAATAAAAATGTAAAGTTGTTTTTCATGTATTGTCAAACAAACAAAAAAGAGCCCAGCCGAGCAGACACCCTGTCTTTGGCCTTGGGATAATACCCTGAGCAAGAGCCCCACTGAGCGGACCTGGATTTCTGTGCTACAGGACTGTGAGATAATAAATGGGTGCTGTTATAAGGTGTTTCATGTGTGGTAATTTCTTACAGCACCAATAGAAAATGAACTATATGTCAACTATATGCAAGGCTCTTTACATATGTATTGGGAATGAATCTCATTTAAAGGCTCCTCATCATTCCTCATTTTCTATAAAGAACTTAATTTCAATCTTAACACCTGGCTAGCAAGCACTCCCTTCAGTCATTATTGGAGGTCTTTCACCGTCACCAGAATTATGTGCCAAGTTTCTGAGATCATAGTACACAGTGTTACTGGGGTCATCAGTCACGATTGCACACCAGCTAATACTAGGACACTTAGCCTAGTCTGCGTGATCTCCTCTAACATTCAAGTACCAGCTAGGGACAGATTTACAGTTAAACTTCAGGGTTTCTCACCTGAATGGGTCCTTTCCAAGACTCTATACTTAATGGAGTATTTGTAATTTTATATCTTAAAGAGGACCCCCAAACTGTATAAATGTCAGACACCACAAAATCCTGGAGAGCCCCTCAGTTCAGAACTGTACTGATTAACTAATTAAAGTAAGAATTCTTCCCTACCCCACGTCCCCGTGCCAGTAACTTCACATTGTCTTTTACTTTCTCTTGTCCTAATTTTTTTTTACTACACTTACAATGTCTGAATTTATTTATTCAATTAAAATTTGTTCAGGAGAATTTGATATCTTGTTCCCCTTGCATATATTGTCAATTTGGCTCAAATCAACCCTTACAAAAATTAAAAAAAAAAAAAGTGTTCATTTTATGTCTCTCCTTACTAGAATGTAAGCTTGTGGAAGGTAGGCACTTCATTTATTTTAGTCATTCCTATATCCCCAGAACCTAGAATAATGGATAAATATAGGAGCCAATCAATATGTATTGACTGATCCATCTCATGTCTACCAAACTGCTAGATTTCAGGTGTTTTAGTCTACTCGGACTGCTATAACAAAATACCATAAACAAAGCAGCTTATAAGCAACATTTATTTCTCACAGTTCTGGAGGCTGAGAAGTCTTAAGATCAAGGCACCCGCAGATTCAGTGTCTGGTGAGAGCTCCCTTCCTGGTTCATAGATGGTAGTCTTTTCAGAGTTACTGTGTCCTCACATGGTGGAAGGAGCCAGGGAGCTCTCTGGAGCCTCAAAAAATAAGGGGACTTAATATGACCTAACCACATCTCAAAGGCCCCTACCTCCTAATACCATCACCTTGGGAATTAGAATTTCAACATAGGAATTTGGGGGGCACACAAACATTCAGACCGCAGTACCAGCCATGCTTGGCTAGCAGGAATCCCTAGTGGTAGTCCCAGGCCTGGGTTCCAGCCTCTCCAGTGCAGCAGCTATTCACCCTGAAATTCTGTCACAGTCTAGGGACACTTCCAGGGAATCTGGGAACAAATTCCCACTGTTCTAGAGACCCTTTGACTTCTTTCTCTTCCTTTTAGCCTAGACATCATTTTTTATTCTCACTGAAATCCTTCTTTCCCATGGCAGTGCCCAAGGATAGCTTTGGAGAACCCCTCCGCTTGGTTCCTCCTTCTCCATCCTAAGTAAAAATAATATTATATATGATATTATGAATTAACATTTTTAAGAGTGAGAATGAAAGCAAACATAGAAAATGTTTCTGTTTGTATTGATGTATAATACTCTAAATATAGCTTCAATAAATCCCAAGGCGGTCCGTACACCACAACCAGATTAATAGCCCTAAACTCATTAAATAGAAATTTGGGGTTGTCCACTTCAAACCAGGAAGGAACCAGTTTTGAAAGCAACTTTTGCTTTCTTCCCTGCTGCAAACATCCCCTTAGGCAAGGGAGCAGGGTTGCTCTCAGCTTAAATGAGGGAAGGAAAAGAGGCAAACACAAGAAAACAAACAAAGTCTCAATTTTATTTTCTTCCTCACACACATTATTCATTTTAAAACAACTACATAAAGCTGATATTATTTCCACCTGCCAAAACTGGGCATGTCTGTGATCATTGAACATGTGTATTCTCAGTTGTATTCTACTCTGTCTGTTTTTGCACTCTGGTCTGGAAGAATTTAGCCTTTCCTAGGATTTGAGTTGAATGACATTTCAATGAATCCTTCGACTAAATGCTAGTTTTGTGAGATGGAGTTCATACACCTAAACTCTTCTTCCAGATGTTGGAGCAGCTTTTAGTTGTTCTTACAATTTCAGGGCCCTGGCTGATGCCTCTTAGTTGTGAAGTCCCCTTTATGTTTTCTCTCAGAGCTCATAGATACTTTCATATATACCGGCCTTTCAATGGCCTGCCTTGATACCCTGAGGTGGGTGTGTCACAAAGGCCTTTCTTGTAACCTTCACTACATTAATTATAATAATTATTATACATGGTAATTAAAGTCAGCCAGTGTTTTTCAAAGTGTGGGACATGTAGACTGGTGGTACATGAGGTAATTTTAGATGGATGGGATATTAAAATACCAGTGAAGCTACTCAGCAAAAAAGCTATTCTTTTTTCAGTATCCTTTAATCTTCCTGATTATATTAGGTAGAAAAATATCAGGTTGAAGCGCGTGTCCAACCCTTAACCAATCTTTCTTTTTTAAACAAACTGAGAGCCAGGCGGCCTTGGCCTCAGGTCCTTGATAGGCTATCTAAATAGAATAACATTGTTTTCATTACATTTGTTTTTAAGGTCCTTCTTTTTTTTTTAATTTCAACTGGAAATGTTTTCTATTTATGAAAGACATAATGTTTCCTTTTAAAATAAACCTATTTTTTAAAAATCTATTTAAGTTTTTTAAAAGGTTAATTAAGAATATTTGTTAATTGATAATAGCATTTGTCAATTAATAATATTTTTGTTCCCTAGATCAGGCAAAAATTGTGACAGTTTGGGAAACACTAAATTAAGCGATTCATATGGATGGCCATGTGATGTTCTAACATTGACCATGACACAGGTTGAAGGTCATGCACATTAGAGGCAAGTTATGATCTCTTTAGCAAGATGCCTGTACTAGGGACTGTTGTCAGACATTTATCTGATTCCCTGTTTGTGGGGACTAGGGAGCTTCATGGGAATATCAGAAACAAGCAACTGCTAGAGTTAAGGTCTTGAGATGAAGCCAGATGTGGCAGAGAATTTACCCGTAAGAGTTAAAAACAAGCTGAATTTCAGAGTAGTGGAAGGAACCATTGGGTCTGGGGAGTGAGGCTGACTTTGTAACCCAGACGCAAGGTAAGGGCTTAGATGTTATGATCCAGAAATCAGGATTGGTCTAAAAGTAGAGTCTGAAGCAATTTTAGGGCAGTTCAGTGTTGGTTCCAGTCAACAACTTGGGTGGGACTGATTACCTGAGAATGCTAGCAAATTATAAACTTTTCTTCAGGTTCCTAAAAAACAATGAAAAGAAATCTTTAAACAATGGAAGAGAGCCTAGCCCAGGTGTAGTAGATAGAGTACAGGTGATAAGACCAATGCCTTGTTGACTATTCTCAAGTGTTAAATGTAAATTAGAAGGTTTGAATTAGGTTTGAAGAGAACTTAAATATATGACTTAAAAGTACTTATCAAAAGCTTATATACACTTTATACCTAAATACATTTCCAACTGTATAATAAAAGTTAATGGAAAAGATTCACTGAACAGAAAGCTGATTTATAGAAAACTTTACTGTATTATTTTGTATTAATGACATATACCTTCATTATTATTTTATAAAGATTGTAACAGTCAGCAAAGTAATGAGCTATCAATCAAACAAGCAAAGAAACAACTTAGATCCCAGAGTTCTTAACTATTTTCTTTATAACACAACAGAGACTAACTTTTTACATGGAAAAAAGGTTTTTTACCAAATGGCAAATAACTAATCTTTTACCGAACAAGACTAATTGTGAAATTTCTATTTTTTCGCTTGGGTTGACTTAAAATTTTTCCTTTTCTTGTCTTGTGTTCACATATTGCAACATAATGAAACAATACATTTTCAAGTTTAGCTTCAATAATAAACAAATAAATAAATCTCCACATTGTATAGGTTGGAACTAAGCTAAGGCCATACACACACAAGCTTTTGTATTATATTCTCTAGCTGTTTTGCTAATAATAAACTTAACTATAAATGTAGTGTCATATTGTGATGGACTCTTTAGGTGATGGCACATCAGAGAGAGGGCACAGAAAAAAAAATCTAAGCTTTGTGTGGGTATGTAAAATAAATTTATGATTTAATTAAAAATTCTTCAAATTGATCATAATTAACAAGTAAGTTAATGGTTAGTAAGGGGTATCCATAGTGTTATTAAGCTTTGAAAAACATGTGCACCTCCTGGATATAAGTAAATACCCCAATGTGATTAATGATTTGCTGCAACAAAGAAAAACAATTAGCAAATTAATATAGTTTAATTTGCACTTCTATTTTAATGCTTAATTTGCCTTAAAGGTGCTGAAAAGTGTCCTGACACCCCAATCCATTTAGAGGCCATTAGGAAATGAAAATATTTGCATTTCTCAATTTGTTCTTCTGCTTAAATTTTTAATTTCACTAGGCTATTAAGATAATGTGAATGATTGGCTTTGTGGTGTTTTCTAAATAAAAAAGTTTTGTCTGTTCAGGAATTAGGCATAGGTCTTCAGTATCATTAATTTAATAATATTTAAAGTAAAAATCCTCCCTAAGAAAACCAAGCAGCTAGCCATTTAAGAGTACTTCCAATAAGATGAACACAGAACTTACTAACCCTTAAAACTGGGGAAGGAAAGCTAAATTCAGTGAAATTTGCATACATTAATAGGCCAGGTGGTTTTTGTTTTGTTCTAGTTTTGACTGGTAGCCTTCGGGAACTGATACTTAACTGCTTATGTTTTATTTTAAAACTATTAATTTTACATCCTGAAGTGCTTGAATCTGAAATAGCATACTTCCCACCAAACTCTTGCTCAAATGAAAACTTGACATACCAATCTATATTCCAGGACCCTTTTAAGAACTATCAAATAAACCATAACATTCTTGGGGAAGAGTGAGAATAAGCTGTCAGTTTTTCTAGGTAGATGGAAGAGCTGACGAGGCAATCCTCAAATTCCTATCTTTTATGCTAAGAGCTGGAGTTAAGTGAATGGGAATGTTGTATTTTAGCGCTGACAGAATTCTTCATCACCTAACACCATCATTACTCAAAGGTCTGATACCATTGGAACATTTTATGCATGTTACACTCACTTTCTATTTCTACAATATTTTTAGAGGAAATATTTTTACCCTAACTTGGGTTCTATTATCCTAGTAATCACAGTCCAGAAAATTCAATCTTACAGCCAAGTGGTTTCCCAGTCACATTTTACTGTTATTTTATTTCTTAACCTGATAGGCTGCAATGTAATCTACTGAAGAATAAGACGAACTTAATTGTTCATTGCTGTATCTGCAGCATTTAGAACAATGCTTGACCCACTACAGGTGCGTATTTGTTGAAGGGCTCCTAACCTTGCTGCCGAGTAAAAAATTAGTTTTGGGGAGACTCAGTCTAGGTGATCCCTAAAGGTCCATTCAATGGGTACAGTAGTATTTATTTTGGCTCTAAATAGTCTGAAAAATAGTGGATGAAAACAGTGGAATGCTTAGAGTATCAGTTGGTGATGACAAATAGATGGCTCTAAGGACATTAGTATTTATTACTAATCGTGTGTGGGGGCGGGTGTCGTGTCATCAAGACAAAATGAAAAAGCATTTTTTTATTACTATAAATGACGTTTTTTGAACATGGGACCTCAAAGTCGGTTTCACTACATCATTATCCTCCTTCTATCAACAGTGCCTACGTAGAACAACGAGTGGCTCATAGTATGTATTCAATACCGGTTGAATTAATTGCGTAATATTAACATTCCTTTTGAACTCTAGAAGCAGCTGGGTCTTCACTCATCCTTAGAAAGCGATGGAGCAGGAACCAGAAATCCCTTAAAAGGTCAGAACCACTAACAACGCTGAGCTACGCTCATGGGTCGTACCAGACAGGCTTCAAGTATTGAAGGAAAGGGAAGAGGGCCCAAAATACGCGTAGAGAAAAACAAAACAAAGCAACAACAACAACAAAAAAAAACAAGCGTAAGAAGAAAGACGTGTCTACAGGGGAGGTTGGCAGGAAATCACAATGACCGCCGGTCAACCCTCATCCCCAGGCGGTCGCTTCGGCCCAGACCTGGCTAGCACCAAAGCTCTCGGGTACACACACCCCACTTTTAAAAGCTAGTTCGTCCGAGTTCCTAGGCGAAATCGCAAACGCCTAATTCACAAACCCTAGCCTCCATGCTATTCAAATAACGCAGCCAATAGGAGAATCCTCCCTGAGCAAACGACTCGGCGGAGCTGAGCCAACCCTGGAGGCAGGACGGCCCCGTCCACAGCCGCCCTACAGCCCGGCTGTTGGCCTCCGGAACCTCAAGAAACCCTCAGCTGGGCAGGAGAACCTCCCTTCCCTGTCTCCGCCCTTACAGGTTGGTCCCAGCCCCCGCAGCCCGGGCGGCCTGCACCACACCCGCTTCCCTCCGGTGGCCCGGCCACCCCCGCCGCAGTTCGCGGGAGCGCTCTTCCTGGGGCGGGCGCAGGCCCAGGGCGCATGCGCAGTGGCCGACGGGCGCCTCCCTGCCCGGATCTCGCGAAGTTACGTTAGATTGGCCGCGGGTGACGGGTGGCCGGCCGGGGGCGGGAGGGCTTCGGCGGTGAAAGGGAGGTCCGCTCTGCCGGGCGCGCCGCCCCAGTGCTCTGTGGGATACTGGAAGTCTCGAGCGTCTCCTCCAGGTTCCCAGCCCTCGTCTGGCTCGCGCTGCAAGAAACAGTCACACCCCCCCTGCCTCCCCTCTCTTCCCTCTCCGCCTCCCCCTTCCCCCCCTCGTGATAAGAAGACCCGGCGGCAGGAGAGGGGATGAAGATGGCGGACGCGAAGCAGAAGCGGAACGAGCAGCTGAAGCGCTGGATCGGCTCCGAGACGGACCTCGAGCCTCCCGTGGTGAAGCGCCAGAAGACCAAGGTGAAGTTCGACGATGGCGCCGTCTTCCTCGCTGCTTGTTCCAGCGGCGACACGGACGAGGTCCTCAAGCTGCTGCATCGCGGCGCCGACATCAATTACGCCAATGTGGACGGACTCACTGCCCTGCACCAGGTCTGTGCGCCCCGCCGCCTGCGCGCTCGGATCCTGCGGGTCCTCGTCGGCCTCCCGCCAGGGCCTCCCTCGGCTCCGGGCTTCCTGGGGCTGGGGGCGGCAGGCGAGTTCCTGCTGCGGGGTGAGGGGGCGGCTTCTCGCGTGGGAGGGAGGGTTGGAGGAAGAGCGCCGGGGCTCGAGGCCCCCTTCAGACCAGTTGGAGGTGGGGACCCGGTGATTTCCGGGGCGGAGGGGAAAAGGGACTGGGGTCGGCCTGGGGCTCCTGGGCTGTCTGTGGACATGTGTCTGGGACTCGGAGTCGAGACCGGGAGGGCGGGAGGGTGGCTGTGCCTGGGCCCCCAGGTCAGGGGGACGGGAGATGCTGAAGGAAACGACCAACCAGGGGGCATTAGGGACCCTTGGACAGATGGACGTCTTTGGCTTACTTGTGGGGATTGGATTTGTTGTCGTCTTTAGGACTTGATGACAAATGACAATGATGATGATGATGATGATGATGATAGTAATAGTAATCAGGAGCCCTGAGCCGAGTGCCCTGAACGAACGATTTCCTGTTTTCTTCTTTATTACTCTTGGTCACTGGGGAGGGTGAAACGGCACCGGTGTAATGAGCTGATGTGCCCCGGCTGAAAGGGCGCGGATGGGGGTGAGGAAGCTTCCCCAGGGCCTGCCCCCCGCGGCAGGGGACGTCCTGAGGAGCCTCCACGGGAAGAGGTTGCCGCAGTGTCGGAGATCCTTGAGCCCCAGGTCCTTGGGGTGCACGGGGGTTAGGGAGAGAAGAATAAACCCGGGGCCGCCTTTTCACAGGCGGTTACCAGGCTTTGATTTTTTCATTTGGGGGTGGGAAAGAAGAAAGCTGGTCACTAACTTTTCTCAAAATGGATGCTTTGTGCATGTTAAAGTTTTATAGTAGTCCGATTGGGATCTCTCCATGTTAGCCAAATAAGGAGAAACTATTGGCAATCCGGAGATAATGTTCCTTTGCCTTTAACAGGCCAAAAGCAACACAACCACGTAGAATTCTGCATAAAAAAAAAAAAAGAAGCAGTTTTTAAGTGATGGTAATAGGTGACAAGACGTAGACTCTTTCCATTTTCTTAGTGGGCACTTGGAATGACTAGACAACGACTTTACAGCCAAACTTCCCCTTACAATGAAAGACTTGTATACTATCTCTTAAGTTGCCTTCTGTGATATGTGGAAGATTGCAGCTTTATTTTGATTAATACTATAAACAGAAACTTGTTTGGGAGGTTGAAACTTAAGACTGTATTTTATGCACACTACCTTGCTCCCTTTTTAAAAGAGAGGTGTGTGGTGGCGTTTTTCTTTTTACTGCTTCCTGTTTAGGGAATGATGATCACTTTTAAGTTTTATTTAATTGAATTCTCGTATCAAACTTGGCTTATAGCCTTTGTTTACAAAGTTGACTGGATGAACTGAAATGACTGACAAATTGCAGGACAAATCTGGAATTCAGAATGTGGCACCCCAGTAAAAATATATCTTGCCCTGTTCCATTAATTTAGAGTCTGTAATGTATATCAAGCTTTTTGTTTGGCTGATGTTTATTTTAAGACATGGCATAACTCTGGATTCTGAAAACAGTGTTGAGAATGAAAGCAGGTTTTGTTATTAAAAATGATAATGCAATTATATAAGATGAAACTTTTCAGGTTTCTTTCAAGTGTGATTTATACCTTTTAGCATGGAATTGATTCTGAAAGACAGTTATATGCTTGAGTTCCAGATACAATTGGATAATGGTTTACATCAGTATGTTTTATTAAAATTGTCAAATAGAAATTTTAAAGTTATTACTGTCGTGGAGGAACCCAATTGTATTGACTTGGAGGAAGAGCAAAATTTCTAACACTTTATGTTATTGGCTTAGGTAGGAAGAGAAAATACAGGTAAAAGCTTCTTAAAAGTTTTTTTTTTTTTTTTTCCCTTCCTCTCAATTTGGACATGTTGCAAGAGTTATCAGACTTATCAGTGTCTTCCTGATGAACTGAATTTAGTGGTTAGTTTGGCATTATATAGGTGTCAAGTCTTTACTCGGTATTTTGTTTTAGCTGACAAGCTGAAGCATAAGTTTATGCATAATATCTTTTTGTAATTCATCTGCGCATTCCTTAAATCAGTGAAGCCAAAGTCTTTATAAAATAATAAGCATTAACATTTGTACTGTGTTTCTCCACTCTCATTTCTTTTATTAAATAACTTGTTCTTTTTTTCCCCATAGTGATTGTGAGCACAAGGAGTTTGCCTGAAGCAAATTCAGGACAACAGATAGTGAAAGGTGATAAATAAAACTCTTTTAAAAAGAATCACAAGAAAATGTTAGGCTTTTAAGGAATCTCTTGAATGCTGCTTGTTTTAAATACTTAAATTATAAAATGTAAAGTTGACCCATTGATTTGTTTTATAGTCCTTGAATAGTTGTTTTTATTTAACCTCTTGAAAGATCATAGAATACCTAAAGTGTTTTTACTAGATTAATTATTGGTTAGTCTTTTGGAATATTCATTTCCTTTTTTTTGGATTTGATCAAGTATCCTAAATACTTGAAAAAAGTCAGGAGAAAAGTTTCTTAGAGACTTCACAACACATAAATGTTAATCTAGTATTTTACTCCCATTTTTAATATAAGCATCTTAAATTTACAAGTTTCTTTGTTAATTGTTTAAGTGTGCACGCATTAGAAGTTACAAAAGATCATCAGTTTTCAGCTCGCCTTTTCGTGTAGAAATACAGAGGGTGCCAAAAAAATGTACACACATTTTAAGAAAGGAAAGAACTGTATTAAAATTGTACTATTCAATATATACTGGTAAAAGATGAATGCAAGTCATGTTTATACATTTTTTTGGCACCCCCCCCCCCGCTATGTCTTCCATATAAGAGAAAAAGCATTGTTTCTTTTCAAATTTCCTATTCTGTTCTCTAGAATAGCTGCTTCTCACATACGCACTCCCATAGTTGGAAAATGTATGGATATTATGATACAAATATCTGATTTTCTAGAACTGAGGTCTGCAGTAGATTTTCGTTTTTACATGGGGCGATAATCAGCTCTGATATTATAATTACCTGGTAGAGTTTTATATTATGTGATCTGTATTTCAGTTTATAAAGGTTTTAGGAGAGTAGTAATAGAGCTTTCTATATAATGCTTTGTTGCTGATTCTTACTAATAGTGATGTGCATAAAATGCAGGACTGAAATCTCTAGTAGTTTTTAGTTTGTCCTTTTGATTTTACCTTAAAATCTTATCTACTTCCTCTGTGCCAGTGACTTCTAAGTCAATTTCCAGTTCTCGCATTTCTGCACAGCTCCAATCCCTCATTTCCATTTTTCTACTGATGCAGTATTGATTTAAAATGAAATATTTATCATTCATATATTGTGATTTCATATCTAAAAATATATCATTTAGTTTTAATATAGTAAATAGAGGTCACCTCCCATTGCCATAGAATAGCAACTACTGTGCTGTATTTACATGTATTTACCTTTGTGATTTCCTCAGAGGATCTTATTCACACATGGATTTTCATAATTGTAATTGAGTTTTATAATCTACTTTTATCACTTCAACCTGAAAATGAAACTTATCATTCTTTACCAAGTCTGCTTTTCTCATTGATGCCTGTTTCTGTTAATGATGTCATTAATTTCTGTATAGATTAAGCTTTAAGCATTTTAATTGTTTCCTCATCCCCTTGTTTACATATATCCAGTCAGTCTTCCTCAAAATTGCCTTTGCATTAATTCTTTTCCTTGCCAGTCTCACTATCAGCTTCATTCATGCCTTTATTATTTTTATCCCTAGAGTATAGTAATAGCTGATTGCTTTCCCCAACTCTCCTCTCCCTGGTCCAATCCAGGTTCCATATTGCTATCAGATTAATCTTTTAACGATGTCACTTTGTGTCACTCCTCTCCCTAAATTCACATTTAAAGTGTTTCACCATTTAGCTTATACGTGGTGTATCGCCACTGTGTTATATCCTTTACGCTTTACTTTTTTATTTCCATGCCTTTGGACATGCTTTTTCTACCGCAAGAGTATCCTCCCTCTTCTTTGCCAATCAAAATCCTAGTCATTTTTCAGGGTTCAACCTAGCTGCCAGCCGGAAGGGATCTTTCTATCTTTTGAATTCCTGTAACACTGGCACTGGAGAGACACTCTGTCCTCTGGGCCGCTCACTGTAACTTACACTTTGCCTCTCTGCTGCTAGTAAGAGGGTTCTTACTAAATAGTGTTTGTAAGTTTGTCTTTCCTGGGTGATTCAAGGGACCCAATCTTCCACATTTTTGTATAGTAGGTGCTCACTAAAGATGTATTGAATTGTATCTTTTGCCTTGTGAATTTTACTGTTCTATGTATATTACGAGATAAATCTTTAAAACCTTTATATCCAGATACGTACTTAAAAGTATTGTTCTCACACATAGTAAAACTTTTATGTTTATAAAGAAATGAAAAGCTTTGTTGTGGATCCTCTGTATTTTTTTAAATACCTTGAGATTTAAAAAAATTCTTAATATTAACCTCCTTCCTATTAAAAAATCCTAAACCAATTTAAATCTTGGTTAAGTGACAGAAAAATATTTAGGTGAATCATTTATTTGCTACCTTTTTTATAAGGGCCTGAACTAGGTCCTATAGCAAAACACAAAGTAGAATTAGATCCATGTTCTATGCAATTTTAATTTTAAAACACTAAAGTCTTCCTTTTGCTTTTGAATACAGACAGACTTGCAGATAAGTTTGTATTAAATCCTTTTGCCCTTAAAATACAAATTTTATCAACTTCTAAAGGAGCCGTTTGAAGCTTTGTAAAAATATGTGACTCCCCTCTTGTAAGTAAAAGGAATACTTTTGTGCAGTCCTAAGTGCTTAATCTTCTCAGCCAGTCCATTTTCACTGAACTGTAATCTGAAATGTAACTCTTTTTTAAAAGTATTCTAATAGGGCTACTTAAAAGTGTTTTCCAACCAGAAGCAAAGGAGGCTGGACGCAGCTGATACTGAGTCTCTTGTTAAACAATAGTGTAATTGGTATATATGAGACATCTATTTAAAACTGAATATAAAGTTTATAATTGTTTACCCTTTTTTTGGTGGGGATGTTAAGTTCTTGGAAGAATATTGGATTCACTTATAAATAATATTAAAATCTGTGTTTGAAAGAACGTAGTTTGAATTATTTTCTCTACATAATTTCCTTGGTAGAAAGCTATTTATTTCCACTTTATGCTGATGGCTCTTAAAATTTTTTGTTGAAATCATTCTAAATCAATTTTTTAAAACTCCCCACCTAAACAAACAAACACAACTTCTATCCCAGTACTGGCCCCTCACTTCCTGCAAATAAATAGACAACCCTAGCCATATATGGGGTGTGCTGGTAGGGCATCAGTGCCTACACTGCTGCTGTTATAATGCCTTCTCTGCACTTGCTGCCTTTGTGCTTCCTGGCAACAGTTTTGTGGTCTGACTTTGAAGTGTCACAACCAAGACCATCTTTCATGTGCCTCAGCTACAGTGTGACTGCAAGCTCTGACTGAGCATTTTCTCAGATAGCCAGGCAGAAGCACTAGCTGGAATAGAGGAAATTTTGTCTTCATCATCCATTTGTTGCCATATATACAAATATTCTTCACATAAGAAAAGTGTTTGTATGTTAGGAAAATCTAGTTAGATAATTTTTAATATATAACTGTTTAGAAACCTTTTGGGGTGGGTATATAAAACATTGTTTTGTTACTGCTGTAACATGTTACCTCTTGACACTTCCCAAAGCTGCTATTTTCATTGCATCTCTGCCTGCAAAAAATTGTCATTTTTACCCCACTTTTCTTTTGAAAGTTTGTGAGATTCCATAATCATTTTGAAAGGATGAAGTTTTGGCCTTTTGGTATACGCGTACATCTTTGAAAGGTTGAAGACCTCCAACAGTCATTTTGTGTTTATTTATGTTGGGGTTAAATATGTGGTGATCGTGACTTATCACAGGCTTTTGTTGAGGAGTGGAATTGGCTGGTGAACATTTGCTGTGGATTTGTTATGTGTGAAACACTGTGAGAGGTGTCTTTGCAACCAGTATCTCATTTAATTCTCACAATGCCCCTTTTCTCTTGATCAAGGTTACTAAGATAATAAATGTCAGAGCTGGGTTCTAACTCAGGCCCATTTAGCTCCAAGGCTCAAACTTATATGCTAGAGGTCTTTTTTCAACTCTGAAGAAGTTAGTATGTATTCTTAAATCTTCCAGTCATTATGGTTGATGATTGGTAGTTGGAGGTTCCCCCATTAGTCAGAAGAAAATCAAATGAAATACATGCATATATGTAATTTTTCCTTCGTCTACTTTTGTTTTAGTTAGCCAACACTTATAAGAGTTTCTATGGTTCAAGCAGTAGTACTGTATCTACATTAATCTCAGAATCTGTCCCAAATTTTAAGAACTGCCAACCTTGTGTTTGACTAACCATCATGTGCAGAATATTTGATCACGTGCTTTGGGAAATTGCGAAGGAAGTTACAACAGCAACAAAAACTCTTCTTAGGACATAGTGTTGAATCTTTAAACGTCTTAATTTTTCTTTATTCTAATAACAATTTATATTGTTTTAGGCATTTTTATATACTCATTTACAGTAAATGCTATATACATATACATTTGTAACTCTTTTAATGAAAAGAGATTCATTTTAGTAAACTCATATCAGTGATAGTAAAAGAAAGAAAGATAGGAAGAAAGACAACCTCCAGCTTGTCACTACCATTTAGCTTAGTCTCGTGTAATTTACTTTCTGTGCAGTGATTATTGGTATTTATAATAATTACGTGAAATGCTAATAAAGGGACTTGAATTAATTCCTGAATTAGTAAAACAAACTTTTTAATGTTAATCATGTTTGATTTTAATTGGAAGCCTATTTTTAGTAGGAATATCCAAGTTATAAGAATATTCCATTCCTGAAATCATTTTGCAAAACTTAGTCAAATTATATTTCAGGTCCTTACTTGGAAAAGGTAATCGAATTTTTTTTTCCTTATTAGTAATAAGTGAGAGCACCATTTGAAATGTGATTTGCTTGTTGCCCATGAAATCATTGATTCCCAGAATTTTACATTTCATGGACCAACAACATATTTAAAAAATGTTTGATGACTGAGATAGGATGGCCTAATTTTTATTTTGCCATGTTAGGGCATTAAAAACAAACAAGCTGATCACCTTCTGTCATCATTTCATAAAGAAAAAGAATATTTTAAGGATATAGGATATGGATGTATCTGAATGAAGGACAGTGAGGACTCATGTCAGTCTATAATATTACTGTTATATTGACAACAGATGTTCTTGATGCTGTTTTATGCAAGTAGAAAGAGTAATTGAGGGTGAACAGATTTCATAACTGTTCCCTATGCTCTTCTCTTGGGTAGGCTATGATAGAGTTCAGGTGGTGTGGCAGGCTAGATTATTGGGGTGCAAGTGTTGGCCCCTGACCACCCAGTAAGGAGCAAAAAGGAATTTACCTGAAGTGATTCCGAAAATCTGTGAAACCTTTCTTTAGGTACCACTGGTTTCATATTTATACTCCTATAACCCTTTGCACAGTCTTCCTATGGAATGTATTTCCCAGCTTATTTACATGAAGGGGCAGCTCATAGCACAAAGTGTGGATTTGCTTGAGCACTGAGGCACACAATGATTCTCTAACTTACTGTTTAAACCCCAGTTTGGCACTTATACACTACCTGCTATTGTTAGTATATCTTATCTCCAGAGAAATAGTGAATTCCTTCAAGTAGGGACTTCGATTCCTTTTTCTTTAAATCCCCTTTGGTATCTGCATTTTTTTTTAAAGCAGGTGTACAGTAAATGTGTGTTGATTTTTAAAAAATGAGCACAGTGTAGACTAATCTTGTGAAGAGCAGAGTTCATAGAAAACAAAATGATGACAGTTTGTGTGGGTAAATATAACAGAGCTAACAGACATTAAAAACGTTCTAACAAAAAGCTTATACCAATAACTTACAATTCTTATAAAGGCACCCATTCTTACAGTCAAAGTTTGGCAGGGTCTTAGATTTATTTTTGAAATGAAATATATCCCTGATTGTCAATACAAGTAGAATTATGCTCAGTTTATATAACATTTTTGAAATGAATTTCTTTAAACAAATTATTGGATATTTGTTTAGAAAAGGAATCTCTAACATATCGTCATTAGAAACTAATTCATGTTTTCTAACAATTTTAATCACTCTTTTTTTCTAAATAATATTTTCACTATGGATCCCTGTATGTCAGTATTTTCTGACCTTATTAGTATTTTGGTTGTTTATCTTTTCATTGTTGTGCTGGCTAACCATAAAAAGACAAACTTGTGTTCTGTGTAACTGCCATAACTAAGTGTGCTTGCTCGACTTGAATGTTCTTTCATGGGTGGAGACATTCCACATTGTCATGTGTTATATAGGCATTTCTGAAATGACATTCAGTAGAAACCATGGAAAGAAGTGAGGCATTCCTCAGCTGTCACCTTTTTAGTAATCTGTTTAAATGCATTATGTACATTGAGTGAGATATTCTGCAAGGAGAGCCTCACTGAATAAAAAGTGTTAACTTGATTGTTGACTCATATTTGAGCTGAAATTACATTTTTTGTTTAACATATGTTCTCTAAACAAAAAATCATAAGATTGTAGAAAGTTTGTCATTTTCTTGAATAATTGCATACTGTAAAGGAGAAATTTTATGAGATATGAATTGATACCCTCTTAGAAGTTAACCATATGGGAAAGTGTGTTCTCCTGGATTACTGTTAAAACACACCCATACACACACCACCAATTACCTTTACTTTGTATTAAACATACTAAAGTATGTACATTTTATTTGCCTTCAAAATTATGTTAGATGGTTATAAACTTATTCCAGTATTTATACTTTTGCTTGGAACATTTCTGGAAGTCTTCTATTCAAGGTTGAGCTCAAAAACATTCTTTTGAATATCCTCACGTTGGAGTTTTTTGTGTTTTTTTTTGTTGTTTTTTTTTCCTTCAAGAGAGTGTTTAAATTTTGAAAATGATAGTAATTTGGAGACAAGTTTAATGGATAGGTAGATCGTGGGTAATCATGGTTAAATACTATTAGTGATTAGATATTTTCTAAAAAGCTTATTCCTAATTGAAAAATGATTATAAAAAGGCCATCTTGGATTTTAGTTAACTCTTGTTTGGTCTTCATATGCTTTAGAGTTTCTTTATGATTAACCTAGTGTTCTTCATTTGTGTTCTAGATTTTGCATGAAACAAATCCAAGTTATAGCTTGTAATTTGAACGTGTGTGTGTGTGTGTGTGTGAATGTTTGTGATTTCCACAAAAGAATTTGATGCTGCTGTTGCCAGATCATGACACTGTATTTCATCAAGAGCTATTGTTTACTCAAAAATATGTTAATTTGTACAGTTTTTCTTAAAAAGATTAAAACAGATGACACGTTCAGAACTTTGCTATATCCTTTCTAAGTACATGAAAGAATCTTCATAGAAACTTTGCCTCATGGTCAAGATTCTTTTCTTTTTAAAAAGCTTTGCTATTTAACTCTTCCAACCATCACTTTTTACTGTAAAATGTCTTTAAATTTCTGATTTCAGCGTTTTTATTTCTTATGTTACACATGAAAATGCCTTAAGTAATTATTAAGCCTTCAATGCCTTCTACTCTTGCTTTTTGTCCTCCCAATCTTTATTTTTTTAAATGGCTTACTTTCAAGTTTATTTACTGTTCTATATTTGATCTCAAATAAAACTTTAAGAAAAATAAGTAATTAAAGCATCAAAAGCAAATATAAAAAAGAAATGAAATGCTATTCAAATTCTCAAGCCTGAAGGTAGCCACATTTCAAACTTTGGTAAACTCCCTTTATCTACCTCTAATATATAATTTTCTGTAATTATACTTAATTTTCTGCTTTATAACCTGTTTTTTAAATTACAGAATTTTTGAAATATTTCTGTGTTAATGAATATTGATATTACTGTTTGTGTATATGTGTGGGAATACATGTCCATCCCAAAATTTATTTTCCAAGTCGTCTGATGATGAATATTTGGTATATTTGCAATTTCTTTTTATATGGTGAATATTGTACTATGTATATCTTTGCTCATGTGTGACATTGTGTTGGTAGGGTTGTTTCTTAGAAATTTCACCTTCAGTTTTATACATTTTGCTTAAAATAGCATGCTGTTTTAATGCTTATTTATGCAAAATACATTTTTAGTAGTCTCTAATATATCTAGTATAGGAAACTAACCTTGAAAGTAGTCCTGCTGACAACTCTGTTATAGTCCTAATATGATGAAGCTGTCTTCCTTTTCTAAATCTCCCATAGGACAGTCTGTTTTATTACTGTATTAGTGTATGTGTATTTATAAAATTTGTAAGTTTTTAATATATTAAACTATTTTATAGATAATATGCTATTCATTTAAGTTAGTTATTAACTCATTCATACAACATATATAAATCATTATTTACAGTATGTCTGGCACTGTGCTAATCTTTAAAAACAATGATCCCTGACTGTATGTGGTGTACAATTTAATGGGAGTGGCAGTGTGAACAAATAATTACAATTTTAGTAAACATTAAATAGAGGTTTGGATGAGATGAAAGTTTGCACTAGGTGGACTTAACCTACAAAGTCAGAAAACACATCCCTGAGAAACTTATGTTTAAGTTATAGGGAACTTACCAGATGTCTTGAGCCCTGCTCCCTCTTTCTTTATCCTCTGAATGCCCCTGTACAGTTTCCTTTTTTGATCTATTTCTTTTCTATTTTTTTTAAAGATTTTATTGGGGAATCAGGGAAGGGGAACAGACAAGTTGCTGTCCTTTTGTTCTTGAGTCTAGTTGTGCAGCCCTACTGCAGCCTGTGATATAGCCTACGCTGTAGCTGGCGACTCAGGGCAGCCCAGCTTCAGGTGGAGCTCTTGGTCACCATTTTATCTGTACAGGGCGAAGCGTCACTGGCCACCACATGGGATCCGAACCTGGGCTCTACTGCTAAGAGCTTACGCTCCCAAGCCAACTCTTAACCAACGTGCCACTTGGCCGGCCCTATTTCTTTCTTAAAGAAGAATGAATGTTTCAGCGTTGTTGTGTGATTCTATTTTTTTCTTTTCTATATCATTCATTCTTACAGTTTCAACTGTTTTCTTTTTATATGCTCTGTTCTTTTTTATATAATCCATATCTTATTTTTGAAATTATCAGTCTTCCAATTGTTAAACTGAAAGTTCAGGGTCATCATCTGTTTTCTCCTTCACTTCCCACATACAGCCAATAACTTCCATTATATGTTACACCTGAAAAAGAAATACTAGATTCATAATAGCTTTTATATATTCGTATAACAGAATTAAAGGCCTACTCTGTGCTATATACTGTTAAGTGCTGGAGGGATATATTTCAAAGCAAAACAGATATCAGCACTATCCTCTTGGGGTTTACGGTAAAATGAAATTACTTAGCCATCAGGGAAGTACACATCAAAATCTTAACGAGGTACTTTTCTACATGCACTAGAATGGCTATAATCAAAGCAACAGATAATAAGTATTCATTACAGTATGGGGAAATTAGGACCCTTGTATACTTATGGTGGTAATGTAAAATGGTGCAACCACTTGCAAAACATATAACCCATATAACCCAGTAATTTTACTCCTAGGTGAGTAGAGAATATATTCATGAGAATTGAAAACATACCTACACAAAAACATGTGCATTCATGTTTATGGCAGTTTTATTAATAGCCCAAAAAATGGAAACAACACAAATGACTGTCAGCTGATGAATGGATAAATAAAATGTGGTCTATTTTGTTACTGGAATCAGTGGAATATTATTGGGCAATAATGAAACAAAGTACTGATACTTGCTACAGCATAGATGAATCTTGAAAATGATATGCTAAGTAAAGAAGGTCAGTCACAAAAGACTACACGTATAGTTCTGTTTCTAGGAAGCGTTTAAAATAGGTAAATCTATAGAGATAAAAGATAGCTTAATCGTTCAAGGATGGAGGTGTTGAGAGGAAGTGGGAAGTGACAGTTAATGGATGTAACATTCCTTTTTAGGGTGATAAAAATGTTGTAAAATTGATTGTAGTAATGGTTGCACAATTCTAAATATACTAAAAACTTTTAATTGTACACTTGAAATCAGTTATTGTATGATATGTGAATTATATATGTCAGTTAGCGGTTATATTTTTTGAAGAATGAAATTACTTACGTTGATGTGTGTTCACTACTAAAAATTGAGGCACTGGCATAGGCTGTAATAATCTGCCCGTTCCCCAGTCCTAGCCTAGGCTTGGTATTTGTCACTACAGTTGTGATGGCAGAGAAGACAGCCAGACATTCCTGCCCTAACACAGTATACGAGGGTATATAAATAAATGTACAGGCAATTACACATTTACGTCAGTCACGTGCAATGATATGTAATGATAGTAGTATAGAGTGCTATGGAAGTTTGTGAAGAACATTTCACTTAGATTTGAGAAGAAAGAACGCGCAAGTTGATGTTTGAGCTGCTGAGAGATGAATTAGCCTAGGTTGTGAGGGAGAGAAGAGTTATAGGAAACTATTTCAGAGGGAATAGCATATGCAAAGACCTGCACCGAAATGTTGAAGAATTTTAATCAGGTTAAATGGGACCATCAAGTTGTCTCTTTTAAGAAAAATCTCTTTGGCTGCAGTGTGGAGAATGCACCTTTTCAGCGCATTTCAGGACAAGATTGGAGGCAGGGAGACTAATTTAGGAAGTTGGGTAACTAGGAGAGATGAACTAGCCTAATAGCAGTGGAGTTAGAAAATAGTAGATGGACTTAAGATGTATTTAAGAAATAGAATGGGTAGGAATTGGAAGTGGATTGGTCTGAGGGAATAAGAGTCAAAGATGTGTGTGTACTTTGTTTTTGGTTTGGATAACTAGGTGAATGGAGGTGCTTTTCACAGCATGTACTCACTTAGTAAAGACTTCGTGTGCTGACTGTATAGGTCAGGAGCAGAGTATATTTGAATGATAATGGTGATAGGCAATAAACAAGAAATTACAATCAAGTGTAAACTGTGCGCTAAAGCATATACAGGGTGTTGCGCCAGCATGGAGTAGGGGTTGCCTAACTAGAAGTAATATGTCAAAATCTTATTTGGAGGTGATTTTTGTTTTGTTTTGTCTGTGACTTAACCTGTTTTCTTAGGTCTTTCTGGTTCTCTGGAATTGCGACTACCAAATAGAAAACAATCTGTGAGGCTACAGAAAACCCACAGGATAAAGATGGTTAGATTTTTTTAGGGTTTTGGTGAACTACCTAGAAATCCATGCAAAATTTTGTGTTTGTTTTTCTGTATTTTTAGTTTAGAATAATTAATTAAGAACTTCTAAGTCCGGCCAAATGTACTTTTATGATATTGTGGGTGAGGGTAGAGTATGTGTGTTTAGAGGTATGGGGGAGGGGTGGAGCACAGGCCTGTTGGAGAGGAATAAAGGAGTGTAGTAGTGACAATCTAAACGACTTTTATTGCCTGAAATAATGCACTGTGAAAATAAGGTCATAAGTTAAAAAAAAAAAAGAGGTCAGAGTACATTTTCTCAGAGCATGTTGGGTTTTGCCAAGAATTGAACTGTTAAAGAATTTATCCAAGAGTCTCAAACTTCCGTAAATGTTGTTTTCAGGGGAAATAAAGGTAAAATATTAGTTATAACTAAGAAACTTATACCTTGATATATTTTTTTCTTTTACCTAATATATTTTAGTATTTTTTTCTTTTTTGCTCCAAATGTTACTAGAGTTGATTTGTGACGTTTTTGCATATTTTAATGTTTTTAAAGTTGCACAGTTAATGAGGAAATTAGCAGTTGTACAAAAAAAAGTGGTTTATTTTGATCTTGAGCAAGCATAATGTTTCAGCTTAAATGAAACAAGAAATGGTTATTATATATTAAATTTGAATTCAAAATTAACATTCCCTTTTCAGCCCACCTTGACATTTAAAGCGAGTCTTGGGGTGGGGGATGGTGGTAATGCCTTGGCTTATTTTATGTGTGAAATGGACTGATAGTATATAAATTGTTCTTTTTCAAAAACCACTGAAGTGTCAAAAAGTTAGTTGCAAGACAATGTATATGGTGTGATTGAATTTGGGAGCAATTTTTTTGTATAGGAAAAAATCTGGGGAAATTACCTCATGATATTAACAGTGATTAGTTCTCTCTGGGAGGGAAATATAGCATATTTTGAATTATGCTGTCTTTGAATCTTTTACAACAAGCAGGAAAAAAAAAGATAAAGATGAATCTGAAATGGAGAATAATGTCTAAATGGTTACTTCCATTAATGTATTCAGGATTAAATGTAGAGACACTGACATAATTAATGAATTTTAGTCTTTGGCCATTGAAGGAAGCTGTTGTTGATGGGTAAGTAATTCTGTAGTATGCTTGCATTTTCTCTTAACCTTTTATTTCATAAGGAAAGACTGGTTGAAATCTCATGAACATGTTGGGAGAGTTTTTAAAACAAATAAGAAAATGAATTAGAGGTTTAGTTAGATGTATTTTGAAACTTATCGCAAGTAGACTAAGATAAACATAATTCCCAAAAAGACAGATAGTTTTTGAGGGATAAAGGGATTTTAAAAGATAAAATTTAGATTTTAGAATTTTAAACAGTTCCAGTGGGGGACAGGTAAAGGAAAGATCTAGAAAAGCAATTGTTTTATTCAATGAGCTCATTTGCTCTGTTTTATATGAATATGAAAGGATTTAGTGAATCTCTACTTTCAGAATGAATTGAAAAAACAATGGCCATAGATCTCTAAGAATAGATTCAAAAATGTTGATGCTCAGAGTTACATGAATTTTATGGAAATTTTTTTGAAGATATGAAAAGAAGTCTTTTAGGAGTTGTAAACTGGAGCAAGAATAGAAAAAAGGAACTGTTGGCAAGGTACTTAATTTATGTGTGCATTTGTTTAAAATGGTCTTCTACTCTAAAGGGCAAAATTCTAATATCCACTATTAAAAAGCAGTTTTAGAAGATTGCCTTGATTACTAAATGCCAGTTTGAGGTTTCAGAAAACACGGTATGCTGACCTGTCCTTGCTTCCTTTTTTGAAAGGGTTGATAAATTGAAGTGAGGGAAATGTTGCAAACCGAGTATAGCTTGTTTTTCATGAAAGCACTTGGACAGGCTCTTGTTAGATCTTTGTGGTTAATGTGACAAAAATCTGGCATAAATATTAGCAGGATTAGATAGATTAACCGCTGGATGAACCTCTCTATATACATGTCAGCCTACTGAGTAATCACTCACTGTCAGCCCGGAAGGAAGACTAAAGCAGTGGTCCTTGTGTTCTTAATCTTGACATTATCCTGTTCTGCATTTTGGTAGATAGAACCGTAGAGCAATAAGATCAAAAGATAATGAGTATTAATGTTAAATTCTGCATTAAAGCATTGATGAATGTAGGTTGGTAGAGGTCATTTTTGACAAACATGAGAAAAAAGTTACGGGAAGTTCAGTATCTGACAACAGTATCATTTTAAAACATACTAATTCACTGTAAGGCTAATTAAATTAAATTGACTTACCCTACATTTTTAAAAAATCTGTTCTTTGATACTGTGAGATCACATCTGTAGAACTGGATCCAGTTTTTTTCTAGTGTTTTAGCAGCTCTTACCAGTTATAGCCTTTTTTGGATTACCTACCAGGGGAATGGCTTTGTAGAACAGTTCTACAGAGAAAAACAAACTTACACGAGTATTCCAATACTGTTTTCTAGAATTATTAACAAATTTATACATAATTACACACTGACATGCAGTTATTCATATGCCGTAAGATCGCAGCCCCCCCTCCCGAAACCATCAACTCAGCTGTTTTCTTTTTGAGTGCCTTGAAAAAAGAAGGGAGCCTATTTTCAAAGCCACACATTGTACTTACACCAACCACTAGTAGGAAATGGTAGAAGGACCTCTTGCAAGTATTAGGATTCTTGGTTAAGTAAGAAAAGCCCATTGAAACTAGCCCAAATAAGGTAATTCACTGTAAGATTATAGAAGATCTCATAGAATCTGGGCTTCTGGAATAATTAGAACTAGGAACTATACTTGTATGTAGCCCAGGAATCCTTCTAAGTTTCTCATTATTGTTTTTAACAAGTCCATTTTATTCTTTTTTACAGCAAACTAGATTTCTTGTTTTCTGAGTTCAGAAGGCAAAATAGAAGGCCACCAACAATTCCAGAGCTTATCTTCTGGTCTAGGTATCTAGAGAGATTAGTTTCCCTCTAAATTCTAATTCCAGATTTCCAGAAAAGGGATATATAACATCTGAGGCCATCAACAGTGGCTGATGAGGCTGAGTCCCTCTGAACAAACATGCCTACTCTTACCTAATTCTAACTGGAATGTATTTTGAGGAGATGAGGGAGAGACACAAAGCTAGAATTAAGTGAGTTCAGAAAGATGTAAATATCGATTGGCACATCACAAAAGAAAATTCTCAAGTGGTGATAAAATACAAAGAGTTATTCAGTATCTGTCATCAGAAATGCAAAGTAAGACCAAGATAAGGTGTCAGTAAACACCCGCCAGAATGGCTAAAATTTAAAAGGCTGGTATTACTATATGCTGAGAAGGATGTGGAGAAACTAGAATTCTCATACACTGCTGATATAAGAAGTATGTGAGATTTCAAATGTATTCAGATATATTCAAAACATTCTCTTGCTGGGTTGGACGTTCGTAATACCAGTGGAAACATTTAGTCTGTGGATTAATATACATTTTTTTTTTTTTAAGATTTTATTGGGGAGTTGGGGGAGGGGAACAGCAACAGCATTGGGGAATCGGGAAAGGGGAACAGACAAGTTGCTGTCTTTTTGTTCTTCAGACTAGTTGTGGAGGACATTGCTTCACTGGCCCATGTTGGTATCATCATTGTGCTCTTCCTGGGTGAGGCATTCGCTCTCCGGCCTCTGGACGGCTGCTCACGGCAGCTCTTGGCAGCTCACGCCGGCTGCCGGCCACTCACTGTAGCCTATGGCAGCCCACTGCAGGAGGGGCTGCAGCTAAGCCACCCCAGGGACTCACAGCAGCTCAGCTCCAGGTAGAGCTGTTGTTCACCATCTTAGCTGTAGAGGGCAGTGTCACTGGCCCTCATATGTGGGATCCAAACCACTGCTCAGAGCTGGCGTCCCAAGCCAGCCCTTAACCAATGCACCACTTGGCCGGAATTAAGGAATATACATTTTAAAGCTAAAATTTCAAAGGAATCTGCTGAGGTTCCTTGTTAAACTGATTCTTTATAAAAATATTAGAATTTATATTTATAGATGGTAGATATTCTCTTATACTGATTAGTTGGACATTGAACTGTCAATGTTTCATGAATTTAACAAACGTTTGTTGAGTGCCTCGTATATGCCAGGCTTGTTGCTAGGACCTAGGCAGTACAGAGATTAGCAAAAGGAGACAAGACTTTAATCAAGTAATTAATGCAAGTTACGTTAAGTATTTTGAAGGAAAAGTATAAGATATTATATATATCAAATATAATTCAGTAAATTAATACAATATAATAAGGGAGCAAAAAAGGTTTTGAGACTTGGGATGGAATCTCTGTGGAAGTGATAATTAAACTGAGAACTGAGAGATGACGAGGTAAAAAGTTGATAGAGGGTGGAGAGGTAGAGTCCTGGTTGTAAACGGTAAAGAAATAGTTTCTGGCCAAAGGAAATATACCGGGGGTGCCAAAAAAATGTATACAAGTGGACAACTTGGTTAGCGTTGCTCAAGCGGTAGTTCGCCCTAATCAGAAGTGTCTGGACGCTGATGGTAACAAGTTAGAGCACCTCTTGTAATCGCAGAAATCAGACGTGACTTGTAATCGTCTTTTGTTATTGGTATATATTGAGTATTATAATTTTAATACAGTTTTCATTTCTTAAAATTTATACATTTTTTTGGCACCCTCTGTATATATAAAAGCCTTTCATAGGAAAAGGTGAGGGAAGTAAGGTTCAAAGGATGAACTAGAAGAAGTGTGACTGAAGCACAGTGGGTGAGGGGAAGAATGGTGAGACAAAATATGGAGAAGCAGGTAGAGGTCAGATCTAGTAGAACCCATGAAGCCCTATTAAATCACATTTCATACAAAGAGCTCAGGAAACGCATTCGAGACTTGTAATTCCTGTAATGTAATCAGATTTACATTTTTAGGAGACAACTGCTGCTTCTAGAAAAGATTAGGGTGGGGATAGGGAGGGAGTTCCACCAGAAGACCCGTTCCTGAAGATCCGTTCCTGAGGCTATTGAGTAGTTCAGACTGGAGATCTTTTCTCGGATGGCTCTTAAATTGGAACACTGGTATTTTACAAAATGTTAAAAGGCATGCTAACGGGGTTGGGGGGTGGGGAAGAATTCTTTGGTCAGTATGTTTGAGAGATGATTCATAACACAGGGTTAAACAAATTTTGTTAGAATTATTCTCAATCTTTCAAATGTGCTGAAAGGTATGAGTGAGGAAGGAACTGAATCCAAGTGACAGAAATGGAATTTGAGCCTGAAGGAGGTTTGGTTTTAGTAAATAGAGCGTAGTCTGTGAAGAAAAGTTGGGTGGGGTGATCCTGGCAAGTCTGGAAGTATGGACTTGATTTATAAATTGGTAAAGAATTTGTAACAGTAGAGTGAATGAACTAAGGTCTACTGTAGAAGGATTAATTTGAGAGTTATGGGAAGTAGATGGACACAGCAGCTGGGAAGCCATTTCAGCATTTCAGCTCAGAGATGAAAATATTCCTTTGGGTCTGTCTCCCTTTGATTTTATTTGATACTGTAAGTTTCCTATTTACTGAAAAAGGTTCTTTTATATAATTTTAATCTTTAGAATTTTGTGCTTAAGTTACAAAGTGATTTGTATTAGAAGCTATAAGAAGTCAGGGATTTATACTTTTTCCCTGTTTTCCGTCTTTGTCAGTAATACTAACTTCCTTAGTCATTATATTCTGTGTTTTAATAGAATTGCATACACTTAACACTAAATTGACAAATTTTTGAATAATTTGAACTGTTAGTATTCATATTTTATACTATGACTAACCCTTGAAATTGGAGGGTCTTTTAAATGTCCCAGTAGTGTATTAATCCTAAAATTTTTTAGTGAAATTCATAGTAGAATAAACAAATTTAAGGCATTTTAATTTTATGTAGCCCTTAGAAGATCATTAAAAGTATTTTTAGATCGCTCAGCTAAAGAAAAAAAAATTTTTTTAATAACAAAGTGATTCTTGGAGATTATATTTTGAAATATACTTTAAGGTTCATTTTAATTAGATGTCCCTTCCATTCTGTTTTAGTTGAGTCTTTTAGGCTAACTCACATAGGCCTTTTCTCACCCAGTAAACTCCTTTGCTACCACCCAAATGATAAATATGATTTGTTGTCAGTTTAAAAAATGATTCCTCTTTCTTTCTGTTATGAAAACAATATGGCATTAAAGAGAGGCTACGGTTAGGGCATAGAACTTTTAATTTATAACAGGTTCTTCTAACATCTCTGCATCTTCAAAGGGACCAATTTCATTGGAATAATAATAAACACTTTTATAATAGTGTTTATATAACAGAGACTGTTTTAGGCAGTTATGTTGTCTCACAACAATAATATGAAGTAAATATTTGTATTCTTGTTACTCCAGTATACCAATGAAGAAAATGAGGTACAATTGTGAGTACAAGGTCAAGACAAAGCTTATACAAATTGCTGAGCTAGGAGTTAAACCTGGGCAGCTTGGCTCAACACTGTTCTCTTAAACACTATTGTATAGTCGGTGTGGACTTTTTGAATCACCAGATTCCATCTATGGTATCCTTAGGAATCCTTGGGCTAAATTATAGGACAAAAGATAGGCCAGAGCAGATCCGCTTGGTCAGTTAACTTCTAAAGCTGTATCAGTGGAGTGTTCCAAGAAACTTCCTAGATACAGCCAGGGAACACCAAGGCGTAGCTTTTGCAAGCTGACGAGCTCTGCTGTCCCAGGACTCGGTGTTTATGATCATAGGTGCCACTGGACAAGAAATTTAGGACCCTGTTGGATATGGTTAATGTTTATATTTGTCCTCGGTTCCAAATACCATTACCTGAAAAATGTTAACTGAACATAGAATGACTGGACTATAGAGGAACTAGCCGGTCACAGATCTTACATGAGCTTTTTATGTTTTCCATTAAGTTCTTTAAAATGTTCCTTTTGTCAGAAGACATTGTGTAAAAACCCTTATTAAATGCTTCTGTTTCATTTTCAATTTACTTACATGGGATCTCATACCTGCTTTTCTGCTAGCTTCTGTTCCTGTATTAAGTCATTTTTTCCATTACTAAAAGCTTGTTTGTTTTTATTGGATAATCTGATTCCAAGTTTAGAACCTCTACATTTTACAGGACTGTGGATGACAGGGAGATAAAAAATGAAAAGACTACAAGAAAAGCAGTTCCTAGTTTCAGCAGAAAAGTCAAAGGCATCTGGGTTTTTTCTATTATTAACTGCTCTCTTCCTATTTTGGAATAAAAGTAAAACTAGAGCCTAGTTTAGGGATGGTAGTTACCATAGATACTTACAGTAGTGCAAGCAAGATACTCTTTGAAGATCTGAAATAATTAAATAAAAAAATGCTTTGGATTATCATCCTGTTTTAAATAGAAGTGAGTTTTCAAGAAAGATTCTACTCTCTTATACTCTGCAAGATACTATAAAATTTAACATTGTTTAAACAAAGCTTTATATAGGAAAAATGAATTATGAGTTAACCAAACTTTCCCAATTGCATACATACCTATTTATATGAAGAAATCTTCTTTCAGAAATAGCAAGCCGTCGGATTGCTCCTACTCTAATAATGGAGGTTACTCTCTATAAAATACTATAAACCCTTATTTACTGTACCATACAGTATAGCTGTTTTCCTTTTTAAGAAAATAGATTTTTTTTTTAGAGACGTTAAACCCACGATTAGTGAAAATAGACAGTAGCACAATGAACTTTTATCTTCCTCTGAATGCACTTGCTGTTTACCAATTTCTTCTTTTCAACTCCCCAAGGAAATACTCTGTACTTAAAAATTTTTGTTTTATTTTGTTTCCTTTAACATTTTTTAACTCGGTGATCTTTTTTTTTTTGTATAGCCTAGGTATCTTTGGACACTCAATTTTTTCCCCCAATTTTGAAAGTAATTCTAGAGTTTAGTTTTGTATTTTCAGTTGTTTTTGAAAGCCAACATATGTTTATTATACATTAAAAATCGAGCAGTTGAGTCCCAGTGGAACTAAAAAAAATTAGGACTTGTCTTAATTTTTTACGGTAATTGGGAAATTTATGAAAAGACATTTTAATTTTCTTTTTAGTGTTTTTCACAAGGGCTCTTCTAGATGGCAGCTGCACTCTGCCCACCTGCCTGTCTCATAGAAATGTACCTAAGAGACCATTGAGTAAGAGGAGTCAGAGAATTATTGTAACCTGTACTTACATATTAATGAAATACATTTTAAAATTTAATTATACATGGATAAAAAGAAACTTGGGTAATTTATGAAGTATCAGTTTTATGTAAAATAAGCAGTGAAAAGCAAGTTGATCCCCCCCACTGGCATTTTTAAATAAATGTTCAAGGTTTTTAGCTTTTAAAAAAATTTTTAATCATATTATATCTGCCCTATAGAAAACTTGGAAAATACTAAACAAAGAAAAGAAGAGCCCTTTATTCTATGTTATATATGGGTGCTCTTTCTTACAGTCCCTCTACCTTTATAGGTGTGTGTTTGTGTGTATTGTTTATATACTTGTGATTTACAATAGATACAGTTTTTTATCCAATTTACCATATAGCTAATTTTTCTTAATTTTTACCATTAAATGATATTCATTTGGATATTTATAATTTTCTAAACCATTTCAATTCTGTTTCTAGGTTTTCATTATTCACAGCTCACTCATTCTTAATGTATTCATTTTTTTAACCAGCAAATGTTTATTGTGTGCTTGCTCTGGCCCTCATATTTTGATGAACATTTTAATGTGTAAGAATTTTTTTCAGTGCAAGTAGGATAATTTCTTTAGCATAGATTTTCAGCACTGAATCTCCTGGGTTAAAATGAAGGAATATTTTAAACCACTTGTAAGCATTACCAAATTGCTCCCAAAGGATTGCACCAATTTAATTGCCCTCTTGAAATGGGAGTCTCCTTTACTCCACCCTTACTTGTACTGTACACATTTCAGCCCCATTCAGATGAGAGTAGAGATAATGAATAATTTTCAGCATCTAAATATATTACAGGTAGGTTACCTAATTTTTTTTAAGTATATGTAAATAAAATCCCATTTTATAATTTATTTTAGTGGTTCTACAGAAAACCCTGGATTCAAAATCATAAATAAAAAGTACATGGGCCGGCCGAATGGCTCAGTCGGTTAAGAGTTAGCTTAAGAACGAGTTCTGAGCAACAGGGCCACCTGTTCGTTTCCCACATGGGCCAGTGACACTGTACCCAAGCTTATCTGCCAACAGGTGGCAGGATGACTCAGCTGGTGTAACAACAAGACTGCCTGTTAAGTGATGAACTACGCCCACCCCCAATTAAGATTGAGCTCGCCGAGCACCTTGAGATGAGCTGCCACCTGAATGGCTCAGTGGATAGAGTGAGTGCTCTTAACAACAAGCTGCTGGTTCGACTCCCAAGTGGGAGGGTGGCTACTCCCACCCACAACTAAGATTGAACACAGCACCTTGAGCTTAGAGGCCACGAACTGCTGACGAGAAGCCGCATGGCAACTGACGCTCTCCACAACTAAGACAAGAACAACAACTTGGTGGTCCCCTTCCTTAATTTCCCCAACACTGTTCCCCTCCCCCAATTTCCCAATTAAAAAAACGAACAAAATGTAAAAAAATAACAAAAAACAAACATACAAAAATTTGTTTAATTGGAAATATGGATGATGAAAGCCTGGAAAACGATATCCAGGAAAAGCAGGGAAGAAGATTTGGAATACATAGTTACTGTATGCCTCCCCTTTAGGAAAAAGAAAAAGAAAAAAAGATTCTAGAATAGGATGTTTGAACAACTTTTCTTTATGTAGCTCCAGTACTCAATTATTGTTACCATTTTAATGCATGTTATGAAACTCTGGTGGTGCTTTCTTTAGATTAGTGGGCTTTTCAATTTTATTGTGCTAGAATGCTTGCTTACACAGGATTTTGCAGAATGGCCTATAAAAAATTGTTTGAAGGCTTTTAAGTATACCAAGCACCAAAATAATAGCTGTAGTAAAACATGAATAGAATTAATGGAGAAAGACTATTTTAGTAACATGGCAGCTGGAAGAAAGATTAACCAAGCCATCTGTGAGTTAAATTACACTATAATGTGTTAAAGTGGATTTTCAAACATGAATTTTGCTATTTTGGGTTTTGGAAATGTTTGTTTCTTTTAATTTATATTTGAACTTTTGTGTGGTCTTGGTATTCACTTCAAGTAAAGTGAAGATGCTTCAGTGTATCTTGAAGAATTACAATAGTTATTTTCTCACCTTGTTTTCTGCTTTACTGCTACACCACACACACTTTTCTTTGGCCCTTGTAAGCACCTAGAGTTCTGGACTTTTAAAAAGCTGAATATCGGGCCAGCCCAGTAGCGCTTTGGTTAAGAGCTGGCTTAGGATGCGAGCGCCCCCGGTTCAAAGCCCACATATGAGGGCCAATGACGCTGCGCCCTCTACATAAAAAAAAAAAAGAAGAAAAAAAAAAAGCTGAATATGGAACAAGTGAAATCTGCAGGTATTTTCAAGTTTATCAAGTGTGATATTGTGGGGTGGTGTCGGCGTTTAAGAAATAGAGAGCTAGTGAAGTGTAGAGGGAAGGACAGCTATCAGTGCATGAGCTATTCCATGTCTGAGTTCTCCCCTTCAGCGTCTGCTAGGTAGGGATAATTATGTTCTGCAGCAGGGTTTCCAGAGGGTGAAATGAGATGGTATATGAGGAAGTACCAGCACAGTCTTTCCCACCAAAGGGAAAGGGAGCTAATATTTGAGGAACTACTGTTTCAGACTTTTTTTTTTTTAGGTGTTGGGGAACAAATACAAAGTACCTGCCCTACTTTATTTGGGGATGCAAAATGGAAGTATCTGAAGTGATTTTGGAACGTTTTCTCTCTGTTTAGTTAAACACCATATATAGTATGATTTGAAAACTTATAAATGGCATCAATTCATTCCAGTCCAGCAGAATTGGGAAGAAAAGGGAATAATTTTTACATAAAAGTAATTCTTTTCCTGTTTGTAAATGAAATACACAAGCAGATTTTCAGGGGGAACAATCTAATGTGGCATAGGGGGAAACAGAGGTATTGAATAGAGAGGGAAATGGGTTAGCTAACTAGTAATAGTTGTGTTATGTGGTTTTATGTTTATTTATTTTTGAAAAGCTGTGAATTCATGACTGTATTTATAGTTACCTTTATTTTCCCAAAGAATTAATTGTAATAAGTAAAATAGAAAAATAAAGTGTATATGCATAAAACTAGAAAGATACGGTCTTATCAAGATCCAGATTTAGAATAATACAAAAATTTAGGTTCTGCTTCGTTGGTATTTTAGGTAGAATTGGTTAAAAATGACTGTGGTAAACAGCATGAAAGCAAGACTTTCCAAGAAAATGTTTCTTTCAGAGTTCAACATTTGTTGTTTATCTCTTTGAAAACCATTTTTTGTTAACCAGGTACATGTTTGTTGAACTGAATTTTATAATTTTACAATAAGAATCACATTTTTTTTCCTTTCGGGAATCAAAACTTTCAAAGATCTAGCATTTGTTAGAAAAATTGGACCAGTTGTGAAGATTAGATGAAATACTAATTAGATTAAATGTATAAAAAGTAATACTAATAAAAGAGCTTAAGATAAAATGTCAAATTTCACTTTAAATATTGGTACCGATATATAAGGAAATGATGTTCTGTTAGAGAACATTTATTGTAGACTTGAAACTGAAATCCGCTTTGAATTTCTGTCTCTCTTAAATGAATTGTCAGGTATAAAGTATATTAATTGACACTCTATCCAAGTTGAACAAACTTGTTAGGGAGTAAGATCCCAAATCCTTAACAAGACCTTTCAGGACCCTGCTGACTCTTGTAGTCTCTTCCTCTTGTTCATTCATCTGTTCTAGCTACACTTCCTGCAGACCCTTAAATACCCTAAGTTCTTGCATGCCTCCAGCCCCAGGCTGGTTTTCCCTTCGCCTGGAACACCCCTGCACTTCTTGGCTAACTCCTATTCCTTAAATTCTGTGACTTCCTGAAGAAAGCCTTCGCTGACTTCTTGCCTTACTGTCCACAAACCTGTTTCTGTTACCACTCTGTTCTTTCATACCTTTTCTCTTAGAGTGTAATTATGAATTTATTTGTTTATTTGTCTAGCATTGAAGTCCAAGCATTTTTCTCAGTGCCTGGCCCATAATGAGTGCTCACTAAATTATTGTTGGATGGTTAAATTTAAAAATTTAGCAGCTTCTCTGTGGGTCTCAAATCTAGTTTTTACTTCGCTTTTTCTCTTTCTTACCCTCTTTTTAGCAGATTCATTTAGAAAATAACTGTTGTTATTACTGCGTGGTAATATTTACTTTTAAGGAGGCTATGCAGTTGTCCTTTGTTTTTTTGGTAATGACTCCCAAAAGTGAGGAGCAAGTTTAAGAAAGCTTACTTTTTTGCCTCTACAAGAGAAATGAAAACATATGGTCACATGACAAACAGTATACAACCTTTTATAGTGGCTTTACTTATAATCACCAAGAACTGAAAACAGATCAGGTGCCCTTTAGCTGTCATGTCAAGAACCCAAATGTCAATAGGAGCCCCTTTGGAGAAGATCAGCTGCTCCAGAGAACCTGCGCCTGGGCAGGATTACTACTGAGTGGGTTTTTGTTTTTTTTGAGGGCAGTGTCACCGGCCCCCACATGTGGGATCTGAACTGGGGTCGCCTGTGTCCCAAGACAGCTCCCAACCACTGCGCCACTCAGCCAGCGCTACTATCGAGTTTTTTAATTTCTGTTTTTCTGGCTCACATGACTAGGTATCTCATGCAGTCACTTTTGCCCAGAAACTTATCCTAACTTGTTCCTGATCTAGAGCCCTTTTATGTGTTGTCATTGAACACTTGCATATTTCTCTAACATTTCTATAATTGTTTAGTTACTTGACTGTCTCTTCCACTGAAATACAAGTTCCATAATTTTGTCCTTGTAGCCCTAGCACATTAACTAGAATACTGATTATAGGCATTCTGGAAATGATTAATGGTCTTAAGAATTCTCTTCATAATAATCCATTTCAGAGACTTCAATCTTAGGCTTTGAGTAGAAGTGGATATTTGGAAATTGTTCTCCCTAATTTATTTGATGAATAGATATACAGATGAGTAGCTAAATTAAGATTTTTAATAGGTGGACAATCCTTTACTGTGGTACAGGACATCTCATTGGCTGCTGGCTTGATCTGATACATCTGCGATAACTATTCAGGAACCTTCTCCTTTTCCTTAAAATTCAGTGGGCATACTTCCTGAAGTTGCATACTATGCTTAAGTTAAAGAGAATTACCATTCCAGATTGTGTGAACATACACTTTGGAAAATATTTTAAAATCCCAGACAGAAACCGCAATCTATTTCTGGAAGAAATAAATTGGAGGGTAGTCTGTAGCCTTGTTTCACAGATGTACCTTTTGCATTTTTTTTTTCATGGCTTAACCACAACAACAAGGACAAATAAATTTTAATAAGCAATTTAGATAAACTGATATTTGTTTTCCGGCATGTTCAAAGCCCTCTGCTATAAGTACTGTAGAAGGAAAAGAAGGCCAACACCATTTGTAACTTCAAGAAGTCTGTAGTCCAATAGAAGCATGTCAGGTGCACACATAAGCAATACCACGCAGAACAGGATGAAAGGTACAGCCCAGTGCCACTTACTCATAAAGGGGGGTGTTACACCAGTCAGTGGCTAAATGAAAGAAAACTTAGATCGTCAAATGTTGGCGAGGATATGAAGCAATTAGAATTCTCGGTGGTGGTGGAGATGTAAAGTGGTACAATTACCTTTGAAAATTGTTTATCATTTTCTTATAAAAGGAAACATACACCTGCCCAGAAATTCCATTCCTAATGTTTACCTAAGAGAAATGAAAACATATATTCTAAAAAGACTTGTACCAGAATGTTCATACCATCTTTATTCTTATAATTGAAAACTGGAAACAGCCCAAGTGTTCATCAGTAGGGGAATGGATAAACTACTAGGCAGTAAGAAAGATGAACTGATACAACTGCAGGAATGAATCTCATAAACATTTTGTTTAAAGAAATCTTTCACAAAATAAGGATTTACTCAAGGATTCTGCTTACATGAATTTTAAAATAGCCACATCTTACTTAAGGCGGAAAAAAAACAGACTAGTGGTTCCTCAAAGAGAGGGAGGAGGTGGAGTTGACTAGAAAGGGACATGAAGGGACTTCTGGAAGTCATGTTACTGTTTTAAATCTTGATAGGGGTTTAGCTTACACAGGTTTATACATTGGTCAGAACACAGCTACATACATAGGAGACCCCTGTATTTCATAGTATATAAATTTTGCATAAAAAGAAAACTAGACAAATATTGAACTCTACTTAATGATACACATGCTGAAGTATTTACGGAGATAATTTACTAATTATACTAATTTCTCCAGTTCTATTTTTCAATACATTTCAAAGAAGCTAGATTAATAGCTGGCTAAAGTAATGACAAGGTGGATAGATACGTTCCAAAGCAAGTAGTAACATGCTAATAGTAGAATCTAGATGGTGGATACATAGATATTCACAGTAAAATTTGTTCAGCTTTGCTATATGAACATTTCATAAAGAAATGGAGAGGAAAAGAAGGTGGCAATATTATATGTAGAAAGGTAGTATCAGGAAATATTTTATGTTTTATGTAGGTTTTAGGATGTGGAGGAATGGAAAGGACTTGGGGGGTGGGGGTGGGAGGTAATAGGCAGAGGTGTTGTGGAAAACCATTATAGGAGGAGGGACAGCATTAGCAGAAATACCAGGATAGGACTTGGACTAGTGTGTAGTTCAGTTTGGCTGAAGCATAGGGTAAAATATGGAAACATGAAAAGTAGAAGGCATTTATATATGAAGTCATTAGTAATTTTTTTTTTTAGGAATGGTGGGACATTTCTTCCTCCAAACCAAAGGAAAAGAAAAAGGGGAGCATGAAGATGTAAGAACTTGAATGTGGAAAGAGCCAGATCCTTAGAAAATTCCAGCGACCATTTCAGTTTTTTTGATAGTATAAGAGTATATAGTGGGGACAGCCAAGTGGCTAAGTTGGTTAAGAGTTGGCTTAGAGCGCGTGCTCTGAGCAACAGGGCTGCCGGTTCGATTCCCACATGGGATGGTGGCTACGCCCACCCACAACTAAGATTGAACACAGCACCTTGAGCTTACAGGCCACAAGCTGCCAACGGGGAGCCAGATGGCGACTGGCGCCCTCCATAAGGAAGATTGAAGAACAACAATTTGGCTGGTACCCTCCCCCAATTCCCCAATAAAATCTTTTAAAAAAATAAAGAGTATATAGCTATTTGATATTTGTCATAAGTGGCATTGTGAAACAGTAGGATTTAATATCAGTGGGATCTTGAGACTGGAGGAGATTTGAAGTGGTAAATACAGTGTTATAGGAATTCAGGCAAAAGGCATTTAATCTGTTAGTAGAATATTACAGTGAGGTTAGGATGAAGTTGTAGACACCAAATGAAAATGGTTTCATGATTTTTCTAGCCATGCTTGACAGCATCAGCATAAGAGCACAGAGAGCAAATGGGTACTATTACTCAGCCCGAGTTATAAGGAATTCTGGGGTGGTAAATGGATAGAGTTGAAATGGAAAGCAGGCGAGTAAAGCCTGTGAATGATGGACTGGAAAGAATTGGAAGGGGTCAAGAATCAGTAATTAACAAGGGGTGGATGGGGGATAGATATTGGTTCAGTCAAATGAGGCAGAAAGAGATGGAAGATGGGATATATGTTCTTTGGGAATTTCAGACTTCTGAGATCTTGGCATATTTGGAAGTGGTGGCATTATCCTCCACCTAATCCCATAATCCAGAAGTTTAGGAGTCTTAAAACTCTTTTTCTCTTAACCTCCATCTCAGCAAGAATGTTTTAATTCTCGAGGTTTCATTGTAAAGATAAACTAAAATTATGAGCATGAATAGCTAATTAGATGGGTAGATAGCAGATGAATGACTGCCTTACAGATGAATATTGCTTCCTAGTTTTAGTAGCATACACTTGCGTTTATGTTGGAATTGGTACCAAATATAATAGGTTTAACTGTCATAGACAAATGAGAAAAGACCAAGTTGAATTTAATGAAAATGTGGTTGCAATGGGTGGGGGTCAATTCCCAGACAAATGAGATCACAGACTTGCTTACAAACTAAAGAAAAAAATGGTGAGAAAAATGTATAAATTTGTTTTGATTTTTACAAGTACGTATAAAGGCCTGGGTATATCCGGCTGAGTGGCGCGGTGGTTAAGCGCTGGCTTGGGAAGCCAGTGGCCCCGGTTCGGTCCCACATATGAGGGCCAATGACACTGCCCTCAAAAAAAAAAAAAAAAAGGCCTGGGTTTATGATGGCGCCCTTTAAATAGCATGATAAATATAAATTTCAGTCAATTTTAGGGAAGTCTATGGGAATTTTTTTCTTGTTAGAGGGATCCCCTTATGTTATTCATATTTGACAAATACTGTGTACAGAGTAAATTTTGTCTCCTGATCCTGGTTTATGAGGCCATCCATAGTCACCCCGTCTCATCTTTACTTAATTCTCCCTAATCACCATCCCACCCCTTCTTGTACTTTATGATCCTTGGCAATACCCATGCTCTCCATCTGCTATACTCCCCCTCACCTTTTGAGGAAAGCTGTTTAACCTTCACAATTTTTTATCCCTAAAGACACAGATTAGGTTCTTCTAGGAGCTTTGACTCCTCCCTAGATTGTTCTTACCCTTGAGTTCCTACAAAATAATAGCACTTGCCATAGTAAATAAAGATCCCCTTATTTCCTGTTTGGCTCCCAATTAAAATCATAGATTCCATTAAGTGTGTGTATCAATTGTGATTCATCTTTATATGCCCAGCATATTGTACCTAAAAACTGATATTCAGTAATCGTTGAAAAGTGTGGTAGTGCTGGTGAGGAACATTAAAGCCTAGAAACAGGCTTTGGTTTTTTGAAAGGTGTTTTCTGGAAGAGAAAGTTTACTATTGTCATAAAGTAGAGCTTTGGGGTTTACCTCCATGTCTTATTTATATATTCTGTTCTCTTCTTAACACGAAACAGCTGTAACAGAAAAGACTTCCGTTTGTATCAGACATGACTATTCCATTATTAAATTTTACATGTTGCTAAGTTCTAAAAAACGAACTTCTACTTTTTCTTTTTTTTGTTGCTCCTTAATTTTTGAAATTTAAATCACAAAGTAAGTTATTAGTACACTTTATTATTCTAAACATATGAGGATGCAAAGTTGTAAATAAAATATAAACAATAGAAAAGTAAACTGTTATCTTGGATCTGTGCGTTTTCTTAGGGTCACCACTGTTTTTCCCAGAGCTATGAAATAATCAGCATTAGTTGTGTCACGTGATTGTTCTGAATAACTTCCATGCACAAAAAATATTGCCAATAGAACGTAGCAGTTTTCTTATTTTCTACACTTGTACGTTTTGATGTTACTTGGTTATAGGTCAGCCCTCTACATTTTACAGGGTATAATTCTTTAATAATTTTTCTTCTCATATTGGAAATTTTTGGATCTAAAAAGTAACTGAAAAATAAGCATTACTCATAGGACAGAAACAGACGTAACAAATCCACTGATAAGCACAAGTACTTTCATTTTACTCAGGACAAGTCCTCACACAGTTTATATGTGTTTGGTAAACAAAGAGCCACAAATTAAAATGAAAAACAGGAGGCTATCGGGTAATTTAAGGAGGTGACAAATGAAAGCAAAGTAGAGGTAGAAAACCCATTCCCAAAAAACATTTTAGGTATAATGTTAGCTGCCTAAACTATTGGCAAGAAAAGGACATTGTTGTATAACATGCGAGTTAATAGTTAATACCAAAATTAGTTAATAGAGAAAAGTGAAATTACATTTTTTTGTCCATGTTTGAAATGACAAAGGAATGTGTAACAGACTTGAGGAAGATTTTCATCAAAAGTTGTTTTGTTTGGGGTTTTTTTTTAAGGAAATTTCAATGATTAATATATATTCTATGTGTAATATTTTAACTTTGTTGTTTGATCGTATTGTTTTGCAGAAACACTTGAGATTATCTGCAAGAATTAAGTGAAACTAGAATTCAAAAAAAAAAACCTTTCATGGTAGTTCAGTACCTGTGTTTGATGTATTTTAAGGTTATTAGATTTGACTATTGTCTAGGCGTTTCCATCCATGGGAATCCCAAGGCCTTATATGGTCAAGAATAAGCTTTTCGACTTTCAGGGAAATGCAAGGCAGCATTCCAAAAAAGTGGAGGGGGGAAACCGAACTAGCTGGCTTTCTTTCACTTTGTCTTCAGTGCTGTCTTCTTGGCTGCCTTTGTTACCACAGTAGCTAAATGACTAAGAACTTTATGTGCATTGGGAGTCTGTCTCAGTAGTAGAAGAAATTCCTTTTGTGGCAGTAGTTTTATGCTAGACTGCTAATGTTATTTTAACAAAACATTACATGCTATTGGTTATATAATTTGATTTTTTTAAAAAGGAAACTTAGAGACAGTTGTCGTTTATTTCGTCACAGTGAGGGTGAGGGGGATCATATATATCTGCCTGTGGTGCAATGGGAGGTGTAGGTTTCGTTACTGGCAGGTATTACAGAAAGTGAAAGTGAAATCATTTGCTTGGAGTCTTTGCTGCCTTGGAACTCCCCCTACCTGGTTAGGAGACACAGGTGAAAATGGTGTGAATATTCAAGAGTGGCCAAACAAAAGGCTGTTAAAACAATAACTTATTTCTACACACTGCTATGATCTTTTCAGTTCTAGTCAATTGTTCTTTTTGAAGAATATGATTTTTTTTGAGTGATCATGAGTATCACTCATTGTACATTTGACTCCAAAATAGATTAATATTTTGTAGGTGTTAAATTTCTTATTACCAGTTTCGTATTTTTTCATGTAGGAAAAGAGAAGATATTATTTCCCCTAATATAATAAGATTGCAAAGTGTATTGTAACTTACCCGTCCTCCTGTAGTAAGTCAGATATGACAAGGAAGAATTTAATTTTTCTGAAATTGTCATCCACAGGTGACAAAGAATCAGAAATCTGTTTCTGAGTTCTACCAGTGAAGCTAAATCATACATGTAGGTTCCTCCATTCAACATTTGATTACTGACTAATGTATTCTAGATACTAGGTTTTGAATGTACCGGGGGTGCCAAAAACACATATACACATGACTTGTATTCATCTTTTGTTATCAATATATTCTGAGTATTACAATTTTAATACAGTTCTTTCCTTTCTTGAAATGTGTATACATTTTTTGACACCCTCTGTATAATGGAGTCCTTGCCTTTAAGAACTCATAGTATAGCAGAGGCAGAAGGAAAGGAAAATGAATGCAGAGATAGTACCTATGGGTAGACAATTATCATACAATGCTCTAAGTAAGTGTGTTAGGACACGTGTGCTCACAGTGTTACAGAAAATGGGAGGAGACAATGATTTAATTCTAGCTTCATTAACATAGGCTGGGGAAGGCCTTAGAAATAAAGAAACAATCTGTAGGGTCCAGCAACACCCTGGTCATTACTCAGGGGTACCTTTTTGTCTTCTTCCAGAGAAGCTGTAATGTCCCATACTATCTTGGTTAATTCTTATGATCAAAAGAATTGAAGTTTTATTAGGTTACTTTTTCTTGGCAACTCGACTCAACCCTCTCCTCCCACAAACCTGCTTTTTGATGATGGAACTAAGAAGGTGGATTTTGTAGGGTTTTTAGCACGGGTTTTTAATCTGAATACTTTTTATTTGTCATATCTGCCTCAGCAGAATTTTGTAGCCTCTTGTCTTTCTGGCAGAAATACCTGCCTGTGTTTCGGAGTTTTTTAGGTAGCTGGAGAACCATCCTGAAAGATGAAAATCTCATTTGTAATGTGAGTCAGCCATGTTAATCATTGAATGTCTTAGTTTAAATAAGCAATTAAAAGACGTTTTAGAAGTTTCTTGTAGTTATTGGTGCATAAAATCTGCAGACAGTGTTTTCCCTCTAAAGGAATAAAACTATGAAATTATTAATTCAGTATCAATTACATGTTTTGAGAGAGACTTAGGTCTCTCCCAGAGTATACATATTTATTATATTACAGATTGTATATATGGGGCAAAGGTTACCAGACTGTGTGCCTCAACTTAGACATAAAAATAGATTTTGATAGTAAAAATGTGTTAGTGGGAAAAGAGATTTGTTGACAAGTTCTGCAGTAAAGAAATCTGTTTTATTCCAGTATTTCCTAAATTGAATTGTTTTTAAGATCCTTTTTGTTGAAGACCTTTTATTAACCTTTCAGTAGTTTTATAGAAACAGTTTGGGAAATACTGCAGTAAATTTTGGGGATAAATTGCTTTCAAAAGGGCTCCATGCTGACAGTTGTTTCAGGAGGCAAATGGAAAATTTAGGTATCCTTATTTCTGCCTTATTACTTTATTTTTTTGATAAGTAGTGATTTACATTTCAAGGAGTGCTAAAATTTTACTATATTCATATGCCCTCCCTCCTCAAATGTAAATATTGAAGGAATAATAATTTTTATTAATTATTAGGATAGCTTTTGGTAGTTAAGAGGGTTATTCTTTTTATACCTTTTGACTCATTAGGTATGAGTATTGGCACATGATCAGATGAGTCTTATTCTGAATTTATGACTTCAGATTGTTCTGGAATTTGAAGGAATGGAGGATGGTTCAGTGTGATTAGAGCTTTGAGTTTGTGGAAATGGAGCGATAGGTCTAAATTTAGATAACTTTAGCTTAAAGGACTAACTGATGACATTTAAGAGGAGTTACAATACAAGAGAAAAGGCAGATTAGAGATTAAGTAGAGAAGGGAACGTGATGTTTGGATACATAGACAAGTTGAAGCAATGAAAACTTACCTAAATGCCTCTACATTCATCAGAAATTTAGCAATGTAGCTATTATTTATTGCTGCATAGCAAATTATCCTTCAAGTTAAAATACTAAATATTTATTATCGCACACTTTCTGTGGTTCAGAAATTGGGATGTGACTTAGCTAGGTGCTTCTAGCTCAAGGTCTCACAAGGCACTGCCCTCAGCTGTTGGCTGGGACTCTGATCTCATCTGAAGGCTGAAGGAGGGAGTGGGGGTGGGGGCGGGGATGGTTGCCGCCGGAGGTGGGTAGGGATCCACTTCACAGCTCTCATGTGGTTATTGGCAGGCCTTCCCACATGGACAGCATGGCTGCCTCTTCTCCTGGCCGTTGAGTTCACTCAGGTTGTGGGTGATCCAAGAGAGAGAGTGCATGCCAGGATGAACCTAATCTCAAAAGTGCCACCCCATCACTTCTACATCAATTTGTTAGAAGCAAGTCATTGGTCTAGCCCACGCCTAAGGGGTGGAATTTACCTAAGGGTGTGACTACCATGAGGCAGGGAGCATTTGCCCTCTTAGAGGCTACCTACCACAATTAGCAACCTAAAATAAAATAATTTTCTGGCATTTTAGATACCTCAATTTATATTAGTAAACACAGGTTGGCTCCTGTTTACTATGCTTTGCTTACTAGGACCTGTTTATTTCTCCCTTTCATACTGTTCAACCTCCTCTGCTGTGCTCTCTACCAGATGTTTGGCGCTCTTCTTAATTTTGTGACTTGTAGTATTAACTTCTGTTTTCTAAACTCCTCCATCAATGGTCCCAGAAATGCAGAGTAGCTTGGTAGCCTAAAATGGAAAAAAAATATTTGGTTCAAGTAACCAAATAAGATTTTTCAATTTCCTTCCCTATGACCCAGAATTATATATTTTTAACTTCTTCCTGGGTATTTTTTGCTGAAGCATATCTGAATATAGCAAAACAACTACCAGACTCTCAGCCTCTGTTAAACATCTTGGTTCTTGCCTTTCTGAAAAGGCTACGGGAATATAATTCCAAGGTTTAGATTGCCTCTTTCCTGCTTTTATTCCCCTATCCATGTCCTGACATGACCAAAAAATTGCCTTTCTTTTCCCAAGCCCATCCCCTTTTCATCATTTTGAATTTATACTCACACACACATTTTTTTTTTTTTTAAGTTAACATTCTTGAGGTTTCAGAAAAGGTAAACTGAAACAATCCAGGTATACTAGAATGAGGAGAATTTGAGATGATGGAGGTTAGATTGTTTTGTAATTTTATCTAAGTATATGTTTATTTCTAATTGGACTGTGTGTTTATTGCAGGCTTTTTTTTTAAACTGTGAGCTAAAGGGCCGGCCCAGTGGCTCAGTTGGTTAAGAGCTCGCTCAAGAGTGCGAGCTGAGCTCTGAGCAACAGCTGTTCGAGGCCAGCCCGAGCTGAGTTGCCATTGAGCTGCCAACAGGTGGCAGGATGGCTCAGCTAAAAAACAAACAAACAAACTAACTAAACTGTGAGCTAAGCACTGTGCTGTATGCTGAAAAGCAGTAGTAATTGCTCAGTGGATGTTGATTATATCCATAATCATCATTCGTTTAGGGAACATTTCAGAATCTCTGCAAATCCTTTGACATACTTTTATTTAAATGGACACATATTATGTAACTACTTTAATTAGAAAGTGTTAAATTTACTTTTGGTTTAATTTGCCAAAAGAAAAAAAAAATAACTGAAGAATGAAGTAGTAGTTAAATTTTAGATAATTGGTTTTTGTTTGTTTGTTTTTTGCAACCGGAGAATATTTCCTTAAACATTCTTTAAGATTATGAAAATAGGCCATGAGTACATGCAATAAGATTTCTTAAACCACGTTCCAATTTTAGAAAGATTCTAGGAAATTCTAGGTTTAACTTAGTAGTTTATAGATACTTATCAATAAAGGAAATAACAGGGCTGTGTAATAAGAGTAGATAAAGGGTGTCCTTTAATCTTCGAATATTATGGTTCCCTGTTTGGGGCATTCTTATTCAAGTATTTAGAACTTGTTGAGTGAAGTATGGATGTTTAAGTATGAATGTTTACTTACTTTTACCCTAGAAACTTTATTCTTTCTTTTTAGTCTCAAAATGTTTTTCCGATTTTCATGCAGTCTGTCCTTGCCATGCTTAGTTCATTTAGTCCACCAGTGAGTATTTAGGTCTTCTCGCCAGGCGTTGTGTCTCCTGTGTTCTCTGTAGGATGCTATATGTATGAACACGGAAGACTGAATTTTTCTTAATCCGTATGAAGAATTTCCCATGGTCTAGCCATTGTGTATAACCTATTTTGAATGTGTTGTTCCAATCATTTTATCATTTAATCTATGTGTCACTCAGAATCCTTAAGGCTTGAGTGATATTCTAGTATACCTACAAACTTCTGTCCCCACCAGTTGAACAGAACTGAGTTTTCCTTCCTAAGAGTCATAAAAAGTTGTTTCAAAAAAGTGAAAATTGATTTAGAGAACTTTTGTATTCAAATTAATTTGCTTGTTATTTATCAATAATTAACTGTGTTACTAGTGATTAGGCACAAATTGCAAGCATTTCAACTAATTGGCTAAAATCACATTTTCACCTAAGTTGCTATAATTACATTATACAACTAAGTTTTTTGTTTTAGTCTCCTGCCATTGTATATAATTTGTATGAATGAGCTTATATAAAACTTTAAAAGTGTTTGAAGGTTTGAAATCCATAAGATTTTCTAAGATTAAAATTTAATCATCCTCTTAAAAAAACATTGGTAGAGGGCCAGCCGAGTGGTGCGGTGGTTAAGAGCTGGTTTGGGACGCCAGCGGCCCTGGTTCAGATCCCACGTGAGGGCCAGTCACACTGGCCTCTTAAAAGAAACATTGGTGGATGGGACTTTCACTAAAAGTAGTGGTACTAAAGGGAATATTTAACAGCTCTCCACCATTTAATTTTGTTTTGTAATATATAGAAGAAAGTAAAAAGTAAGCTTTGAATAAGAATTTTAAAAAAAGAAAAATGTACATGGATGATGTAGGACATGGATTATGTATAGATATAAGCAGTAGTAGCACTTTTTGATGGGCACTAGTCTTTTAAGTGCTTTATATATTAATTCATATATTTCTCATAATAAACTTTTGAGGTGGGTACTGTTATTATCCTCATTTTCCATGGCAAACCAAGGCACACAGGATGTTAAGTAATTGCCTAATGATACCTGGTCAGTAAGTGACAGAACTGGATTAATCCCAGACAGAATAGTCCACTCTTAGAGTCTGTACTTTTAACAAAACTGCTTTCATGAAAAGGAATATAATAGTGTTAGAATATATTTCAAATACTGCTAAATTTGTGATTTGATTTCACTCAGTTGAATTACATAGTGGCTAAACATATTTGTTTTTATCTCTTCTAGAAATGAAATTTAATAATTTTTTTTTTTTTTAAGATACATATGCCCCATCCCAAAGCTCTTTTAAGCCATGGACCCAGTCTACTTAGAGTCAATGTTGTATAGCCCTTTTATTCAACTTTTTGTTATTAAGCTTCTCAAGTTTTTCCTTAAAACGTGTGGGGGACAAAAATTTATCTTTAAGCTAATTTGCTGAGAAAAATAATAGGTCCTCTTTAAAATAAAACCAGATGTTTTATACACTTGATCTACTTAGTTGAATTAGTTTACAGCTTAAGTTCAGAAAGCTGCCTGTACCTGAATTTAAATAACAAAAGTATCTTTACACAGCCTCTTATTATTGGTAATTGCTCTGGATATGTATTACAGAAAACCTTAAGGTAAGCCGTGTCAGATAAGATTTTGGAAGTATATTTGAGTAGTTTTGTTTTTTCTATATGGCTTAATAAACTGACCAAATTTAGTCAAATATTTAAAACCAATAAATCATGTATCTTGATGTACTACTTGTGCTAGCTTTTGATTCTCTTAGCAACAATATTATTATGGGCATGCTTTTCCCAGTTTCTTGTATATGCTTTATAAATGTTCAGGAGAATACTTGGAAGACTTGATACCACAAACTTGAGATTCATATATAATGTATACTTTGTGACATTGTTTTTACATTTAATTTATATTAAAATATTTCATAGACTTACAACAAAATAAAGGAACATGCAGATTTCACATCTGCTTTAGGTATTTTTGTTGGTGTTTCTTATTGTAAGAAACTGAAAAACATAAATCAAAACCAGAAATGTTCATTTACTGGAAAATAACCATTCCTATATGTTAATTTTTTCAAAGAGCCAAGGGAAGCACCTTCTTAAAATGGAGGAACTTTAAAAATTAACCTTTCGTCCTGAAAATCTTTTCTTTTCAACATCAAAGAATTACTAATAAGATGAGGCAAATGAGCCTCTATTCCTGGTCCTGCCTACCTTTTTACAGTCACCATGTGACTTTGCATCTTCATACCTCAGGAAGTGTCTTTGTTCATTCGTGAAGCTCAGGTGGAGAGCCTCCTCCAGGCAGTAGTCCCTGACTGCCAGCATTCCTTCTTAGCTCTTTTTTCCCTGAGCTCCACAGTAAGCAGCACACAGCTCTTTAATTATTTATCAAGTTCCTTTTGATATATCATCTACTGTGTATTTATTTTCCTTACTAGATAGAAATTTATCAAGTTTACCATCTCTTGAACTAAATGAATACCACAAATATCTTTGATGTCCACGTCGACTATACTAGTTATAATTTAATCTTAACCCTTTTCTTAATATTTTCATAATCACTTTGGTTTCAGGTCCCATGTTTTAATTATTACCTTAATGCAGATAATTCCCAAATTGATATAGTTATCCCCCATTTATTTTCAAAGATCTGCTATCCAGTTGACCACTGTGTATGCATGGTTAGGTAGGTAGACAGACATGTATAAATTGAGCATACCCAAAGCTAAAAAATCACCCAACCTGTTCTTTGAACCTGTGGTATTTATTTCCATGAGTGGCTTCTCGCTGTCCTTCATTATTTATATTCAATCTTTAATTAAACTTGCATATTTTCTCCTAAGTTTTTCTTAACACATTTTTTGCGGGAAACGAGTAAACTCGTCATATAGCTTTTTATGCCCGCTTACAAAGTGTTAATATAGACCCCTTCTGTGTAACTGCTATTGCTCAGGTCAGGCTCTTCCGTCTTCATATGGCTTCCAATAATCTTTCAGAAATACTGATTTGATCATTTCAAACCCTGTGCTTGAAAACTCTGAATAGCTTCTCAGACATCATCTTCTTGAAATTCTAAAATGTTTTCTCCTACTTCCCCTTGCCTGCTGAATTGAGCCACTATTACTGATGGGAGTGTAGCAGATTCCTTTGATGTATAAGAGTAGAAAGTAGATTTAAAATAACCTATAGTATCAGATCCAGTCACCTTTGCATTATGTTCAGATCTTTTACCTGCAGTGTATTCAGACCTTTTAGCTCCAAGCTATCTGTGACTTAGATACTCTATACCACTGGGTGACTTGCTGTTGTTTTATTCCATGCATTTTTTTAATCATAGTACATTTGCTTATTGAAGTTCCTTCCAGTTAACTTGCTAAGTGAACAATTTCTATGTAATCTTCAAAACCTTGTTCAGTTATGTGTACTCCTTAATGAGACTTCTATAGACCATTAGTCACAAGAAGACCTCTTTATGTCCCCAGTGATATTTTAGAACTTTCAACCCACTGCTATTATGTCCTTAAATGATTGTTGTTATTTATGGACTATCCTCCTATATTACACTGTGATCTCTTAGCATATATAATATGAAGAGTAGCTAAAGAAAGTAGGGATATTTACCCTAAAAAAATATGTGAGCATTCTTAAGGGGGAAAAAGTCTCTATGATATTTAAAGGTTATCAGTTAAAAGAGGATTCCATTAGGTATGTGAAGCTTCAGGAGGAAGGGGATAGAAGTCAAGACATATTTTAGCATGTGTAGTTTAGAAAAGGATAAGTAGTGTCTTATACTGGAGGTTATACATAGTAGGCTTTCAGGAAATAGTAGCCCATTTTTCTTCCTAAATTGAGGTATAATTTACATATAATAAACTACACAGCTTTTAACTGTACACATACAATTCAGTAAACTTTTACATAGTCTGTATGCCTCAGTAAAAATCAGAACGGTACTAAACATTTCCAGTCCTCTAGAAGCTCTCCCATGCCCTTCCCATTGTTTCCCCACAAATTTAACCATGATTCTGAGCTTTATCATCAGAGGTTAGCTTTGCCTGGCAACCTACAGTGTGTCTCCTGTGTGCCTGCTTTTTTCACTCATCCATGTCTTTGAGGACATCCATGTTGTTGAAGGTAGCAGTAGGTTGTTGTTTTTGTTTGATGTTCTTTTTTCTTTGATGTGTAGGATTCTATTAGATGAATAGAGCCTCCACCCTCACTGCTCCTCCCCACCCCCACACACACCATTTATCAATGCTATATAACTTTAGTAGATATTGTTGAATTCTTTTTCTGGGGGGTTTATATGAATTTTACACGTTCACTAGCAATTAGGTTGTTTTTTTTCATATTACAGTACAGTAGATTTAATATGTTTTAATATCTTTTTATGTAAACACTACCTATTCATATTCATTGTAAACATTTTGAAAAAATAAAAGAAAATTTAAAGAAGAAAATAGAAATTGTTCAGTCTCGCAGCCAATGATAAAACCATTAACCTTCAGTATATAGTATTCTAGAATTTTGGTGTACATAATTTTTAGAAAAATTGGACTCATCTAGCTAATTGTCTTGCATCCTTTTTTAAGAACTTAATATATTGTGGCATTTTCCCATTTCCTTTTATAAAGAATTATTTCTTGTTTGCTTGACATTATTCTCTATTTTTTAAAAAGTATTGTATTGGGTGCATTTGAGTAGAGTTTTATATTTTTAAATTGGTGATAAAAATCAAAATACTGTTTTGGAGCCTGTACGAATTAAAAGAGGTTGAGAGAAAAGGAGAATAGAGTTTAATATCTTTTTCAAGGAAAATTAATGATTACGCTTATAAATAGGCTTGTTATTTCAAGCCACTGTGGTTCTTCAGCTATTTCAAATAACATAAACTACTTGCTAATACTATAGAATTTTGATGTTTCTTTTGTTATTAGATAGTTATGATTCTCAAATCTCTTCTATCCATTCTTTACCAGTGCTCCTTGAAACAAAACCTGTTCTTTTCCCAAGCAGTGTATACTTAAAGTTCATATGAATGTACTTATGTGTTTATTTACCATCTGCTGTGTGTTTGGTACTGTTCTGGGCACTCGGGGACTTGCCATCAGGTTGTTTATAACTTGTTTCAAGGGAAGAACCGTGGATACATAAAAATGTTCAACGTGTTAGGGAATTTTAGTTTCTTCCCTTCACTTGAATGATAGATACCAAAGTACTGCCCACAGCCACAAAATTTGTGACGGAGAGAGAACTAAAGCCTAGAGCCAAAAGCTATGATTCCCTGTCAGTGCTTTTCCACTTTAGATGTAGGGTATTTTGTCCTTAGTGCTTTTGTTGACACCAACTTAGCCATTTTCCCCCTAAGAAAATGCTACTAATTGCTTCTGTGATAAGTAAAGGAAAATAGGTTTCATTTACACAACACTTAAGTCCCTAGAATGTATAATATCCTGTTGTAGAGACAGCAAATAGGTGAGCAGTGCATTGATAAACTAGGAACATCTGTGGAAAACAGCGTTAAGTGTGTAAAAAGCTTGTTTTTTGAAATCTGAACATCTGTGTTAGAATCTCAGCTCTCTCATTTCCCACCTGTGTGTCTTATTCAGGCAACTTAATCTCTTGGAATCTTAGCCTTCTCATTCATTCATTTATTGAGCCCCTTACCACGTGCCAAGAACTTTACAAAATGAAGGGGGATCCAGCACAATTCTTGTTCTCATGATGGTTTTTGTGAGGATAATTTATATACATCAGTAAAATACATAAAGCACCAATCATACTAGTTGGCACAAAGTAAGCATTGATAAAAGTTCCCTTCTTATTTACTACATACTGAGGTTCTCAAACTTTTTTTGTTTTGTTTTGTTTTTGAGGGCACTGTCACTGGCCCTCATATGTGGGACCCAAACCCGGGCCACTGGCTTCCCAAGCCAGCGCTTAACCACCACGCCACTCGGCCGGCTCAGTTCTCAAACTTTTTCATCTCAGGACCACTTTATACTTTTAAAAATTATTGAAGGACCCCCCTCACCAAAAGAACTTTTATTTTTGTGGGTTGTATGTATTAATGTTTACAATACTAGAGGTTAAAACTGAGTATTTTAAGTATTTATTAATTTATTTTAAAATAGTAAAACTTTACCCATGTTACATAGTTAACTTTTTAAATTAAAATAACTAATTATTTGGCTCTTGAAAGCTTGAATTTATCTTGGGCAGCAAATACTTTTAGTTGTTTTTCTTGAAACGATAGGCTTACTTGGTTCGTTTTCAAGAAAATTTCTGCCAAAATTCCAAGTTAGGCTAACTATAGTTTTTCATTTAAGTAAAAATGATACTGCATAGAAAAAATGGCTAGTTCAGCTCGCAAGTCAGTCACACAAGTGCCTTTCATCACAGCAGTCATAAGTGCTTTATGCATACTTCTGTCTTGTTCCACAGAATATTAAAAACATGTATATTTAAGGGTCAAAATTTAATACAATTAATGATTTTTAGTGCTTTGTAAAGAACATTAATACATAAAAATAGCTTCTAAAAATTGAGTACATAATGAAGACTGTTAGAGTTTTGTTTTGTTTGTTTGTTTGTTGTTTTGTTTTTATTTTTGGTCACTGCATTAATTTGTGGTAAGACACAGGCAGTTTTACCACTAGTGCTTTTGCACCAGCTAAAGCACATGTCAACACAGTGAAAAGGGAACTATCATCTTGGTATTATTTTGAAAATAATTTTGACCATGTCAACTCTCTGAAAGGATCTCTTCCCCCCTCAACAGACCACATTTTGGGAACCATTGCTATAGAGAGTGTTGGTGATATTTCATTATAATGTTTTGATTGTTTTCATTTTAATGATGTGGACTTGTTTTCCTCATGGGGTTAACATAAAGAGTAGTCACATACACTACTGTTGTCCATGTGTCTAAACAAGGACTATATTACAATTTCCTTAGTACACTGGGTGGCAGTACAATCAAGAGAGCAGCAGACTGATTTATGGAGACTATGTTATAAAAGCGACAAGGATTTTATTCTGTTGGTGTAATACTGGGAATGTTGATTCAAATTTTTTCAAATGCTTTCTTTTGTGTTTTCAGGCTTGCATTGATGACAATGTTGATATGGTGAAGTTTCTGGTAGAAAATGGAGCAAATATTAATCAACCTGATAATGAAGGCTGGATACCGCTACATGCAGCTGCCTCCTGTGGATATCTTGATATTGCCGAGTAAGCCAGTTCTCTATTTACTTATATTCAAATAATATTTTAGAGACTGAGATCTTACAGAAATTGTTGTTAATGATACAATGAGGGAACTTTTATGTTGCTGCAATTCATGAAAATTATTCTTTTCAGGAAAGAGAATAAGTGGTTCTTGGGAATCCATATAGTGAGTCTCTTGATATGAGAACACCTTCCTGTCTCCCCTCTCTCCTTGGGTTTTGGTACTTTGTACTGGTATGAGTAGTCATATACATTCTCCATCTCATCTCCTTGCCTTGAGTACATGTAGAGAATTGTCAAATGATTTCAGTTAATATTTAACAGTCTAGTCTATCCCTGTGTAATCACAAATTGTTAGGGGAAATTAACAATACTTTTTAATTTGGTTACTTTGCTATAGGGAGAATACGATAGATACATAGTTCTCCACAATTAGTCGATACATTTAATGCTTGCTTAGTTTTTATTAAGTTTGTTTTGTAGAAATTTTATAAAATTCAGTGAGAAATAGACATTGTATTCTTAACTATCTTTAATGGGCAGGTGCTTTCCAAGAAAATTTCATGCTTTAAACTTTTAGCAGGAGAGTATATAGATAGCCTGACAAAATAAATTTTTTAAAAAAGTAGTTTCAGGTGTACAACACAGTGCAATAGTTATGCTTTTTACCCCTCAGTGACACCCCACTCCCCCAATCTGCCACCCCACTCCACCCCCAAACAAAATAAATTTTAATTAAATAAGTTTTTTCTTATTACTTTATGCCAACACTATAAACTTTGTTGTGTACCTGCTCACATCAAAACTTTTAAACTAATAAATATTGAATATGGGAGTTGTATTCTATGGGACCTCTCTTAGTAAGGCTTCATAATTTTATGTCTTTTTTTTTTTTTTCTTTTTTTTGAGGGCAGTATCACTGGCCCTCATATGTGGGACCGAACTGGGGCCGCTGACTTCCTAGGCCAGCGCTTAATCACCGCGCCACTCGGCCAGCCCGCCATAATTTTATTTCTTTATATATTTCACTTACCCCCCTCCATGTGTATTAGAGATAACAATACTTAAGTTTAAACCGAGGCAGTGTTTGGTGAAAAGAAAAGTGCTCTGGCCTGGGAATCAGAAGATCAGAGTTGAGTTTTATTACTGACTCTTAACACTAACTATACTGCATCTTTTGGTAATTTGTTTCCTCTTTCTGGGCCTTGATTTCTTGTGTATAAATTGAGGAGGTCTTTTTGCCACTCCAAAACAATAGTAGTTATTTACAATTATAAGCATGGTTCTCAAAGTTCCTTACTCCTTTTTGTTCTTTTCATGCTCATCAGAGGACTTGGATCTTTACTTTATAGAAAAAAATAGCTAATGTGCATTTATCTTTAGCCATTCTTAAATATTTGGTACTTAGGCTCTGAAGTCAACTGGTGTGGAGTGTGAAGGCTTCCTAACACTCTCAAGGGGTATAACCTTGGATCAGTTGCTTAACTTCATAAGCTTCAGTTTCCTCCTGTATAGAATTGTAATACTATTTCCTAGGTCTGTTGTGAGGGTTAACTGATGTAACCCATCAAGCCTAGTACTTGGCACATAGGAAATACTCAGTATGTATTATCTTTTGACCATTATTTCATTTATCTACTCTGGGAAAATGAAAACCCAGCTTCTTTCTTCAGGGGTTTAATCTTTGTGTTTTCTTTTTCTTTTTTTTTTTTTTTGTCTTTTTAATTTTATTGGGGAATTGAGAGAGGGGAACAGCATTGGGGAATCGGGGAAGGGGAACAGACAAGTTGCTATCCTTTTGTTCTTCAATCTACTTGTGGAGGACGTCGCTTCACTGGCCCATGTTCGTATTGTGATCATTGTGCTCTTCCCGGCTGAGGCAGTCGCTTGCTGATCATTGGATGGCCCCTCACAGTGGCTCATGGCAGCTCTTGCCGGCTGCCGGCCACTCACGGTAGCTTACAGTAGCCCACTGCAGCCCCATTGCAGCCTATGCTATTGCCAGCAACTCACGGCAGCCCAGCTCCAGGTTGAGCTGTTGTTCACCATCTTAGCTGTAGAGGGCGTAGTGTCACTGGCCCTAATGTGGGATCTGAACCAGGGGCCTGCTTCTCAGCTGGAATCCCAAGCCAACTCTTAACCAACGTGCCATTTGGCCAGCCCTTCTTTTCTTTTCTTTTCTTTTTTGTTTTAATTCATACTTCTGAGTTTGAAAACTCAATAATAATTCACTGTGGAATAATTTCCATAGACTTGATTGATAACTCATTATGTCAGCTGGGATGATTTTTAACTGCAAGTAGGTATCAAATTTAAAATAACCTAAAGAGTAAGGGCTCTTGTTATACAGGATGACATATAGTTTAGAGGAGGGAGAACATTCACGTTTATCAAGTTTCTTTGTGATGTCATCAAGGGCCTGGGGTCTTTCAATCTTTTTCTTCTTCTGACTTTCCCAAATATGGACTTTATTCTTAGCCTTGTCCCCTCCTGGTCACAAGGTTATTGCCACAACTCCTGAATTGGGTTATTACATATGCACATCCCAAGAGCAAAATAAAAATTGGGTGAGGAGTGGGTTGTATCTTCTCCATATTCTGTATTTGTCAAGGCAGGGAACCTTTCCTGGAGAGCCCTCTAAATGCGGCTTAATTCCCCTTATGGGATTTCCTTTGGCCTGGTTTGGTCATTTGCCCATGTCTACTCTGGGAAAAGCAAATATCTGGCATACTCAGCTTTTTATACACCAGAAAACAAGGATGAAGAAGGTGAGGGGGTCTGTTGTAGGTGTTAATATTTTCAGTAATGTAACTACAACTTTTTGTTTTTTGGAAGGTGTAATATGGCATATGTTTCATAGGACCTGTACAAACGAGACCTGTTTTGGCCAAGGCTGACTCGAGTTTTGCTGATCTTAACTACCTTTTTATAGGCAGTTAGAATTTATGGCTGTGTATTATCCTGTATAACAAGAAGTATAACTGAAATATTGAAATCCACAATTTCTTTGAACCAAATTGAAGTTAGAAAAATGATGACTTTTGCTTTTTTGCACTTCCTGCCACAGGAAATTCTTTTTCTTAAATGACAATGTTTTATAAAAGACAATTTAACTAGTATATACTGGGTTGTTTGTTAAGGTGATGATGGCCCCAGACTCTTGCAAATGCATGATTGTTTTTATCAGCATTATCTTTTTCAGCAGTTTCAGTAATGAGTGTGAGAAGTTGATGAAACCCTAGTTTTCTGGGGCCTAGATAAATACAGCATAATGGCTTAAGAGGTAGGGTGAAAATCAGAGCATTTGTAGGCTAAAAGTCCTACCAATAGTTATAAACCAGGAATGACATAGGAATGTTGGGTCACTCTGTTAAGTGAAGTATTGAGTTATTTTATTTTATTTTTGGAAATCCTGGTTCAGCACTCACTAGCTTTGTGCCATTGGCTAAGCTGTGTAGCCTCTATGATTAATATTACTTATGAAATAATATAATGACTTGGGAATGATGTGGCATCTTCCTAGCTCTTATTTCTCATTGCTTTCCACATTTTTCACTCTGTCAATAACTGAGCTACTTTTAGCTTCCCAGCATTTCCTCCTGGCTCATATCAGTGTCTTTGTTCACAGTGGCTCATTTGTGTGAGGGTCCCTTCTTCCAGAAACCTTTCCGATGTTCCTGGCTGATTCGTCATGATCTCTAACATATCGGTTGTGGACCTGCTTCTTTACCAACTAACTGCATTATGCACAGAATAGTACTAATTCCAACTTCTTGAAATGGGAGGTGAAACAAACAGTGAAACGCAGATATTCTACTCGGGATTTGAGGATGATTAGGATACAGTGAGTTCTAAATTTTTTACCTTCATTGGAGACAGTGGAATGAAGAATGTGAAGTTGCAGCTTAGTTTCTAAACACTTAACAATTTAATAACTTGTCTGTAGCCTACCTGAAGCGAAGTGAATAGATGAATGATAGCTCTTCACATTCTGGCTCGATTATCTCTCATTTTCACTGAAATGTTTACCCTCAATCTCTCCCTGCTTTGAATAAGGTAGAAGGAAAATTTAAAAGGGAGATTGTTTAATAATGCCCCTTTTCCAGAGTAGATGAGGAGAAGTATAAATGAGGTGAGTTTGGGATAATGATATTAATGTTCAGCATGTGTATCGTTTTACTAAATACTGACGGGTCAGGGATTGAAATGTGTGCATTAACATCATTCTCTTCCTTCGGTGTTCTCAATTAGCAGTGTTATGGGCTGACGTGTGTCTTGACAAAGTTTATGTGTTGAAACCATAACTCCCAGGACCTTGGAATGTTATTGTAGAAATGGAGCCTTTAAAGAGATGGTTAACTTAAGAATCAGACCTCCTCATCTGTAAATAATAATAATAATAATAATAAAATTAAAAAAAAAAAGAATGAGACTTCTAGGGTGTGCTCTAATCCGGTCTTACTGACATATCCTTATAAGAAGAGGGAATTTAGACACAAAAAGAAACACTCGGGGCACACACACAGAGAGAAAAGACCATAGGAGGACACTGTGGAAAGGCAGCCATCTGCAAACCAATGAGAGGAGCCTCAGAAGATTGATCTGGGACTTCCAGCCTCTAGAACTATGAGAAAATAAATTTCTGTTGTTTTAAGCACTATGTTGTTAGCAAACTAATAGAGGTAGTATGAAATATCTTACTGTCAACTCAAGGTATTCTTTCCTAAAAATTATAGTATTGATGTCACTGGGCTATGTATTAGAAGTAAAATTGAATAGTATGACTTTTGAACATACTAGAAAAAACGAACAATTGTGGAGCCCAAGAAACCATGTATTCAATTTGTTGTTCCAGTTTAAAACAGTTAGGGGCCGGCTGAGTGACGCGGTGGTTAAGCGCTGGCTTGGGATGCCAGCGGCCCCGGTTCGGGTCCCACATATGAGGGCCAGTGACACTGCCCTCAAAAAAAGACAATCAGTTAGTTATAGCTCTCTTAACTATAAACTACAACTAAATTATATATTTAAAATTACAAGTATGTGCAAAGCATTGAAAACCAAGTCCCCTAGCTGAAGAAATAATTGGGCCCGGCCAAGTGGCGTGGTGGTTAAGTGCTGGCTTGGGAAGCCAGCAGCCCCGGTTCGGTCCCACATATGAGGGCCAGTGACACTGCCCTCAAAAGAATAATAATAACAATAATAATAATAAAGAAATAATTGGATAAAAACATAAGAACTATACAATGGTAGCATTTTAATTTTGTCATTCTTTTTCATTTATTAGCTGGAATATTTTTGTAAAAGAAACTTCCTCATATCTACTATTTGATTACCACCTAGTACAAATTTCATAGGAAGGACAGGCTATATTATTTATTCTTTCCTTCTGTGTACTGCTCTTTTAATATAACAAGTTGGTTTACTAGTTACTTTCAGAAAGCACTAAACTTTTTTTTTTTGATGTCTAACTTTAGAAGCGCCTGCATTTAAACATATTTGATGTATTTCAATCTATTGCAGTTGTTACCCTTATTGATTACCAAATTGTACCATCTTTGGTCATTAAGAGTTTATTCATACTGGCTCCAGAGTCCTTGGAACATGACTAAATAAAGTTATCTTTAAACGCTTCCTTGCTCTCCAGTATCATAAGATGTTCCAGACATCTTTTTCATTTCCTGCCTTGGATCTAGACGTGCCGTTTCTTCAAGGAGCCCTCTTCCTTGTAATGGGTGCTAGAAATGCTCATTGTTACTGCTGGTCATTATTTTCAATTCAGATTCAGCACCAAGGTATTGTTCTTTCACCTCTTCCATCTTGTATCAATACTTCCTTTCTCCCTGACTTCATTGCCAGGAACTATAGTATTAAAATAATATAGAATTACTAATTTGCTTTATCTTATGTTACACATACATTAAACTACCTATAACAACAATACCACTACCATCAACAACAATATTATTAGTGAAAGTAATTTGAAGTTTTTAAGATATTCTTTTTTTTTTTTTTTTTTTTTTTTGAGGGCAGTGTCATTGGCCCTCATATGTGGGACCCGAACCAGGTCCGCTGGCTTCCCAAGCCAGCGCTTCACCATCACGCCACTTGGCCGGCCCTTAATTTGAAGTGTTTTTTTTTTTTTTTTTTTTGATTGGTTGGGTTTTTTTTGGCAGGGGTAAGGGTGGAACATTTCTTTTTGTCCACTTGGAATGTGCAATCAAATAACTGAGTGTTGAAGTCACTTGAAATAATTTTTTATCCTGTGATTATGTCACCAAATATATATACATATACACACACATACACACACACAATGAACCTAATTTTATATATATATATATAAGTTTACATCTATTTACTTTTTAGAATTTGTGTGTTGTTTTTTTTTCAATTTAATTTTGTTTTATAATTTATATAAAATACCAGGTGCTAATGGCAGTCCCTGCTTTATCACCCTATTTCCTACGACATCTATATTGGTAACCATTTTATTTTTGCATTTTATTCAAGCATGTTTTTTAATGTAAGTCTTATTTAAAATATTTCTCCACCTTTGTAAATAAATAGTAGAATATTACACACATACAAGTATTTCTCCACTTTGCTTTTTTCACATAACAGTCTAGTATGAAGATCACTATGTAGTGGAATATAAAGATATTTCTCATTGTTTTTTGTTAGGTTTAGTACTCCAGTGTTTAGTATGTCATTGTAGTTTATTCAGCTTGTCCCTCTTGATTGACCAATGAGTGTTATTTATTTGAATGACTACAGTTTTAGCCTTGGAATTGTCTTTTTGTATTCCTGCAAATCATAGGGATTTTTGTGTTTATGTGACAATAATTTTGTATTTGAATAATAAAACTTAAATGACTTAATTTTATTAACATTTTGATTATTGATGTGATTGTTATTCTCATATGATTTTTTTTTGTATTTTAACTTCATCACCACATTTCTTGTTTAGGCCTCCACTACAGATGTTTTAGGAATGCTTTAATCTTGAGTTTCTTTAGTGTTTGCCATAAAGTTTTCCAGTAGTAGAGAAAATAAGCCCTGTCTTAGGCTAGCATTATGTAATTTGATATACTAGAATGAAATATTAATTAGTATATTTAACATATTTTTCTTCTAGTTTTAATGATGCTACTGTTGAGGATTTCATATTATTATAAAATGATGGTAGGATTACATTCAGTGACGTTTTCATGATTTCATTTACAGCAAGGAAAAAGTTTCATTAGCTCTTTGTCCCTTGATCATTAAAGAACAGCTATTTAAGGATATGAAAACTTTTAAATATTTGGGGTGGTTTATTTATAGCTTGGCTTTTTTTCATTATAATCTTTATTCCATAAACATCCACCAATATCCTCAAGATTTTTCTTGGCTTACCCTTCAAAATATATCCAGTATCTAACTACTTTTCATCACCTCCTTTATTTCTCCTTGATCCTGGACACTTGTTTTTCACTGGAATTATTGCAGTTGCAGTAATTCTAACCATATCACCTTCTTCCCGCATCTATTTTCCATACAGCAGCCAGAATGACCCTTTTAAAATATTGCAAGTGAGATAACATCACATTTTTACTTGAAGTCCTCCAGTGGATTGATTCCTAATGCATTTAGGATAGAAGCCAGAGTTCTGATGGCCTACCAGACTTGTTCAGCCCCCATCACCTTTCTGACTTCATTTTCTCCACTCTTCTCTGAGTTCTCTCTTTCAGCCACACTGGTCTAGCCTTTAAACAAACGAGACATCTTGCTTCATAGTCTGAACCTGCTGATTCCTCTGTCTGGAATTACATAATGTTGTTATTTTGGGTAAAAGAAATCAGAAATTCTTACCAATTTAAGAAATACATAAACTTCACCGTGCTAGTGAGAAGCAGTATTACTGAGCTCAGGCTCAGGAACCAGACAACTCTGTTTCAATCTTAACTCTGCCAAATAATTGCTGTTAACTTTGGAAAAATTGCCAGCTTCTCTGCATCTCTACTTCCTCGTCTATAGAATGGCAGTGTTAATACTAGTCCCTGCTTTATAAGGTCATGTTGAGGATTAAATGAGATCATGTGTATAAGACACTCCGCACACTGTGTGGCGCATATTTAATATTCAGTAAATGTTAGCTAAATTAGTTGTTATTATAGATAATGCAATTTTTGGTTACTTTCAGTGAAAAAAATAAGCTTTTGGTCCTCCTAGATTATTATAATTTTGTCTTAAGCTGACCCTAACTAGATGAGAGGAACAAAAGAGAGTGCTATAGCCATTTGTCATATTTACTTTGATACGTGAGTATTTGAGCCCCAAGGAAAGTTGGCAAATCCATGAAAATTTGTTTTATTTACATATTTCTTATCAACAATGATACTTCATTAGTGTAAACCAGACCATGTCTTTTGATTACAAGTTTCAGAAGGTGAAACTACATCTAGAATCTTATGAAAATAGTAAAATTTTATTTGAAAGATACTTACATCTTGCTATAATGACAGTGAGATACATTTGTCTAAAGCTAAAAATGTTTTCATATGTTCCTATTCCATTCTTTAACAACTTTATGAGAATGTTCGCTGTACTTCCATTTCACAGTTAGAACTGGACCCTCATTCTCAAGACTCAAATTCTGATGTTCTTTCCATTATAGGATTCCTGCTATAGGGTTAGGCATTGTGAAATACAGAAATTACTGTAACACAGTCCCTAATCTTCAAGCTTACAGATACATGTGAAGTCAGTTTACTAATACTAGATACAATAAATGGACCAACAGAGGTACAAGGAACACTGAGGAAGAATTAATTCTTGTTAGGCCAATCAGAGAAAGATTCTAAAGAAAGCAACATTATTATTATACTCAACAATGAACAGAGCTTTTGCCTCTGGGATTTGAAGCTGCCTAAATAAAGTCATGTTATTCATGAGAAATAATACGTGTAAAGTTATTCCACTGTATTTACTGACATTTGCCATTTCTTTGATAAAACATACTGATTGATTTCCATAAAGTTGTTAAAATGAACACTGCAGCTAATGGGCTGCTTCTACTAAGCTCACTCACTTCCATTTCCACCAGTTGATTGTAAGACTACCAAAAGTTAGTTGTGTGTGTTTTAGCCTGTTGATGCCTGTTTGAACTTGTTAGAACTTGTTAGTGATTTTGTAATTTAACCAGATGACCCCCAAACTGATGAAATCTACCCTCCCCCCAAAAAAATTGTTGCTGTAACTTAATTAAACATTTCGAAAAGACTGAATAAAGGCAAGCCCCTAAAACACATAATTGCTGTTTGATTAGATGTAGGTGTGACAACTGAAAAGACTGAGAGAAAAAAAATATCTAGATTGCTTTTCTGTTTATTTCAAATTTTTCCTTCACTTTAAAAGCACTTTGAAGTCTTAGACAATACATTTTGGGTATGGTTGTCACAAGAAAGGCTGTATGGACTTAAGTTGTTGGAGACATTCTCCAGTAGGTTTTTATGTTGAAATAAATGTCTTATTTACATTTATATCATGTATGTATTATATTTTATTATTCCCTTTTTTAATAAACTTTTCTGGTTAACCAAGCAAATACTAGGCCTGATTGGATTGGATAAAAAGGTTTCTTTGGAGCCATAGTTTTTGGGAGAAGAGCTTTAGTGGAATAAGGAGAGACTAGCAGCCAAGACTGGGAAGTCTTTGTTTATCCCACTTACTGTAAATTTTTTAAAATAGTTTTTTTATTTTTCAATTACACTTGGCATACAATATTAGTTTCAGGTGTACAGCGTAGTGATTAGACATTTATAACTTATATAGTCACCATCCCAATAAATCCAGTGCCCATGTGACATCATGCATAGTTATTACAACATCATTGACTGCATTCCCTATGCTGTACTTTACATCTCAGTGACTATTTTGTAACTACCAATTTTACTTCTTAATCCTTTCTCCTTTTTCAGCCAGCTCCCTAACCTTCCTCCCATTTAGCATCCATCAAAATGTTCTCTGTATCTGAGTCTGTTTCTCTTTGTTCATTTATTTATAAATAAACAAAAGACAAATATGTCTTTTAGATTCCACATATAAGGGAAATCATGGCATTTGTCTTCCTTTACCTGACTTATTTCACTTAGCATAATATCCTCTAGGTTCATCCATGTTGTTGCAGATGGCACCATTTCTTTCTTTGTTATGGCTGAATAATATTCCATACTGTATACGAAGTCAGACAGTTAATTTTGCGAACTCATCCTAGAAAAAGTTCTACATACCTCATTGCTGAATATCACTACGGTCACCTTCAAAGTACTCCCCTTGGGAAGCTATGCACTGACTCCAGCGCCTAGTCCACCCTTCAAAGCAATTTTGGAACTCTTTGCTGCGATGGCCATCAGAGCTGTCTTCATATTATCCTTGATGTCCTGAGTGTCATCAAAATGCCTTCCTTTCAATATTTCCTTTATCTTCAGGTAAAGAAAGAAGTCATTGGGGGGCCAGATCAGGTGAGTAGGTAGCGTGTTCCAATACAGTTATTTGTTTACTGGCTAAAAACTCCCTCACAGACAGTGTCGTGAGAGCTGGTACATTGTTGTGATTCAAGAGCCATAAATTGTTGGCAAAAAGTTCAGGTCATCTAACTTTTTCAGGCAGCCTTTTCAGCACTTCCAAATAGTAAGCTTGGTTAACTGTTTGTCCAGTTGGTACAAATTCATAATGCTCTCTGATATCAAAAAAGGTTAGCAGGGCCGGCTGAGTGGCACAGTGGTTAAGCGCTGGCTTGCGAAGCCAGCAGCCCGGTTCAGGTCCCACATGTGAGGGCCAGTGACACTGCCCTCAAAAACAAGGTTAGCAACATCATTGCTCCAACAAGTTCGTGAGCTTAATTGTCAGACCTTGCATGTACCACGTCTTTATCCATTGATGGACACTTACGTCGCTTCCGTATATTGGCTATTATAAATAATGCTGCAGTGAATATATGGATGCATGTGTCTTTTCAAATTAGTGTTTTGTGTTTCTTCAGATAAATACCCAGAAGTGGAATTACCGGGTTCTTTGTCTTTTGTTATAGGCTTTGTTTTAAAGTCTGTTTTGTCTGGTATAAGTATTGCTACTCCAGCTTTTATTTTCCTTCCATTTTCCTGAAATATGTTTTTTGATCCATTTACTTTCCGTCTATCTGTGTCTTCCTATCTGGAGTGAGTCTCTTGTAGGCAGCATTTGTAAGCGTCTTGTTTCCTTATCTATTCAACTACCAGATGTCTTTTGATTGGAGCATTTGATCAATTTACATTTAAAGTAATTGTTGATAGATATGTAGTTATTTTATTTTCATATTATTTTATTTATGCCATTTTGTTATTCATATTTTTGGTTTTTTAATTTTTTTCTTTTTACTAAAGAAGTGTCTTGGGCCGGCCAAGTGGTGCATTGGTTAGGAGCTGGCTTGGGATGCCAGCTCTGAGCAGCAGGGCCCCAGTTCGAATTCCACATATAAAGGCCAGTGACACTGCCCTCTAGGGCTAAGATGGTGAACAACAGCTCGACCTGGAGCTCTGCTGCTGTGAGTCGCTGGCGAAGGCATAGGCTTCAGTGGGCCACCGTAAGCTACAGTGAATGGCAGGCAGCCAGCATGAGTGCCCAGCAGCTGGTGTGAGCTGCCAAGAGCTGCCGTGAGCAGCCGTCCAGAGGCTGGCAACTGATCTGCCTCACCCAGGAAGATTGCAATGACAGTACCAACATGGGCCAGTGAAGCAATGTGCTCCATAACTAGACTGAAGAACAAAAGAACAGCAACTTGTCCGTTCCCCTCCCCCAATTCCCCAATTTAAAAAAAATATTTTTTTTAAAAAAGTGTTTTTAACATTTCATGTACTATTGGTTTGGTATTGATAAACTGTTTTAGCTTTTTCTTATCTAGGAAGCTCTTTATCTGTCTTTTGATTCTAAATGATAGCTTTGCTGGGTAGAGTAATGTTGTTTGTGGCTGCTTAATTTTCATCACTTTGAATATTTCATGCCACTTCCTTCTGGCCTGCAAACTTTCTGTTGAGAAATCAGCTGACAGTCCTCTGAAATCTCCCTTGTAGGTAACTAATTGCTTTTCTCTTGCTGCTTGTAGGTTCTCTGTTTGTCTTTAACCTTTGGCATTTTAATTATGATGTGTCTTGGTGTGGGCTTCTTTGGATTCATCTTGTTTGGGACTCTCTGCTTGTATATCTGTTTCTTTTACCAGGTTAGGGAAGTTTTTCATCATTATTTCTTCAAATACATTTTCAATTTATTGCTCTCTCTTTTCCTTCTGGTACTCCTGTGAAGTGAATGTTAGTACACTTGATGTTGTCCCAGCAGCCCCTTAAGCTAGCCTCATTTTTTTAGATTCCTTTTTTTCACTGTTCTGTTTGGGTATTTTCTGCTTTATCTTCCAAATCAGTCCACCGCTTCATCTAATGTATGGTTGGTTCCCATTAATGTATTCTTCATTTCAGTTATCATATTCTTCATTTTTGACTGGTTCTTTTTTGTTTTCTATCTCTATTTTTATGTTTTCCACCTCTTTGTTGAACTTTTCCCTGAGATCATTGAGCATCCTTATAACCAGTGTTTGGAACTCTGCATCTGGTGGATTGCTTGTCTCCATTTTGTTTAGTTGTTTTTCTGGAGCTTTGTTCTTTTTATTTGGCACATGTTTCTTTTCTTACATTTGCCACCTCCCTGTGATTGTTTCTGTGTATTACAGCTGCTGTGTCTCCCAGTCTTGGTAGAGTGGCCTTCTGTAGTAGCTTTCCAGTGGGGCTCAGTGGCACGTCTCCCTGGTCACCTCAGCCAGGTGTTCCAGGTGTGTCCCTTGTGTGCCCTCCTATTGTAGTTGAACCTTGATTGCTGTTGGCACATCAGAGGAGGGATTGACCCTCCTAATTACTTATGAGGACTGGCTGTGACTACAATGGAGGAGCTGGTGTGCAGGGACTGGCCCTACGGAGCAGGATTCACTTTAGCAGTGCTCTGGTGCCTGCCCAGCCTGCCCTTTGGGTGTGTTGTTAAGGGAGGCAGCTGGTTGGTGCTCTGGTGTGGTCTGAAGAGGGACACAGGTGTGTTGGTTCTGGGCCTCTTGGGAGTGGCTGTGGTGCAGGCTAAGGTCAGTTGCTGCTTGTGTCCTGCACAGGCCCGCTTAGTATGAGCAAGATAATGATCTGCTGGTGGTTGCCACTTGTGCTGTACATGGAGGTGCCTGGGAGAGGCTAAGCTGCGAACCGAGGCCAGATGCCGCTAGTACCAGACTTGGGGCTGCTTAGCAAAAGGTACAGGAGATACCAAAGCCAGATGCTGCTGCTTTGGGGTTTGTGAACCATTGAGAGATTATAGGAAAGTCTGCAGCATGAGCCAAGTCAGGCTGTTTGTATGGAAAAGTCACTGGAATTGGCTTGGGTGAGCCCACAAGTTTGGTCGGGCGGGGTTTCAGGGAATTACAGGGTGCCACAAATGGTGTTAGCTAAGTAGATGGAGACTCAGATATGGCACCCAATTTCATCTGCAGGCTGGGTTGGGGGAGGGCTCTGCAAAGGAACAGTGGCTTCTTCCACTGTTTTTATCTGGGAGAAAGCTGCCTCTCCAGCCCTTGCCCTCGAGCCAGACAATTCAGTGTTTCCTTGTATGCCCCTGGCACCTCTTAGGCTGCTGCCCCTGTCAGCAAGTCAGTCTATGAGCAGGCTCTTTAAGAAGAGCGCCTGGGACCCCAGTTGCCCTCTCAGCCACAATCTTCGCTGGTTTTTTAAAATATTAATGCATTTGGTTATAGAGTGCTTAATAGTGTTAGACTATTACCTTTGGGATTTTCTTCTAAGCCAATGGTATGCATCTGTATGTTTCAGTGTTGGCACTGTCTTGGTCTTACCAGAAAGCATCAATAAAAAGTCTCAAACAACATCCAGGAAAACATTTTAAACAACAGTTAAGCTCAACAAATAAGGTACTAACAGTGAACATAAATTGATTGAAATACAAGAAATATGAATAGCTGTGACAAGGGTCACATGAGGCCAGATACTGACAACTACATCTTATCTGCCACCTGGCCACTTTAAGACATCATTTATTGTAAGATGCATTAATTGTAGATTTCAGTGAAATTAAAATGTAGAGGAAATGAACATCATAGAATTGTTATACAATGAGTAGGATTTTTGCCTCTGGGAATTGGGAGCTGTAACAATACAGTAACAGAGTAATTGATTTTAATAAACCAATATGCGTTTTTAGGAGTCAATGATCAGAGAAGTATAGAGTCACTGTTCTGGGGGAATAATTGAGAGAAATTGGAAATGCTGAAAACAGAACCGTCAGGATTTCCTATATTTAACCGTGGCATTGCAAAGAAAAGGGAGGAATTAAAATACTTCCCTACATTTTGAATTTCTTTTTTTTTTTTTTACAAATGTCAATTAAGGTTCCTAGACAACTGGAAAATAGAGCTCAGTTTCACAAATAGAGTAATTTCTCTCACAAATATGGACTTTTCTATTGGCATAATTTTACTTATAGCATAATTGTGGAACTTTGATGTCAGAAATTAAAATTTGGCAAGGTACCAGGACTACTAACAATTTTACTAATAACATGATTTATATAAAAATAATACTTCCATCTGTGGGGTTTTGGCAAATTGAATTTTTTTAAAGATTAAAAATTAGTGGGCCGGTTGAGTGGTGTGTTGGTTAAGAGTTGGCTTGGGGGCCGGTCGGGTGGTGTATGGGTTAAGAGCTGGTTTGGGATGCCAGTGGCCCCAGTTCGGATCCCACATATGCGGGCTAGTGACACTGCCCTCTACAGCTAACAACAGCTCTACCTGGAGCTTTGCTGTGCGAGCCCCGGCGATGGTGTAGGCTGCAGCCCCTGCTGCAGTGGGCTGCCATAGGCTACAGTGAGTGGCCAGCAGGCAGCATGAGCAGGTGACAGCCAGCGTGAGCTGCCAAGAGCCGTGGTGAGCGACCATCCAGAGGCCAGTGACCCATCTGCCTCATCTGGGAAGAGCGCAATGATGATACCAACATGGGCCAGTGAAGCAACGTCCTCCACAACTAGACTGAAGAACAAAAAGACAGCAACTTGTCTGTTCCCCTTCCCCAATTCCCCCAATAAATGTTTAAAAAAATATATATGGTAACATTATAAACTCTACAATTTCTTGACAGTTAAAATTGGGAGAATTTCTGCCCCCAAACACAGAATCGATACTTTTTCCCCTAGTCTTCCAAGTATAACTAAAAACCCTGAATATTATATTTAAACATAAAGAGACTCTAAAAGATGGAGAGAAGAACAGAGCAGATAGGGATTTCAAGACCCAAAGAATGACACAGTGGTTTGTTTTCTGGCTTTGCTTTTTGCCTCATATGTACCACCCTTGGAGCTGAAGAAACAACCCAAAGCACCAATGGGCACAGACCAAAATAGCTGTTTATCTCTTTGGCCAAATACTAAGAAAGGATGACCTTAGCAAGACAGAAAACTTTAGAAGTAAAGAAATAAATAACCACTCCGGCCATAACCCACTGGATAAAAAAAGTTTTAGTCCCACCCATGCCCTTACCAGCAAAGGGCACTTAAGGAGTGCGGACTTCCACCCTTACTTACTAGGCTGTAAAAAACACCCCCACACCCACACTGTAATGATGTCAGATGAGGCTAGATACAGAGCTAGACAAGACTTCTCTCCCCATCAGTTAACTAGCCCTTCCTCACTTGCAGTGGAGGCCAGGTGGACAGCCTGGACTTCCACCCTTGCCTGCAGTAAGAAGGAGCTGTTACCACCTCCAAGCAGTAGAGTCCTGCTTCCCTTCCGTCATGGTGCCAGTGGAGGCCACATGGGGCATGGTAGTGAGGCACTCACACCCTTCTTAGCCAGGGGATATCAGTGAAGGCGTGGCAGGAAGCCACAAGTAACAAGTTGCAGCCTCATTTCTGGTATCAGTGGAGACTAAGTGGGGACCTGGATTTATACCCCACCTTGTAATAATGAGTTGGCACCTCCCCACCTTCCTCTGCTGGAGCAGGGCCAAACAAAACCTGCTGACATGGAAGATTTCAGCAAGATCTAGAGTCTTATAACACATTACTCAAAGTGTCCCAATTTCAATTGAAAATCAATTGTCATACTAAGGAAAATCTCAGATGAAAGAAAATAATCAGTAGAGACCCACATTGCTATAACAGAAATATTAATCTTAAAATTATCTGCCAGAGATTATAGATATAGAGCAGCTATCATAAAAATGCTTTAACAAGCAACTATGAGTATGTTCGAAACAAATGAAAAAAATTGAAAGTCTCGGGAAAGAAATAGAAAGTCTGCAAAGAGATAGAAGATATGAAGAACCAAATGGTAATCTTAGAACTGAAAAACCAATAGCAAATATAAATAAAAATTCAGTGGCTAGGCCCAACAGCAGAATGGAGGAGACAGAAGAAACAGTTTGTCAACTGAAAAATAGAACAATAAATTATTCAAATCTGAGCAACAGAAAAAGTAGACTAAAACAAAATTAGCAGAGCCACAGTGGCCCATAGGACTGTAATGAAGAGCTAGCATTTGTGCTATTAGAGTCCCAGAAGAAGAGAAAGAGGGCATGACTGGAAAAGTAGTTAAAGAGATGATAAATGATGGCTAAAAACTTACCCAAACTGGGCAAAAGATGTAAACCTATGGATTCAAGAAGCTTAGCAAATTCCAAACAGGATAAACCAAAGCAGTCCACACCAAGACATACCATATACAAACCTCTGGAAAACTAAAATTAAAAATCTTGAAAGCAGTGAAAAAGAAACTGCATCATAGAGGGAAAAAACTGAATGACAGATTTCTCATTAGAAACTGTGGGGGCCAGAAAGAAGTGGCACACTGGTCAGGTACTGAAAGAACGGTTATTGTTAAGAAAACTTTTTTTTTTTTTTTTGAGGGCAGTGTCACTGGCCCTCATATGTGGGACCCGAACCGGGGCTGCTGGCTTCCCAAGGCAGCGCTTAACCACCACGCCACTCGGCCGGCCCTAAGAAAACTTTTAAAAGGTCCTAGATCACAACTTTTGTTTGGATTCTTACTGTAACAACGATTTTCAACTATTTTTCATTGTGATATAGAACATCAAAAATGAAATATCAAGGTGCATTCCCACTGAAGATACATAAGATTTTTACATTTACTTTATGATTTTTGTTTTTTCAAAGATTTCCAAAAGAAAATAGTGTTTATTTTATTTCTGAAGTTAATTATGTAACATTCTATTGGGTTGTTGGAAAAGTCATGATGCATTTTTGCAATGAAAAACAGAAAAATTACGTTGTGACTTTTTGGACAACCCCATACTTACCCATCTTTATAAAGTTCAGGTAGTTTAGTTTTCATAATATCTGTCTCATTAAGTGGCTTTGAGTAATTAATTTGGCTTTTCAAGAAACAGCTATTTCAGTGATATTCTGACTTGCTGATATTTTTATTTTTTTAAAAGATTTTATTGAGGAGTTGGGGGCGGGGAACAGCGTTGGGGAACCAGGGAAGGGGAACTGCCAAGTTGCTGTCCTTTTGTTCTTCAGTCTAGTTGTGGAGGACCGTTGCTTCACTGGCCCATGCTGGCATCATCATTGCGTTCTTCCCAGGTGAGGCAGATCGGTCGCCGGCCTGTAGATGGCCGCTCACGCTGGCTGCCAGCCACTCACTGTAGCCTGTGGCAGCCCACTGCAGCAGGTGCTGCAGCTATGCCATCCTGGGGACTCGCAGCAGCCCAGCTCCAGGTGGAGCTGTTGTTCACCATCTTAGCTGTAGAGGGCAGTGTCACTGGCCCTCATATGTGGGATGCGAAACGGGGCTGCTGGCATCCCAAGCCAGCTCTTAAGCAACGTGCCACTCGGCCAGCCCAATGTTTTTATTTTGATTAAAAACATAATATTACATTTATCATCTTAACCTTTTTTTTTTAACAGAAATTTTATTAGGGAACAGTGTGTTTTTCCAGGACCTGTCAGCTAGAAGTCAAGTAGCTGTCTTCAGTCTAGTTGTGGAGGGCGCAGCTCATTGGCCCATGTGAGAATCAAACCGGCAACCTTGGTGTTATGAGCCTGTGCTCTAAGCACCTGCCACCCTTCATCTTAACCATTTTTTAAGTGCACAGTTCAGTGGTGTTATTTATTATTGTGCCACAGATCTCTAGAATTTTTCATTTTGTAATACTGAAACTCTACCCACTAAATACAATACTAATTTCCCCATCCCTTTCCTTCCAGCCCTTGGTAACCACCTTTCCATTTTCTGTTTCTGTGATTTTGACAACTTTTAGGTACTTAATGTGAGTGTATTTGCCACAGGCTTATTTTGCTTAGCATAATGGTGTTGAGGTTCATCTATGTGACAGAATTCCCTTTTTTAAGTTTATACCCTCTGAATTTTAAAAATTCATGTATTGGTTAAAATGACTTCTGGTTCATAGCATTCCTACAGTACATAAGAAACTCAATATTCATTAAATTTGGACACTGAGCATATTGAATTCTTGCCGATGAAGTTACTTTCTCCCTGTCTCTTTGATCACTGTGTTCTCAGCTTCTAATTTAAAGACAGATTTTTAATTAAAAGATCAAAATTTTTAAATGAGCTATTTTTCTTTCTCAGTTTCTTCTGTAGTTTGATTTTTGACAAAACTCAGAATCCAAGTGAATTAGGAGACATGGTCAAAATTTGTCTTCCGAATTTAATTAACATTGAGTGATTCTATTACACATAGAATCCTGCCTGCTCATTTATTTAATGTACCATGTCTAAATTTCAACCAATAACTTGGTTAACAATTTTATACCTTTTGTTAGATTTTTAAATAATTTTTTAGAAATCCATTTGGATCATATCTCATTTTGAGGTCTATTAATTTATTTATCCAAGATTGATTATTGACTCAAAGCTGTAGATTATTATAAATCTCAATAAACCTGGTAGTTGACCATTTTTGACTTATACAATTTATAAAGAATGTCATCATTCACTACGTGGCATCTTCTAATTTGGCCTCCTTTGTAGTCTTTGAGGAAATCATTAACCATTGTTAAGAAAATAAAAGCCTGCTTTTTCATACACATGCCCGAATTATTCAAAAAAGTTGCCCATCTGAGAAACAGCTTGATCTTCTGACTTTCAGTTTGGGATTCCTATGAGGAATCTTTGTGTTTTGTTTTCCCCAAGAAATCTTAAAATAAATATAGTATATTTTTCTTAAGTAGCAGTCACAAGAACTGCTTATAATAACTGAGCTTTTTTGTTCTGAAGGAAGTCTAGCCATCTGTTTTCAGTGTCCCTCAAAGTCAATTTCTGTTTTTCCAGATAGGCTATATTTTGTTTCAAATTATCTTAAACATTACTTTCGAAATGTCATGATTTTACATGGTGTGATAACAGAATTTTAATTTTAGTTTTAGATATTACATGAGATGACTCATTTAAACTTCACACAGCCCTGTTTCACAGAAACTGGGCTTCAGAAGGTTTAAATTAATGAATGTCACACAGCTGTCTAGGCAGAGGTGGGAGCCCAACCCATAGTCTGCAGAACTTAAACATTTATGGGCTTATTTCTCCTGACCAACATTTGAATGGCTTTTTAAGACCATTCATGGTAGATAAGAATTAATACATGGGATTTTATTTTAATATATATTTTTTTAAATATATTTACATTGCAGCAATAGTTTTGGAATGCAGGAGAGGGTTGTGAATTGGATTTGTGTGTGTGCACACAAACTTCTGGCTCAGGATTGCTCCAGGCTCTACTTCCTGCTAGTAGTTTCGGAACTTGACTCTTGAGTGGTTAGTTTCTCTTCACATCCTTCCTGTTTACATAAAGTTTTGATTGTCTGTAGTTGGCTTTGACCTGATATTTCCTCGAGACTCTGCTCCCCATATAGCTCCCTCTGCTGCAAGTACTGTAGCTACATTGAGGTATTCCTTTTATTTTCAGTCTTTATATCCCTGAAATTATTTCCAATAGTGTACCTTAACAAAATAAAGTGGTTTTATCCCTTTATCCCAAAATGAAGTGTAAATATCCCTAATTATTTGATTGAGATTTTTGCCTAGCAGAATAATTTCATATTCTCTTAGAGCACAGTACAGTTTCTCACTCCACTTACATCTTTTTTTTTGCTTCAGATTCATTTATTCATTTGTAGTATATGAATGTTCTTGTTTAGTTTCATATTATATTTCTAAAAACAAACAAATATTACCTCAATTCAAGTATGACTTCTGTTTGTAAAAATCCCATGAAAATCATAAAAATGAAACATTGTACAGGGAGAAATGTTTACAACATATTATTAAGCTTAAAAACATCAGGCTACGAAATGATATGGTAGCCATTTTGTGGTTCGATACACATACACAAAACAAACTTGCTGTGGATAACTTGGATAACAAAAATTTCTTCTCTTATCACCAAAAAAATACAACTAATACAATTCCCTCCTAACCTACCTCTTGCAGGTAATTACTAACTTTATAGTGTATATTTTTTCATTCTTCTCTGTGTGTGTGTGTGTGTGTGTGTATGTATGTGTGTAAGTTACATCTCCACATAGATATACACAGCTAGATGAAATGGGCCTTTTTTTTTTTCAGTCAATAAAGATTTTTATTTATGTTGAAGTTTAGAATTTTTTTTCTTCAAGACATTTCTAGAGTTCTCTAGTAAAATATAAGTCACTTGCTGTTAGGAATCCCTTAAACTTTTTTCAACTGACACTTTATTCAGAATTAGTTTACAACTGGATGAGAGCACAAGGGTAAGAAAAGCTAGGGGTCAGATAGCTCGAGAAATGAGAGGGGTTAGTAACACCATTCCCACAAAGACACTAACAAAGAACTGGGAAGATACAATACCAAAGAATAGACCTTGTCTACTAAGAAACTTTCCTGACTCTTACTGGCCCTGATGTGATGTTTGTACTTGTAAACTATTTGGGTATCTCAAACACCCAAAACCACAAAGTTAAAAACAGCTGGAAAGAGCAGGGTATAGTGGAAATCATATAATCGGAAAGGGCCTTCTTAAAGTAAAAGATTGACAAACCCGACTTCATACAACCTTTAAAATTCTGTAAAGTACAAAATAAGGAAAAGTTGCTTTTTTTTTTAAGTCAGTGACAATATGGAAAAATATTTGTAGCACATCTATTAGTCAGATGTAGAGACTATCTTAAGTTTTCTGCATATCATGAATTAGTACCACCATCCATTAAAGCATATATAGGTCAAGAACTTCCAATTTATCGTAGACACCTTTTTCACCCTCGTTTTTCATATCCAGCTGATCTCCCAGTATCTCAGGTTTCTCTGGAATTCATCATTTCCTCCATCAAATTCAAGCTTCCAACATAATTTTCTATGCTACTACTGCTGCAGCTACTTAACTGGTCTGCCTACTTCCATCCTTTCTCCATTCTAACTTACTGTTCCATACCGTGCAAAATGATCTTTCTGAAACACGTATCTAATTATGTAAGCATCTTACCAAAAAAAACACTCACGGACTTTGGAGGAGTGGGGTTGGGGGTTGGTATCCGAGACAGAAATATATAGAGACTGATCATTTAATTCAGTTACTCCCAGGAAAATGAACCTGGCCCCTGTCTAGCCACACACTTCCTGTTACAGTGTTTGGTGTCTTTTGTTCTCTCTTCCTGGAACACACTGTCTTTCCATTATTTTTGTTAGTACCTACATATTGAGAGAATTCTTCCTGACCTCACTAAATCAGATTATCCTATTATTTACTCCTAGACGCCACAAAATTCTCTGTCATAAGGCTTATAGGGAGCAACCTAAGGACCTGTGCGGTCCCGCCTTGGCCGCTCCAACTGGCCTGGCCTCCTTCAGCATTTGACTGCACTCAGCCCAGCACCATGGGTGACCTATATGAACCCAGAGCAATGGCCAGATAAGGGGTCCAATCCAGTCTTCAGAGCCAACGATCCAAGATTATCTGAATAGACCACTGCCTACATGGAAAGAAATGAAAGAACAACTGGAAAACAAACAAAAAGACTCCAAGGTTGAATTTGAAGAAAAAGTGAATGAGAACTGCAAGAAAGAACTAGTAAAACACAGGGAGAAATTATTAAGTGGAAATGAGAGCTCATCCAAAAAACAGAAAGAAAAGAAATCTGGTAGGTATTTATCTTCACCAAGCTCTGATTCTTCCAGCAGTTCGTTGGATTCTGAAGATGAGAATGAGAATAATAAATAAGGAAAAAAAGACATAAGGAAAAAGAAAAAGAAGAACCATTGACATCAATCTTCTGAAAGTTCCATGTCAGAAACTGAATCAGACAGTTAGTAGTTTAAAAAAGAAAAAGAAGTCAAAGGATGCAACTGAGAAAGAAAAGGATGTTAAAAGACTCGTGAAAAGAGAGAGATGTATCCTGAAGAAAAACCTTTATCATCTGAGTGCTTATCAGATTTGAATTATATTGAGGAGAGGTACAAGCAAAAAAAAGAAAAAAGAAAAGCAGCGAAGAACAAGAAAAAAACAAAAATGAAAAAACATAAGGAAAAGAAGGCTGCTATAATAGTTCAAGTTCTGACTCACCGTAACGTTAATAAAAATCATGATTCCCTTATAAAGAAAGTGCATTGCCTGAGGAATTCTCAACTGTGAAAATTATGATGTATTTACTCAAATGCATGAATTTTCTTGTTCTTAGAATTATTCCTGGACTATATTCAGTGGCCACTCTGGTGCCGCTGTGCAAAAAGGCCATAATAGTTGCCTGCTGCTTGAACACCTGTCTTTTTCTCTTTTTTCTTTCATTGCTTAATAACTCTGGGAGATAATACACTGTAGTCATGTACTAGTGGTTGATATTTTGGGATAATGTTAATAATTTTGACTAAAAGTATCTACTGATAACAGAAAATGAATCTGGGTATATCGTTAAGATGTAATCAGAAATGAGCAGACAGCTCTTAAGTAACATTTTTGAGGTAGGAGTTACATTGATATTTCAAAATCCTTACTCTGTAGGTAAGCATATTTTAATTTTTCCCCTTGTATACTTTCATTTACCTGGGGAAGGAGCTTTTAGGGTTGGAGGAGGGTGGATTGCTATTACTTTAGCTACCAGAATAACGTGCTTTTTATCCTCATCCGTCCTGTTTTTGCAGACATAGTAGCCGTGCTTCATGGGGAGGTCAGAGCTGGGTACGGCAGACTCAGCTTTTACTGAGCTTAGTCACAGACACCCTTGGATTCTGCCATGTGCTTCTTTGAGTGAACCAGTGAAACAGCCTTTTGCAGCACGGGGAAAACCCCGGAAGCGCTGGGATTTGCCTCCACCTCAGTAATACTGAATGATTTTTTAGCATTAGAATGTTTTATAACATTTGAATTAATTTGACTACATTTTGGCTTTGGAGAGAAGTCATTTCAAATAGACACTGGTACTTAATGAACTTGATAACTAAAGATTCTAAAAGGCATGTTTTATACTGTAAAGTATTAACCAGTCAGAAAAATTTTATGTAACCAGTAATAGTTATTTTATTTTTTGTATGAATTTTGTGTAAGCTGTAATGTTTAGCTCTTAATAACTTTTTATTCTTGCTATCTTAAACCTTCACTGTGTTTAATAGCATTCTTGCTTAGATATTTAGCATTTGAAAAGCAGGTTCTTGATTTTTTTAATTTTATTTTTGGTAACAGTTTCATATTGAAACTGAGATATAACCATATACAAGTTGAGTGGCAGGTCTGGTATACTGTGTCTTGTTACATAAAGCTGTTGCCAGAATCTTGGTAAATACAACATTTTAAAAGTTTGTCTTTGGGCTGGCCGAGTGGCGTGGTGGTTAAGTGCTGGCTTCGGAAGCCAGTGGCCCCAGTTCAGATCCCACATAAGAGGGCCAGTGACATTGCTCTCAAAAAAAAAAAAAAAGTTTGTCTTTGTATATTCTTAACAAATTATGACAAGTTAAGTGAAAATTACTTTATTGCTCTTTGTCATTTTAGTAAGTTTTTGTGCCTTACATCTCCTGCTAAATTGTTTACTAGTAATGTTAAAAGAACTTGATAAATCATTTTTGCTTTATATTTTTATATATTCAGGTAACATGAAATATAATTTGATGTACCATTTTACCTATTACAGAGGATGTGCTAATTCTAGTGGTTATACACAAAACATTTTGACATGACAAGAGGCTGAATAAATAGCTATTTTACTTTTAAAAGACATCATAGTTTTACATTTATTTGGGTGATTGATCTACTCTATCATTAAACTGGGAGCTCTTTGAAGGGAAGGTCCATTTTTGGTTTTGTGTACCATTGTATTCCTGGCATGTGACATAGTGCTAGAGTCACACCAGGCACCTGTCTTAGTCAGCGTTGGCTGCTATCACAAAATACACTGGATGGCTTAAGCAGCAAGCGTTTATTTCTTGCAGTTCTGGAGGCTGGAAGTCCAAGATCAAGGTGCTAGCCAATTCGGTATCTGGTGAGGGCCTTCATCTTGTATATCACTGTCATCTTGCTGCATACTCGGGTGAAGAGGAAGTAGTGGGCTCTATCTAGTCTCTTACTGTTATATAAGAACACTCATCCCATCATGGGAGCTCCACCTTCATGACCTGGTCTAAACCTGATAACTCCCCACAAGCCCTACCTCCTAAAATTGAAGTTTGGGGTTTCAACATAAATTTTGGAGAAACACAAATTTTGAGTCCATAACAACACCCCATAAATATTTGTTGAATTAATGGACACATTAGAAATACAAACAAAAGATGTAAATAAGTTTAGAAAAGGAGAAAATACAAATGCCAGTCATCATCGAAATATTTTTAGCCTCATGAGTAATCAGGAAATAACAAGTTAAAACAATGATAAGATGTTTATTCCCATCATGTTTGGAAAATATTTCAAGACTGATAATGTCAAGTGTCCATTTCAGAACATGTCCATTAGGAGGATGGTATTAAAGAAAACTGGGATCCAGCCATACTGTGGAATATGGTCAGCTATTGAAAGGGGGAAGTATTGTATCACAGTACGTTTAAAATAATCCCATTAATTTTTGTTTAATAAAAAGAACCTCAAGGGCCAGCCAAGTGGTGCGTAGGTTAAGATTGGGACGCCAGCTCTGAGCATCAGGGCCCTGGTTCGGATCCCACATGAGGGCCAGTGTCACTGCCCTCTACAGCTAAAATGGTGAACAGCAGCTCAACCTGGAGCTGGACTGCCGTGAGTCACCAGCGATGGCTTAGGCCGTAGTGTGGGCTGGTCAGCAGCTGGCATGAACCACCGTGAGCAGCCCTCCAATGGCTGGCAAACAACTGCGTCACCCCTAAAGAGCGCAGTGATAATACTAACATGGGCCAGTGAAGCAACGTCCTCCACAACTAGACTGACGAACAAAAGGAGAGCTATTTGTCTGTTCCCCTTCTCTGAGTCCCCAGTGCTGTTCCCCTCTCCCAATTCCCCCAATAAAGTCTTTTAAAAAAAAAAAAAAGAAAAAGAACTTCAAAAGTAAATGTGTGTATATGTTTATATATACACACATATAAATTCATAACAAAGGCACTGGAAAGATATTTGCCAACTGTGATAGTGTATATCCGAGAAGGGATCGTGATAAAAGAAGAGATATAAAGTAATTCTTTCTTTTTCCTTTCCTTTTTTTTTTTTTTTAATTTGGATTTTTTTTTTCTGTTTTTATAATGAGAGTATTGTTTATGTAGTCCGTTAAAAAAAAAAACGCAAATAAGAGTTAATTGGTTAGGGACATAGAGAAAAAAGGCTCCTTCTTTACAAACAGAAAAGTAAAATCAGGAATGCCGAAAGAACATGGTTTAACCCTCCATCGGGCGCAACTGATCTCAGATTCATTGCACACAAATTTTCAAATACCTAACAGTGAAGTATCGTGACTCATCTCTTCCATATCTTCCCTCTCTACCATAATCTATCTCCAGTCGTGTTTGTGACTTAGTACAGTAAAGATGTATTTCATAGCAGCATTTTTGTGTGCAGTAAATCTGTAAGATCAGTTGCGCCTGATGGTTAATTTGAAACTATAAGCAGTTCCATATTGTTGAAGCCTAAAGTGTGACACAGGAATGAGGATGAAAAAGAGTACAAAATCAGATTATTTATGGCCATGTGTGTTTTCTCCTAGTATGCTACAACCATTCAAAGATTTTTAAGTTGGGAATTGACTCTGATCATGTTAAATTGGTGATTTTAGGAGATAAGCAGTTGACACAAAGAAAGAGATTGAGAACCTTTTTTGTATCTAGATCCTTTTGGCAGGTTTGATGAAGTCTGTAGATATTCTCTCAGGATTGTGTTTTGGATGCATAAAATACAAGTATAATGAAAACCAATTATCTTAGATTTCATTTATCAAAATATTAGAAAAACACATTTGTGGTGGTTTAGTTATATATGTGCTGCTTTAACACATTAAATAAAAAGACCTAGTGGTTGGTCTAATAATTTCAAAATAGTGATGAGCATAAATAATATTTTAAGATATCTGCATGAGTTGAATGGTCTTCTGAATTCTGTCCATGGATCCTAGGTTAAGAGCTGTTGCTTACGGCATTAGACTGGGAGTTTGGAGATCAGTTAGGAAACCAGTCAATGTGGAGATAATGAAAAATCGTAGTGGAGACAATCTGAAGTGATCAATGAAAGACTTTCTAATTACTATTAAAAATTATTTTGTATTAGCAATGTGTGTATATTATAGAAAAATTAGGAAATACAAATTTAAAAATAAAACATGCTCTATAGTAGTTTCTTAAAATAATTTAAGTAATATATGTACTGTCCTTGGTTTTTATTGCTGTTCTTACATAGGAGTTTTCCTCATTGGCTGTGGATTTAAACTTATTTCAGTGATATCATCATTACTTAACTGTCTTCCCTTTGATTTTACAGGTTTCTGCTTGGTCAGGGAGCAAATGTAGGAGCTGTCAACAGTGAGGGAGACACACCTTTAGATATTGCTGAGGAAGAGGCAATGGAAGAGCTCCTTCAACATGAAGTTAATCGGCAAGGTAATGTGAAAGCAAATGGAAAAAAATGTTTAAAACTTTTAGAAAGAATACGGTACTTGACTTTTTCAATTAAATAATTGTTGACTTTGAAAGACAACCATGATTTGGGTGGGGAAAATCAGTTTACATAACACGTGCAATATGATTCTTTTTGAAAAAGTGTATATGATTCTCAGTTCTGCATCTTTTTTTTTTTTTTTAAGATTTTATTGGGGAGTAGGGGGAGGGGAACAGTATTGGGGAATCGGGGAAGGGGAACAGACAAATCGCTGTCCCCCTGCTCCTCAGTCCAGCTAGCTCTGCGTCTTCTAAATATTATATGGCAATACGAGCTTTGGAGAGAAACAAAACAGACAAAGGGGGTAAGAAGTGCATAGGGTAAAAGTAACACATTGTGAATTTAAATAGAGCAGCCAAGAAGTGCTCCCGGATAAGGTAATATTTAAGCTGAATGAGATGAGGGGATGAATCATATGAATCTGGGGAAAGAACCTTCCAGGCACCGGAGCAACAAGTACAAAGATAGGAGGGTACCTGGTTGACTAATGTGACTGAAACAGGCAGAACAAGGAAGAGACTGGATAGGGATGAAGTCACTGAAGGAGCAGGCGACCACATGATCTAAGGCCTTATGGGCCATTGGAAGGACTTCGGCTTTTCATTTGAGTCAGATAAGGAGCCACTGAAGGGTTTGAGGTAGAGAAGTGACATCATCTGACTGCAGAAAGGATATCTGTGGCTGTTGTGTTGAGAATAGATTGTCAGAAAGTAAGGGCAGAAGTAGAAGAATGACAGTGGCAGAAGTAGAGTGGGAGTAGACAGTGATGAGGAGAGGTCGGATTTTAGATATAATTTTGAAGATTTGGCCAAGAAGTTTATTGAGTGATTAAATGGAGAGTGTGTAAGAAAGAAGAAGGTAGGGACAATTCTAAGATTTTGGCTTGAGCAACTAAATAGATAAAGTTTCTATTTGAGAGGTGAATAATGTGGGAAAAGTAGGTTTTGTAGGGTAAGTTAAGAGGTTCATTTTCAAGTCATGTTGAGTTTTTTTTACTTATTAGATATCCAAGCTGTTGAATATGTGAGTAGAGAGAGGCACAGGCTGGGAAGTGTCAGTTTATAAATGTGGAGTGATTGCTTATGGGTAGATTTTCTTTTAGGAGTAAGAGGTGTTCTAAAACTGATTATAATAATCGTAGCACAACTCTATAAATTTACTAAAAACCACTAAATTCTATATTTCAAATGGTATATGAATTATATCATGATAAAGCACTTATTTCATGTATATAACATATATATAATCCACCAATTCCTCTTCTGGGTATATACCCAAAGGACTAAAAGGAAGGTATCAAAGATATATTTGTACACCCGTATTTACAGTGACGTTATTTACAATAACCAAAAGATAGTGGCCAACCAACAGATGAATGGATAAACAAAATGTGGTATACACACACATACAATGGAATACTATCCAGTATTAAGGAAATTCTGACACATGTTGTAGCCTGGATGAACCTTGAGGATATTATATTAAGTGAAATAAACTAGCCACAAAAAGACAAATACTCACATGAGGCATCTCAAGTAGTCAGATTCATAAAGTGGAATGATGGTTGTTGGGAGCTGGGAGGAGGTAGGAATGGGGCTTTGTTGTTTAATGAGTATCGCAGTCAGTCTTGCAAGATGAAAAGAGTTCTGGAGATTGGTTACACAACCATGTAATTTTACTTAACACTACTGAACTATTACTTAAAAATGGTTACTAAGATGGTAAATTTTATGTTATGTATAGTTTATAATGAAAAATATATAAATTAATGAAATTACTGTGTGTTATTTCTACTGTACTTCTTTATGGCAGTGATTAAACGGGTATTGTCAGAAGAGAACTGTGTTTCACTAAGGTTAAAAGATAAGGGAAGGGTACGGATATTGCTTTAGAGAGTTGACTCCTGCTGAAGTTGATTCCTGACTCGGGAATAGAAACAAAGGAATAGAAGCTAAGGCAGTCTGTGAAAGAGAGATTTTTATTTCTTGCGATTAGGAAAATTCATAATGACTACTCAGTTGTTTAAAAAAGGCGCTAAAACTGAGAATATTTAAATGCCTAAATAGAATTGAGACATTATAACAAATGGTTGAAGATAACCTGGCCCAGGAAAAACAAGACACACATTAGAAAAGTAGTCATAAACTGAAGTTTGGATAAGTACACAAAACAGCTTTGAACAGCTATACTCTAGGCAGGCATTCGGGAGTAATGAGATCTTCAAGACTTGAGAAAATTAGAATAGATACAAAGCATCATAACCTAGAAAGAAGAGTACCTTATCTGCCCATCTTGCCCTCATGAGTGGCCAGAAAGATAGTTAACAGTTTCCTATAAAACAACAATTAAACAACCTTTTTATACCATCTAATATTAGTCAGTGATTGTTACGAAATAAGAAAGGCATGGATTAAAAAAAAGAAAGGCATGGAGATATGCTGAAAACGTCTTGCCTTTGGTTTCCTTGTATAGAAAGAAAACTGTTAGCAATGCTGATTTTAATTGAAATGATTCATTCAGGATTGGTTAATATGCTAGGAAATGCTCTGAGTGCTCGGTATTGAAGAAAAAAAGACAACCTTTGTTCTTAAGAATTTCACAGTGAGGTAGAAGTGGCAGCTATATAAACACAGCTTTACAGTGCAGAGTGCAATGTGCTAAAATACAGATAGGAACAGAATGTTGTGGGAGAATAGGAAAGGCCATGACTAACTGCTTACAATAGTCAGAATGATGACATTTGAGAAGGAGTTTGCTTGACAGAGGAGGGAGGTGGTGGACAGCAAAGTCATGTCAGGCAGAGCTATCAGCATGTGCAAAGGAAAGAAATTGGAGACACAGCATATGTGAGGAATTCATTAGTCATAATGGAGGTAGAAAGTCAGGATGGAATTAGGAGTTGGAGATGAGGACTGAAATGATTAGGCCGGGGCCAGATGGTGAGGGACGTCCATTTTGTAGGCATTAGATGCAACAAAGATCTCAGCAGGAAATTAGCCTGATTGGATTTGGTTTTTAGTAATAAAGTTTGGAGGATGAATTGAAATGGTGTGTGTGGGGCGGAGGTGGGGGGAACAGTGTGCATGGTGACATGCCTTCCTTGAAGGTTCTTGAATATTAGTCCAGGTGAAAGATGATGAGGGCAACAATTACATTTAAGATGGAGATGCAGCGCTGCGGTTAAGCCCTGGCTTGGGAAGCCAGCAGCCCCGGTTCGGTCCCACATGTGAGGGCCAGTGACACTACCCTAAAAAAAAAAAAAAAAAAAGATGGAGACGCAGGGGTGTCTTGAGGAAATATTAAGATAAAATTACAACAGTTTAGTGAAAAATTGAATGTAGAGATTAAGGAAGAACTCATTTGCCTCCTGAAGTTTTCAGTTTAAGAAATAACTGAATAAATTTATATAGGAAAATGTGGGACGAAACAGGAACAGATTTAGGAAGTACAAGAGTTTGTTTTGGGATATATTGAGCTTGTGGTGGCTAGAGGATATCTAGATAACAGTGTTCAGTGCACTGTTGGAAATTAGGAGATGTCAGGAAAGAAAATATAAATCTGGAAGAATGACACATAAGGGAGAATCCTGGCAGGTAGTAGGTGCGATGAAAAATGAAGAGCTAATACTAATAATAGCAGCTAATTCTTCTTATTAAATGCTGGTGATATGCCAGGCATTGAGCACAGAGCTCTTTATGTGCATTCTATCATTTCATTTCATCCTCACAGCAATTCTAAGAGGTTAATACTACTGTTATCCCCATTTTACAGATGAGAAATTGAGGCTCAGTGATTTGCCCAAGGTCATACAGGTAGGAAATGATGCTGTATAGTTCAGTCCCAAACAGTGTAATGGATACCTTGAGCCCACACTCTGCATTACTGTACCGGACTACATTTTACTAAGAATATCTCCTAGAAAATACTTAATGATATTTGTTTTACTATATAATAGGAATACATAAATTTATATAGCATACCTTTCTTCCAAACAAACCAAAAGATAGGGACATTTCTAACAGATTTTAATAATTATAAAAAGAGCACTCTAAATATATGTCTAATATGATAAAATATTTCAACTTGTTTATCCTGGTCTGAAAGTTATTATTTAGTATTTTTAAATTCTTTAGTCATTCTTTTGGCTCTTATTTGTTACTCTAATATATCTGATCAGTAACAAGTTATGTTTTAGTAAATTGCCTTTGATAGTAGTAATGATTAAACAATAGCTAGAGCTATTTCTGGTTTATATTTTAATGCAATTTTCTTTATTTTGCTTGCGACACAAGTCAAATTTTATATTTCTTAGCTGACCAAGTTCCAGTTTAATTTTATTTTTTCTTACCTAAGAGATTTGGCTCCATTTCAGTCTAAAATTTATTGTTTTTTTAATGGTAGCAACAGATGTTAAATAGTCTAATTATTTTATTATATCATGCCCAACTTGTTTTGTGCTTTTTTTCTTCCATTTTTTTTTAAAATTTCTTTTTCTTTTAATTATTTTCAGGTGTACAACACAATGCAATACTTATACGCTTTTCCCCCCAAAGTGACAACTCCCCTCCCCCAGCTCGCCACCCCACTCCTCCCCGCCCCCATATCATACATACAATTCCTTTGACTCCCTTCCACAGCATATTCCATATCCCGTGACTATCCACATATTCAGTAACAGTTGACATACAATACTACACAACATCAGCTTCAGGTGTACAGAGCAGTGACCAAGCCTCTACTCCATCCATGAAGTGGTCTCCCTAACAAGACATGTGACTATCTGACAAGCCACAAAATTTTTACAACATTATTATATTCCCCGAACTGTGTTTCATATCCCTGTGGCAATATTGTAGTTGTCTATTTATGCTGTCTAATCCCTTCCCCTTTCCCCTTATCCCCACCCCCCTCCCAACTAGCAACCCTCATTTTTCCTCTATATTTATGAGTCTGTTTACTTTGATCGTCCATTCAGTTTTTCAGATTCCACATATAAGTGAGATCATATGGTACTTGTCTTTCTCCGACTGACTTATTTCACTTAACATAATAGTCTCTTCACAACATTATCATTTACATTCCCAGAGCTGCCCCCCATATCCCTGTGGCAACATTGTAGTCACCCACCTACACTGTCCAAAACTTTCCCCCTCTTCCTCATCCCCACTCCCTCCCAGCCAGCAACCATCATTTTTTCCTTTATATCTGCGTGATATGACTTTTCAGTCTTCTTAAATTTACTGAGACTCTTTTTGTGGCCTAACGTGGTCTATCTTGGAAAATGTCCCATGTGTACCTGAAAAGAATGTATATTCTGTTTTTTCAGGGTGAAATGCTCTAAAAATATCAACAAAGTCCAGCTGGTCTAAAGTGTCATTTAAGGCCCCTCTTTCTGTGTTGATTTTCTGTCTAAAGAGTCTGTCCATTGGTGACAGTGGGGTGTTAAAGTCCCCTACTATGATAGTGTTACTGTTGATCTCTGTCTTTATGTCTGTCAAAATCTGTTATATGTAATTAGGAGTTCCTATGTTGGGTACATAGATGTTTATTAGGGTTATAGGGCCCTTCTTTGTCTTCTATTGTAGTCATTTTAAAGTCTATTTTGTCCAAAATAAGTATTGATACTCCAGTTTTTGTTTTTTTCTCATTTCCATTTGCATGAAATATCTTATTCCATCTGTAAACAGCATATACATGTGTCCTATTGTCTTATCCACTGAGCCACTCTCCGTCTTCTGATTAGGGCATTTAGCCCATTCACATTTAAAATGATTATTGATAGGTGCATATGTATTGCCATTTTGTGATTTGTATTCCTGGTCTTCCTGGGTTAGCTTGTTTGCCCCTTTCTTTTGTTTAAAAAAGCCCGTTTTACATTTCTTGCAATGCTGGCTTGGTGGTAATGAATTCCTTCAGCTTATTCTTTTCTGAGAAGCTCTTTATTTCTCCTTCAATTTTAAGTGATAGCCGTGCTGGGTAGAGCAATCTTGGTTGTAGGCCTTTATTTTGTGTCACTTTGAATATCTCCTGCCACTCCCTTCTGGCCTGCAGAGTTTCTGTAGACAAGTCAGCTGTTAGTCTAACAGGAATTCCTTTGTATGTAACCTGCTGTCTTTCTCTTGCTTCCTCTAGGATTCTGTCTCTGTCTTTAATCTTTACCATTTTAACTATGATGTGTCTTGGTGTGGACCTGTTTGGGTTCAGCTTGTTTGGAACCCTCTGCACTTCCTGGGCATGTATGCTGATTTCCTTCACCAGGGTAGGGAAGTTTTCAGTCATTACTTTTTCAAATACATTCTCGACCCCTTGCTTCTTCTCTTCTCCTTCTGGTATTCCTATGATTCGATCGGTGTTGCGCTTCATCTTGTCCCATACTGCTCTATTTTCATTGTTTTTTATTCTTTGGTCTTTTTGTTGTGCCAACTGGGTGATTTCTGCTATTTTGTCTTCCAAATCGCTGATCCACTCCTCTGCTTCATCTACTCTACTGGTGATTCCTTCGCGTGTGTTCTTCATTTCAGTTATTGTATTCTTTAGTTCTAACTGGTTGTTTTTTATGATTTCTCTATCCTTCCTTATGTCCTTGCCAAGTTCCTTAAACATTCTTATCATCAGTGTCCTAAACTCTGTCTCTGAAAGGTTGGATCCCTCTGTTTCATTTAGTTCCATTTCTAGAGGTTTCTTCTGATCTTTTACTTGTGGCATGTTTCTTTGTTTCCCCATTCTGGCTGTCGCTCTGGGATTGCTGTGATGTATTAGATAGATCACCAGGAGAGCCCTGGCTGGATCACGCAGGCACACAGCTCACGGCCCAACACTCCCAGGAAAACTCCCAGTCTCAGCCTGTCCCAATCAGCTGCTCGCAGATCAGGACAAGCAGCCCGACAACCAATCACCAGCCTGGCAACTCTGCAAGCGCAGTGGGGACCCGAGGCGACTTGCGCACTCCCGTGTCTCAGTGAGCAGCCTGTTGGAGCTGGAGGGCACCCACCCAGCGTTTCCCTGGCAACGCAGGAAGCCGGGCGGAGGGTGGGGATCCAAGGCCCCATGCGCGCGCGCGCGCGCGCGCACACACACACACACACACACACACACACACACACACACACACTTCTGCGCCAATTCCACCAGGCCAATGAGGTCTTGAACCTGATCCTCCGTGGGAGGGCCCAACCCTGACAAAATGGCGCCCTCCCTACACCACCCGTGTGCAAGGTTCACACTAGGGGAACAACAGTCCAAAAACCTCCAGCCTTTGCACCAAAGGTGCCCAGTTCAGTCCATCCCCGCAGCCTCCTGGGGTCCGGCTCACACAGCCACTCCCTCCACCAGGAACCAGGTAAGTGCTCACCGGCGAGCAAGCCCGGGCGCCGGCCCCACTGGTTCTTCAGCTGCTCTTAGCATCACCGAGCTGAGCAAAGAGAGTCCTCACTAATTTACTGCCGGCTATCTTAGAACTCCTCTTCCCGGCAAAGGAACTCTGGGGCTGGTGAGCTTGGTGTGCGGCCGGAGGGTCTCTCCCCCAACCGGAGAAGCCTCCCACAGCTGGGGCTTCCCTCATGGGGCTCACCCCGCCCCCACCCCCCCACCACCACCAGACCCCACACGGCCTCTTCCCCAAGCTTCTCCTTTAGTGGCTGTGTTCATCCAGTGCTCCGGGGACCTCCGGGATTGAATGCTGTATCATTTGCTTGTAATTTTGGTGTGATCCTGGGAGGCAGTTAGCACAGCCTCTGTCTATTCCACCATTTTACCGGAAGACCCCAATTTGGGTTTTTTTTGTTTTTGTTTTTTTTGAGGGCAGTGTCACTGGCCCTCATATGTGGGACCAAATCGGGACCGCTGGCTTCCCAAGCCAGCGCTTAACCACCACGCCACTCGGCCGGCCCTCCCAATTTGGTTTTAATATCTATTTTTTTCACTGTTTAAAACCCCTGTAATTATAGTAGATAAATTAAAATCCAGTTACATGGTTTATAGGATTTCTTCCTATTGGACCATAAAACAAAAAAACAGAAGCAGAAACACAGACTTTTATGTCTTATAATGATTAACACCTTAGTGCTTACTAAGCCCTTCACACACATCAATGAATTTAATCCTCACAGCAACCCTATGGGGTAGGTACTTTAATTACCCCCTCTTACAAATAAGGAAACTGAATATTAGCACAGATTAAGAGTCTCGCCCAAGAGAATAAAGCGAGTAGTGGTAGATCAGGGATTGAAACCCAGCAGTCTCGTTTCAGTGTCTTGTGTTCCTAACCCAGTATCCTACTTTTTAAAGTTAATGCTTTCTCAAGGTCACTAGCTCGCTAAGCACTCAGATTAGAAAACAAGTTTTATATAGTACAATGAAGGTTTTTTTTGTTTTTTAATTTTTAATGAACTAAGCAGAGCCTATAACTCTATAATCAGTAGTATTTTTTTAGAAAATTAAGAACTGGATTCTAACTGGATCTTCTTAGGCATAAGAAACTTCCCTTCACATACTTTAATTTTATGAGACTGACGCTCTGCCTACTGCACTAAGGAGGCTACTCACATACTTTAATTTTAAACTTTTGTTTTTATAAAGTCATTTAAGAGCACGATTTAGAAGCAAAAGAGGGGTAATTGCTTTGTAATTATATATAGTATGAAATTTAATAAATCTAGAGGCAAGAAGTAGGTATTTTTTAGTTTTAAGTCCAGAGGAAATTTGGAATTGTAAACATCAGAATGTTTAAGATGGTAAAAGCCAAAAATAAAGATAATAAAGAGGTCCATGTTGTAAAAGACATAGTAAAAGAATAAAGCATAAGAAAATAAAATCTGCGAAAAACCATTTAATAAAAAGATTCTTTTTTTATTAGTCTCAGGTATACAAAACAGCATAATGATTAGACATTTACATCCCTCACCAGGTGATAACTACCCCTCTGATATCATATGTAGCTGTTACAATACCATTGACTATATTCCCAATGCTGTACTTTGCAGTCTGTGAATATACGTATATTTAATTATAGTTGACATTCAGTATTATTTTATATTAGTTTCAGGTGAACGGCATAGTGGTTAGACATTTATATAATTTATGAAGTGATCCACCCAATAAGTCTACTACCCATCTGAGACTATATCTGGTTTTTACAATATTATTGACTGTATTTCCCATACTGTATTTCACATCCCTGTGACTATTTTGTCACTATCAATTTGTAGTTCCTAAGCCCTTCACCTTTCTCACCCATCCCCCAACCCCCTCCCATCTAGCAACCAACAGTGTTTTCTTTCTATATCTCTGAGTCTATTTCTCTTTTGTTTGTTCATTTATTCTGTTCTTTAGATTCCACCTATAAGTGAGATCATATATTTGTCTTTCTCAGTCTGACTTATTTCACTTAGTATAATATCCTCTAGGTCCATCCATGTTGCTGCAAATGGTAAGGTTTCATTCTTTTATGGCAGAGTAACACTCCATTGTATAAATGTACCACGGTGTCTTTATCCCAGTTGTCTATTGATGGCCATCAATGTCTTGGCTATTGTGAATAGCGCTCCAGTAAACATAGGGGTGCATATATCTTTTCAAATTAGCGTTTTGGATTTCTTTGGATAAATACCCAGGAGTAAAATTGCTGGGTCTGAAGGTACTTCTATTTTTAATTTTTTGAGAAACCTCCATACTGTTTTTCATAGTGGCTACACCAATTTGCAGTCCCACCAACAGTGCACAAGGCTACCCTTTTCTCCACACCCTTATCAGCACTTGTTTGCCGATGATAGCCATCCTGACAGGAGTGAGGTGATATCTTATTGTGGTTTTTATTTACATTTCTCTGATGATTAGTGATGTTGAGCATCTTTTCATATGTCTTTCAGCCATCTGTATGTCCTCTTTGGAGAAATGGTTATTTAGGTCCTCTGCCCATTTTTTAATTGGATTGTTTGTTTTGTTGGTGTAAAAAGGTTATTCTTAATGTATAGCGGGTGCCAAAAAAATGTATACACATTTTAAGAAAGAAAAACTGTATTAAAATTATAATACTCAATATATACCACTAACAAAAGATGAATACAAGTCAAGTTTGACTTCTGCAATTACAAGAGGTGCTCAAAGTGGTTACCATCAGCGTCCTGACAGTTCTGATGATGGCAAACTACTGCTTGAGCAACATTAACCAAAGTGTCCACTTGTATATATTTTTTTGGCACGCCTGTATTATAATCCAGCCTTGTAATTTTTTTCTGAGTAACATTAGAAGGCATCTTACATAAGATGGCCTGACTATCTTTTGGTAGGAAATGTGTAATATATAAAATTGCTTTATTATGAAAATTGTGATTCTTTTTAAATAAAGATTAGAATAGAGTTTGTTCATTGCACATATTTATAGTGTGTATTTGATTGTTTTTATAAAGTCTGTTTGGGAAATCCTTACTGCAAGTTTCTTTCAAATGTGGTAATGAGATTACAATCTCTAGTTTAAAGATAACTTTGTACTGATGTAATCTTGGAATTAAAATAAATTTTTTTTCAATTACGGTCTACGGTTTAAAGGTTGAGCTACAACTGAACAGTTTAGTTATGTCTTAAATAAATGATCATTTACTAAGGAGGCAAGATAAGGACATAGTCCAGGTAGAGGGTAACAGCTTGCATAACACACGCAAGCATGATGCACTTGGGGGGATCTATCAGAGATCTAGATGGTTAGAGCACTGGGTGATGATAGAGGAGAAAAATTAGAGATTTAAAAAAGCATTCGTGAAAGGGGTTGTCTGCTGCACTGCAGTGTTTGAGCCAGTGTTTGAGCTTTGTCTTATAAGAGGTGAGCCATTTAGGTAGAAAAGTGAGACAAATCATATATTAATACAAAAAAGCCAGTGTGGCGTTGGTGTGGGGAATGAATCAGGAGGGACTGAGGCTGAATGAGTGAAATAAAGGCCAGTAGGAGTAGTCAGAAGTGTGAGACGTAAGACATGAGCTTGAGATGACCAGGATGGCCTAGGAGATGGCAACTCAAAATCCGGTCATTAAAGGGAAGGGGTAAGTATGTATTCCAGGTTGCTGGTTAAGTAGTGGTGCCTAGTATAGTAAATACAAGACAAGCAGCAAGCAGATTGGTTGGGGAAAATTGAGGTAAGATTTTAGCCTTGAGTTGAGGTGCCCATGGCATATTATTTTATTATATTAAATTATTAGCCTAGTCTTAACTTCATTTCTGTTCTCCAGGCTCAGAAATCCAGCTGACTACTTAATATCTCGATATCTCCAGCTACTTGTCTGTTAGGGCATCTCAAACTTCACATTTTTGATATTGAAAATTTAGTTTTTCATATTGCTCGGGCTGAAAACCTTTGATTCATCCTTGAAGCCTCTTTTTCTTCTACATCCAAACTAACAGCAGGTTCTGTTGGTGTGCTTGAAAGAATCCAGAATCTAACCTCTTTACTAACTTCACTGCTACTACAATATTCATCATCTCTTGCCTGAGTTACTACAATAGCCTCCAAATTAATCCTCAGTTTCTACTCTTTTAACTTCACAATGTAAGCGATCCTCTAAGTCAGCTTGGGCCAGCCATCCTGCCCGTTGTAGATACCTGGGCCTTCTAAAGAAAAGAATATGCCAAGCTGGTTTCTACCTCAAAGCCTGCTAGTACTTCCCTCTGCTTGGAATGGTTTCCCGTGTTTCAGTATGACTGTCACTCATTTCATTTCTTGGTGTAAATGTCGCCTTATCAAAGAGACTGTTCTAACCCAACCCCTATGAAGTAACACCTCTTTTCTCATTACCCTCTGTCCTTTTACCCTGCTTTATTTTTCTCCACAGACCATCTTCTGCCATATAATAAGTCACTTCTGTACCCATAGCACCTTATAAAGGTACCTGATGCATAGTAGGTACTCAGTACATAGTGGGTGGGTGGGTGGATGGATGGGTGGATGGATGGATGGATGGATGGATGGATGGATGGATGGATGGATGGATGGATGGATGGAAGAAAAAGTCCTGAACAGATAGTTGGATACATGAATATGGATTATAGGAGAGATCTTAACCAAGGACCATGTGTATGTGTAATTGTTTTTCACTCATTTATTAATTACTCATTTAGTAAACATTTATTGACCCCTTTTACTTTGTATCCAGTACTCGTCTACACACAGTGGGAATACAAGATAAAAAGTGGTATCTTTACCTTTAATAAGCTCATAGTCAAAGAAAAGCTCATGGTCTTCAGATTGTAAATAAGTGCATCGTGGTATGTGCTATTTATTAAATAGCCAGCAGGTGAAGCCATAAGACAACATGAAATCGTTCATGAATTTCACGATTATCTTTTCTATTTTAATTTTGTTCTCAGGTTGTTGATCTCTTTGAAGGTGACAACAATAGCATCCTGTTCCTTTTTGAAATCTCCCCACTCTTATGTCAACCTAGCACAGTGCTTAGTAAATTCTTTTAAATTAATGAACATCTATGTAACTTATTAAAATTATAAAACTAATGATATGAACAATGTACTGTGTTGGAAAAGAAAGAGAGTTTGGCAGAGAAGCAGTCTCTGTAGGCCTGGTCAGTTTTAGACAAGACAGCATCTTCAAGCTGAGCGTACAGTAAACATTTGTACCTAGTATGCCTGAGTTCATAGACTTGGTCACAGCAGTAGATAGACATTTGAGACTTAATTACCTATGATTAATTTTTTTTAAACATTTTTTAGACCAAGAAATGGTATACCTATAGAAATATTCAGATTTTTAAAAACAATATGAGTAATTAGAATAGGTAAAAAGAGAGCCAAAATAATATTGTGGGGCAAAAACTAAATAATAAGTAGAGAAGGCTAAAAATACCTACAATCTTCCTACATTTCTGTATTTAACCAGTTTGTTAGAAGCAGCCCAGTTTTCAAAAGTATAGTTTCACTTTTAGTTTTCATTCAAACTTGAAACATTTTAGATAATTTTATTTCCCATCATAGAAAGAGCATTTTCTGTAAAGAAAAAATAAAAACAATTTTAATTTTATCAGGGGTTGATATAGAAGCAGCTCGAAAGGAAGAAGAACGGATAATGCTACGAGATGCAAGACAATGGCTAAATAGTGGCCATATAAATGACGTCCGACATGCAAAATCTGGAGGTACAGCACTTCATGTTGCAGCAGCCAAGGGCTATACAGAAGTTTTAAAGTAAGTATTGTTTTTCTACATTGGTTTGTTTTCTTTATATCATTATTCCTTTTCTGAAGATACATTTTAAAACAGCTTATAAAAGCAATTTAATGTCCATCTACAGAAAGAAAAACTACCTTGAATATTGCTTTGTTTCTAAAGCTCTTTCACACTCAAATTTTGATTATTCTACTTGTTGTTTTCTTTAGTTGTAATTTTCCAGTAAGTTAAATTTAAGTGTCAGACAACCATTATATGTTACCTTCTGAGCTAATAAATTATTATAGAGTCATTTTGAGGTTCCCAGATTGTCTAACTAACTCTGGTTGCTGAGACTAAGAACCGTGTCATATATAAACATATTTTTGTTAATACATTCTGAGAGCTTTGTTCCTACTGAATATTGATTTACATGTAATTTATCTAAAATACAGCTTCTTTTTACTACATGAACATTGGGACTTGAATGCTATTAGCCATAAACAAATTACATTTTATATTGATTATCAAATTTCCTTAGAACAAAGCTTCTTTATATCACAATAGTTTTTTGTTTTGTTTTTTTACTTAAGCAACACAAAGGTGTTGGCAACTATGTGAGAAAAATAATTCTGTGCATAACTTTTGTTATATGTATGTGAAAGGATATAAGATTGGCCCTCAGCAAAATCAGCTGCACCTTTTTGTTCTCTTGGGCTTTGGATGTTATGTTCTTCTTATTCCCTCTTCTCAGTAAAACAGTGAAGAAGTTAAAGTGGGTCAACTGTTCCCAGATTTCCTTCCTCTTCTTTTCAATCCCTACTCACTTCAATAGCTTAAGCCTTTTCCTTGAATAGTACAGTTAACTTCTAATTAGTTTTATTGGCCTCCATTTGTTTCTCTCAAATCCAAAACTTTTCAAACTTTCAGATCCCATTAATAGGCATGAAATGAACTTAGTGAGTCACCAACAGCATTTTTTAAAGAAAGAATTGAAAATATCAAATGGTATTACATATGGTAAAGTAAGTATTGTTTCTTAAAACACTTGTTTCTATAAACACACACATACATTGTAAAATAGATTTCTAGACTGCTTCCAAGTGGTCTTTGCAATTAGGATATCCAGACTCCTAAAATCCTTTATTAAGATTTTCAATGGGGGTAAATATATATATTAAACGCCTCAACTTGGTACATAAGACCATTTGTCATCTGACCACTGGTTCCTCTTTTAAACTAAGCTTCTACCATTGCTGCTAGGCATGCATTATTCCAGCTATATATCTTCTTGACATTCTGTTATGATACCTATTCTTGTTTCTGTCTGGATACCTTTATTCACCATCTCTTCAACTTGGAGGCTAATTCCCTTCCATCCTTTGGCTCAGTTCAGGGCTCTTAAGCGTATATAAAAAAAAGAATGCTCAACCTCATTCATAATAAGTACAGATAAAGCTATAATGAATTACCATTTTTCATCTACCATATTGGCAAAGATCAAGACATTTGGCACCCTGCATTGGCAAGGTTCGGGAAGAAGCACTCTTTAACATTATGGTGGAAGTGTAAATGACAGTTGAGCAAATTCTCTCAAAGTAACTGTTACTCTTTGGCTTAGCAGTTCTGCTCTCCGAGTTTTTTTTATAGGTATTCTCCCACTCACTTAGTAAGTAAGGTACATGCTAGCAGCATTGTTTATAATAGGAGTAGGAGAATGGTTGAAAAAGTTATGATACATCCTTTCACTTGAATACTCTGTAACAATTAATACATTATAAATCGATATGAAAAGAGCACTAGGATGTATTATTAAGTGGCAAAACCAAGGAGAGAAGTATACTTTTGTGTTATTTTAAAACTTTTTAATTGTATTTGCTTATATATGCATAAAATTTCTCCAAGGACCCAATCAGAATTGGTATGGCTATGTATGGGGAGGGGAAACTGGTTACTAAAAGTCAGCAATGGGAGGGAGAGTGACTGCCCTGTATAGCCATTTATTCTTTTATATTCTTAAAACTTGTGAACATATTACTTATGAAAACAAATTTAAAAACTATATGTGAAATGAAAAATGAATAGAAGATATCGTTTTCAAATGTAATCTTCCCACTTACCCTTCTCCCAAACTCATACAGCCCCATTCAGTTGATTTTGATGTTTTTCAGTTCTGTCTGTACTCCCATTGCATCCCCGTCACAGAATCTGTGAGGGTTGATTGTTGTTTTACTTGACTTTTGCCCTCTATCAGAAGCTCCTTGCATGCAGTAAGTACTGTCTTATAGTTTTGAGTATTCTCATATAGCCTGGCATATACAGAGAACCATATGTTTGTGGTGGGAGTGGGATTATCTACTTTCCTGACCCTTTCCCCTCCACACAGACTCCCAAATACTTAGAATTTGACATCATTCGGGACATTTAATAGGACTATAGTTCATGTTTTCCAATGGGAGACATAGTTTTATTATCTTATCAGTATTATTTCTGTCTCTTACGAAGTTTCTGGTAATGTATACGTTAATGGGTGCTTTTTTTTATTTTTTTACCTTAAATCTCCGGGTTTATATATGTTCGCCTATTCTTTACAAGATCAGTGGTTCTTAAATGTTGGTCTGCAGGCAATCATAGAATTACATGGGGGAACTTGTTAAAAATACAGACTTACAGGGTCCGTCTCTCAATATGGTGCTTTAATTCAGTAGGACTGGGGTGAAGCTGGGCAATCTTTTTTTTTTTCTTAATAAGCTCTTCAGATGGTTCTGTTATGGAGCCAGAATTGGAAAAAGCTGTTTTATGCACTAGGCATTAGGGAATCCATTTTTAAAACATAAATAAATGAAGGGTTATGTATTAGCTATCACTACCACCTCCCGTAGGTAAAAAGAAGTCGTTCTCAAGCTCAGCATCTTGGAAAGTAGGGTAAAGGTCACCAGATATCATAAGCTCTAAAGTATTTAGTGCTTCACCTATGTGTGTGAGGCTGTGCTTTGTAGAATTTATAGATCCATTCTTTGCTCTATGAGCTTAACTTCCAAATAAAATAAAGGTCATTGTCAGTATACAGTTAGAAGGGCATGCTAACATATTTCTGCAGCTCTTCGTGTTGCACAAATGTATTCCTAATTTCCAGCTTTGTTGATAATTTATTTGCTGTCTGGTGCCACAGAAAAGTAAACATGACCCTTTGGAATATTTGTTTTGCTTTGTTCCTAATAGTCATATTGTCATTTTCCTATGAAAATTTCCCATGGTATATCATAAAGGTTCATGAAGCATTCATAAACCAGTTCTTCAACTGTAAGGTAACAGAAACACTACAAAATAAGCTTGCTTGATCCCCAGTAATTTTTTAGAATATATTTAGCCTGATATGATATATCATATGGACAACACCTGAAGACATGCCCTGCAATAAATCAGTTTAACATACAAATGATCCAGGAGCTTTTGATCTCACCTTGAAAAATTATAGGCTTTGCTCTGAAAATGTTAATTATAAGTCATATTAGCAAGAATTAATCAGTGTCACACCAAACCATGTAAGACTGACAGTCATTACAAATTAATTAAAGCTTAAGTAGTATTATGGCAGTAACTCAAGATCTTCTCAGTGTTTTCTGAGTATTTCTTTTGCTTTAGTTAATTTGTTGAGGAGAAGGGGTATTCGAACTATAAAAGGAGAATTCTATTGCAAATTTTTGTTAACTAGCATGGTATAAAGCTATTGATTATGTTTACTCATTTCTATATTTTAATGATTATCTAATTTACTATAATTTCTTTAGACTTTTAATACAGGCAGGCTATGATGTTAATATTAAAGATTATGATGGCTGGACACCTCTTCATGCTGCTGCTCACTGGGGGAAAGAAGAAGCATGTCGCATTTTAGTGGACAATCTGTGTGATATGGAGATGGTCAACAAAGTGGTAGGCCTTTTAAATGTTTTAACTTTCAGAAATACAGTTTTAGTCTCAAAAAAATTAAAAGAATATAAATTATATAATTGTATTAAGTTTTATTAACTATACAAAACAACATTTTGTCAATCATTAATTGATTTTTATTAGCTAATTGTTTGAGTCTTTTTCAGCTACTTATGAAGTGAAGTGGTTTAGGCTTTATTCAGCCAAGAAAAAAGTGTTACTCTTTAGTAATCGTATTCCCATATGTATATAGAGTAAATTTGGGTACTTCCATTGAAATTATATTCTTAGGAATTCATAAATTAAGAAAATTTTGCATTTCTGTCTGAACATTTTCTCTCATTATGAGTTGGAACACATATAGAAGTGTGTTTCTAATTCTCTGTAGCTAACAGTCTTATTAGCTTCCTTATAAGCAGCTTTTTAAGTGACATGGATAGTGAGGTCTTATATCAGGTGAGAATATTAAAAAACATAGTTTTGTACCAAATAAGATCATAGAGATGCAGCATCTAGTCTCTTGGTTTTGCAGATGAGAGAAGTTTAGTGAGGTAAATGATACACTTAAATATCACCCACTTAGGTAGAGGGGAAGAGGGAGCAAGTGTCATGTAAGTGCTTTTCACAAAATCATGAACATGCTCAAGTTGTCAGAGTCCTTAGTTGATTAGATGTTTCTCCTCTTCTCCCTGTCAGGTACCATCAGTGTCACCGCTGTTATTACTAGTTCCTTCCCACTCCATGTTGGTGGATGATTAAGATCACTTATTGGTCTTTAGTGAGCTTAACTACCCTTAACTGCCATAGAATATCCCTTAAAGATTACATTTCATAGACTAATGTGGTAAATTACTTAGTAGGGTTTCCTAAAATGATATCATCTTTATTCAGACAGGGACATCTGATTCTATTGTATCCATTAATATGGGTTCTGGTGCTAGTTACTCTAGTTAAACTACAGTTTCTAATTGGTGATCTGCAAAGGGAAGAGATATACCACATGGCCAAGATTTTCCTATGGGTACATGGTTAGAGGTTGAGGGTAATAGTACAGGTTCATGTCCTAGTTGCTGACATAAAAAGATAAAAAAGCCCTCTGAACTCCTTTTCTGTTTCTGGGGTATTTCATATACAGAGGGTGCCAAAAAAAAATGTATACCTGTACACATTTTAAGAAAGGAAAAAACTGTATTAAAATTATAATAATCTATACTGATAACAAAAGATGAATACAAGTCATTTGTATACATTTTTTTGGTACTCCCGGAATGTAAATATTTTAAAATGTATTTTAAGTAAAAAATATGCAAATAAGAAAATCATAGGAGGTTGTGAAAATCTTCAGGAAAGTCAGGATAAAAAATGTTTGAGAGTGATCCATTTTGAAGTATTAGTTTGCACTTTCATATAATAGTCTTCAATCTAAATTTTTATCAAAACTTAATAATTTGCTTTCTCTTTTTTATTACAGTTTTTTGTGTTGTAATTGGCATTAGAAGACTGTTGATACTATTTAATTTTAAGTGAAAAGCTAGCTAATTTTAGCTTGACAATTCATAATTCCTCTCCTTTGTAGAAATTCCCCCAGCTGTTGGGATTTTTCTGAAGAAATTTAGTGAACGAATACCTGTTACCGTCTGCCCTCTGTTCTGCATTCATCTCTTTTTCCAAATAGTGCCCCCTACAGGCCACTTGTCCACTGAAATGGGCAGTGCTGACACTGGTTCATTCAGTGATAGTGACTTCTAGATAAGGACCAGAAGGCAGAAGCTTGTTAATTGAAAGGGTTTTCCAGAAAGATTATATCACTTCCTACTTTGTGTTGTTTAGTGAAATATACACAATGTATAATATGTATAAGAAAAATTATTTTATCTTGCATCTGTTCTATAATCATCTAATTCCTATGCCATACAATTCATAATTATGCTCTAGAAGGAAAACTACATATAAAATAATTTTGCTTTATCTTCTTTTGTTTTTGTATTACTGTAGTAGCAGTTCCTTGTTTCACCCTATATTTTAATGTCCCCTCATTTCATCACTTCAGTGCATCTTTATATGATCTTGAAAGAATTGTGCCTCATAATTCCTTAGAATTTCATAGTTTTCAACTTACTTTAGGACAGTGCTATTCTTTTAACAACCCTTTGAAGTTGTTATATGAGTTTTGCAGATTCAGGAACATGGTCAGAGAAGTCAAATAATTTTCCTAATGCCCTAATAAGTGTTTCCTTTTATTCTACCAAGTTCTTCTGCAACTTTTCTTAGTTTTTGATTTCTCATATGGTTTATTTTTCCAGATACTAGCTTATTAGTTGTAAAAATAGGATTTTAAATTTTTATCAAAATACAATTTTTCTTTTAAAATATCAAGATTTTCAAGACATCTTCTAATGGCAAGGAGCTACATAATATAACAGAATTTTAAATGCCCTTGTAGCATAAATATAACCAAATACAAGCTTTATTTTTTAGAACTTTTTGTATTTGTAATTGAAGATATTTTTATAAAACTTAATTTTATAATTTTGCCTATGTGAGTTACGCTGTTTGTTTTCATTGGCTACATTTTAAAACAATGTAATATTTCATGTTCAATCAAAACAAATTAGTCTTAATTGTGTAAGCCTGCCTAATATGAATTTATCTTGTCGTTTGATACCTTCTTCAGTACTTGCAGATGAAAGGTTTTTACTAAATTTCTTTTAAGAAATAATCAAGAAATGTGCATAAGGTTAAGGTACTTTCAGAGTTGAGATGATGTTTTTACTAATAGAAAATATAATTTAGGGAAATAGGTAATATGAAAAATGTAATAAATCACATTGAAAGCTTGAAAGGTTTTCTCCATGAAAGTGAGGAAAATGTTCTAAAATTACAGTAGTTACAGATTTTGGTCTCATTTTTTTAACTTACAAACTGTAAAACAAATTTGCTGTCATTTTAACTCGTTATAAATTATGTGATACAGATTTTAAATATAAAGATTTTTATTTTGCTTCCTTAACTTATTAAAAGAATTGTACTAGAATGTACCCAAATATTGGCCCTTTTAAAATATTAAATAAGGTGCATTTCTAGTTGGAATTTTCTTTAAATACAGTATTACAATCATTAGTAGACAACTTTGTAACTTCACAGCTGTCATTGTAAAGATTTAAATAAATAACAAAACTGCTTCTGTTATTAATGGGCACAAAGATTTTTTTTCCTGATTTTATCTGAGCTTATTCTTATTTTCTATAAAGACGAAAGATCAGTACAGACCTGGATTCTATTCCCACTTTCCATTCATTACCTGCATGACCTTGGGTAAATACTGTACACTCAGAGCCTGGGTTTCCTCTTCTGTACAATGGGAATCATAATCATGCCCGTCCTGACTACCTCACAGCATGCTGTGAAGGTGAAGAGAGATCCTAGCTACAAAATCAGTTCAGTTAGAGTAAGTGAGGAAAGAAGAATGGAGAGACTAAGGAGCTACAGACTTAAGCAGTGGCTCTAGCATGGCTCTTGTAATTTACCAATGTACTGAACTGATTTTTTAGGCAGTAATCTTTTTTTTTTTTTTTAAGATAGTTTTCTAGACTGGTAGAGTTATTTTTTCATACCTCAGCATTGTGCCCTCAGTTGTTTCCTGGGTGCTTTGAGTGACTGCTTATATGCCCTACTTCATTAGCACCCCATTAATGAATGATAGTAGTAGCCTTATAGTAGCTAAGAATCAGGTGATGTTTGTAATTCTACAGTTGGTTACCTTCATAACTGTCCCATTGATTGGTTAAAGAGCATGGTTAAGTTGAAGTGTGCTTTTTTTTTTAAATTAGAGACTTTTCTATGTTTATAGCCTACATTTTACTCTAGTTTTTATTCTCTATCAGCTGCTGTTTGCAAAGTAGACTCATTTATCAAGGGAGAAAGTGAAAAGAAAGGTTAGTAAGGCAATCCAATTTCTTACTCTTATACAGGAAAATTCCTTGGTTACTAAAATAGCGCTATTGCATTTCATTGCTGCTAAAACTTTATTACAATTCAAAAAAATGTTCAAGGTGTGGCATTTCATATATAAGAAAGGATTGATAAAAGCTTAAAATAATACTTAAAAAGAAGCCAGTGAGATATTTCTATATGATAACATGATCTTGAACACAGTTTGCTTAACAAGTATAGCATGTGTAACATTGTAAACTAATCATACAAAAAGAGTATGATAACAGCAAAACTGGCATTAACGTGTATTGGTAATCTAAAAGTCACCCTCAAATTTTGAGCCAGTATCTTTGTTTCAGAGCCCTTTCTTCTTTGGGAATTTAATTCTTAGCATTTAATACTCAAGGTGGAAATGGGGGAAAAGGTTTATTAAAGCTAAAACTTTTGAATTGAGTGGTGAAGAATAAATTTCCTCTTAAATTCCTACTGGAAGACTTCTAACAAGAAAAGGTAGATATAAAAGTGGTTTTGAATCTTGTAAAATTTAAATAGGTACATTCCCCTATCTGAATAAAGCAGCATTTTATGTACTTCTAAGATATATGTCATAGACCATAACTTTTATTTTATAAACAGATACTGGAAAAAGTAGCTCTGATATTGAGTAGCTTATATTTCATTTTATAGTGTTGGAAAATTTAACTCCTATCTATTGTAAATAGATGTCGACATCCAGATATTGGTATAGAATTGAGGGTTGTAGTTTTTTTTTGTTTGTTTTTTTTGTTTTGTTTTTGGAGGGCAGTGTCACTGGCCCTCATAATGTGGGACCCGAACCAGGGCCGCTGGCGTCCCAAGCCGGCGCTTAACCGCCGCGCCACTCGGCTGGCCTGAGGGTTGTAGTTTTGTTTCTAAATGGAAGAATAAATTGAATTTTTTCTAAGAAAGAATCATACATTGGCTAACATATCCGGTAGAATATATTCTAAGTAATGAGTTTTTCTGGAAACTTGTACCAGTAAGGTTATTATAAGGACTAATGCAAGCAACAGGAAAAATCCTTACTATGTTTGGTCAACAGCTCTTTGAAATTTTCTTTTCTACAATGCATAAAAATAGATTGACAGGTGTTCATCTGGACTAACTTTTGAAACTAAGCCATACCTGTGGCTGGCTGAACTTTAAGCAGTTTAGAAATATATATTTTTATTTTATTACTCTACTAAGAATTTAGTTAATTTTTATGGAGGTATCAAAAAGAAATAAGGCCACAAAAGGTTAAACATGAAGTAGTTACCATATGACCCACTAATTTCACTCATGGTTATACAATACACCCAAGAAAATGAACACATATGTCCACACAAAAACTGTACACTATGTTCATACAGTATAGTATTACTCATTGTATAGCCAAAAAGCAGGAAGCAAAAGCAAATACTCATCAACTGATGAATAGATTAGTAAATGTGGTATGTATACAATACATTATTCAGTGAAAAAAGGAGTGAAGTAGTTATACATCCTACAACATAGATGAACCTTGAAAACATTATGTAAAATGAAAAAAGCCAGTCTCACAAACGATCACATATTGTACGATTCCATTTATATGAAATGCCCAGAAGAGGTGGATCCATATAAGAGTAGGTTAGTGGTTGTCTCAGCCTAGTGGAGATGAGGAAGTGGGGCCGTGACTGCTAATGAGTGTGTCTTGTTTCTTTTGGGTATGATGCAAATGTTGTAAAACTGATTGTGTTGATGGTTATAAAACTCTAAATATACTAAAAACCATTGAATTGTATGCTTTAAATGGATGACTTGTATGGTATGTGAATTACATCTAAATAAAGCTGTTACCAAAAAAAGTAAGGGGCAGTGTATCCTCTGCTTCTGACATGGATTTCTCCTAATATCCTTCAGGCCGTATGTCCTGTATTTTATAACTACCATAAAAAATGTTCTCTAACTTTGTTATATAATCATACAGAATCACCAAAGGCATTTTATAATTTATTGACTTTATACCATCACTCCCTGCCTTGTTTCCTACCTAGGGCCAGACAGCCTTCGATGTAGCAGATGAAGACATTTTAGGATATTTAGAAGAGTTGCAAAAGAAACAAAATCTGGTATGTTTGATGTCCAAAAATTGTCTGTATTAGTGAATTCTCTTAATAGCTTTGGATTTCAGAGAGTTAAAAAAGTATTTTTGTTATGTTGGTATTTGAACCTTAAGTTATTCCTGGCTGTCAAACTAAATGACAGTGACCAACAAACTAAATGACGGTAACCAACAATAAAGGAATAATGGTGTTTTGCCTTCTGTTGCTTACTCCCATTTCTCTAACTTTCTGTTCACAAAATGAATACTTCTCTGATATATATGTTCTCAAGAATAACAAGTTTTTATGATTTCATAAGAAAGTTTGCTTAGAAAGTAGAGACTGTAAAATCTCAGATTTCTCAAATAACAGCCTCTAGATAAGCAAGGAATGATGAAACTAGGAAATAGATTTTTAAGTAAAAATTCCCAGGCATCTTAAGGAGTGATTGGACCCTGACTTTTCAGTGAACTAAAGTCTGGAGGGATCAAAAAAAAATCCAACTTAGTCCTTCCTGGGGCTTTTGGGCTGTCTGATCTTTTTCATTCTTTATCCAAGTCCTTTTCAGGTACAAGTTAAATCTTTATTTGTTTTATATTGTTTTTGTTTTGTATTTGGAAAACCACTTTGTTACTATTTTAAATTTGGTATTTTACTTTTAATATTATTTTAATAGTATTCTTATTTTCCTTTGCATAACTTTTCTAAAGCTCCATAGTGAAAAACGGGAGAAAAAATCTCCACTAATTGAAACAACAGCCAATATGGACAATAATCAGTCACAGAAGACCTATAAAAAGTAAGTAAAATATTAAAGTGTAGATATTGTTATTGTAGGGATGAGTTGGCATGATGGCCACAGACATGATTGTTAGATTTTATGTTTCTGGGGAAAAAAGTAATGTATTTTGACCTTATGTGTTTATTATCATTTGAAAGCTATTTTCCTTTCACAGCAAAGAGACCTTGATTATTGAGCCAGAAAAAAATGCGTCCCGTATTGAATCTCTGGAACAAGAAAAAGTTGATGATGAAGAAGAAGGAAAGAAAGACGAGTCTAGCTGCTCCAGTGAAGAAGACGAAGAAGATGATTCAGAATCAGAAGCTGAAACAGGTACAATTGGAAGGGTAAAGGGATGTTCAGTGATACTTGATTCAGTGTAAAGTAAGATGAGATCAGGTTTTAACTTGGAAACTTTTCAGACTGATTTGCTACTTGTTCAGATACCTACCAAGCCCGTAAGTTACCATTCAGGGAGTATTAAATAAGTAAGTATAGCTGTGATATTATTATTCTCTAATTAACCTGGAGGCTTTTGTTCACCTCTGTGGTTTTCTGACCCATATTTTTAGGTTTGAAAGTGAAGAGCCTTCTAAATCTCCTATAGGATGGATGGTACAGGTAGGGTGTAAGTGGGTTTCCAGCAGTTCAAGAATGTTCCTGCGGCTTTCTGAGGCCCACAAGTCCAGGAAGCTGTCCCAGCAGCATCCCCTAAGAAATAGTAATTAGAAATGGGGATGAATCGCCATACTTTCCTGGGGGATATGGGCAAATTAGCTTTCTTTGAGAAATTTTAAGACACAGAAGTATATGATAAACATTCATGTTCCAAATACCAAGACTTAACAGCTATTGACATTTAGCTATATTTTCTTAAAATTTTCTTTTTAATAAGATTAAAACATTCTAGTTGTCTTCTTTAACTGTGAGCCCTAGTCTACTTTCCTTTCTTCCCAAAGATAATCACAATTATGAGTTTTTTTTCCTGTAATCTTCTAGTCCCTTTTTATACTCTTATCTTACAGGTACATTCAGAAGTAATGCATAATTATAAGATGGTTTTGTGTTTTTATTTTTATACTCTAGGAGTTGTTATGCAGCCTGGTTTTTTTCACTTAAAAAAAGTTTTATTTTTTCAATTTGTTCATATCTGTCTATATCTTTATCTACTTATCCCTTTAGTTTTATAGTACTCATTAAAGCATCCATTTCCCTTGTGATAGATGTTTTCCTTATTCCCAGTTTTTGTTGCTACAGATAATGCAAAAATGATAATTTGTGTAATTGCCTCTTTGTGTGTGTGTGCAAGAGGTTCTCTAAGAAATATACTTTAAAACTGAATTATTAGTCACATTTTTTATTTTCATTGGTGCTGCCAAATTTCTTTATAAAATTTCTATAATAATTTACATTCTTTTTCTTTTTATTATCAAGGTTATTGTTTCTGCATGTTTTTCCTCTGGCCCACATGTTTTTGTAGATTTCGTTTACAAAAATCCGTTTTTAATTAACATTTATTTTCTTATTCTGTACCAGTTAATCACTCAAACCTTCTGAACAGCATGAGATTCCAGTATTGCCGTCTTTGAGTTGTATAACCGTCTTTGAGTTGTATAACCTGACATTTTAACATAACTTTATCAGAGAAAAAAAAATGCCATTTCCATTAAGATTTTTGTTCAGTGAAAAAATTGTCATCATGATCAGAACCAGTTTGGTGGTTATTGATAAAGACAAGTGGAAGTGTAGAATTTCTTGGACTCCCTGTATGTCCTCTAGAAACAACAATTTTGAATATTTTTATGCACTCAACAAAATGTTTCATATAAGAAAATGTGAGAAGCTCAAGTTTCCTAAATAAACACATGTCAAGGAACATACTGGTAATTCTGTTTTCTATTGAAAACAACATGTTGCTAAACAGATACAGGCTAGTTTTGTTGTCAGGTAATGTGTTTTAGATTCCTTTATTTTCTTGAGGCTTGCTAATCCTGTAGATAAATTATTTTGGGGTAATACACAAACAGCTTTTGAGATATATAAATGACTAGATTCTAGTCACTTAGGGCATTAATTTTTTTTTATATTTATTGCCATCACATTACTTGTCAGGTGAGTCAGTGTATCTTTTACCTTGGCAAGACAGTATCATAGGTAAAATTGGAAGCTAGAACAACAAGTAGTCATTGAATATTATAATTTATTTGTATAACGTGCTAATTAAAATATTTCGAATTATAAAAGCAAAAGAATCAGCATGCAGTGTTTAAGAACACAGACTGATTTATGCATGTAATTGTAAATGTGTGTAATTTATGTAATCTCAGATTTCTCTGTAAAATCAAGATAATAGTACCTGATTTACGTGGTTAGTATATAACAATTACTTTACAAGTGTTAGCTTTTGCAAAATAATTGTACAAAATGAAACTACTAATTTAAATATGATCAATATACACGCTTATCTTAATAGCACTTAAGTTAAATTTGTGCTATCTCCCTGGTTCTTTTTACTAAAACTGAAAATGATGTCATTGCAGTTTAAATTGCTTCAGATACTTTTGCAAGTAGGTTGGTGCAAAAGTAATTGCGGGTTTTGCCATTACAATATTTAGTTGTTTTTATGTAGTTAATCTCCTCCCTCTGAAACAAACCTTGACCCCACCCCCACTCTATAGTAAAATATGTAATTACAAATCAAACAATACTCATGTGTGCATGAGAAAGCAGGACTAGCACCCAGATCTCCTAATTTGTGTGTCAAGTCTTTTAATACTTACACATATGTAATACAGAGTTCAAGAATTGGAAGTCTAGGCAACTCACAGCAATTTCTGAGATTTTGTTATCTAATTTTTTTCTTAATTGGCTCCTTCCATACAGTTCACTGTTCAATGTTACTCACTGAGGAACTGATTAAAACAAACAAAATACTTCAGATTTAGGCCATTCTTGCCACTAACTAGCAGTTCTCTTGGCTTCTTGTGATTAAAATTTCCTTGCTTATAAAATGAGAAGAATTTGACTAGATGATTTAGAAGGTTCTTTAAATTCTACTATTCTATAAATATATAAACAGAACTAATTACCATCAAATTGCATTGTATCAGTTCCCTGTTTGGAGTTTAAGCGTACCAGTCACTCAGTTTCTCACTGACATAACTTTAAATGTTCCTCTGAAGCTTTGTACTTTGTACTATAATAATTTTGTTCTTCCTGTTGCTAGTGGTCAGTTGTGCCAGGAAAATTTGACTGTCTCAAGAATTAATCCATGTAAATGCTGTGTGTTTTCTTCTCTCTCACTCTTTTAATATCAACAAGGCTTTATCATACTGTATTTGGCAAGCTTGAGAAAGCAGCCATTTCCCTGTAGAGCTACGGCTTGATTTGACAATTTCTAAACTGTTTCTTTTTCCTACTTTTTAAAGATTATTTCCTTGGGAAACTATTTGACGTAAAATAGCTATTTTGCTGAATTTTTCATAGTTTTTTTTTTTATCAGTGTTCTTTTCATAAATCAAGTTAAAATAGGAACTTAACCGAAAGTTTACTTTACTTTCAAATGATTTATAAATTTGAGAAGTAGTTCAAGGAATGAGAGAGGAGAGGCATGTTTTTGTTTTTAGCTCTTTTTTCCTCTAGGTCTTGAAATTTTCATTCTCCATTGAAATCAAGTGGATAGAAGAACTTCAACAATATTGATAAATGTTTACTTGAGTTGGATGGTGGGCACCTGGGTTTGTTTTGTTATTATTCTTAAACCAAACAAATGTTTTCATACATGCATATACATTTTTGATGTGTAGATTTCAGTAGTATAAAACAAATTTTTAAATCAAGAGAAAATAGAAGGGAAAGGAGAGTATAAAAATGAAAGAAGGGCCAGCCGAGTGCCTCGGTTGGTTAAGAGCTCACTCAAGAGTGCGAGCTGAGCTCTGAGCAACAGCAGTTTGATGCCCAGCCCAAGATGAGCTGCCGCTAAGCCGCCAACAGGTGGCAGAATGGCTCAGCTAAATAAATAAATAAAAATAAAAATGAAATTTTATCTTGTTTTTATTTATTTCTTTTACTAGACTGTAAGCTCAATGTAGTTAAGATATTTTGTCTGTTCATTAACTGATACATCCCTAGTACTAAGATAGTACTTGAAGTATGGAGACACTTATAATATTTATTGACACAATAATAATATTTATTGAATTACTCTCCCCAGTTAGGTAGATAGTTTTCCAGAAAGATGGTCTAATTAGGTTATATATGATTTGTACTTTGCTGAATAGGCTAGCTTCTGTTGCAAGAAAAAAAGTATTATTTAGCAGTGAGGGTAAAGTTTATTAGACTAAGTCGAGCTCATTCAGTTTATTTGAAAAGCTAAGGTTATAGTGATTTTTAAATGTACCAGTTTGGCTCGCTCCTTTGTTTGAGATATTACGCTTTTCACCTCATTAACATCTTATGGATATTTTCTTAGTCACAAATAGAACTGAATGAATCATTGCAAATTCAATTGTTAGTTGGATGTTTATACTTGCCCTAAAGATTAAGGATATTTTCATATTATCTACTTACAAAGTATAACAGCATATAATGTTGATAACTTAAGGTGGAAGATTTCTTTGGAAAACTGACCTAAAGGAGGGAGAAAGGTAGTATAATAAAAATCATGGGGTTTTAAAGCACTATACTTGTTCCCAAAAGTGTAGGATACCTCTCCTACCCAATTCTGAAACCAAAAGAATACTTTCAAACTAGATAAAATGACTTGACCATTTGGAAAGTAAGCTTTTCTATCTCATTTATAAATTACAGTTAATTTAAAGATTTAAATGTATGTGACCATTTTGCTAAAAGCCAGTATGATTTGTATGTCAAATACAGTCTTTGAATTTTTTCTAGGATCAAATTGATTTTTCTGATATTTTGAAAAACCTTTTTCTAAGTGATTCATTACTAGTTGAAATTGTCTTAATACATTGTGAAAAGAATTTTAACCTAATTCAGCTGATAATATGCCCATTTAACTATAGATTTTTTAGGGGTGAAAAGGCATGCTCTTGGTGACATTGAAGCATACTGTTTGACAGGAATATAAACTGGTTATTGACAGAAAGCATTTTTAGATTTCCTGGAATATGGAGGAGCCATCAATTTTAGATAAGTGATATAAGTTGTTTACCCATTAGAAAACATAGCTCTTATAATTTTTTAATTATAGTCATGCATTCAAGTTTTAAGTATTAATTTTAAAGATTTTAAAAATTTCCATAGAGTTAAAAGTACAAAAGTAAGACTCTATTTGTGCTTTTCATTTAGAAGCTTTGTTGTGTTTCTTCCAGTCATCTTATTTACTTCAGCATACCTACTGAGACATTTTTAGAAACTCCTTAAAAAATTCACTTGTTAAAAAGGATAATAGTGGGAAAAGATTTTGAGTTAACAAAATGTTAAGCAAAAACAGAATATAAAATATTTTCCCACCCATTAAAACTGAATTAATATAGAATCTTGACTCTTAATGTTGTTATTTTTTTTATTAAAATAGATAAGACAAAACCCGTGGCTTCTGTAACTAATGCCAATACTTCTAGTACACAAGCAGCGCCTGTAGCTGTTACAACACCTACTGTGTCATCTGGTCAGGCAACACCTACATCACCTATTAAAAAGGTAAGCCAAAATTGTGTTTGCTAAAAATCCATATATATTGTTTACATACCATTTGGGCTAAATCATTAAGGTTGAAAATATGTAAGGTTTTAGAATAAGAATGTATTTTTCGGGCCGGCCGAGTGGCGTGGTGGTTAAGTGCTGGCCTTGGAAGCCAGCGGCCCCGGTTCGGATCCCACATATGAGGGCCAGTGATACTGCCCTCAAAAAAAAAAAAAAAGAATGTATTTTTCTTTGACTGGGGTTTCTTCTGAACTATATTATAAACTTTTTTTAAACACTATGCAATTGATAATTACAGTTGATAGTTATCACTAATAAATAACAGATTAAAATTTTCCTATGAAAACTAATCAGGTAATTTTTATTTCTGCTGAACTTCTGAGAAATGTGGGTTTTATATCTATTATTTCTGTTAAGTAAAGATGCAGCTTGATAATTTCACATGAGCATTAATTAAGCACCAGAAGTACTACCACAAGTCACTGAGAAAGCTAGAATCTAGAGTTTCTAACTCAGTACAAAGCACCAGACATGCAAATATGGTATGCCACTAAGAGCATGATCAAGGATGACAAACCAGAGTGAGCTCCTGATCCCACCACCTCTTACGTTGTCATGGCCTTGAGTGAATTACCATCTTCCTTATCTGTCCAAAAAAATGATAAAACTAAAACAATAAATAAAGAGAGAAAGTAAGTTAACCTGGTAAGCTTTGGTTGAGAGAGCCTGGTGACTAACCCTCCCAAAATAGTTTCATTTCTTCCTCTTCTTTATTCGGTTCTCCATTTATTCTCTATTTTTCTTGCTTCCTTTTCTCTACCAAACATTGCTTTCCATCTAGTGTGTTGATCTTTTTAAAGACTTTGTTTTTCCCTACTACTCCAGAACTTGTACTTCTTTTAACCCAAATTAAAGTTTAAGGGTTTTGTTTTGGTTTTTTTACCTGCTTATCTTTTTTTAGAGGCTTCTTTCCACCAGCCCGTACTTATCTTTAATGAGCATACTCACTTCCCTCTCTGTTCACAGCACACACTTTTTTTTTCAGAACTATTTAAGAATTGGTTCCAGTCAATGTAACACTTGACCTCTAATTACTTCAGTATGTATCTCCTAAGTGCAAAGTCATTATCCTTCACTTCCACTCTAAAATGATCATACTTAGGAAATTTAACTTTGATATAATACTATTATCTTTGTTTACTAATGTATAGACCGTACTCAATATTTTTCTGATTGCTCTTCTAGTAATGTCTTTTGAACTGGTTTTTTGGTTGGTTGGTTGTTCGTTTTCAAATCAAAAGTGCACTCAAGGATTGCACATTTTGTTTAGTTGTCATGTCTCTGCCTTTGGACTTTTTATTTTGTTACTTGTCTGACATTATTTGGTTTGCATGCGTTTGAGGACTGATTTTAAATCCCTATTTTAAATTACTGTTTCTATCACAGTGTCAGCCTTGCTAATATTTGGATTTGGCTCCAAGTGGTCAAAATGTGAATCTTTTAAAATCATAAACTAGAGAATGTTTTTTAAATCCATACTGTTAGTAATAATCCTCCTCTAAAACTTGGTCTAAGGAAAGCAATAATGTGAATTCTTAGTGGCAAAAATGTATGGATTTCACTGGTACGGTTTGAATATCAGGAAACTATATCAATGAGTTGTCTTAATCTTCTGAGTTCTAGAACTTAGGGCTTCTTGAATTCAATGAGAACCTATGTTCATGATCATAATTATATATGCATGAAAATGAAATCTCCAGAAGATGGTTGCAGAATTTGAAGACAGTTATCATGCCATAACTGGTCTCACCATGAGCTGCTTTAATTAAAGTTTTATTTAATTCTAGAACCCATGAATACTAAACTTCAGCTCTTTTGATTTATTATCTCTTAGAACTATAGGATTATTGAAAGTTTCCAAAAGGTCCATCCCCTTGGAATAGCTGGCCAAGAAACTGGCTGTCATTCTTTTGAGTATTTACTAAGCAATCTCCTCCCTACCCTAGTCAAGTAATTACTGTAGACTCCTTATGATCAACTGTATTTCTCAAAAATAACCCCAGATTTATGACAACTTCTCAATTTATGCCAATTGCCCTAACTTCAAACAGGTAACTTAATAACTCTGTTAGATTAGTGGGCTAATAACCTCTTTGTTTATAAAATTCTTACTCAGAATTACTTCTGATTTAATTACAGAATTAAATCCATCTAATGACAACGATTTGCTTCTTTATAATGTGAATATTTAGAAATTCCAATTCTCAATTTCAAGCATCATAACTTACTTTGAAGATTATATTGTTTCAGTCTTTGTTTTTAGGGTTTTGTATCCAAATTTTATTCAAAGCAATAAAGTCATGGTATACAAAAAATTTGGAGTGTTGTTTTAATGGATGAAGCAATCTTCTTATCATATTATATGATTTTAAAGACCTGTTATTATGTTCAGTGATACTTTATGTACTTTAATTTAGCTTTATAGGGTTTCTTAAGTTTGGTTCAAGGTTTTTCGTGTAATTTAGAGACCCAGTATACAGTTTTTTTTACATGAATTGTTAATTTGTAAATGTATCTTAAAAGATTTTGCAGTTAAGAGTTCTGTCTATTCTTAGATTCCCACTCACTATTCTACTTCTGATATTTAGACAAAGCTATCTTAAGTTCTCTAGCTTCCTCCACCAGTGCATAAACTACACACACTCATGCACGCACACACGCGATCTCATGGCAAGGAATAGATCACAAACCAGGAAGCTCTAAAATAGTATTAAATGTCACATATTTTGTAATAACTCAGGATAACTACAGAGAAACATGAAGTGTTTACTTTAAGTGATCTTCCCTTAAATTCTCAACTCTTCAGCTAAAGATAAAGAGCTATTTCTGTAGTAATGAGAATCAAGCCTATGATTTGTGGAGATGTTAGCTATAAAACCATCAGTTTGATTTCATTATTTAAAAATTTAATAATAAATTTATATAACTCTAGTGAAAATAAATATTATTGGGATTTTTTGGAGGAATTGGAGGAGGGAACAAACAAATTGCTGTCCCTTTGTTCTTCAGTCTAGTTGTGGAGGATGTCACTTCACTGGCCTATGTTGGTATTGTTATCATTGCTCACTTCCCGGCTGAGGCAGATGGTTCGCTGGCCATTGGACAGCCACTCACGGCGGCTTATGGCAGCTCACGCTGGCTGCCTGCCGCTCATTCTGGCTGCCAGCCACTCAACAGTAGCTCAAGGCAGCCCACTGCAGCCCCACTGCAGCCTATGCCATCGCCAGCCACTCATGGCTGCCCAGCTCCAGGTTGAGCAATTGTTCACCATCTTAGCTGCAGAGAGCAGAGCCTCACTGGCCCATGGGGGATCCAAACCAGCGGTCCTGCTGCTCAGAGCTCATGCTCCCAAGCCAACTCTTAACCAACGAGCTACTCGGCCAGCTCAAGAATTACTCTTTATAGAATATTATTCTGACAACAATGTACAGGTTTGATTGAGATGAGAGGCTGGTTGAGAGAGGTTTATTAGAGAGTCAATGAAGCTGCCCAGGATGATAAGAATATAAACTAGAGAAGTGGCAGTGGTCTTGTAAAGGAGAGAAGGAGATTTAGAGACTTGGCACTTACTTTATAGATGGAGGAAGATGACACAGAAGTCTTAACATGAGTGTGAAGTTTCAAAAATAGGCGATTGAGGAGATTATTGTTGCCGTTGACAGAAATGGGGAACTAAGAGTTTGGTTTGGAAACGAAAGTGTTTGATTTTAGACATGTTGAGTTTCAGGTTCTGATTATTGTTCTAGATAGTCCATTGTACAGGTTAAATAGGAATTCAGGACTGAGAATTTAGGAGTTAGACTGAGCTAGAACGTAACAAATTTGAGAATAACCTAAATATAATTAACATTTAGCCAGAGGAAGTAGAAAAGACCCTACTCCCCACCCTCAGGAAAAGAAAGTGGAAAGAGGAGATGGGAAATCTGAGTTTAGACTCTTGTGAGTGCTTCTGTTACAGGGCTATGACAAGGAAACTTGCTAACAACAACAAAAAGACTAAGAAAGGGGGTGATCAGAAGAGGAGGAAAATCAAAATTGTGCATTGTTAGAAAGCCAAAAGAAGAGTTCAGGGAGTAAGTATAGCTGAGTATTTCAGAAAGGTTCATTTATACACCAAGAAAAATTGAAAGGTGCTTTTAAACACATAAACCAGAACTTAAATGCCAATTCATGTTATGCAGAGTAAAAGTATATCAGTCATTGTAGTGCAACAAATGTTCATTTCAAAATTGACAATACTGCCTCATTTTTCTCAACTCTAAAGTAACAGTAATTATAGTATAATTATAGTATTTCAATGGGTGATTATAAGGATTAAATGAGATAACCCATGTGAAAGGCCTGGCACCAGTAAACATTTGTTGTTAATTAAATTAATTGTAAGCTTCTGTTGTAATTTGCAAATATTATCTGCTATTTGACTTTTATTATGGAGAATGTAACATTTGTTTCCAGTTTGGGGGAGCTTTTAGGGCAGGTTTTAGTAACTATGATCTGTGGGCCAAACCCTGTTTTTGCACAGCCCAAAAGTTAGAATGGTTTTTACTTTTTTTTTTTTTTGAGGGCAGTGTCACTGGCCCTCATATGTGGGACCGAACCGGGGCCGTTGGCTTCCCAAGCCGGTGCTTAACCACGGCGCCACTCGGCCGGCCTTTACATTTTTTTTTTTAATGGTTGTTGGGGGCAGGATCAAATAAGATTTTGTGACACAAATTGAAATTTCAATGTTCCTAAATATTTATTTGAACACAGTCACGTTTATTCACTTAGATATTACTTATGGTTGCTTTTGTGCTACAGCAGCATAAATGATCTGTTAAAACAGAGACTCTGTGGTCTCAAAGCCTTAAATTTACAATCTGGCCCTTTACTGAAAAGAGTTTGCAACCCCTGTTTTCGAGTACAGACTTCAGTCTTGAAATGAACCAGCCACCTCAGCGTCTATCCTATGACATAAAAATACTACAGAGGTTCCTGAACTTATCAGTCAGCAGAGCCCCTGGTGTTTTCCTAATTTTTCTCAGAGTGCCACTTGGCCAGAAGAAACTCCTATTTGTTTCATTTATTTATTTATTAAGTACAAATACATTAATAATGGCAGTTTGAGCAGTATCCAACAGATGTCACTGTGCTACTCTTAAAACTTTTAAAATACCCCTTAGCGTGCCTGGAATGCTGTTCTGCGCCCTGGAATTCCTCAGTTTGCATTCTGGAAACTGGGGCATGCTGTATATCCTGTGCCTGTTTCCTGCCTTATTGATGAGAGTTAATACTGGAAGTATCACAGTCTCTTATAACAGTTTTGTGTGTGAAGTAGCCGTCAGACATCACGGGTACTTTAGCAAGCTCTATTAAACTTCTAATTATAGCACACTCTGGCAAAAATGTGAAAGAAAGGATTTTTTTTTTAAGTTTCTATATCCTATGCTTATAGCAACTAGTTAGTTGCTGTGTCCACCCACCTATATTAAACTGTGGTTGAATATTTAAATTCTGTAAGTAAAGTTGATGAAGTGAGCTAGGGCTGATGGAAATCCCTGGAAATGAAATAAATATTTGTACAAAAAACCACTTTTTAGTTTGAAATATTTAAACTAATGTTTGGTGGAAAAATCAAACGGTAAATATAAGGTTATGATATTTAAAATTACTGTATTATAATTAGAAAATATATCATTTATTACTTTTTTTATTCTGGATTTAAAAATGTTTAATCCAAGTATATAAATGAATAAAAACAAAATTCAAGTGTAGCAGTTTGTTCACTCACATACTATAATATTATCTGCTCTAAATGCCTTTAACTGTTTTAGAAATTTCTCTATTAGACTCTTCTCAAATTCTCTCATGCTGAAAGTGGAACTCATTCCCAGTTACTGGGGTTTAATATATTTAAAATTCTTTTAAAAAAGAAAAAAGTGTGTTTTGCTCATAACTTCCTGTTCTGTTTTCATGCTTTCAATCTTTATGTCTTTACCTGTCTTATTTTAATTGGCTTTAGTATGATTTCATTGCTCCTATCATGCCTGTGGTGGAATCAGTAGATCCTGCATCATGGAGGCAGGGCTTGCGCAAAACTGGCATTGTTCTTGTGCCCAGTAAGGGTGAAAAATCTATGGTGAGGCATTTCTATGTGCAAGGATTTATGTTAGGTTACAACATAACAAGTTTAATACAAATATTGGTTCCAAAGATGCATGGTTTTAAGTCCTTATGGTGTGCTCATTTCTGTTCTCTGTATTTGCATCATAATATTTCTGTGTGATATAAAGTGTGTCGTGTGTTTTCTTAAATCTAACTTCTGGAAAGGTAGTTCATTTCTTTTTCAGTTTTCGATCTTTACACTTTTGACTAAGACATTAACCTACTTAGTAAAAGTGTTTCTCTTGAAACTATTAACGATAACTTGAGACATTTTCTCTGTGAACTTACCATTTCCAGCTTAGGGACTGATCTGTTTTGATAATTGTTTTTTTCTTTTCCTTAAAAATAAAAACAGTTTCCAACCTCAGCTGCAAAAATTTCTTCCAAAGAAGAAGAGAGGAAAGACGAGTCTCCTGCATCGTGGAGGTTAGGACTTAGAAAAACTGGCAGTTATGGTGCACTCGCAGAAATCACAGCATCTAAAGAGGCTCAGAAAGAAAAAGACACTACAGGTGTCATGCGTTCAGCTTCTAGCCCCAGACTTTCCTCCTCTTTGGATAATAAAGAAAAGGTAATCTATTTCACAGTTGGGTTTCTGTAAAAACTCTAATGATTTCTTTTCCAGGAACATCAAATCTGGTGGGTTTTCTCCTATGTATCATTAGATCTGTGTTTCAACTTAGTTCACCTGATTTAATGAATTCCATGACAATACAAATGTACCTGCCGTGAACAAATAAATATCTATATGGAATTATAAGTATTGGGAGGATCAGACTATACTCAAGTAAAGGAACCCTTTATCTTACTTGTGAATTTATAATAAAATGTATCAGGAAGCAAGCATATTTGGTTTTCTAGGGAAGTTTTCCAAAGTTTAGGAACACATTTATTCTAGAATGCCATTATGCTCATAGGTTGTATTTATCCAGTATTTTCAATTTCTTTACCTAATTTTTCATCTGCTACATCACAGGCAACTTTTAATGAGTAAGTTTAATTACATTTTTTTTTAAAGATTTTTTTTTTTTTATTGGGGAATTGGAACAGCATTGGGGAATCGGGGAAGGGGAACACACAAGTTGCTGTCCCTTTGCTCTTCAGTCCAGTTGAGGACGCTACTTCACTGGTGCATGTTGGTATCGTCATTGCGCTCTTCCCGGATGAGGCAGATGGGTCGCCGGCCTCTGGATGGTCGCTTACCGCGGTTATTGGCAGCTCACACCAGCTGCCAGCCACTCACCGTAGCCTATGGCAGCCCACTGCAGCAGGCGCTGCAGCCTACACCGTCGCCGGGGCTTGCAGCCCAGCTCCAGGTGGAGCTGTTGTTAGCTGTAGAGGGCAGTGTCACTGGCCTTCATATATGGGATCTAAACCAGGGCCGCTGGCATCCCAAAGCCAGCTCTTAAACCAATGCGCCACTCATCCGGCCCATATTTTGAAAGGCAGTATTAAATTTCATCAAATACAGTGTACCACAATTCATTCAGTGTTATTTTATATAATTGGATTATTTATTTTCTACTTCATTTTTCAATGCTTGGGTGTTTTTTTCCATATAGTTTTTTTTTCCTTTTTGTTAGGAGTGTTTTCCTTGTATCAGAAATTTAGAAATGGCATTTCTATGTTTTAATGTTTTTATTTTATATAAATTTATTGCCCATTTGTTTCCAACTACTTGATGCTAATATGAGACTGTATCAGATGCCCTTGTCACCACAGGCTCTACCAGATTTGGATAAATATAAGTTAAATAATTTTTGTTTTGAATATTTTAATGTGTTGAAGGATAGGATATCAAGGTAGTAAATACCTTATATAACATAAATAATTGGGACTTAGCCATGTTTGAGACCTTATTTCTCTGGGATATATAAGGATCTTTTACCTAATGATACTGTATTACTTTAAATCATCTGTTACAGAAGTTTAGAAGAAGTCATGAAACTGGAGGAATTTTTCTTGGAGAAAGAAAAGAAAATTCGTTTGAACAGGCTGTCCTTTAGTGCTTATAGTACTTGACTATTGATAGACATCAATTTTAGAGTCTAGGTAGAAACTGAGGAAATACTATAAAGTGAACTGTGATGGCTGTGTAATTATACATTGTTGGATACTCTTTACTCTTAGCAGTACCTATAAGTATCACACAGATTGATTTTCACTCATTTTTCTTCTGCTGTTGTGTAGGAGAAAGATAGTAAAGGAACTCGGCTTGCATATGTTACACCTACAATACCAAGACGATTAGCCAGTACATCTGACATTGAAGAGAAAGAAAACAGGTGGGTTCATTATGGTTTTCTTTATGGTTTTACTATAAAATCTTTATTATCAATTATGAGAGTTAAAGCATAAGCATTGTTGTAATTCTGTGATACGGATTGCGGGAAGAGATGGGGAGTTTCCTGATAAAGAGAACACCAAGTACTCCTCAGAATGCTTTGGCATGGCATGTTCATGAAATAGCAAAAATAAAAAAAAGCATGTGGTTGGAACAGAGTGAGAAGACAGTGGTGGTAGATGAGGTAAAAAACTCTAAATATTTGGAACAAATAGAAAAGGAAAAAGAATGCAGAAAAAGCCCTTGGTTTAGTTGGTTTCTTCTTGTTTTTCAGCACATAAAGTGTGAGAACTTTTTAATGTAATTGTAATCATGTTATAACATCGAATTTTGTGTCTTGACTTTTTTCTCACCTAACATCTTATGCATAGTCTTATATGCTAATATGTATTTTCAATAAGCATTGTTTTTCATCAGTACATAATGTTCCATAGAACAGATCTGCTGAGGTTAAAGTAACCATTTTCTGTCCTCAAACTATGGACATTTAAATTGTCTGATATTTTGTGATCATAAATTAAACTTCTGTAAACATTTGAATTTCCACCCTGTAATTAGGATTATACCTTAGGGATAAACTCTTAGAACTGGAATTACTTCCACTTCTTAATAAATATTCCAAAGTATTTTCCCAAGAGATTTTTCTAGTTTCTACTTCTACTAATGTTTATTAATTAATATTCAGCTTAACACTATTTACAAATTATCTACCAGAATCTGAAGGATATTCTTTTCACAGAGACTCCTCAAGTTTGCGAACAAGTAGTTCCTATACAAGAAGAAAATGGGACGATGATCTCAAAAGGAATAGCTCAATTAATGAAGGATCAACTTACCATAAAAGGTAATAATATAATTCTTAAGTAACTTTCATGTATTCTTTTATAAAAATATGAGGCAGTTGGTTTGGTCCCCTCAATTTAATATCACATATGAAAATATGTGCTTTTCTTAAATATATCATTTGTTTTTTTAAATAAAACTTCATTTAAAGACACAGAATATATATTTAAAGATGGGAGAAAATTTGCTTTTAATCCCTTCCTATTATATTACAGTGAGCCCTCAGATAACCTTGTCAGTAGGTTCTGCTTAGGCAAAATGACATATAATGAAACCAATTTTATCATGAGCTAATTGGTATAAACGAGAGTTACATTCCTATGGCATCTCATCAATATTATAATGAAACGATCTTGAACATAATGACATTATTTGAGGAGATATATATGTATATTTAATTAAAATTGATATATTATGAATTACCTTTTAGATTGTCACATATTAAAAAGAAAATCATTATATAGTTGACTAGAGCAGGTCAAATAGATCAGTTTCTTAATCAATCTGGTCATCATTTGGTGACCTAGGACGTTTTCACTTGTCTTAGAACTCAGAGCAATGCAAATGCCTTGAATTAGAATGTTGGTAATATCATATTGAGGGGGCTATAAATTATTTCTTGGCTAAAAACAACCGAAAATAAGGGTAAAAGACGAAAGTATAATATAGGCATGAATTGTTCCTAGGGGTGTGACCCATTGCTGAAACAGTTTTCTTCAAAAATGCCAAAGTCTTATTAACTTGATCTGAGTAAATCCAAACCAAAGTGTTTTTCTTAGACCCAGCCTGGCATGACCATCCGGTCTGGAACAGTTCCAAAAATGTAAACTATCAGATCAAATCATCTTTGAGACTTGGGAGCGTAGGGGGGGAGGAGGAGCAGTAAAATGATACAGTACCAAATTAGCGAACTCATCTAGACTCTAGCAAGTTGTAGGTGCAACTCTTGGTGCTGGAGCTGGTGGTGTATATAGGAACACAGCTTTTTAGATTTTTCCTAGCCCTGGGTATCTGTATAATGTATAGACTTTAATTATAGAATACACATACAGACACATCCTATACAGATATGACTCTTTCCTTTAGTTACTCCTTTGGTAGAAGACAAGATGATTTGATTAGTTCTAGTGTTCCAAGCACCACATCAACACCAACAGTTACCTCTGCAGCTGGGCTTCAGAAAAGCCTGCTTTCCAGCACAAGCACTACTACAAAGATTACAACGGGTTCCTCCTCAGCAGGCACACAAAGCAGGTGAGTCACAGATACATTTTGTGTTCAGGCTTACTGTGTGCTTATGTATGTGCATGCATTTCTGTTTAGAAGATTGTGGGGCTCTGGATTTTTTCATTGACCTTGTTAAGATTATTTACAAAGAAAAATTGGTTCCATTCCAAAAAGAGGCAGTTATGCATGTCTGGGGGGTTAAAAATTAAGTTCCTGAATTACGAACTTGCCTTGAATTAGGCTCCTTAAAATATAAATTGTTCTCTGTGACAGCTCTGGGTGAGCTTTTGGGTTCCTAGATGAAAGATGTCTTGCCTTGTGTTTTAAAAAAATCCATCCCTGTAATCATGTGTTTTCAGCTGCTAGAAAGTGCTTTCATTGTTTAGCTGTTTTCCTTTTCTCTTTTTGTGTTACTGCTTATGATGCTATAGTACCTCAAATCGTTTGTGGGCTGAGGATAGTACTGAAAAAGAAAAGGACAGTGTTCCCACGGCAGTGACCATCCCTGTTGCTCCAACTGTTGTAAATGCTGCAGCCTCTACCACAACCCTGACTACAACTACTGCTGGCACTGTTTCCTCCACATCAGAGGTCAGGGAGAGACGCAGGTGTGTAAAGGCCCTCACGGGGCTGCTGATGATATCTTGCCCAGTGATGAAAGTTGTTTGTTTTGTTTTTCCATCTTGTGAAGTTGGTGACCATCTCTCCAGTAGGTTAATAAATGAAATAATCTGTAGCAGCTCAGAGCTCTGCAAACTGGTCTGATTAGCCATGGTTAGCACTTCAGCTTGATAACCTACTTCTGACAGATGTTTTGTTTAAAAGTAGCGAGCACAGACAGCTGTCTTCTTACTTAGCCATGTTAGGTTTTTTTAATGGTTGTTTTAACTCAAAACGTTTCTTTGATGAAGATCTAAATACACATAGTCACACTCCTGGAAAACCAGATGTAATGTGACGAAAGCAGGGTTTTTAATTTTTCTCATTGTTTCCCCCCATTATTCAGAAATCTGATGGATGTTAAACTTTGTGTGTGTGTGTGTGTGTGTGTGTGTGTGTGTGTGTGTGTGTGTGTGTGTGTGTGTACAGTGTCACTGGCCCTAATATGTGGGACTGAACCGGGTCCTCTGGCTTCCCAAGCCAGCGCTTAACCACCGCGCCACTCAGCCAGCCCACGATGTTATTAAACTTTTTGTTGCTGAGAATTTCATTTTAAGATTCTCTTGATGAAGAAAGGCTTCTTGTGCATATGTGGAAGCCAAATCATTTTAACTATGTTAGTACATTCATTTAGTTTTAATTCTGGTACATTAATTAAATTTTTTTAAGGGTCTGTGACTTTATTTTGTGTGCATCTACGAGGATTACTCACTTGTTTCAGCTACTGTTAATGGTATGGAATCATAGATATGGAAAGGAACTTATCTGTTATATTTTGTGATACCCTCAATTTACAGAAGTAAACTGAGATCCAGAGATATTAAGTGACTTTCCACTTTTATTAATATATAGTTAATTATTGTGAGAGCTAAGGCTATGCCCAAGATTACAGAGGAATCGGTCTAGTCTTCTTTCTGCTATATTATTCATAGTCCTTAGCTTTGAATTTTGTTTTTCCTCTTGAGGAAGTAGAAAATCTTGGGAAGCTAACTGAACCTTTTTAAATATTTTATTCTGGCAAAATTAAATTAACTACATAACTGATATTTTTCTTACTGAGATGCTGACCAGATTAACTTTGTTTTATTTCTGGCACATAGTGTTCATAAACAATCTTATATACATGCTTTGCCTCGCAAAGTACATCCTTCCGTTAGAGTAATATTTGTGGTGAATATATGAAAAGTAACAAAATGTTACATTTTTAGATGTTATATTTTTAAATGTTAAATATTTTCTCTCCTATCATTGCGTCTTTAGTTTCTGTCAGTGTATTTACATTTTATCTCTGTTTTTATGGTGAAATTTAGTGATAACTTCTATAACATGCCTATGAGCAGTTCGAATTTTGTGATTTGAATACCAGTATAGGTCATATCATATTTGAATTATTCTTTCTATATTTTTCTATAAATTTAAGTCAGTTTTAGATTTTTGAAGTATTCTCAATAAGACCATACAGCCAACAAAATTAAAGGAGTATAGGCATCCATCATTCTCTTGTAGTGAAAATAAATTTGAGGGTTTTGCTTTTATGGGGCTGTGGGTGGGGGCAGATTGAAGGGTGGAAACAGTCAGGCCTCTTTGGTTTTTTTCTCCTTCTTCTGCCTTAATCCTAAAGGTAGAGTTCTCTCTGGATCAGAATTTTTCTGTAAAATGAGGTGTTTGATTTATATAGCTTTTTAACTTCCAAAACCCTTAATCTTCTTGCATTCCATGCTTTTAAATTTTTTCCAGTGACAAAGTCCAGTGAATGTCTCCCCAGAATCACCTGTTGTTTCAGAATAAATTATGATGCTTAATCTCAGATTTCTTTATTTTTTATGTTGTTGGAGACAGTTGAGTTTCAGCTTTTTAGAATTAATCCTAAAAGACACTGAACATTGAGAATTAAATATTTAGAGATATTGTAAGGACAGCATATTCTAATAGCAGAGGTAACAAAATGTGTCTATTGACATTTTTCCTGGTCTTTCTTACAGAAATTTTGTTTGTCTAACATTGTGTCAATGATGTTTGCAGTAATATTAATGTTTGTGTTTTGTTTCACGTCAGACATTTGTTTGCAATTTTGAATACATTGTTGGCCTTTCCTGTTTGTCTTTTAATGAGATTTTGTTAATTCTTTTGAAATGTATATGGTTGAAAATTTGCCTTCAAAATGTATATTATATTATGAGGATTTAAGAATATATTGTGTCTGACAAAAGATAAGTCAATACATTTATGCCATATTTGGTACCCTCACATATGTACTTTTGGATATTATGTTATATTTACAGTATTTTAGAATTTTTTCCTATTTTTATTGGTCAGGATTAGATGAGCGGTTCTGTTTTTGATAAGATTTCCAATGGATTGAGTGGAGGGGGCTGTGGAGTAAGGAGGAGAAGGTAGCTTTAAATAAATGGAGCATGATAGCAAATTCTTTCATTGTTTTAAGTATTTCTGCCTCTCCATAGTCTTTTCAAACTGCAAGACATTCCCCTACTGATAACTTCATATTTGTAGCATGGATTCACATGGAACTGTGTTTCAGTGTAACTACTACTCTCTTTCATCATTTTCCTTTGGCTCAGCCAGCTCCCATTTGCCCAATTTATTTTCCCTCTGGAAGGAAAAACCTGAGTGAAACAAGAGTTGGTGTTCAGGTTTTAAAAGATGTAGTTTGGTTGACCAACCAAAATATAAACATTATAAATCAATATAAATATTTCAGCCAATAAATACCAGTGAAATATATTTAGAATAATTGTATTTATTGAAAAAAAATCCTTAATTGGAAAATAACAACCTTCAGTTGCTTAGAAAATAGTAAGCAGTCTAAGACAACTAGCAGACCACTAAGGAGTAAACTTGCGAACCCTTGTAGTTATAAGAAAGAGATCGAGTGTGGCAGTGTGACATAGGGTAGTAAAGATAAGGCAGCAGCGGGGTTTTGTGTATTCTACCATCTTTTTGATGATCAGCTCTTTGGAATTAAAAACACATAGAATATATGAATTCGAGGTCTGCTCTGTATAAGCACCTCAAGGATGGAGAAAGGAACCGACTATCAGATGGGGACTGTCAAATGTAGGAAATATATGTGTTAGAAATTGATAGGCTAGATTTTTTGCTAATTTGGGGCAAATGTATGGAAAATTTAAATGAACAGATTATACAAGTCTTTTTTTGACTATTAATTTTTATCCCACTAGCCTGCATATATTAAATCAGATATGATAAATAGGTTTATTAACTTTTGTGGCAACTTGGAACTGTATTAAAAAAAATCTACCTCCTTGAAAAAGAATGTGATGGTTGATTAGTGATATCTGCCATAGGTTAAAATGACAAAGGGGCAATGCAAATTTCCCTGTTCTAAATTAAATATACGTAGGAGTTAGAATTCAATAAGTATTCCCTACTTAAATGATTTTGGGAAAATGCTAGGTTAAATACAGTTAAACAAGTTTCTTCCCTCCATACTTAGACCTTTTACTATGTTGTGATTTTCCTAGAGAAGCTTAGAATGTATACCATTTTCCAAATTAAAAAACCAACTTCAGCAAACAACTCCCTCATATTCCAGAGTTAATGTTTCTTAAATTAGTAACAAATGTTTTGGTTATTCTCTTTCTCCTTTTATATTACTTGTCCCAGAAAAATTGTTAGAGTTATAAAAATAGGAAGTATCTGCTATATCTAAATAAAAAACCTAAAACTCTGGAGAGTAGATATATAGACAGAATGAAAATTGTAAGACAGAGCACTGCAATACAAAAAGAAAACGTCCAAGTAATACTGATCATTGGAGGGAAGGTTTTTTTTTGTATTGCAGGACTCTGTTTTTGCCTGTTTCACCCTTTAATTAATTATTTAACTCTTGACAATAGATTGCATGCTTTTGAAATTATGTATGTCCTAAGACAGAATAGAAAATAGGCTTAGACTTATAAGATGAAATTTACTGAAGATAAAATACCAAGCCCTCTTCTTTATATCAGAAAATCAATTACCCAAGAGTAATGCTGATTTTAAAGCAATTCATGTATAAAACCACTTGAATTTTTAGAGAACTCAAGTGTGAACAAGAGTATGATGTCTGAGCCGGCTAAGTGGCATGATGGTTAAGAGCTGGCTTGGGATGCCAGCGGCCTGGGTTTGGATCCCACATATGAGGGCCAGTGACACTGCCCTTAAAAAAAATAATAAATTTTTTAAAAAAGTGAAAAGAAAAAAAAAGAGTATGATGTCTGCCAAAAATGTCGTTATTGAATGTACAATGAGAAGAATGCAGGGAGTGCTGCTTACTCATTAGTCATCCCTTACCCTGAATGTTGCATTCAGTCCTAACCATTGTACTGTGAAAAGATGTAGATAGTGTAGAGTTTAGCCAGATCACTTCACATACGATCTAGGATGGTGTTGCGGGGAATGAAAAAAGGGACTAAGAGGAATGGCATTACATGGTTTAAAGGAAGAAAAAAAAAATAGGAAGAACTTGAAAAGTATGATATGTTAATATGATTAGTTCTGTCTAATCTAAAAAATTATCAGATTGCGTTGTTGAATTTTGTTGGAGAGGGTGCAACCATTTTCTGAAGACCCCTTTTCTTAACACCCTTTAAAATGCTAAACTTATATATTTTATTCACACACATTTGTATCTAATTACCTTCACAGGTATTGTATCTCCAACTGACAATTGTTATTTGTTACTGTAGATCATACCTCACTCCTGTTAGAGATGAAGAGTCTGAATCCCAAAGAAAAGCAAGATCTAGACAAGCAAGACAGTCTAGAAGATCAACACAGGTATATTTAATGTGTGTAATATATAAAACTTCCAAATAAATTACCTTTCCCTATTCACTTTTGTGTGAAATTACTGATGTCAGTATGTAATGTGAGTAAATCTTTAAAGATAAAGGTTTCTTTTAGTACTCCCCCCATAACCTTTTTATATGCTTACACTGTTAATATTACATTTAATCTAATTAGCATATGCCTTGTACCTCTATTTTTTATTCCTAGTATAGTATCTGGCACAGAATATTTGATAAGTATTAAAATGAATTAATCATATATGATGCCTAATAATTACTAAAGAATTCTGTGCATATATAATGTTGAGGTAAATAGTTCTATTAGATATATCAGACAGCTACTGTGCAAGCATAAGAAGATGTCACCCAGACCATTAGTCATCTCGTTCCCTCCTCCTTGTCATTCTAATTGTATCCCACATATCCCTTTGTGGCTTTCCTTTCCTTCTTTGAGGAGCACCAAAGTCTAGATTCAACTGTTTGATCCTTACCGGTATTCACACATAAAGCTGCACTATTTCCTAGGACCACAACATATTTTTTGTCTTTGTACCTTTACTTCTTGAAATCCAACCTGTTCTTCAATTCAAAGTTATTTCTTTACTGAAATTTCTGTGTGTATGTACATATGTAAAAACATAAATATGTATAAATTCAATAGAAACAAATGTATTTTGGGCTTTTCCTTTTGCTGAACTTTTTGGGAATATTTATGTTCATATGGTGTTTCTGTCATCTCCTCTGCTATTCTGTTAATTACTTCAATATAGAGACAATTTCTCACGTATTTTATATCTTCCCTAGTACCTATTATTGTGCTTGCTCCTGATGATTCTTCATAGAATGAATGTGACCTGTTAAGTAGAAATTGTTTCAGTTTGCAAACCAATGCCATATACGCATATTTGAATTTTAAGACATTCATATTTAATTTACTTGTAAAATATTCCTTTGAAATGAGCATTAATACTTCTCATAATTAAATTTACCTTCTTTATGTGCAGGGGGTGACATTGACTGAGCTTCAGGAAGCTGAAAAAACAATAGGAAGAAGTCGTACTACCCGAACCAGAGAACAAGAAAATGAAGAAAAAGAAAAAGAAGAAAAAGAAAAACAGGATAAAGAGAAGCAAGAAGAAAAGAAAGAGTCAGAAACATCTAGAGATGATGACTATAAGCAAAAATACTCTAGACCATACGATGAGGTAATAGTACACCAATGACACAAATAGGTCAAAGGGTAGATAATAGTTCTTGTGACTCTCAGAATACAAGGATTTTAACCAGAAATCTGAATTCTTTTGACATTATTAGAACATTATTTTTCTATTTAAGTGAATTTAAGTGTTTTGTATGTTTTTAACTGTGTTTAATATTTCAAGTGAGTTTTGATTCTAATATTTCACAGACCTATCAGCGTTACAGATCTGTTTCAACTTCAAGTTCAGCCACTCCATCCTCTTCACTTTCTACCATGAGTAGTTCACTCTATGCTTCAAGTCAACTGAACAGGCCAAATAGCCTTGTAGGTATAACTTCTGCTTACTCGAGAGGATTAACAAAAGACAATGAAAGAGGTAAGAAGACCAAATTTTGAAAACACTTTGTTTCCTTCAGTTAATCCTTTGAATTGGTTTTCCCTAATTAATATCTCAACAGAAAAGAAACAATCTAAACTAGGAGTCTTTCTGCCTAAATGATAAAATCTTTGAGAATGAGAAAAGTAGAAAATAAAAATAGAAAATTATATGACCTGGCATGGATACGTTTATCTTTATAACCTAAGGTGTCATAAAAATCTTTATGCCTACCAATATAGAAAAGCCATTATAGAAGAACTGGTGGGTGACTATTTCCAGGAGCAGTTTGATAGTGCTTTAAGTTATTTCTGACCTATTACGTAGATCATATTATCTCTTAAATGTTTTTTTCATGAAATTGTTTTAAACTAAAATCATTTAATATGTGTAATGTCCTTGCCTAAACAAATTGCTTATTTCTTGAGAAATAGATTTTTTTTTTCATCTAGATTGGCATACTTAATGCTCACTGTTAACATTTCCTGTTATTTCATATAAACTTTCTATTTAAATTCTAATTTCTACCCGAAGTCAGAGATGGCTACTAAATAAAATTATTTCTAATTACAGGCATTTTGTGTTTTTAAAAGCAAAATCTCATAGTATTAGTCATGATAATAGCAGTAATTATGTAGGCTACACTTCAGAAAATTAAGTTTTTCCTAATTTCCAGCTGGCTTTTCTTTTGTTGGTCATTGAGATATTTCATTTCTTTATTTCTTTTTATTTTTGTATTGTTGGTTTTGTTTTTTTTTAATTTTTTTTTTTTTGAGGGCAGTGTCACTGGCCCTCATATGTGGGACCGAACCGGGGCCACTGGCTTCCTAAGCGAGCGCTTAACCACCACGCCATTCGGCCGGCCTGAGATATTTCATTTCTTTGATCCACTAAGTTGAGAGGCTGTCATACTGTTTATAAAAATTTTTATCCAGGGCCGGCCGAGTGGCGCATTGGTTAAGCGCTGGTTTTGGGATGCCAGCGGCCCCGGTTCGGATCCCACATGAGGGCCAGTGACACTGCCCTCTACAGCTAACAACAGCTCCACCTGGAGCTGGGCTGTGCGAGCCCCGGTGATGGTGTGGGCTGCCATAGGCTACAGTGAGTGGCCCGCAGCCAGCGTGAGCGGCTGGCAGCCAAGAGTGAGCTGCCAATAGCCGCGGTGAGCGACATCCAGAGGCCAGCAACCGATCTGCCTCATCCGGGAATAGCGCAATGACGATACCAACAGTGAAGCAACATCCTCCGCAACTAAACTGAAGAACAAAAAGACAGCAACTTGTCTGTTCCCCTTCCCCGATTTCCCAACGCTGTTCGCCTCCGCCAATTCCCCAATTAAAAAAAAAAGAAAAAAATTTTATCCAATGTTTAAGATTAGGAATATTTGCATAAAAGTTCAGGTTTCTGTCTTCTGTTGAGTAATTGGAACATTTCACATCACTGGGCCTGAATTCCCACGTGTCATCAGTTGGCTGGAGCCAGGTGGTAGCAGCCCCCAGCCCCTCAGAATAGTGCCCCCCTGATCCACATTACACACTATGTTATCTAGATTGCCACTGTAGGCATCAGAGTTGGAGATCTTCACTCTAAACTAATTCCAAAAATACCTTTAAGAGACCCCTCTTAATACTATAATTTTGAGTTGTCTTTTGCTGTTACTCTTTGCTAATGACACAAGGAGCCTTTTAAAAAATCATTTTAACATTATTTTGTTCCATATATGTGTACTTTTTAAAGTATATTGAAAAGCCCTAATATTCTTCAAGTATATATGTCTGAAGCCATTTCAACATATGGAAGGAAACTAATTTTAGGACTAATGTTTGGTGTTTTTTTTTACATTGATTTGTTTTTAATGAAAGATAAATATTTTTTCCAAAAAAATAATAATAATAATATGCTGCTGAATCCTATCTAATAGAAATGAAGTGAATGCTGTGTTCTGTTGGCTGAGGACTGGGAATAGTAGAAGCAGACACTGATTAATTTATATGATGCTGACTAGCTATTCCATCATTAAGAACTGTTTGTTTATTTTCTTGAAGTGTTAACTTTGGATATAGTAACTATCTCCCTATCAGACATTAGTAAGTGGAGCCCCATTCTCTTCTTAGGAGTCAGTTCTTTTCTATTCAATAAATATTATAAGTGTTTCTTTTGAGTAAAACTTTTGTTTTAGGCACTAGGAAAATGAAGTAATTGAAATGAGTTATTGTCTTGATCCTCAAGAACATGTCTGGTAAGAGATACACATACAGGTTTAAATCAAGTGGTACAGGAGCACTGAGAGGGACAAAATTTAATAATGATTATAGAGCATTTTAGAAGGCTTCACAAAAGAGGGTGACTTAGAATTGTTTTCACAAATTGCCTTGCAAAATACTGCCAAGATACATTGCTGCCATGTGATGTGTTGTAATCCTTAACAGAGGGAGAAAAGAGAGAAGAGGAAAAAGAAGGAGAAGATAAATCACAACCTAAATCAATCAGAGAACGACGGCGACCAAGAGAGAAAAGAAGATCTACAGGAGTTTCATTTTGGACACAAGATGTGAGAACCTATTAAAATAAAACTCCTTGATTCTATGCTTAATCTTTTCAAAAGTACATACTAGTAATTTCTTATATTCCTCAGATGATAGATAGACGTTGGGCCGTTGGGAAAGTCGTGACGTATTTTTCTATGATTTTCAATGCAAAAATGCGTCATGAGTTTCCCGACAACCAGATAGATAGAGAGATAGAGAGATAGGCAGGCAGGCAGACTCTTGAGATCAAGAGTGGTCCTTTGTCTTAGAGATTCTTCAAAGAAAGATGCTTTACATTTAATCCCATTTTCATGAACATGATTATAAGATATGCATAACAGTTTCCATCTCAAGTGATGCTGGATAGAAGCAGTGCTTTACTTATCAAATTATAACAATTCTATAGAATTTAATTTTTTTCCTGATCCTGATTGAATGCCTGGCGTTGCTATTCATATGCAGGAGGACAAGAGAACTATGGGGTATCACTGTTAATGTGAAATTTATACTTTTTCTTTTTCTTTTTTTTTTTTTGAGGGCAGTGTCACTGGCCCTCATATGTGAGACTCGAACCGGGGCCACTGGCTTCCCAAGCCAGCGCTTAACCTCTGCGCCACTCGGCCGGCCCAACTTTTTCTTTTTTTGAATAGCAGTTTATTAGAAAGTACATGGTTTCAGTGAGAATAACAAATTCACTTGAACAGGAGATAATAATCAAATAAAAAAAATAATTGCTTGCTAATCATCAGAAAATCTGTGGCCATTAGGACTATCATGTAGAAATCCAAAATCATTCAGAGGCCAAATCTTAAAGAAGATGCATCCTCTTCTTAGTCCATATGGAATGGGTCCATAGTACCTGAATCTATAGAATTCTGTAGATTATTATTTTCTAACCAAATATAACCCATTGGCAGATAACTATGGCTTTTAAAGAAACCTGATGGATTGTTGGTGAGGATTTTGTCTCCTTACTCATTTACAAATATTTGAATTTGGATCACTTGTGCTTTTTGCAACCACAGTGTCACCTCTTTGGATACCATAAAAATATCTACTAAGATTTTCTGCAAAAACAGTATCTAAATTTTGAATTGTAAGCTCCATTGATGGCCCAGAACACATGACAACACCACCAACATATTCAAAACCACAATGAGCCATATAGTCTTAATGAACAGTATAGCCAACAAGTCAAAAGGTTTTTTTCCAGAACAACACAAAGCATAGCTCTATGCAGACTCAGCCAACATTGGCCATAGGTCTATTCTATAATACATTCCATTTTAGGGTAGTTGCAGAAAAAAACATCTAAAGCATGTCTCAAAGCATTTATGGGTAATCCATAGTTTGAGGATCCCTCCAGCCCCAGGATTCAGGTGAGCCTTTCTCACCTAGGCCCCGCAGTAGTCCCTATACTGTTTCATTGCAACTTATAACTACAGAAGGGCACATATAAATTGTTTTGTCTTGTTTTTTCCTGTTTTTTTAGCTTTTGACTTTTTTTTTCTGTTAAAAAAAAATTTAATATAGAAAATTCAACAATTCAAAACTAACAGAGAAGTATAATGACCCTACCACAGGTATCCATTATTTAAGCTAAATCCTCACCACTTCCCCAACTCCCATATTATATTGAAGGAAATCTTAGACATATTTCATCTGTAAAAATTTCAGTCTGTACGTACTTATAAGAGATAAGAATCTTTTTTTAATTATTACAGTATTTAAACAACCACGATACGTTGTCGCATAATAAATTATCACAATATCATGATCGCATTTGTTAAATAAATAACCACTAAACCCTTGATATTGAAAATAAAGTCAGTTTTAAAGTCCATTTAATTCATATATGCCATAAATGGTTTGTTGTTACAGTTGTATACTTTGCTGGTTTGATTAGGATCCAGATAAAGATCATATGTTATGTTAATTATTTCTTTCAACTCTTTTAACCAGTAAGTTTCTCCCTCCATCCCATTTTTTTTCTTACAATTATTTTCTAACAAGCGGGGCTCTCATATCCCTGAAGTGTAGTTTTAACACATTCATGTAGTGTTTTCTATTTCCTATCAATTGGTAGTTGCAGGTAGAGAATTGATCAGATTCTGGTTCAGTGATCTTTTGACTAGGTATTTTTGTTCCTCTATCAGGAAGTATATGATGTATGATTGATTTTAATTGACTAACGGGTAACATTTTGATAACAGTAAAATAAAACCTCACAATCTTAGCCCCCTAACATAGTAACTTATTACTTAAAATTATCTTCTTAATAACTCAGGTATTAGTTTTACAAAGTTGTATTTATTATAGTATGGTATTTCTTTTTCCCTGGTTTTATTTAGACCAGCTCTTCCTTCAAAACTCCACTTACTGGAGTCATACACTTGACCAGTATTATAAGGATCTTTACTGAGATCCATATTGGTAACACTCATCTTTTTCATTTGAGCCTGCATTGAATTGTGTTTTAACGAACCATCAAAGCACAGATCTCCTTTCCCTTTCATACCCAGGCATTTGAACCTATATCAGACAACATAGAAAAGAACCAAGGGCTCTGTCAAAGAAAAGGTGGTGTGTATTAGGCAGTTTTTTGCTCAGTTGTATTAGGTTCCTTTTTTTTTTTTTTTTTTTTTTTTTTGGTCATTACTTTTCAGGAACTCTGAGCCTCCCTCCTTTTTTTATTTCCAGTTTCTGTGTTTCCCCATGACACTACAGTACATAAAAACGATCAGTTCGTGATGTGGAATTATTATGTATTAATAAATAATATAACAGCAGCAGCATTGATTTCCTCTGTTCCCAGCCTTGTGTTCACATATCACTTTTTCCGGGTACCAAAATTATAGCTTGTATGGATTCTCTAATCCTTAGAACAGTTATGTAAAGTTTTTATGCTCACTTTTATGGATAAGGAAACTATGGCTCAGAGAAATTTAAAATAAATTCGCCCTAAGTCACAGAGCTGAAAATAGCTATACCATATGAAACTAGGATGATCTAGTTTTAAAGCCTGTGGTATTTTTATAGTGAGCCTGAGCCAGATATGTTTGAATGCAGGTTTCCCCTTTTTTGTTTCTTTCAGCTCTTTAAGGTTTCTGGAGATGTTCAAGGCCCTCTAGTAGAGTATAGGGATTCTAAGCTTTTAGCTTGCTATGACTTTGGTTTTCTATTTGGTGTGCTACAAACTCCCAAGAAATTTTTAGATCAATCAACTATTTAGACATAATAGGGCTGTTACATAAATCATGCCAAACTTGTAGAATCCAGCTTTTCTTGCTTACGATGATTTTCCTGTTTTTGCTGCCTCATTATAATTGAGCAGCTAAATAGTATTTATATTGACCATTAAAGTACACACAGTATCATTACAATAAAATGGAATATCTCCGTTTTCTTGCTAGCCCTCCAACCTTCTCGTCCCCAATATGAATGTGTTTCCTAAATCAAGTTGTTAGGTGATGGTCTTTCTTCACCATGTGTGCTAACCTACTTTGATTGTGCCATGCACACAAAAGAGGCTTTCTTTAAATAGGGTAGACAAAATCCCACTTAAAAATCAGTTTTTCTTTTGATCCATTTCCTGGTAGATTTTTCTCAAGGGTAATTTTAAATTAGAAAAACCCTAAAGTATTTAAATATCGAGTTTTGAAATTTAACCTTTCTAAAATAAATTGACAATCTATTTTAGAGTGATGAAAATGAACAAGAACAACAATCAGATACAGAAGAAGGATCCAATAAGAAGGAAACTCAGGTAAAAAGCTATATTTTTTTGCATTTAGAAGTATTAGTATTGTTTAAGGATTACTTTTTACTTGTGTTCATATTTATTCATGCATGATGGTTACTGTACACTGTACCTGCATGCTGCTGGGTATAGACTCATCAATGGTTCTCTGAGATTAATGGGGGAGGGACCAGAAAGGAGCACAAAGAATATTTTAGAGACAGTTGAAGTATTCTGAGTCTTGGTTATAGTGGTGGATTTGTGGACCTACACAACTGTCAAAATTCATCAAACCGTATACTGTAAGTGGATGTAGTTTATTGTACTAAATCTTTAAAGTAGAAAAGAAAAAAGAAAAAAAGAATAGTGCCCTTGACCAAAAAAAAGTACCTAAAGGATATCCAAAAGTAGTAGATACCTTACCAGATCTAGATTTTAGTTTTGTAAATGGCAGTCGTTAATGTTCTGGAGAAGACAATAGGCTTTTTATTAAATTTTCTTTACATTTGTTTAGAAATTTAGTGTCTCTAAAGCATGTTTGCATTCATTATCACAACTGATCTTTCTAATAGTCTTTTGAAAAAGGTATTTTTGTTCTCAGTACTGGTGAAGAAAATAAGGCAAGTTGGAAAGATTTAAAGTTGCATAGCTAAGAAATGGTGAAAGTTTCTTCATACAAGCTCCCTCCGCCCCATTTCCCTATTGTTTGGCTGTGCAGAAGACTGACACGCTTTCAAGAGTTCTTTCCCATAGGGGTAGAGCTATACAACATGAGTTCTAATCTTATAAACTCTGCACTGGCTAGCCTGAAATGACATTCTGGTCTTATCTTCTTTGTTTTGACTTGGAGTTCCTAAACAGAGCTGTTGAGATTTCCTTTAGTCATCGAGGAGCTACAGTAGTGTGAGAAATGACCAGAAGCTGGTTACCCGTGTGTGCTAAGTGACTGTGGCTTGTAGGACCCAAGTTTGCCTAACCCAAATGGTACTTTTATTTTATGTTTCGGTGACTAGACAGGTTGAGAAATTAATTACTTCTAAGGGTAAATTGTTTGCAGGGCTAAAGGTTTGTCTCTTTTAAACCTTTTGCCTGTCAATTGTCAGCATTGCCCCCAGTTCTCTTATGTCTCTTGGTCATAACACTCTATAAACTTGCCCACCATCTTTCTTTCCCAGTACTCTCTGAACTCCCGTCTTTCAAGGAAAAACAATGGACAGGTAAATAAGAGGGAGAATAAGCACACTATCCCCAGCTGACACTTCTCACCGCCCATCACACACAAACCCCATGTCCCACAAGGCTGGGGCTGGAAGGAAAAGATATTCTAGTTTCCAAAGTTGTGACTTTGAAACATATTGATATATGTTGTGTTTACGTTTCACTGTTAAAATTATACATGAGATACATTAAGGTTGAGTAGAACATCATTTCTAAGAAAAATTTTCTTAGTTCCAGGCAGTTTAAATAGTTTTTATTCATGTTAAATAGGGGGTTGTTTAGATCTTGCTTTATGGTAGCATTCTTTCAGTTGCAAGTGACAGAAAACACAACTCAGACTGGATTAAACAAAGAAAATTTATTGTAGACCAGTTACATTACACAACCCTGTGTGTCAGCTCCATCCTCAGGCGGTTTAACCTCCTAGGACAGTGATTTGAATAATTGGCTTAGTCCAGACGATGTTTTTGCTACTAATGTGGACTGCATACCATTGCAGCTAAACCTAATGACTGCTACATTGTGAGGAAAAGGAGGAAGGAGGTTCAGACATTAACACACTGTCCTCTACAGTAGACCAGTGAAGTGCTTCTACCCAAGTGTGAAGATTATAGTTTTAGCCCTTTCCTTTCTATGAAAAATTATGAGCAGCAAAATTCTAATACGTATTTTCTGAAATAATGTTATCACCCCAGAAGAGTATTTGATAAACTCAGTATCAGTTTTGTTATAAAACACACTTAGATTCTATAAACTCAATAGTAGTTTTGTTGTGGATCCTAAGTTAACCACATTGAAAAGTGGTTTTCTGGCATGTACTTTTTACTTCAAAAAAAAGTAAATGGTCAGATGCCAAAAAGTTCTTGAAAATTCTGAGCAGCATACGAAGTTCAAGCTGTTTGCCTTCGGGACATAAGTTAAAAGAAAGTTAATAAATTTCATCACAGAAAATTTGAATTATTTTATCAGTAGTGTTTATTATTTAAAAATGGGACCTCTGTTGGGATATTATGATTCATTTTCATTAAACGATTGGATGGTAAAACTTATCCTGCAAAGGACATTAGTAATGAATCAAGAATTTAATATGACACTAAAGCAAGAAACCATTAAAAAAAGATTACCAGGGCCGGCCGAGTGGCGCATTGGTTAAGCGCTGGTTTTGGGATGCCAGCGGCCCCGGTTCGGATCCCACATGAGGGCCAGTGACGCTGCCCTCTACAGCTAACAACAGCTCCACCTGGAGCTGGGCTGTGCGAGCCCCGGTAATGGTGTGGGCCGCAGCCCCTGCTGCAGTGGGCTGCCATAGGCTACAGTGAGTGGCCGGCAGCCAGCGTGAGCTGCCAATAGCCGCGGTGAGCGACATCCAGAGGCCAGCGACGGATCTGCCTCATCCGGGAAGAGCGCAATGACGATACCAACAGTGAAGCAACATCCTCCGCAACTAAACTGAAGAACAAAAAGACAGCAACTTGTCTGTTCCCCTTCCCCGATTCCCCAATACTGTTCCCCTCCACCAATTCCCCAATAAAATCTTTAAAAAAAAAAAAAAATTAAAGATTACCAGATTTGATTATTTAAACATAAAGCTAGAACATAGCAGAAAAGACACCGTTATTAAAGTTGGGACACATTTTTGCTCAGTTAAAAATCAATAATCTTAGCCTTCTTTTATAACATTTAAAAGATTAATATTTATACTGTATAAAAGAGTAAAAAGTGAATGGGGGCATAATATATAAAATTTATAAATTTACAAAAGAAGAAATATTAGTGGTCAATAAGCTTGAAAATGCATTTAATCTCAATAACAACCAGACATAACAATACAAAAGTAAAACTGGCAAAGGTTATTAATGCCCAGATTTGGCATGATTAGTATTAAAATGGCGTTTTTTATATGAGTTTAGAACTGTAATAAATATATCCTTTCTAAAGATCAGTTTAGAAATACAAATCAGAAGCTTTGCAAAAAAGTTCATGGCATTTAGCTTAGCAATTTTCACTTCTAGAAATTTATTCCTAAGGAAATGACTGGAGTATGTAAAAATAAATCTACAAGGTGTTCATAGCAGCGTGGCTCTTAAAGCAAATTATTGAAAACACCCTAAATGTCTATTGGTAGGGGAATAGATTAAATAAAATGTATTTGCATAGATAGATATTTTATGTGTTCACGTAGATACGAGTACAAAATTGGTTAACAGTGGTTATGTAGGGGATTGGAGGGATTGAGAATTATAGAGGAACTTTTTTTATATTGCTTTTATATGAGCTTATGGTACTGCAATCAGAAAAATTAAAAGTACTTTTACCTTGGAAAAAGAATTGTGATACAAGGAGCAAGGGCATTATGCTAAGTGAAATAAGCTGATCACACATGAAAAAAAACACATACTGTTTGATTCCACTTATGTGAGGTATCTAAAGTATTCAGACTCATAGAAAGAGCAGAGTTGTGGTTGCCAGGGGTTGGGGATAGAGGATACATGGAATTATTCAGCGGGTACAGAGTTTCAGTTCTGTGAGATAAAAAGGCTCTGGGGGAGGTGTTGTTACACAACTTGAATATATGTAGTTCGCACTACTGAAGTTTGGATGGTAAAGTTTATGTGATGTGGTTTTTTTTATCATAATTTAAAAATAGGTTTTAAAAATGATAAAACCATGATTTTTAAAGACAAATAGAATTTCAGTGATTTTTGTGACTGCTTAGAGTTTTTATTCTTGAATTTTAAATCAGTGAACCGCAAACTGTGAGGTGAAATATGATATTTTTGTTTGATGTGTACACATTTTATTTCATGGGTGGATATTTTCCTGAATTTGAATAGCTTTTGTTTGTTTTTGCTCTTTTTTAATCGATGTGTAATTGACATATAACATAATCATAGATTCGGGTGTACAAACTAATGATGTGATATTTGTGTATATTGAGAAATGATCACCACGATAAGTCTAGCATCCCATCACCATAGTTACAGATTTTTTTCTCATGATGAGAACTTTCAAGATCTACTCTCTTAATGGCTTATGAATTTGAATATCCTGAAAATTAAAATTTAACTTCAAAATTGTTAATTTTTATAAATCTGAAGAATAAATTAATAAAAGAAAACATTAGATCAAAAAATAATGAACAGTACAAAATTGGTTTTGCAACAGAAATTTAAATAGACTTTAGTAAGACATTTTTAGTCTGAATTAGACTTCAAAGAGGCCAATAATTTTACAGTGCAATTGAAGATAAATATAATGCGAAATACAAATATCTAAATTCAGAAATTTAATACACCATTTCTGAAGAGTTACCTTACAGAAAATTATTCATTCAGTGAATGTTTCAATAGAAGGAGAAAGAGCTAAAGGTGACCACTGACTAAAGGTGACCACTGAAAAAAACTCCTTTGGTCCCCAATAAGTTCATTTTTGTCCTATTATTTCACCACTTAGAAGAGTTATTGGAACTTCAATATAGCATACCTAGCTTAGGAAAATTAAACCATTCTTAATTTTTTGTCTCATAATTTCTAAACCTTGAAGTACATATAGCTGGGTTTCCAAGAAAGTAAATTTTAAACAAAACATGTGTATACTGTTGCATATAAAATATCTTGGTATATATTTGTTTGTCTCTCTTTTTATTACTTAAAAAAAAGAATTAGAAAAGTAGTTGCTTTGAGATGTCACATAGTAAACTTGATGTTTCTTAATGTAAATATGTTGCTCCTGTTGAGTGGGTGTAAGTGGTGGATATGTATCTTAGTCTCTAATTTTTTTTTTTCCTGATTAAAAAATAAGGTATGGTGGCATTTGCTGGAATTCACAAAAGGTGGCCATAAATTGCTGAATGTAATTGTATGGTATTGTGCTTGTAAAAATATACAGACTCTGTGTTTTAGAACTACTAAGAACAACCACATTAAAGTTAAAACATATATAGTAAACAGATACTAGTTTAATAGGGAGAAGGCAGTATTGAAAGTATGTTAAATATGCTTGATTAATCAGTAAGTTACTTTAATGAAAGCATAAACATTTATTATGTTTACTTTTCTCTCTCTTTCTAGACGGATTCCATTTCTAGGTATGTTTTACCTCTTTTTTTGCTGATCATCTTCTCGTTTTTATCATTTCTAAAACTATGTTGCTAGATATTTATGGATTTTAGAAGTTGATGAAATATTTTGAGTAATAAAAATCTATTGACATTTGAATGTCCTAGTCACTGTTATTAGCTTTCTTTATCAGAGGCTTTACTTCTAGTTCAATAGTCACAGTAAGTCACTTAAGAAAGACAATTTTTCTTAAATGTTTACAAAAGTGATCAATTTTCTTGTTTTCCTAAGCTTCCTAAGTTACTTCAACAATGACTATCTCATTATTAACATCAGAGGCTGATGAAACCCACCAGAAATTTATTTCATTAGGTGTTCAGAATCTTCTCTTATCTCTGCTTAAAATAAAAGAAAGCCAATGAAGACACTAAGAAGTATCATCGATCCCAAATTGTTGATCTTTTTAGAGAACTTCCATAACATCTTTGAATCTAATCTCCATTCCATTTCTCTTACCCATAATTGTTAACCAAAGCCTTATAAAACGAAGAACAAATTTTTGTATTCTGATAATTGTATTGAATTGAAATATAGAGGCAATAGCGTTTATCAGAAAAGGTAACCTGAATCCAGAGCCAGATAAGGGAATTCTCGTTTACAAATGAGATATGTTTTTCTTGTTTGGGACAAGCCTATTATCTCTCACTTTGAATAGACTATAGTTAATTCATCAAATCAAAAGTATTACTAGTTTTAAAGCAAAATTATATCTGACTTAAAAAAATGAAAAGTGCTATCAATTAAACTATAATACACCATCAATTGTAAGCCATGTTCTGATTTCAGAGATGTTAAAATGTGAAAGAAAAATGTACAATTTAAAAAATTTTTAAATTTGTCATTGTGAAACCAGTTTTGACTTAAGATATAGAAATATTGTATCCCTTCCTCAAATAATGGAAATTAGTAGTATTAAAAATAACTTTGATTTATTATATTGGGTTGTCAGTCATGATGCATTTTTGCAACAAAAACATGGAAAAAATACGTCATGATTTTTCCAACAACCCAATATATTGCAAAAGTTGATAACAGATGAGGAAGAATGTTACCTACTATTTGGAACATCAAGGTAATATATACTAGGATGCATATTAATGTAAGTTGCGAAAGCCTCTCATCAAGATTTTGACTTAAACTCATCTTTTGAAGATACGAAACCAGTTCCACATCAGCTAGTGATCGGTATGATTCCTTACTGGGTCGCTCTGGATCATACAGTTACTTAGAAGAAAGAAAACCTTACAGTAGCAGGCTAGAAAAGGATGACTCAACTGACTTTAAAAAGGTACCTGGGTTATTTAGTTACATTTAATTAAAAATAATCTGTTTATTAAGATATATGTTGCGATATTCCTAGAAACTCAATAAGATCAATATCTTGAAATAACTTACTTTAATTTTCAGCTTTGGACAATTAATGGTAAGCACAACATAGATTGTTTGTTTGTTTGTTTGTTTGTTTGTCTTTTAAAGAAAGGGGGAAATTACCCAGCACTTTATTTCATACTTACGTGTTCTCAGATCAGTATTGTGATACTGTGAATGAGCTGAAAAGGGGCATTGAGGTGAGTGAGTGAGTGTGTGTGTGTGTGTGTGTGTGTGTGTGTGTGTGTGTGTGTACACGAATGAATGCACACAAGCACACACACACACACACACTTTATTTGTTAATAGGAAGCAGCCAAAGCATATGGTTTTCCTAGGTGAATATATAGTGTTTCCTAAGTAACTGAAAAACTTGTGGTAGCTCAACTGCTGTTAATGATTAAGAATGGGAGTAATTAAGTGGAAACTCAACAATCTAGGATTTTATTTTATTTTTTTGAGGGCATTGTCACTGGCCCTCATATGTAGGACCCTAACCAGGGCTGCTGGCGTCCCAAGCCAGCGTTTAACCACCACGCCACTCGGCTGGCCCTAAGATTCTTACTGTTACAATTCTTCATATTATGAGCTTGGAAGAAGCCTGATAAAGTTTGTTGGAGGGAAAAAGGGCTTGTGGAATTTCTACATGTCACCAGGTATTTGACAGCTATTTCAATTACCCGCTTTCTTACAAGCTGAACCAGCAAGAGAAGAAAGATAGGGGGTCGGTTTACCTTATGAATAAGATTCATCATTCATTCAGTAAATAACTAACAACTGAACTGTGCTAAGCAGTGAGCTTCCACCCGTGGACAAGGGAGGTGGAGATATTGTCCCTGCTCTTACAGGCATCTTCCATGTAGTGGGCGAGTCATACAGTCACACCAATGAAGGTATCCTTTAAAAATTGAAACATTTATCCTGGAACAGTTTTATAATGTGTGTAACAAAATTATATAAAGTTTTAGAAAGCAATGAAACAGGTTTATAAACATGTGTACAAAGGAAAGTGACAGGGCTTGAGGATGGATTTCCTAAGCAAGTGAAATTTCAGCCAAGAACAGAAGGATGATTAGTAGTTAACTGGCAAAAATGGGACAAAATATTCCAGATGGAGTGAACTGCAAGCACATAGACCTGATAGTGGAAGGGTATGTGAGGCATTGGAGTAATTAAATGTTCATTATGGCTAGTAGAACAGAGGGGTGATGCTCGAGGATTGCAGCTAGATGTGTAGGCTGGGACCAAGACCATACAGTATGGCCTTACAAACTACTTGAAGCATATCCTATACTGAGAAGATTGGGAAGCCATTCAAAGGTTTTTAATGTATGGGGGTAGGTAATAGAATGTTTGCCATATAAAAAGTTAACTCTTGCTGCTATGTATAATACAGATTAGATGAAGGTCAGGAGAACAATTCTAGTATTAGAATAGTCTAGATAAGCGATGATTATAGCCGTCTATGGTGGTAGAGATGAACAGAAAAAAAATTTACATTCAGTTCTGAAAGTGTTCAAGAATGGTTCACTTCCTTTTACCTTTAGTAAAAATAATGTAATCATAAATGCATCTAATACTGTATCTTACTGTCGAGAGGGAATGATAGGCAGAAAAACTCAGAGACCAGAAAATAAGCTTCACAGTGGCTCCTCAGTTCCAGTTATCATGGCCCTGCAGATATGTGGTCCCTCTAAAAAAAAATTTTTTTGTTTAAAGATTTTATTGGGGAATTGGGGGAGGGGAATATCTCTGGGGAATTGGGGAAGGGGAACAGACAAGTTGCTGTCTGTTTGTTCTTCAGTCTAGTTGCGGAGGACGTTGCTTCACTGGTCCATGTTGGTATCCTCATTGCGCTCTTCCCGGATAAGGCAGATCAGTCACTGGCCTCTGGATGGTCGCTCACCGCGGCTATTGGCAGCTCACGCTGGCTGCCAGCCACTCACTGTAGCCCATAGCAGCCCACTGCAGCAGGGGCTGCAGCCTACACCGTTGCCAGTGCTCACACAGCCCAGCTTCAGGTGGAGCTGTTGTTAGCTGTAGAGGGCAGTGTCACTGGCCCTCATATGTGGGATCCGAACCGCGGGTGCTGGCGTCCCAAACCAGCTCTTAACCAATGCGCCACTCAGCTGGCCCCTAAAAAATTTCTTTAATGGAAACTGAAAAGTCAGATTTTTCAGCAATGTCTTAAATTTTAAATACTAGAACTAGTTTTTAAGAGTTTATGTAGGACAGCGTGGGCCAAGTGGCGCATTGGTTAAGAGCTGGTTTTGGGATGCCAGTGGCCCGGGTTCACATCCCACATATGAGGGCCAGTGACACTGCCCTCTACAGCTAACAACAGCTCCACCTGGAGCTGGGCTGTGCAATCCCCAGTGATGGAGTAAGCTGCAGCCCCTGCTGCAGTGGGCTGTCAAGGCTACAGTGAGTGGCCGGCAGCCAGCGTGAGCGGCTGGCAGCCAGGGTGAACTGCCAGTAGCCTCAGTGAGCGACCATCCAGAGGCCAGCGACTGATCTCCCTCATCTGGGAAGAGCGCAATGACGATACCAACATGGGCCAGTGAAGCAACGTCCTCCACAACCAGACTGAAGAACAAAAAGACAGCAACTTGTCTGTTCCCCTTTCCCGATTCCCCAATGCTGTTCCCCTCCCCCAATTCCCCAATAAAATCTCAAAAAAAAAAAAAAAAAGAGTTTATGTAGGACATACATATCTGCATAGCCAAAAATTTCTGCCTTGCTGCCACAAAGCACTAAAATGTGTTTTAATGTATCCTTTAATAGTTCATATGTTACAGTAATCTTTCTGTTTAATATTGCAAAGTAATAAGATGTCAGAGCATAAGTAATATTTTCTTCTCCCCTTATTTTTATAGCTTTATGAACAAATTCTAGCTGAAAATGAAAAGCTGAAAGCACAGTTACATGATACAAATATGGAACTCACAGATCTTAAATTGCAATTGGAAAAGGCCACCCAGGTTTGTACCTTTTTCTCTTTATTACTCTAAACATAATTGTTTTGATTTATTTTATCTAAAATATTGCATTGAAATGTTCTCTAGTGTTCTAAACATAATTTTGAGTACGGATAATAGTTTTTTTATTAGTAAGAGGAAAATAAAATAATACAGTTTACTGATAACTTCATCTACTTTTTCTAAAAATTAAAAATATAGCAATATAACTTCATAATGGAAAGACAAAATATTTTTAAGCCTTTTAATACCTATGTTATGGCACACTCGGGATTTATGTGTTTATTTTCAGCATAGCAAAATATCAAGGCATTAAAAGCCTCTATGCAGAATCTTCTTAGAGTTATAAAATTTCTTTGTTATAATTTTTATGAATATTTCCTGTTCAAAAAACAGTGATTTGATAATAGTAATTCTGAAAGAAGGTAATTTTAGTCATAACTCCTTCTACCTTCTTTCTCTTGCAACAGCCTAGAGGAGACAATTTTAGACAAGAAAATTGGGAAAGCCAGACAGAACCTACAGGCTTGTACATTGATCTAGGATGTATATGACTAGGAGTTGCTTCCCGAGCTGCCTTTCCCTGGAATGCTAGTTCTGGGAGACAATAATAGGCATGTTCCCTCCTCCTTTTCCCTCTTGCCCACTTCAAAAAAAAAAAAAGCTTTGTGATCCAAGAAACTTGGGAAAAACTATATTTTACATCTTGGAGATTTTATAGGGTCTATTTATATGTTAAAGACTCTAAAGGGTCCTATAATTTTAAGAACACAAACTTGTTTAAATGTTATTAACCTGCGACTTTTTAGCATAAACACATTCCTGCAGTACAGCTCTTAGAATCCAGTTTGAAAGCGCTGATCTAAATTGCCATCTCCAGGTGTATAAATGACACTGCATACTTTCTTTGGCCCTTCTTTTACACTCGTCATTTTCATAACTTTTATTTTCTGTGTTCAGCTTACACTAGTTACCAGGTGGCTTTTTGTTTTCATTGTAACCCACTATTACATTGTGAAGCAATTGTCTGTGCAAAATGGAAGCTGTGCTAAAATTCCTGTGGCCAACCTAACCTTAGGAGGTTATGAGGGCTGTTCAGATTTCATTAGTTAATCAGGGCTTACTCTAAAGATCCACAGAACAAACAAAACAAACTCATTGACACAGATGACAGAACAGTGGTTACCAGAGGAGAATGGGCCTGGGGGCAGACGAAGAGGGTAAAGGGGGGCCCAACACATGGTGATGGAAGGAGGCTAGACTATATACAGATGGTGTACTAGAGAATTGTGCACTTGAAACTCATATGTTATCAACCAAGGTCACTCGAATAAATTTAATTTTAAAAATGGGAAAAGATACACAGCAAAGTAAGGCCGAACAAGAACATGATTCATAGTGAGGTGCCATAAAACCTTGGAATGTCACTCGTGTTAAAACTTGCTGGCTTATGCTTAGGCGTCATGGTAAACTGGAATGTCATCATTCTTCAGCTTGCATTAGTAGCTTAGTGAGCCTCCACACATAAAAAAAAATGTCGTAACTAGTTCTCTGAAAATAGCTTGAGCACTAAAGATTGGGTAATAATGTTTTCTGAATAAAAATGTCCACCGCTCCTTAGTGTCGTGTTCTGTCATGGCGTTGACTCAGCTGATCTGTATGTCCACTGCTTACTGCCTTCTTTGTTTGTCTCTGCTCTTCTGCCCACCCTGTTGTTATCTAATGCTTCCTGTGTGTGTCTCCTGTAATCCCTACAAAAGAGGGGAGCAGACTGATAGAATTAGCCATCAACATGGAGCAATCCTGTTAGTCAGGGCCCAATTAGTGCCCATTTCATGGAACACTGGATAACTCATAACAAACTGCCTTTGAGTCATAAACCAATTTCTGACCCTGTGGACTGTGGCCAGAGAAATACATCACTAGGTTAAAAAACATGACAGCTTCTGCCTTCGCACGCATTGAGTGTCATGCCCTATATACTGAATTAATTATAGGAAGGGTAATTCAAAGTATAAGAGAGTAAATATTCAAAGTTAATATCTTAGTTGGAAAAACTGTAAATGTTATTTTCAAAACATTTATGGATATATGTAAAATTAAAACGGATAAACATTAAACCCTTCATTCATCTTTAGACTGTCCTGAGCATTTAAGTCTGATATAAATCCGTACACCTGATTTTTTTTTTTAAAGCATTACTTCCATAACTATTCATGAATATACGTAGAAGTGGCAATTTTGATGGTTGCATGGAATTTTTCCAAGGGAACTATTATCCTACCAAGAATTGATCTTGACATTTAGGTGTATTTGATAGTATTGAGCCAAGGGACTGTAGAATCCTTGAATCCTGCCTAGGTCCAGCCACCTTTCTCCATGTTTTCAAGGAAGGGAAATTACCCAGAAACTGGTTTAATGACTAATCATTTTGTCAAATGTCAGTTCACCAAATTTACTAATTATGATTTTAACGTAAGTTTTAACTAGAATATTTACCAAAAATATTAACTAAAGTTAACCTTTTTACCTAAGAAATTGACAGATATATCATAAAATTGCTAAAATGTTCCTATATGAAAAAAAATCTCCAGTAAAATACTAATTTCCTATCTAAACTTTATTTAAATTACATGCAGTGTCATTGTTCCACCTATTTCTGATTTCTTTCAGGTGCTTTTTAACGTAATTTTTAAATTTTTCATTCTTTTAAGTGTTTTTAAGAGTCATTTACATGTCCTCAAGTAGTATATTAGCCGTATGTTTTACATTTCTAGCAATTAAAATATGGACTTAAATTTAAAAACATCAAAAAGAAATCAGAGGGGCTGGCCGAGTGGCTCAGTTGGTTAAGAGCTCACTCAAGAGTGCGAGCTGAACTCTGAGCAACAGCTGTTCGAGGCCAGCCTGAGCTGAGTTGCCGTTGAGCTGCCAACAGGTGGCAGGATGGCTCAGCTAAAAAAAAATAAAATAAAAAAAAATAAAAAGAAATCAGAATTAGCTGAAACGCTCATTGTATTGGAAATTCTGAATTTGATTTATTAACAGTAAGCAACTGGAATACACCAACTTTTATTTTTCCAGAACAAGTAAGCACAAAAACATAAAACCATTAAAAATAATAGAAAAAAAAACAGTAAGGATACCTGGCCATGATTACATCTTTAAATTGTATATTCCATTACCATAAAAAAGAAATTGTGATTCGATGCCCAGCCCGAGCTGAGCTGCCAACAGGTGGCAGGATGGCTCAGCTTAAAAAAAAAAAAATGGTGAAAACCAGATTAAAAAGTAACTTGATTAAAAGTCCTGATGATACTAAAATGAATATCTAAAGGGTTGACAGAGGACCGGCTGAGTGGCTGGGTTGGTTAAGAGTTGACTTAGGGCCGGCCGAGTGGCACAGTGGTTAAGCGCTGGCTTCAGGAGCCAGCGGCCCTGGTTCGGGTCCCACATGTGAGGACCAGTGACACTGCCCTCTACAGCTAACAAGAGCTCCACCTGGAGCTGGGCTGTGTGAGCCCTGACGACGGTGTAGGCTGCAGCCCCTGCTGCAGTGGACTGCCACAGGCTACAGTGAGTGGCCAGCATCCAGCGTGAGCAGCTAGCAGCTGCGAGAGCTGCCAATAGCTGCAGTGAGCAACCAACCAGAGGCCAGAGACCCATCTGCCTCATCCGGAAAGAGCGCAATGATGATACCAACATGGGCCAGTGAAGCAGCGTCCTCCCCAACTAGACTGAAGAACAAAAGGACAGCAACTTGTCTGTCCCTCTTCCCCAGTTCCCCAATGCTGTTCCCCTCCCCCAATTCCCCAATAAAATCTTAAAAAAAAAAAAAAAAATCTTTTAGAAAAACCAAATAAAAGGTTGACAGAAGATAAAATTATGTAAAGAAATAAATACGTGTGTGTTTGTGTATTTAAGCATATTTGGCAGTTAATAGTCATAAAAAAATAAGTTGTTAAAGTTGTCAAAAACCATTTTTTGGTAAATGAGTTATTCAACAAATGAAGCAGGAATCCCAAGGGAAATATATGTACAAAGGTCAATGTAAATAAGAACTAAGGTAACACTTGTTTTTAACTGAGCCCATGCTTACTATCCAGATGCAGAACTCTCTGGTATTGGGTGCAGCACATGACTTAAAACTCCCAGTGTCCTTTCCTCCCACAAATCTCAAGATTGTATCAACTTTGAGTTGGTTGCAAAGCACAGGAAGCAGAAAAATGAGAGACCTGAGCTCACCAGGAGAAGAAACGCTATATAGCCTGGATTTCTTGTATGTGACAGTAGGTAGAACCTTCTTACCAATTCTGGAGCATGGATGATTGAAAAAGAATATTCGAGAGAGCTCTGAGAAAGGACCAGAAGGCCAGTTTATTAGTCCGGCTGCGTGGATACAAAGTCACTCAATCAGGTCATAATCACATTTCCGTCAAGGTGCTGGAATCTAACCATTCAGATCAGCCAGTCCTGGTGGAATAAGACAGGAAAGAGCTTGAGCATAGGAGGGAAAGCTGGGATGTTTTTGGTTTTGTTCCTCAATATTCACCCATCCTTATCCCTCACAAACTGTGTGAAGACCTTAGGAAAAGTCCTATGTAAACCATGAGAGCTGTAACCATTCTATTTGTAAGCATTTCTTTAATTCTTTCTCATTTCAGTACAAACCCTGTTTTTTCTTTACTCCTACCTGTGTATCACTCCACCAGAGTTGTGTGATTTCTTCAAACACTAGAGAAGAATTGGTCCTCCCCACACACACAAACCCCTCCATTTTATTGCACTCATATCCTTTACATATTTCTTATTTTCTTGCAGAGACAAGAAAGATTTGCTGATAGGTCACTATTGGAAATGGAGAAAAGGGTAAGTGTCCATCTTGTTGAATAGCTAATCATGGTCCCCCTTTATTGTTTTTTGTAAGCAATGATAGGGTTTTTTTTTTCTTTAGTTTCTGTTGTTATGGATGGTAGTTTTAGTTTAAATTAATACTCATTAATTTAATTAAAATGTTTTCTAGCTTTTTCGTACAGTTCTGTGGAGTGTCTCTGGGTGTGAAATTGCTTTGCTAATGAATAAGACTTGATTTCACATATTCTTTCCATGGATTAAAAAATATCTTGCCTTAATTCTGAAATGTGCACATTGTGATAGTGAATCTGATGTTTTTTAAATGCCATTATCTTTTTAAAGTTAATTTAATAATATTTTATTTTGAGTTTAAGTATGTAACTTAAGTAGAATATTTTAAACAAAAAATGATTATGAGAAAATCCTTTTGCCATTTTATGTCTTTCTGCCATTTTTTTATCTGCTACGATGTATTCACTTGTTTTTTCCTCCATTTATTAATGTCATTGATCAGTACCATAAGAATAAATCTACAAGTGTAGTTTGAGCAGTTGAGATTGTTTAAATGATCAAAAGTTAAAGGAAAGATGCCCAAAGAGTATCTGTAATGCAAGTGAGCAGTGGCTAGATTTTCAGGGTTTCGACCAAAGAAATGATCTCCTGGGTAGCTATGATCTCTAGATCAAAGAAAGAATAAATAATCAGGAGCAGTTGATACAAAAATATTTTCTTCCATTCCAATTTAAAAATAGCCAGTTTACCCTTCTGACAGAGAGAGAGAGAGAGAGGAGAGAGAGAGAGAGACAGAGACAGAGAGAGAGAGAAATTATTTAAAAATACAGCATATATAAATAGTCTGTTAATGTCTGTGTTTACTGAATTGTACCTTATTATGATTTCAGCAAGTTTTTGAAAGTTATTGTTCTGGGCCATTTCAAAAGCTATTGGTATAACTAATAATTGCAAAAAATTTAGACTCACTTATTTTATAAAATTTAATATTGATTATTTCCTTTCACAGTATAAAACTGTTATTGAATGTTATATCTTAAGATATGCAGATAGTAAAAATCACTCATTTCTCTATTATCCATACTAATGGTTGAGATGACAGACATAGATAACAAACTAGTTAATCAAAATATTATTTTGAGACAGATTTTTAAAGAATATTGTTTTTCTTGTGAAAACAATAGATGTTTATTACAAAAATTTTAGCTAAAGAAAAAAATAACATCCATATTCCTATCATGAGACGTAACTGATATTTTGATGTCTCTCTCTCCTTTGTTTTATCTAGGCTTAGGCATGCACAATGCACTTTTTTGTATTCTGACATTCTCATCTGACCTTTTTTCTGCCTTTCAAATGCAGATAAATTACAAAGTAGCTAAACCACTCTCAATTTAACAGACAGTGGGAATCCTAGTATTAATGATAACTACTAACGTTTAGTCAGCAGTCTTATGTGCCAGACAGGTACTGGGCTAAGCTCTTTACATGCATTTCCTCTTAATCATATTTTTTAGTGTTAGTAAGTTTGTCATACATAAGAAGTTGCTTGTATCATTACATGCATTTTTAACATTAAAACGATTTTTTGTTGTTGTTGTTAGACATGAAAAATTGCCTGCAACTTTACAATTGTCAATTTGGCAACAGGGGAATTTGATACTGTTTTTGTCTTGTTTTACCACTAAGTAGTTAAAACCATGAAGGCACCTAATAAAACTGAGGTTGATGGGGTGGTTCATTACTTGTCATTTGGATAAAATAATGCTATTTCTGGTATTTCATGAAATTATGAGGATTATATGACACTATATGTCCTACTATTTTGAGAAGTGCAATGGTTTTTGTGAATTTGTCATGGCTGCATTATTAATTAGGAGAAAAGGTCTATTTATAGAAAATAACATTTTTGTCTATGTAATCATGTTCAAATATGCTGATAATACAATAACATGGCACTTATAAAACTATTAGTAGGATTTTATCTGTTTTTTTAAAATCACATACCCTAAAGACATTAACATTTACAGTAAATGTACTGCTTCACTAAATATTAATATTAATTATTAATCTGGGAAAGAATGTTTTGGAAATAGTTTCAGTGTGATTGAACTAAATTTAAATGATTTGTATCTGAAAGGTGACCGGCAGGAGTCAGTATCTTCTGGGCGGTATGACCTAACCAAAGTTTTACAGCACATTCATTACTGCTGCTTGCTTTTTGCATAACACCTTAGAATGCTTAGATTAAAGAAGAATAAAACAGTACACTGCAATGTGTGTTGCCTTTGCTGTCACTCTTTGAAATAAGGTAGTTTGAAATAAAATAAATGCTGCAGTTGCATCTCCCTTACATTCACTGCATTAATGCTACACAGTATCAACTTAAAGACAAAGCAATAAAGCCAGTTGGACAAGTTATAGCTAGTGAACATTGCAGGTGGAAGAGATTAACTTCTCTTAGATCCTACTGAAATGTTAAAGGCGTCATAGTGTAGGCATGTTTGCTTCTTGCTTTTCTGCTTCTGTCACTGTAGAGTAATAGCATCTTTTTTTGGTTTGTTTTTTTCTTTCTATACAAGCCTTGGTCTTCAGTACCAGTTTACTCTCTCCTTGAGTTTAATGTGAACTAAAAAAATAGTTTACATATGTAGCATCTCAATAGGAAATCAAAGCTTTAAAGAAAAAGCTTATAGAAAGTAATGGAAATAATGATCTTTGTATTTGTTTTTCTCAAATTTTGGAAAGCTCTCTTTATGCATCACTGGCATCACACCTTTTTCTACACTGCTCCTGATTTGATTTTTGATTCTAAAGTGTCACTATTTCACAATTTAGAAAAAAAATTGAGACTTGTAATAATTACATAATTAATACTGGTACCTTAAATTGATCTAGGAACGAAGAGCTCTAGAAAGAAGAATATCTGAGATGGAAGAAGAGCTCAAAGTAAGTAAACCATGCTGCTTATGAGAGAGATTGCTGTTTAGGAGCTCAGATTTTACAGAACTGTTACAGATACTTTGTTTCCATTACAGTCATCCTCAAGCTGTTTATGTAGCTTGTGATTTATCTGTACCTATGCTTCTTTTCCTTCCTAGATTCCAGGTTTTAGGTGGGCGAGGAGAGTATTGAAAATGCAAATTTTATGCTAATCAAGTTTTTGGTACGTTTGAAGTGCAGGTGTAGAACAGATTAGACAATAATAACTATAAAATTTGGGATTTATTATTTATTCACATTTGACATACTCTTTCTTGGGGGATCAATATAAAAATATTCTGTGAAAATAAAGGACATTAGTGTAGTGGACAGGCAGCGCTATATTTTATCAAACTCTGCATTACCTGTGGAAATAACTGTTTTGAATGTTAGAAGGAACACTTTTTTCAGGAAAAAAAATACCATAGTTAGTTGATTAATCCTTATATTGTCTTGCATAAAATATCTCAGTTACATTATGAATTAAGGAACAAACACATAAGAAATTGTGCCCATAGAATTTGAATTTAAAAGTTTTAATATTGAATTATTTGATTGCTTATTAGAACATTATTATGGAATGGCTTTGCAGACAAATTTTTTGAATTTTATTTGCTCATCTAATATTTTTGTTTGACAGGGAATTTTAGGACTACACTGTTTTAACTGTTAAATCTCATAAAATATTCTTTTAAGACTTAATTTTTTTTTCTTGTATTCATTATCTGTGCTTCTTTATATTTTTGTACTCTTTTCCATTTTCTTATTTTTATTTTCTATTTCTTTATGTTCTGATTTCTGCAGAACCTGCACCAAATAAAGCAGATTCAGACTCTGAGAGAGTTAAATGAGCGACTGCTGACTGAGAATAGGGCCTTGACAAGAGTGGTAGCCAAGCGCTCAGGGTTCTGTAGCAAACTGCAGTCTGTGAACCTATAATTTATAGTTCCATCATTTCTTCTTGGTAGAGCCAGGCAGGTGTTTCTGTATCAGTAAGCGTGTCTTGAGTTCACTTTTACAAATTAATGCCATTTTGTCTGGAGCTTATCATATAACTGTTTAATTATGCATGGCTTCTCAGAATGTTAGAAAGTGTCACTAATTGTATATTGAGACTGATGAACTACAAAAAAAATCTTAGGAAATGATATAGGAATTTAAAAGACTTGTCTGCATTTTTACAAAAAAAAGTTTGTACACATTTTTTGGCTCTACAGAGATTTTATGGCTATAAAATATGACTATTATATTTAAAATTCTCTACTAGAAAGAAAGTGAAATATAAACAGCCTTAAATGTATTATTGTACATATAATTATTGGGTTGTCGGAAAAGTCCTGACATATTTTCTCTATGTTTTTTTGCAAAACTGTGTCATGTCTTTTCCAACAACCCAATAATATATGTTGAAGCTGCAGATTAAGCATGCGTTACCTGTTTTTCAAAAGAATGTCATTTTTAGTCAGCCATCTTAATTTTTACTTAGTTCTGTATTACAGAAGTATCTTAATAAACTTCAGATTATTGTATTTTATATCCATCCACTTTGAACCTAGGTGATAATTGATTGGGTCCACATAAAATTAAGCTCTTATTAAAGATTTTTCTTAAGACGTAGTTTTGCAAGAAGAAATTTTATTTTTATCTAATTCGATATTTGAAAGCTGAGGAAAAGGACTAACTATCTTAGAAAGTATAATTTAATGTCCAAAATATAAGCTACTCTATTTCCTAGCAAATCCGGCAGAGCAAATGTAATGTAAATCATTCTTAGTGGAAACTCCAGGTAACTTACAACATTTTCACCCCCTCCTTCAGTTTGTCTATAAGACAGAACATTAATTTGCTCTGTTTTGAGGATGTGAGGGTATGTTTTCGTCTTTGCTGCAAATACTGGTTATTTTTCCCATCCTTGAATATTTTCATAAATAGAGACTTAACTGCCTTGGCTTATGAATTATTTTATTTTGATAATAGTAATAATTGCTTTGTTACCATTTAATGAGCACCTATTTGTGAATCAGACATTGTACTAGGCTCTTAAATTTAGTACTATAGGTGACTCATTTAAGGAATTTTAATAATTTAGAACACGTCTAATAACCTCAAGACTTTCCCAAATGGGCTGGTTTTCTGGTGAAATTATATAAGGAGTATGGTTTGAGGTCTAACATAAATAAAGCATAAGCCTTGGTTTAGGTACTGACAGGAACTCTTAAAAGAGCTCCCTTTTATCCTAACAAAAACAGGCTTCATTTTCTTGGCTGCTCTAATACGGTGTGCTTGTAAGTCATAATATCAAGTGATTTAGTACATTTCAATTGATAACTTTGGGAGTATAAACCTTTCATTCCATCATTCATTAAACTAATTAGCTTCACAAATCAGGGGTTTGTTGTTTTTTTCTTTCTTTTGATATATGTTTTTATCCACTAGAAATATATATAACTGACAAAGCTTGTTCATGTGTCTTGTGGTGAAAATATAACATTTATTAAGACTAATATTTTATCTTTTTATTGAAGCAAAACTTTTTCTCCATTTGTCCCCTCATAGATGTTACCAGACCTAAAAGCAGACAACCAGAGGCTAAAGGATGAAAATGGGGCCTTGATCAGAGTTATAAGCAAACTTTCCAAATAAAACAAACAAAAAAAGCAGCAAGTAACGGAATTGCACATATTAGTTACCCAGTGGACCATAATTGACAGTCACTGGAAACCTAGGAAGAATCCTTGGGGACTGTCATTTTCGGATATCCTGCCAAATGCCCTCTTATCTAGGAGTTTTGTTCTGTTTTGTTTCATTTTCTTTTTTTTTTTCTTGTATCAAGACCATTGTTTCATGTTAATGCAGCTGCTGAGAAGATTTTTTTTAATGACTGAGAAAACTTGTTTACAGCTCCAGCATATAAGGAAAGTGTTCAAGGCCAGATATGCCTCAGATAATTAACCAGTAAGCCTTAGTTGTACATAAATACTTTTGTGTCAACAAAAACTTCCAGCTTTCACAGAAGACAGTTATTCAACGTTTTTTGACGTGCCACAGTTTCCAGTTTTTCAATATTTAAATATGTTTTTGCTTTACATCTAAGTTTGGGTTTGTATGTTTTTCCTTCTAACTCTTCATGTGGCAGACTCTTCTATGTTTTCACAGCTTTCTCATTTACTGAAAAGAACACTTGTTCTTCTGAGGTCATTGTCATGTATTAGGCTAATGCTGTGTTTGTCTCCCACCTGGAACTGAATTGCTTGGTGGAACATTGGCTTTCACTGTTTGTGCAATATGCATTTATTTCTTATATGAATGCTTTAAAGTCAATTGAGATTAGATTCTTTTAAGTCCTATTTTCTGCCTTCATTGGTCACTTTTTTTGTTTTTGTTTGTTTTTTACTATTGTAGTTCAAGAAGTTAGATTCTATAATCTTCACTTTCATTTTAGCAGGTACTGAGTGATGCTGTATATATAAATAAGTGTATTGTTTTGATTTTTAAACCACCATATGGCATGCTTGACTATTTTCTTATTTCAAATGTCTGTTAATGCAAAGTAGGCTACTCCATGTTAGTGTTAAAAACAAAATTTGCTAACAATGTGATATAAAGACTTTAAAGCAACACATCATGTGGAGCCCTATCTTTACAAAAGTTTTCTACTGTAAAGTGCTTTTACTTTTATTTTCAGTTTTCATTTGATAGTATTCAACCATAATTAAAGTTGCATAAGATAATTGCTTCACATTTCACATGCCTATATTTATCTGAGTGCTGTCTAAAACTGTTGTGCTAGCCAAAGTGATGCTATGAAGTCATTTGCAGACCTACCCCACGAGTTCATGTTAAATGCACTGTATTGCCATGTGAAGAGGCATTGACTTTGATACCACCATCATGTTCAGACCATTTTATACATTTCAGTGGCCTTTTAAAAAAAAAAAAGGAAAAAAAAAAGTAAAACCAAGTACATAGTGAAGATGTCTTTTATTTGGACAAATAGCTTTTATATTTTCATTGAACCATGCAAAAAATATTACATCTTTCTGGCACATAACTGTCTCCTTAACCACTGAACAGTTCAGCCATTTGAATAAATTGTACATTGTAAAGCTTATAGTAGCTAATTGTATTATTGATTGTATTGTATACTATATTAAATGTGAATTTGTACCCCTCCATTTTAAAAGGTCATTGTGTTCTACTGCCTATTTTAGATTACTTTAGGGTTGGGAAAAGGTGTTTTGGTAAGCAGGATGTCAAGTCCTCTCTCTTGATTGGTTTTATGAAGATATAAGGTTATGCTCTTACTACCAAGCTCAGGATTCTTGATTTTTAAAGGTACAAGGATAGTTGTGGGAGTTTTATTTTGGGTTATATTTGAACTGTATGAATGGTGGGTCTGAATATAGAGAATTTCCATGGTCTTATTGTGGACATAAAATATACAGATAATTGACCAGTTTGAGTGACTGCAACGTGTTCTGGTTGCACAACAGTTAGGCATGCTAAGGATTATATTTGTGAAGTTTGGATGCCTGTGAAGAATGATTAAGTACATGTTTCTAATATTTTAGTGTTTTGTATTTAGGTTATTTATTCTTTGTATCTAAAACTGAACGGCTACTGTGCTATATTGATTTTATTGGTAGTATTGAGCAGACCTTGTTTCTGCATGAAACTAGTTGGAAAACCCACTATTTTGGAAATAAAAAATGTATTTTGACATATACAAATAAAATGAATAAAACTATTTTAAATGTGTGAACTTTTACTGAAGACATTTGAAATTTTGTTCTGAGATATTTTAATTCTGCATGGGTATTTTTTCACTAATTGCTTTACTTTGATTCCAATTTGAATAATTTTTGAAATTGTAATATTGTGATAATTTGCACAACATTGTACATGCACATATGTAAATGCAATCTTAATTGCCATATTTATGCAATCTGTGTACCAATTTGGACAAATGTTTATATATTTTACATAAAGCTGTCTGTATGCAGAATCTGAGAACTAGTTTTTTTATGATAATAAGTGGGTAAAAAATAATGCTAACAGTGACTTTCAAGATAGTAACTTTGTAGCACAAGATTCATTTACATAAACATTTGGTGGTTTCTAAATTAAACCTGTGCTTTTTCTTAGCTGCAAACATAGGTTCGTGAATACATATAAAGGTAATATTCCATTGAAATATAAAATATTAGATCATTTTCCAAACCTAGATTTGTCCAAGATTCAACCCCAATCTGATAACACATCTGTAACTAGATAAGATACACTTTCAGTTGGAAACTTTAGCAAAGGACTTCTGTTTAAAGTAATACAAGAATTGAATTCTTTCTGCTACCCAGTACTTTCCCGGTGCATGCTCACAGAGTGATAGATGTTACTGTTGTTGTTTGTCCTCCATAAAGAAAAGAATTTCACATGCAAGTACTCTGAAGCCAGATGGAAAGCAGCTATAGAACTATCTAGGAAAGATTCATATACAAAGTAAAGTAGATAACATATTAATCCATTATTTACTTTATTCTCTTCCTTAAACATTTGTTCGGTGCATGCTCACAGAGTGATAGATGTTACTGTTGTTGTTTGTCCTCCATAAAGAAAAGAATTTCACATGCAAGTACTCTGAAGCCAGATGGAAAGCAGCTATAGAACTATCTAGGAAAGATTCATATACAAAGTAAAGTAGATATCATATTAATCCATTATTTACTTTATTCTCTTCCTTAAACGTTTGTTACCACTTAGTCATTCCTGGCTTGTCCGAAACAGTCATAACGCCCAGTGTCAACACTCTCTGAGTCTGTTGTAAGAAAGCATCCCAAGTGCCAAATTTTTTCCAAACTAGAAACACATGTTTCCCATAGGGCATAATAGACTTGTAGCTTGTTCGTCACTTGGTCATATGCAGAATACAGAGCAAACTCCATTTACAGTTATTAACTATCCATTAGCCACATCTTGCTAATGAAAACCTCTGGTTGCAAAGATGAAAGCTGGCTGATAAGCCACCTTTTCTGTGATGCTCCCTGTTGTACTCTGTACGTGTGTGGTCTTTGTGTCTTGAGCATGCATGTTTCAACAGGTAATGTACACCTGACTGAGTTTCTGTCTAAAAGCATTGGGTATAGAATGAAGTATTTCTTCTATTATTATTATAAATCTAAATAACAATACATTTCTTGACTTTCATTTTGGAAAAGTTCTCATTTTGGTAAAGTGCTATATAAACAACAGTGCTCTTTCTTTTAGGTAAGTGGTATAAAGAGTGTCATATTGCTGTCCCAGGCCTACAAAATGACCAGATTACAAAGCAATAGATTCAAAATAAAAACATGGGAGTCAGAAGTTTGATTCTATAATAAAGTAACAATTCTGTCTTACTATAATTTTATTACCAGTTTTCTAAAGTTTATTAGACCTAAGCTTTTTTGAGCTAAGGTGCTCCACCTTTTCACCGTTTCAATTCCAATAAATATCTAGGTCACAAAAATTAACTAGATTTTTATTTTAAAAAGCTGAAGAGAGAAGTGGGGGGAAGTTTGAAGAAATGAACAATAATAATAGATTCTGCCCTGAATAATATACAGCTAGTAGGACCTGTACTTTGTGCTTGTACATCTGGGAGAGGTGATAGATTTACTTGCCCTTTTCTCACGCTCAATTTTTCTTGCAGGTCTGTTTTGATAGAAGGCCATTCCAATAGGATACCTCATTTGATCCTTACAACAGACAGAGTAAATAAAGTCTATCTCCCATTTTATACTTGAGGAAAGCTGAGACTTATAGATTATTAACTGATTCAATATTCCAAGCTTCATACAAAGCAGGGCTCTTACCCAAATTTAGTGGTGGTGGTGCTTGTTTTTGCCTCTTAATCCAGGACTTTTTCCACTCTTTGAGTTAATTTGGTAGTTTATTTGCATGAAATTGCATAGATTATCTATGCGTCTATTTTATATGTTTAGGCTTAAAATACTTGATTATCTTATAAATGTGTTGTTTTGGGGTTTTTTATTTTATATATTTTTAAAATTAGCTTCAGGTGTACCACAGTGCAATAGTTATGCTTTTTAACCCCTCAAAGTGACAATCCTCCCCCAATTTGCCACCCCACACCCACCCACACTGATATCATACATCTCTATTACAATTCCATTGACTCCACTCCCACACTATACTCCACATACTGTAACTATATATATGTGTGTGTGTGTGTGTGTGTATATATATATATATATTCAGTTATAGCGGACACAATATTCTACAACATCAGCTTCAGGTGTACAGTGCAGTCAGTGATCAAGCCTCTACCCCATCCATGATATGTGACCGTCTGACACCCCAGAAAATATTCACAACATTATTAGTCATATTCCTCAAACTGTGTTTCATATCCCTGTGGCAATATTGTAGTTACCTATTTATGCTGTCTAATCCCTTCCCCTTCTCCCTCCTCCCCACCTCCCTCCCAACTAGCAACCATCAGTTTTTCCTCTATATCTGAGACTGTTTTTGTTTACTTTGCTCATTCATTCAGTTTTTTAGATTCCACATATTAGTGAGATCGTATGGTATTTGTCTTTGTCCGACTGACATTTCATTTAACATAATGGTTTCTAGGTCCATCCATATCATTGGAAATGGTATGATTTCATTCTTTATAGCGGAGTAATACTCCATTGTACAAGTGTACCACAATTACTTAACCAAGTCATCCACCGATGGTCATTTCAGTTGTTTCCAAGTCTTGGCTATTGTATATAGCGCTGCACTAAGCATAGGGGTGCATATATCTTTTTGGATTAGCATCTGGGTTTCTCTGGATAGATACCCAAGAGTGGAATTGCTGGGTCATTTCCAGTGTTTTGAGATACCTCCATACTGATGTCCATAATGGCTGCACCAATTTGCAGTCCCACCAACAGTGCACCAGGGTTCCCTTCTCTCCACACCCTTGCCAACACGTTGTTTGTTGATTTGTTGATGATAGACATTCTGACTGGAGTGAGGTGGTGTCTCATTGTGGTTTTTATTTGCATTTCTCTAATGATTAGTGAGGTTGAACATTTTTTCATGTTTGTTTCCCGTCTGTGTGTCCTCTTTAGAGAAATGCCTCTTCATATCCTCTTCTCATTTTTTTAATTGGGTTGTTTGCTTTTTTGGTGTTGAGTGAGTGTTTTGTAAATTTTGGGTATTAACCCCTCATCAGATATATTGTTGACAAATATCTTCTCCCATTCAGTAAGCTGCCTTTTTGTTTTATTGATGATTTCCTTTCCTGTGAAAAAACTTTTAAGTTTGATGTAATTCCATATGTTCATTTTTTCTTTTATTTCCCTAGCCCAAAGGGATATATCAGTAAAAATATTACTCAGAGTAATGTCTGCACATTTACTCCCTATGTTTTCTTCTAGGAATTTTATGGTTTCAGGTCTTACATTTAAGTCTTTAATCCATTTTGGATTTGTCCTCATACATGGTGTCAGTAGGTGGTCCATTTTCAATTTTTGCACGTGTCAGTCCAATTTTCCCAGCACCATTTATTAAATAGACTATCTTTAATCCAATGTAAATTCTTGCTTCCATTGTCATAGATTAAATGACATATATGGATGGGTTTATTTCTGGGCTCTCTATTCTGTTTCATTGGTCTGTGTGTCTGTTTTTATGCCAGTACCCTAGTGTTTTGATTACTATAGCCTTGTGGTGTGATTTGATGTCGGGTAGTGTGATACGTCCCACTTTGTTCTTATTTCTCAAGATTACTGTGGCTATTCGGGTCTATTATGGTTCCATATAAATTGTAGGATTATATATTTTATTTATGAGAAAAATGTCCTTGGTAGTTTGATAGGAATTGCACTGAAAATATATATATATATATATATATATATATATATATATATATATGTATATGTATATGTATATGTATATGTATATGTATATGTATATATATTGCCTTAGGTAGCATTGACATTTTAACTATATTAATTCTTCCTATCCATGAACATGGTATGTATTTCCATTTATTTGTATCTTCTTTGATTTCTCTCTTCAGTGTCTCTTAATTTTCTGAGTACAGGTCTTTTACTTCTTTGGTTAAATTTATTACTAGATATTTTATTGTTTTTGAAGCAATTGTAAAAGGGACTGATTTCCTAATTCCTTTTTCTGATACTTTATTATTGGTGTATACAAATGCAACTGATTTCTGAATATTAATTTTGTATCCTGCTATCTTATTAAATTCATCTATCAGTTCTAATAGTTTTTTGGTGGAGCCTTTGGTATTCTCTATTTCTCTCTATATGGTATCATGTCATCTGCATATAATGACAATTTTACTTCCTTCTTTCCAATTTGGATGTCTTTTATTTCATTTTCTTGTCTGATTGCTGTGGCTAGAACTTCCTGAACTATGTTGAATATAAGTGGTGAAAGTGTACAGCCTTGTCTTGTTCCTGATCTTAAGGGTAAAGCTTTTAGCTTTCCCTATTGAGTATGATGTTTGCTATGGGCTTATATATCGCCTTTATGGTGTTACGATATGATCCCACTATTCCCACTTGGCTAAAAGTTTTTATCATAAATGGCTGCTGGATTTTGTCAAATGCTTTTTCTGCATCTATTGACATCATATGATTTTTATTTTTCATTTTCTTAATGTGATGTGTGTTACATTAATTGATTTGCAGATATTGAACCAACCTTGCATACTAGGAATGAATCCTATTTGATTGTGTTGTATGATCTTTTTAATGTGATGCTAAATTCAGTTTGCTAGTATTTTATTGAGGCTTTTTGCATCTATGTTCATTAGGAATATCAGTGTATAGTTTTTTTGGTAATATTTTTGTCTTATTTAGGGATCAGAGTAATAGTGGCTTCATAAAATGTGCTTGGGAGCCTTCCCTCCTGTTTTTTGTTTTGTTTTGTTTTGTTTTGGAGTAGTTTGAGGAGAATAGGTATTAATTGTTTTTTTGAATGTTTTGTAAAATTCACCTGTGAAGCCATCTGGTCCAGGACTTTTGTTTGTTGGAAGTTTGTTGATTACTGATTCAGTTTCTTTGGTAGTAATCCGTCTGTCTGTTCAGAGTTTCTGTTTCTTCTTGGTTCAAAATTAGTAGATTGTATGCTTCTAGAAATTGATCCATTTCTTCCAGATTGTCGAATGTGTTGGCATGTAATGGCTCGTAGTATTTTTTTTAAATTGTAGTTTTGTGGTATCTGTTGTCACTTCTCTTCTTTCATTTCTGATTTTATTAATTTGGGTCCTCTCTTTCTCTTGGTGAGTCTGGCTAGAGTTTGTCGGTTTTATTTCTTTTCAAAAACCAGCTCTTGGCATTGATTTTTTTGCATTGTTTTATTTTTGGTCTCTATTTCATTTATTTCTGTTGTGGTCTTTATTATTTCCTTCCTTATACTCCCTTTGGGCTTGTTGCTGTTCTTTTTCCAGTTCCCTTAGGTATAAAGATAGTCTGTTGATTTGAGATTTTTCTTCCATCTTTAGGTAGGCCTGCACTGCTATAAACTTCCCTCTTAGGACTGCTTTTGCTGCATCCCAGAGATTTGGGGTCGTTGTGTTTTCATTTTCATTTGTCTCGTGGTATCTTTTGATTTCCTCCTCTAGATTTAATTTTTGACCTACTCACTGTTTAGTAGGATGTTATTCAGCCTACATGTATTTGTGTGTTTTCCAGATTTCTTGTAATTGATTTCTAGTTTCATAGCATTGTGGTCAGAGAAGACACTTGATATGATTTCAGTCTTCTTAAATTTACTGAGATTTGTTTTGTGACCTAACATGTGGTCTATCTTGGAAAATGTTCCATGTGCACTTGAGAAGAATGTGTATTCTGTTGCTTTGGGATGAAATTCTCTAAAAATATCGATGAAATCCAGCTGGTCTAAAGTGCCATTTAAGGCCACTGTTTCCATGTTGATTTTCTGTCTGGAGGATCTGTGCATTGGTGACAATGGGGTGTTGAAGTCCCCTACTACGATCGTGTTACTGTTGATCTGTGTCTTTATTTCTGTCAAAACCTGTTTTATATATTTAGGAGCTCCTATATTGGGTGCATAGATGTTTACTAGGGTTATGTCCTCTTGTTTTTGTTTTTGTTTTGTTTTTTTTTTGAGGGCAGTGTCACTGGCCCTCACATGTGGGACCCGAACCGGGGGCCACTGGCGTCCCAAGCCAGCGCTTAACCACCGCGCCACTCGGCCGGCCTTTATGTCCTCTTGTTGAACCAATCCCTTTATTATTATATAGTGCCCTTGTCTTTCATTGTAGTCTTCATTTAAAAGTCTATTTTCTCTGAAATAAGCATTACTTTTTTCTCATTTCCATTTGCGTGAAATATCTTATTCCATCCCTTTAGTTTCAGTCTGTGTGTGTCTTTTGATCTGAGATGAGTCTCTGGTGAACAGCATAGGCATGGGTCCTGTGTTCTTATCCACTCAGCCACTCTGTCTTTTTTTTTAAAGATTTTATTGCGGAATTGGTGGAAGGGAACAGCATTGGGAAATCGGGGAAGGGGAACAGACAAGTTGCTGTCCTTTTGTTCTTCAGTCTAATTGTGGAGGACGTTGCTTCACTGGCCCATGTTGGTATTGTGATCATTGTGCTCTTCACGGGTGAAGCAGATCCATCACCGGTCATTGGACAGACATTCACGGCGGCTTTGGCAGCTCACTGACTGCCAGCCTCTTACGCTGGCTGCCGGCCACTCACTGTAGCCTGTGGCAGCAGGGGCTGCAGCTATGCTGTCTCTGGGACTCACAGCAGCCCAGCTCCAGGTGGAACTGTTCAGCATCTTAGCTGTAGAGGGCAGTGTCACTGGCCCTCATGTGGGATCCGAACTGGGGCCACTGGCGTCCCAAGCCAGCTCTTAACCAACGCGCCACTCAGTAGGCCCACTATGTGTTTTGATTGGAGCATTTAGCCCATTCACATATAAAGTGATTTTTTATTTTTTTTTTGAGGGCAGGTGTCACTGGCCCTCATATGTGGGACCAAACCCGGGCCACTGGCTTCCCAAGCCAGCGCTTAACCACCGTGCCACTCTGCCGGCCCTTAAAGTGATTATTGATAGGTGCATATTTATTGCCATTTTGTTATTTGTATTTCCGGTTTTCCTTGGTTAGTTTGTTTTCCACTTTCTTCTGTTTAAAAACCAAACCCCTTTCTGCAATGCTGGCAAGGTGGTAATGAATTCCTTAAGCTTATTCTTTTCTGAAAAGCTCTTTATCCCTCCTTCAATTTTAAGTAATAGCCCTGCTGGGTAGAGCGATCTTGGTTGTAGGCCTTTATTTTGCGTCACTCTGGGTTTTTTGTTTTGTTTTGTTTTTTTTAATTGGAGAATTGGGGGAGTGGAACAGTGTTGGGGAATTAGGGGAGGGGACCAGCCAAGTTTTTGTTCTTCAATCTTCCTTGTGGAGGGCACGTCGCCATCTGGCTTCCCATCAGCAGCTCGTGGCCTCTAAGCTCAAGATGCTGTGTTCAATCTTGCGGTTGGCCGTACATCCCATGTGGGAATCGAACTAGCAGTCTTGTTGTTAAGAGCACACAGTATCCTCTGAGCCATCCAGGCAACAGCTCAGCTCAAGGTACTGAGTTCAGTCTTAGTTGCAGTTTGGTGTAGCCCACCATTGAACAGGCAATCTTGTTTTTACACCAGCTGAGCCATCCTGCCACCTTTTGGCAGCTCAGCTAAGGCACAGCATTCACTGGCCCATGTGGGAATTGAACCGGCAGTTCTGTTTCTCAGAGCACGCATTCTAAGCCAACTCTTAACTAACTGAGCCACTCAGCCAGCCCCTATTTTGCATCACTTTGAATGATTCCTGCCACTCCCTTCTGGCCTGCAGAGTTTCTGTAGACAAATCAGCTGTTAGTCTTAAAGGAGTTCCTTTGTATGTAACCTGCTGTCTTTCTCTTGCTGCTTTTAGGATTCTATCTTTGTCTTTAACCTTTGCCATTTTAACTATGATGTGTCTTGGTGTGGACCTGTTTGGGTTCAGCTTGTTTGGAACTCTCTGCACTTCCTGGGCTTGTATGTCAATTTCCTTAACCAGAGTAGGGAAGTTTTCAGTCATTATTTCTTCAAATTCCTTCTTGGTCCATTGCTTCTTCTCTTCTTCTGGTGTTCCTATGATGTAAATATTGTTGCTCTTCATGTGTTCCCACAGGTCTCTTAAATTATTTTCATTGTTTTTTTATTCTTTTTTCTTTTTGTTGTTCCACCTGGGCAATTTCTGCTATTTTGTCTTCCAAATCACTGATCCGCTCCTCTGCTTCATCTACTCTACTGGTGATTCCTTCGAGTGTGTTCTTCATTTCAGTTATTGTATTCTTTAGTTCTAACAGGTTTTTTATGGTTTCCCTATCCTTCTTTATGTCCTCGCTAAGTTCCTTAAACATTCTTATCATCAGTGTTCTAAACTCTGTCTCTGAAAGGTTGGATCCCTCTGTTTCATTTAGTTCCATTTCTAGATGTTTCTTCTGATCTTTTACTTGTAACATGTTTCTTTGTTTCTCCATCCTGGTTGTCACTCTGGGATTGCTTCAATGTATTAGATCATGTGTGCCTCTCAGTCATTGCTCGGTGCTCTTGTAGTATGTGTCCTTTATATTTGGATTGCACGGTTTCTGTAGTCTCCTGTCCTCTGTGTTCCAGAGGTGTCACTGTTGAAGTTGTTCTTTAATTGCTTTTGGTTTGTTAGAGGATGGGATTGACCCTCAGACTGATTAGCTGGGAGAATTAGCTCTATTCACAGTGTATGAGATTGTGTGGAGTTGATCTCCTCAGAGGAGGCTTGGCCACTCTGGGTTCTTGTGCCTATGGAAAATGTCCTTTGCGAGTGCCACTTAGGTTCAACCAGGTAGTCCTCCGGTTTTGTTTAACACTGGCCTTTGGGTGTATTGGTTCTGATGTCTCTTGGGCAGGGCTCCCACTCAGAGCCTTTTCATCCCTGCCTGTTCCCAGTCCGTAGCTATCTGGTAGGTACCTCAAAGCTGTACGCAGGGGTCATGTGGAGATGGTCTCTGTGTGAACTGAGCTGGCTGCCCTTATATTGGTCCTGAGGCAGTTTAGGAAAAGGCTCAGGGCCCACTAGGCCTTTTACCACCTGTCAGATGCCGGTAAGGCCCACCTATTGAAAGAGGCTCTTTAGGGGCATGTGTCTAAGACATGTGTTTCTTGAAATTTTTTCTTCCACATTTTTCTCTAATCCCACATCCTCATTCCCACATCCAATAAATTCTTCCTTCTCTTCCTTTGGACTTACTATTATTAAACCACTTGTCTTATAATGGGATTTAAAGATGAATGCTTTAATGCCTAAGCAGCTAGATGATGCCCTGGTACAAATCCTAACTATGCCCATAGACCATCATAAATTTGTAAAAGATTTTCATGTAGTTACATGCAAAAGAACGTCTTTTGCTTTCTTCAGAAAGAGATTTTTTAATCAGAGCTTAATTCCCAAGAACCTTTTTTATTCCCAGGATCAGCAATATTGATAGTGCTATAGTTTTAGCAGCAAATTTTCTCCTCCCTGTGAAAACGTGGAATACCAATATGTAAAACAGATAAAGTTTGTATTTACATTAACAGATATGACCCCACCCTAAAAGAAAGCACTCAAAATCGGCATGTATAAGAGCTTATGACTCCCTCACATATTACTGTATAATTCTTAGGACCAGAGCATGGATGAGCAAAGGTACCTTATCTGCAGGCTGGCCGAATGGTGTAGTGGTTAAGCACTGGCTTCGGAAGCCAGCGGCCCTGGTTTGGGTCCCACATATGAGGGCCAGTGACACTGCCCTCTATAGCTAACAACAGTTCCACCTGGAGCTGGGCTGCACAAGTCCCGGTGACGGTAGGCTGCAGCCCCTGCTGCAGTGGGCTGCCATAGGCTACAGTGAGTGGCCAGCAGCCAGCGTGAGCTGCCAATAGCTGTGGTGAGCGACCATCCAGAGGCTGGCCACTGATCTGCCTCATCTGGGAAGAGCGCAATGATGATACCAACATGGGCCAGTGAAGCAACGTCCTCTGCAACTAGACTGAAGAACAAAAAGACAGCAACTTTTCTGTTCCCCTTCCCCGATTCCCTGACGCTGTTTGCCTCCCCCAATTCCCCAATAAAACGTTTTAAAAAAAGAAAAAAGAAAGTACATGGGCCGGCCGAGTGGCGCATTGGTTGGGCGCTGGTTTTGGGATGCCAGCGGCCCCGGTTCGGATCCCACATGAGGGCCAGTGACACTGCCCTCTACAGCTAGCAGCAGCTCCACCTGGAGCTGGGCTGTGCGAGCCCCGGTGATGGTGTGGGCTGCAGCCCCTGCTGCAGTGGGCTGCCATAGGCTACAGTGAGTGGCCCGCAGCCAGCGTGAGCGGCTGGCAGCCAGCGTGAGCTGCCAATAGCCGTGGTGAGCGACATCCAGAGGCCAGCGACCGATCTGCCTCATCCGGGAAGAGCACAATGACGATACCAACAGTGAAGCAACATCCTCCGCAACTAAACTGAAGAACAGAAAGACAGCAACTTGTCTGTTCCCCTTCCCCGATTCCCCAACGCTGTTCCCCTCTGCCAATTCCCCAATAAAATCTTTAAAAAAAAAAAAAAAAAAAAAAAAAGAAAGTACAGGGCAGCCACACAAAAATGAGGTAGCTTGGAAGTATAAGCAGTACATTCGTGCTCTCCAGTGTTTTATAATTCTGGATGTATCTAAGTGTTGTTTTTACAAGTTTTAAGAGAGCATTTTAGCAAACAATTTGAATCAAAATTTTGTGGGATCCATGGAGTAAAAACTTCACAAAATCTATGGGTTGCTGATTTTTAAACACTTAACATGGTGGAAAGAGCTTTGGATTCAGATTTGGGTGTAAATCTCAGCATCACCACTTCATAATTTTGTAAGACATTGCTTGCTCAAATTACTTAACTAGTCAGGCTCAGTCTCTTGTGGTAAATGTCAGCTGCAAAAAGTACCTTCAGTAGTTCTTGGAGTTTATGGATAGATGCTCAACAAATGCAATTATTATCACTTTAAAGTAATTACATTAGTAATTTGTGACTCTAAAGTACTAATTTGGAATGTAATTTATTTTTTCTGGGATCATTTGATAAATGTTGATAACTGGTAATTTCAAAGACTCATAGCATTAAAAAATTTAATAGTGTTCTTAGAATATATTAAAGCAAAATTTTGGAACAATTTACATAATTACCATAAACACCAATTTTTATTTATTTATTGTTTTACTCTCAGTAAGGGCAAAAGATGTAGGAGGTAGATTTCAGATGACTCTTCAACCATTGGACAGAAGGAGAAAGTACACCTCTGTAATCATGTCACATCTAATAGGTTCCAGAGATACTGACTCATATGAATCTAATCCATTTATGGACCTCAGTTGCTGTTACCAAAGAGGGGGAGTGAGAGGAAAGTGGCAGGGCGTTGTTTGGGGTAGCATACAAAATGTATTTGCCATAGGAAATGCTTTAATGCTTACTGTCTATTGCTATTCAATATTTCTTGTTTTCATTAAAATTTATAGTTAGAATGCCAGGATTATCATTAATTTTGGATGCTTTTAAAGTTTATATAATGCTACTCATAAAATATCCTAAGGTCCTTGGGGCCTTTTAACAGCCTTGAGATCAGACTACCCTTGTTACAGAATGACCTTCTGCACAAATTTTATAATCTCATCTACTTTTTTTTTATTAAAGATTTTATTGGGGAATTGGGGAAGAGGAACAGACAGGTTGCTGTCCATTTTTTCGGTTTAGTTGTGGAGGATGTCGCTTCACTGGCCCATGTTGGTATAGTGATCATTGCACTCATCCTGGCTGAGGTGGTCAGTTGCCAGTCATTGGACAGCCGCTCACTGCAGCTCACGCTGGCTGCCAGTCATTCAGGGTAGCTCATGGCAGCCCACTGCAGCCCATGCTGTCGTTGGTGACTCACGGGAGCCCAGCTCCAGGTGGAGCTGTTGTCCACCATCTTAGCTGTAGAGGGCCCAGCATCACTAGTTCTCATGCGGGATCCGAACTGGGGCCCTGCTACTCAGAGCTGGTGTCCTGAGCCAACTCCTAACCAACGCATCACCCGGCCGGATCTCATCTACTCTTTTGTCTGAAGCTAGAGCCCTGCCGGTTTCATTCTTACTCCATTGCAAGACTGCACTTGTATCTAGTATTTCATGCACTGTGACCAATAAGTAGGAAAACCAGGGGGAAGGGAGCTAATTTTTAAGCTGTTTCTTCTATTTTACTCTACTATGAGCTCCTTGAAAGGTAAGGGTCTTTTTCATCTTTGTTCTCAGCAGTTAGCACAGCGTTTGGCACATAGTAGTTGTTTACTGAATGTTTTTAAAAGGAAAGAGTAAATCTGAACAATTAAATTGTGATATGTATGTTTTGTGGAGGAACAAATCTTGACTGGCATCTAGATTTTTAAGAAAGTTTTTAAGCTATTAAATATAAACACCCTGACTCCTGCAGACTTTGTGTTGTCATTCAGTAAGTTCTTGTTTGCACTTACATGTCAGACACTTGCCTATGTGGTGTGGATACACCCAGAAGCAAAAGAAGCAAAAATAAAATCTGCCTTGGGAACATACGTTCAAATAGTAGAAAGATTGAAAATAATCAGTTACACTACGTTAGAAGATAATAGGTACTATGGAAAGCATAAAGCAGAAGAAGAGATTTCAGGAATGAGGGGAGAGCTAGTCAGAGAAGGCCTCGCTAAAAAGTAATATTTGAAGGGGCTGGCCGAGTGGCTTGGTTGGTTAAGAGTTGGCTCAGAGCAGTGTGCTCTGAGCAACAGGCCTGCCAGTTTGATTCCCACGTGAGCCAGTGAATGCTGCACCCTAGCTGAGCTGTTGCTGAGCTGCCAACAGGTGGCAGGATGGCTCAGCTGGTGTAATAAGATTGTTCAATGGTGGGCTACGCCAGCTGCAACTAAAAGATTGAACTCGGCACCTTGAGCTGAGCTGCCACCCGGATGGCTCAGAGAATAGAGCGTTCGCTCTTAACAACAAGGCTGCCTGTTTGACTCCCGCATGGGATGGTGGCTACACCCACGCGCAACTAAAATTGAACACAGCACCTTGAGCTTAGAGGCCACGAGCTGCCGACAGGAAGCCTGATGGTGACCAGCGCCCTCCACAATGAAAATTGGAGAACAACAGCTTGGCTGGTCCCCTCCCCCAATTCCCCAACACTTCCCCTCCCCCAATTCCCCAATAAAATCTTTTTTTTAAAAAAAGAATAGTTTAACTCAAGTAATATTTGAGTTAAAACTGGAAGAAGGAGAAGGGCAAAAACTATGCAGATTTCTGTGAGAAGAGCATTTTCAGATAGAGGGAGCAACAAAAGCCACGGCCTTGAGGTACAGATGTTCTCAACTGTTTGACAAACAGGCTGATGTTACAGCCAAGAGAACAAACAGAAGAGTAGTAGCAGAGAAGGTGAGAGAGGCAACAGAACCAATGAGGGGCTAGGCTTACATGTTACCACATACTGTGCACTAGACTTTTGTGGGAGTGAGAGACTTGCTCCTTCAAGAACCTTACTTTTTTGGAATGTGGCCAGATGGTTCAGTTGGTTAGAGCACGTACCCTTAACAACAAGGTTGCTGGTTCGACTCCCACATGGGATGGTGGATTGCGGCCCCCACAACTATATGAAAAAATAATAACCGTTTTTAAATCCATAAACTAAAATTATTTTTTATGAGATAAGAATCGGATTATAAATTGGGGAAAATGATTGTACTAGAACACCTAGGCCAAGTTTTGTAAGGGGAACAGTGAATTCAATATAAAACATTTGCGAAGACTCCTGACAACCAAGTTAGAAATGGACAAATGGATTTTTACAAATATCCTTACTCTATAAAAGAAGAGTATCGGTTCATTGGGCCAAATAAACATTTTGGATCAATTTTCAGGAGAGACTTTTTCTCACTGATTTTACAGATTAGTCTTTACAGCTAATATGCGTTGTCTTCATTTGTCTCTACTTTTTTTGGTTGTGTTTCTGTTCAGATGCTGATTTCTTATTTCTGCTTTCAAAATTGAAATTTAATGTATAAGGTATGCTTCCACAAATGGTAAGATGTAGTTCCAAGAGGGGTCAGAGTACTACTACAATATAATCCAAGTGTGTAGTATATGAGGTGTGACCAAGAAGTACAGTGAATGTTTAAATAAAAAAGAAATTATTACAGTAAAAGACACATTGCCATTAATCCCCCTCAAAACACCCCCCTTCATTTCAAATACACTTATCCCATCGTTCTTGCCACTTCCTGAAGCAGTTCTGTAGGTCCTCTTTTCTGAGTGTCTTTAGTTGTGCTGTCATGGCTGCCTCGATGTCCTGAATCGATTTAAAACGTTTACCTTTCATGGTCATTTTGATTTTGGGGAAGAGCCACAAGTTGAAAAGTGCCAGATCCAGTGAATAAGGTAGATAAGGACACACTGTAATGTTTGTTGTTGTTGTTGTTGTTGTTTTAGGGCAGCATCACATTTTAAATAAATTGACCAGTTATCTCAGTTGGTTAGAGCATGGTGCTGATAAGAGCAAGGTTGCCATTCAATCCCCACATGGGCCACTGTGAGCTGGGCCCTCCCTAAAAGAGTCAACTATGTCATTGTAGCATAAAAGCAATGTGTAACCAATGACCATGGCTGTTCCCCAATAAAACATTTTTTAAAAAAGAAAATGATGTAATAGTTAAAAAAAAAATTGCCCAAACTTGGAAGCAACCAAGATGTCCTTTAGCAGGTGAATGGCTAAACTGATACATCCAGACAAGGGAATATTATTCAATGCAAAAAAGAAATGAGCTATCAAGCCATGGAAAGACATGGAGGAACCTTAAACTGTAATGATTCCAACTACACAACATTCTGTAAAAGACAAAACTATGGCAACAGTAACAGTAACAGTGGTTACCAGGGTTTGGGAGAGCAGGGAAGGATGACCAGGGAGAGCACACAGGATTTTTAGGCCAGTGAAAATACTCTGTATCATACAATAATGGTGGATACACGTCATTATATGTTTGTCCAAACTCACAGAATATACAACAAGGGTGGACCCTCACTCAAGTAAACTATGGACTTTGGGTGACTGAGTGTAGGTTCAGATTGTAACAGATGTCCCCTGTGGTGGGGGGTGTTTTGGTAAGGGTGGAGGCTGTGTGTGGGGGGGCAGGGGTACATGGGAAATTTCTGTACCTTCCTCTGAATTTTGCAGTGAACCTAAAGATGCTCTAAAAAACTTAAGTCTTTTTTTTTTTTTTTAAAGATTTTTATTGGGGAATTGGTGAAGGGGAACAACATTGGGAAACTGGAGAAGGGGAACAGACAAGTTGCTGTCCTTTTGTTCTTCAGTATAGTTGTGGAGGTCATTGCTTCACTGGCCCATGTTGGTATCATCGAGCTCTTCTCGGGTGAGTCAGATTGGTCGCCAGCCTCTGGACGGCAGCTCTTAGCAGCTCACACCAGCTGCCCGCTGCTCACGCTGGCTGCCAGCCACTCACTGTAGCCTACGGCAGCCCACTGCAGCAGGGGCTGCAGCTATGCCGTCCTGGGGACTCACAGCAGCCCAGCTTCAGGTGGAGCTGTTGTTCACCATCTTAGCTGTAGAGGGCAGTGTCACTGACCCTCATATGTGGGATCCGAACCATGGCCACTGGCGTCCCAAGCCAGCTCTTAATCACCACGCCACTCGGCCGGCCCTGTAATGTTTTTATGTAACAAATTGCCATACTAGAAACAATGTGTGAGACAGAGCCTTTCCATTGTGATCACAAAATGTGAATGCTGCTGTCAAGTGCCATCCAATGGAAAGGCAGGGATCTTCAGCACGGAAGCTGCACATCGAATCTTAGTAACAGTATGTGACAAGTTTCAACTCATTCGGTGCAGTCAGTCAGATGTGAGCTACAGTTGAGAGAAGGTCTTTTTTAAAGTGTGCCGTAAATCATCCTCCATCATGACAACACTCCATGTCACACATCGCTTTTGGTATACAGCAATTTCTGACAAATAAAAATATTACAGTGTGTCCTTATTCACCAGATCTGGCACCATGAGACTTCTAGCTCTTTCCCAAAGTCAAAGTCATTCAGGATATTGAGGCAGCCACAAAAGAGCAACTAATGACACTCACAAAAGAGGACTTCCAGAACTGCTTCAGAAAGTGGCAAGAACTATGAGATAAGTGTGTTCGAAGCAAGGGAGAGTATTCTAAAGGGTATTATGGCAATAGGTCTTTTACTGAAATAGTTTTATATTTAAACATTCACCATATTGTTTGATCATACCTCACACACCATCTTTCTTGTCCTAGCATTATCCCAGGAATATTTAGCTGAATCATTTCTATACAGCAGAAGTTCTCAAACTTGAATCACCTAGAGAACTTGTTCAGACATAGTTTGGGCTCCACTCTTATTTCTAATTCAGTATTTAGGGTCTGGGGTTTGGGGTAGGATTGGTGAATTGGCATTTCTATCAAGTTCCCAGATGGTGCTGATACTACTGGTCCAGGGACCATATTTTGAGACATACTGCATTACAATATCAGTTGTTCATCTTCTGAATAGAAATAAGAGAATTCAAAAGTAAAATCCCTTCAGAGAACCTAAAATGTAGGTACAGTATGTTATGTTAATAGTTAAAAGATCATATTGGCATCAAACCTTGAGTAACACCAATGATACTTAATAATAAGAGGTCATGTGTCCAGTCATACCACATATACCCTGGCTGGACACATGCACACAAATCGAATCCAGTTTACCAGGAAATCTAAAGGATTTTTTTTTTTCATATGAGACAAGCAACTTAACAATAGTCCCATACATTTCATCAGAAAAAAGAAGAAAATGGTACCCAGTTCCCTACATTGCCTTTTCTCTCCTTGTTGGAGAGTGAAAAAGCCTAAAACTCCGGGTGTGGGAAGGTAAGTATCCTAAAATCCAGGTGTCTTGAAAGCTTACATCAGGAAAGGCAACACACTGTCTTGACTTTGAGGCCCAAGCTGACTGCTTTCCATGCAGTGCATTATGAACAGTGCACAGCATGCTGTAGGGGCTCTACTATGTCTAAAATAGACATCCAAAAAAATTTTTTTAAGGAAATAAAATACGCATCCATTTTTGTTGCGTGATTTAAGTGGCTACATATATCAGGGCTGCTACTTACTACAACTAAATGCCCTTGGATTAATGGAAAATGCACTTAACCAGTTCATGCATACAAATTTTCCAATTGTCATCCAGGGACCAACAATATCAATATCACCTGGGGATCTGTTAAAAGTGCAAATTCTTGGGCCCCACCCCAGACCTACTGAATCAGAAACTGAAAATAGGGCTCAGCAGTCTTTTTCAACAAGCCCTCCAAGACATGATGCAAGATATAATTTGAGAACCACTGGCCTATAGGTTTCAAATCTAGATGATCTGGACTGAAACTGAACTAAATTTGTGTGTGTGTGTGTGTGTGTGTGTGTGTGTGTGTGTGTGTGTGTGTGTGTTGGAGTCTTTCCTAATGGAGAGTGAAACAAATTATCAGTGGGGTGTGAGAAATCTCTAGCTGAGTCAGGAATATACTGCTGTTTCTACTCAACCTGCAAGATTTGACTTTTGAAACTGGGTTGGGGAGGTTCATGATCAGATGAATTAACCTGAAATGGAGTGGATTCACCTTAAAGGATGAGAGCATCACCTTTAATGGATCTCTACAAAAGGCACACAACAAGAGATTTTTGTTTGGGGGAAGATAAGGTTATACTATAAAATGTGGAGTTTATTATTCAGTGCTCATCAAATTACAAGTGAAGTCCCAGCCCATTAGAGGTCTTTCTGTGGGTGAGGTTCAGAATCACCGACAAAACCTCATCCCTGAAACCAGAGATACAGAATCTTGCTAAGTCTGAGGCTGAAGCAGGACCATGGAAAGCTCAAGGAGAGACCCTCTCTAAAGCACAAACTAATAGAGAAGCAGAACTTTGAAAGACTGATAAACCAATTCCCACCCAAGCCACAAGTCCAATGAAATTTAAAACCAATGAAATATAGAAGGTAAATTGCAATAACACAAGACACACCCAGCTTACTTCCTAACTATATTATATAATAACTAACACTCTACAGGCCTAGCAGAAGAATGGCAATTCCAGTAATAAATACAATTTACCTTAGCCTCAACTGTTTTATACAATATATATAGCAAGTAAGCAATAAGTATAAGAGAGAAAGAAAAGCAAAATAATTTTTTCAAACCCATTGTCAAGAGACAAAACAATCAACAGGACCAGATTTAGAGATGGCATGTATATTGGAACTATCCGATAGGAACTCTAAAATCATTATGAGAGTATATCTCCTTTTTTGTAACAATGACCAAGAAAACCTTCATTGTAAAAATAATATAAAATCATTATGAGTAATGTTAACCTACAGTAGAAATGTGGGGAACATGAACAGAAAAGGAAATTCAGCAGATATAGAAGCTATTGGGTTGTTGGAAAAGTCATGATGCATTTTTGCAACAAAAAACATAGAAAAAATACATCATGACTTTTCCAACAACCCAGTATAAGAGTACAAAGGAAATGGTAGAATAAAAAAACATGGTAACAGATATAAAGAATGTCTTCTAAAGACACATGAGATTTGACACAGCCAAGAAAAGAAAGAGTGAAGCTGAGGATAAGTAAATAGAGATCGTCCAAACCAAAGCTAAAAGGAAAGAAAAAGAACAAAAAAAAAACACAATAGCTGTGGGACAATAACATATGGCCTGACATATTTAATTCAAATCTCAGAAGGAGAAGAGAGTTAAAATGAGACAGAAGAAATGTTTGAAGAGATAGTGGTCAAGAATTTTCCAGAAATGATCAAACACATCAAACCACAGTTACAAAGAGCTCAGAGAGTGCCAAAGAGAATTTTAAAAATAATAATAAACTTGGGCTGGCCGAGTGGCGTGGTGGTTAAGCACTGGCTTGGGAAGCCAGCGGCCCCGGTTTGGGTCCCACATATGAGGGCCAGTGACACTGCCCTCAAAAAAAAAAAAAAAAAAGTTTATAATAATAAACTAAATATATTCAAACTGCCAAAACCCAAAGATAAGAAGAAAATCTTGTAGGAAATCAAAGGGAAAAAAATATATCCAGAACAAAGATGAAACTTTGCAAGCCAAACAATAGTGGAGTGAAATTTTTAAATGCTAAAAGGAAAAAGAAGTGATGGCTCTGATTTCTATGCATAGCAAAACTGTCTTTGAAAAATGAGGGAAAAACACTTTTTCAGACAAAAACTGGGAAAATTCAGTAGCACGTCTACACTACAAAAAGAAGTCTTAAAGGAAATTCTCAAGGTAGAAGGAATAGGATATCAGTAATTTGGAGCTCTGCAAAGAAATGAAGATTCGAGGAAGTGCTTAAAATGTAAATAAACATAAAGGACAATTTTTCTTTAATAACCCTTAAAATAATTGACTAAATCAAAAATGGAAATATATTGAGGGTTTATAACATATGTAAAAGCAAAATTTTCAGCTGAAATAAATAGGCTGTTCATACCTGTAAGGAGTTGAAAACTGCAGCAAGAATATTCATGATCTTGCTATGAATTATAGCATATTTTTTTTTTTTTTTACAGAAATCTAGCACTTGTCTAAGGGCAGATCAGTAAGTGTCATCTGAGTGTACACACGGCAGTTCACAAATTCTCAGGCTGAGCGGAAGAGTTAGAGAAAGGCACACTCCCCAAGTCATACTGTGTTGGAAGGGAGGGAAAATACTGTTTAGTTTTGTTCTGCATTTCTTCCAGGAGGCTCCAATAAAATTGGACACTTGGTGATATCCCTCCTTCCTTGCAAACTCACACAGCCATGGAATCATTTCAAAATTTCCTTTTGCAACGTGATTATTCCAAAGATTCAATTTCCCTTAAAATCCAAGAATCTTATCACTTGATAACAAAACCTTTTCTATGGGGTTTTGCAGAGATTTGGTCAACTGGTTCATGTGATTAAAAAAAAAAAAAGTCAAGTAAGCCCATTTCTGTAACCCTTCTTCATTTCAAAGCTCTGTGCAAACTCTAGCCCTTTGTTTTTCTTAAAGGTACTTCTGCCAGTCTCCTAAGCTCTGCACCCTCTTGAGAGCTCTTCTTCTGATAAACCCCTGGGTTTCTGCACGTGGCATGAAATATATGCACTCTTTGTCCAGGTTTGCACATAGCTTTACAAGCCATTCCTGGGTATGAAACACAGTTCGGGAAATATAATAATGTTGTAAATATTTTGTGGGGTGTCAGATAGTCACATGTCTTGTTAGGGAGACCACCTCATGGATGGAGTAGAGGCTTGATCACTGCACTGTATACCTGAAACTGATGTTGTATAATATTGTATGCCAACTGTAATTGAATATATAGATAGTCATGGGATGTGGAGTATACTGTGAAAGGGAGTCAAAGGAATTAATTGTAATAGATATGTATGATATGGCGGGGAAGAGTAGGGTAGCTAATTGGGGGAGGAGGGTGTCACTTTGAGGTGTAAAAAGTATAAGTATTGCACTGTGTTGTACACCTGCAACTAATTTTTTTTTAAATGTTTATTTCACAATAAAATAATTTAAAAAAAAACATTCCTGGGTAAACTAGTCTTTGTTTAATAAAATTAACCAATTTTATAATATCATTCCAAATGTCTAAATTCTAAGTGTTTTTGACACAAGCACCTCTCTGTAAAGAAAACAGTGTATTGTGACAACAGCAGCATCTGGATTTTCGTTTTTCCCTTTTTTAACAAGAGGCTGCCACCAGCTCCTAATAGGGCATCATCAGAGGTGATCACAGCTCCTTTGATACAGATATTTTGTTTCCAGGTATGAAGACAAAAATTTAATATGTCTTGGCCTTTGCTTATTTCGGGCACCTCATGAAATCATGATCTCTAAACAATACGCCTGGCACCATCTTGCAGAAACCTAGGCTCCATGGAATGCCAGTTGAGAAATTGATGTTGGGATTGCAGTGTGCATTCTTAATTTATCACAGTCCTCTGCTAGTGAATGTTATAGCACTTCGTATAAATGGGAAGAGCCTTGCAACAGTTTATCCCATTTACCACCCTTCACTCCTTGCACTATTGCTATGAAACATGTTATATCTACTTATTTAATACCACAAGACTGTTACAATTTTTACAATAATAGTTGTCCTTTAAATAAATTAAGAGGAAAAAAAAAAGTTTGATGTGGTAGGAAGAATGATACCTCCCAAAGATGTCTAAGTCCTAATCCTCAGAATGTGTGAATATGTTAGGTGGTATGGCAGAGGGGAATGATGGTAGCAGATGGAATTGAAAATGCTAATGAATTGATTTTAAGATGAGGCTATTACCTTGGATTTTCCAACTGGGCCCAACCCAATGTAATTACATGAATTACTAAAATGGAGAAAGGGAAGCAGAAGAGAATCAATAGAGATGGTAGCATGAGAAGGATGCAACTTGACATCACTGGCTTTAAAGGTGGAGAAATGGGGCCACAAGCCTAGGAACGCATGTGGCCTCCACAAGCTGAAAAAAGCAAGGAAGCAGTTCTACCCCAAGGCCTCTGGAAGGAACATAGCCCCCTGGCACCTTAATTTTAGTCCAGTGAAACCCACTTCATACTGTTGACCTTCACTGTTATTAATAAACTTGTCTTATTTTAAGCCACTAACTTGGTGGTAATTTGCTACAGCAGCAATTGGAAACTAATATAGTCTTTTCTATTTACCTTTTCAGGAGCTCTTTATTTCTTTCTGTAGATTCAAATTTATCATATGCCATTTACTTTCAACTTGAACTTTTTTTTTTTTTAAGATTTTATTGGGGAATTGGGGGAGGGGAACAGCGTTGGGGCATCGGGGAACAGACAAGTTGCTGTCTTTTTGTTCTTCAATCTAGTTGCGGAGGATGTTGCTTCATTGGCCCATGTTGGTATCATCATTGTGTTCTTCCCGGATGAGGCAGATTGGTAGCCGGCCTCTGGATGGTCACTCACCGAGGCTACTGGCAACTCATGCTGGCTGCCAGCCGCTCACGCTGGCTGCCAGCCACTCACTGCAGCCTATGGCAGCCCACTGCAGCAGGGGCTGCAGCCCACACCATTGCCGGGGCCCACACAGCCCAGCTCCAGGTGGAGTTGTTGTTAGCTGTAGAGGGCAGTGTCACTGGCCCTCATATGTGGGATCCGAACCGGGGCCGCTGGCATCCCAAAACCAGCTCTTAACCACTGCGCCACGCGGCAAGCCCAACTTGAACTTTTTTTTGTATTCTTTGTAGTGGAGGCCTGCTGACAATTCTCGTAGCTTTCATCTATCTATATGACCTTATTTACCTCTCATTTTTGGAGGCTATTATCTCTGGATATAGAATTCTTAGTTATTTTTTTCTTTCAACCATTTTTAATTGTCATATCATTGTCTTCTTGTCTCCATTTTTTTCTAATGAGAATGCAGGCCATAATTTGTTTATTTCTCCCTGTATATATAACACATATTTTTTCCTTTGGTTGTTTCAAGGCTTTCTCTTTATTTTTGGTTTTCAGCAGTTTGGTAGTACATGGGTGTGGTTTTCTTTGTATTTTTGCTGCAATAGTTCACTGAGATTTTTAGAACTATATTTGATATTTTCACCAAATTTGAGAAATTTTCAGCTTTTTTCCCCCAAATATTTCTTCTTCCCCATTACATTATTTCTCTCTTCTCCTCTTGGATCCCAGTTGCATGCATGTGAGGCTGCTTGGTGTTGTTGGACAGCATCTCCTCTTGGTCACGCTGTAGTTATTTTTTTATATTTTGTCCAGAGTCCATATTGATATTTATGGGAGGTTTAGCCCAATATAAGCTACCCTTCCAAGGCTGGAAACAAAACCTCTGCATTGCTTTAACAATTTAAAAACTGGCTTTTCAAAAGGCTAGAAAAAATGGACCAAAATGCAGCATTTTATACTATGGAGTCACTTTATAGGTAATATTTTTCCTTTATTTTCCAATTTTTCTATAATGTGATGTTTTTGAAATTAAACTTTGTTTTTGTTTTTGTTTTTAGATTTTTTTATTGGGGAGTTAGGGGAGAGGAACAGTTGGGGAATTGGGGAAGGGGCACAGACAAGTTGCTGTCCTTTTGTTCTTCAGTCTAGTTGAGGAGGATGTTGCTTCACTGGCCCATGTTGGTACCTCATTGTGCTCTTCCCGGGTGAGGCAGATCGGTTGCCAGCCTCTGGACAGCCGCTCACTGTGGCTATTGGCAGCTCACACTGGCTGCCAGCCACTCACTGTAGCCTATGGCAGCCCACTGCAGCAGGGGCTGCAGCCTACACCGTCACCGGGGCTCGCACAGCCCAGCTCCAGGTGGAGCTGTTGTCAGCTGTATAGGGCAGTGTCACTGGCCCTCATATGTGGGGTCCGAACCGGGGCCGCTAGCATCCCAAGCCAGCTCTTAACCAGTACACCACTTGTTTTTAATGGATAGGATTTGCATGGAATGAGAGGCATCTCATTGTAGAAAGTGTATAAGATTTCCTGTAATGTGACATTTATTTTAAAAATTAAACATTTTTTTATGGATGGTTTGCATGGAATGAGAGACAGCTCAGATAGTAGAAAGTATATAAATTAAAGGTGTGTATGTGTGAAGAACATGAGTCATAGATAGGTCAGTTGTTGGACAAGAGCAGAATGGTTTTGCAAGGGTGGAGAAATGTAAAGAAAGGGAACCACCATTATACAAAGGTAATTAGTGTAAACTCATTGCCTAGTGCCTGGGTTATAAACCTGTTGGATTACCATATGTACTAGAAGAATAACTAAATCTATCATAGAGAACCTTGAGTATTTTATTTAAATTCCCAACTTAATATTACATAAAAATAATGCCTTTGGATACAAACCAGAAAGGTATATGGAAAAAGGAAAACAACTCATTTGTAGTAGGCAGTAGATCTCAAAAATTACCCCACTCCTATCTCCCAGGAACACACATAATGGTGACTCCCACATGCCCATAGAATTCCTGGATGATGGCCTGTGGCACAGAAATGACATACTGGAGATTAGCAGAAATTTCCTTTCAGCCTGCAGTAAGACGTTCCCCCCCAGCCCACACCTTTTCTCTCTCACTCAGGAAAGTACAGTGTGTGAGAATTCAAATAAGTAAAAACATTATCAGAAAAACACCAGATTCTGCTCTACTTTATTAAATAACTAGAAAATATTTAACAGATATTTCCTGAATGAATGACTACTATGTGCAATGTACTGGTTCTCTTTCAATTATTATCACAAATTATTGATTATACAATTTACGACTGGTTTATGTAAGATACCCATGTAAAGCAACAGAGATTAAGAAAATTCCTGTTTTAAATAGATTATTATAAATATGGACAAAACAAGGGTTCCGCAGAAAGGAACCTCACAGGGTTATTTGATCACACATTCCTGACTGGACATGTGTGATCCAGGTAGGTAGTCATGTCTCAGCTATATATACCTTTTTGAGAAAGGCTCATCTTTGCCCTAAGCAAGCCCTGTCCATTGTTTCTGTGCATCTAGGTTAACACACCTTTGAAACGCCTCCTTTCAGAAGCCACCCTCAAGAGAGCACTTAATCTTACTAACTATCCTTTAATCCAGTCTCTGCCTCACCTTCTCCCACCTCCATGTCATCTTCCTTAGTTCCCTCCTTAATTCCAAATGCAGAAAAGAAGCTGCAAACTGCCATTGTGGGAAGCATTTCAGATCCCTCTTCCCAGCAATTGTCATCAGTTTTGGCTCAAAGTGAATCTTATAAAAATTCTTTATAGGTATACATGTTTTTTACATCAATATAAAGTTGCTTGTAAAGTGAGTCAAGATTTGTAATAACCCAGAACATAGCAGGCTTTGTCAGTACTCAGTTCCTTAACTTCAGACTAAGTTCTCAATTAGTGGAGAGAAACTGGAAGGTAGGAAAGTAAAGCAAAGCAAAGGCCCAAAACTCTTGTCTTGCCTTTGTTCCCCACATTTAATCAGTGCTGACATCCCTCCCCTCCCCACTTGTAAATAGCATTTCATGGGTGTTACTTTCTCTTGGCTCTTGCTGCTGGTTTATCCTGCATACTTTTATCACGTAATGTTTTCCTCCTAGACTGTAACCTCTATGAGGGCAGACACTGTTTTATCCCCTGCTCTATTGGCACATCCTACTATTGACACATAGTAGGTGCTTAATAAATATTTGTTATTGAATTATTCTTTGACATTTTACTTTCACTCTCTCCCAGTCATCTGCAAGAGAAGTCCAAATTCGGGACACCAGGGATGCACACACGGAGGGAAGACCACGTGAGGACACAGCAAGAAGGCAGCCATCTGCAGGCCGAGAGGCATCACCAGAAACCAGCTCTGCTGGCGCTCTGATCCAGGACTTCCAGCCTCCAGGACTGTGGGGAGAAGAAACTCTAGTAGAGGAAATTTCCAGACACAGGCCGACCTCTGCTTCACCTTCTCCACTTCACCTTCAAGGTTTTGTTGGCGTTTAAAGAAATAGCTTCCGTGTCTTGATACCAGCCCTCCCCACTTCTGAAATGTGTGGGGGATGACATGGGGCAGTTGGGGGAAGAAATGGAGTGGGGAGAAGGTTGAGGAAGAGCTTTCCTCAGCAAAACCATTGCTCCCTGAGACTCCCAGCTTTGGCATTACTCATGGGAACCTGATTTTGCAGCTTCAAGGTGTCATGTCATGTGCAGTTAACTGAGTCAGACAGACCTATATCCACAATTTTAGATAAATAATGACCAGTGCCATATGTGATACAGAGATAAAGAGGCCCAGAAATTGAGAGGCAGGAGATATCAGCTCCCCCAGTGAAATCAGGAAAGGCTTCCTGGAGGAGATGGCCTTTGAGTTTGTCTTTAAAGGACAGACATTGTTTGGAGATGCAGAGATTGTAAGGAGGAATTTCAGGAGGAGAGAGCTGTGTGAGCAAAGACACAAGAGCGGGGAAGGATGGGGTCTGTATGAGGGGCAGTGGGTACATTTAACTGAAGAAGACAAAGGGTTTGGGAAGGGGACAGTGGAAAGTCACATTGAGCGAATGAGTAGGGTTTGAGCTAAGAGATTTTGAATGCTGGGATGGTAAGTTGGTACTTACTCTAGCAGGAAAGGGGAGTTTGAACAGGTTTTACCACAGGAGTGATACGACTGGATTTTAGGAGGTGCGAGTTACCATGCTACATGGGAGATCAGGGCTTGGCAACTCCAGTGGCTCTTCAGATCGCGCCCACTGCCTGTGTGTGTATGCTTGGAGTGAGAGGGAAGGGGGACTTCTACATTTTAAAGAGAGTTGAATAAAAAAATTAAAGGAAGAGTTAATACTTCGTGACACGTGAAAATTGTACAAAACTCAAATTTTGGTGCCCATACATGAAGTTTTGAATTCTGCCAAAAAAACATTTACATGAAAAGCAAAAGGTAAACCCAGATTCTTCAGCCTTGTTTTCAAGGGCCTCCTTCTGTAACTGGCTGCCAAACCTCATCACTTCCTCCTCTCACACTTTCACACTCTAAGCAGCTCTGTCCCATTGGAAGGTTCATCCCCTCCCTGTCTACCTAGCCACATCCCAACCACCATTCCGTGTCCTGTTGTTCTGCTGACATCCCATCTGCTCCCTGAAGGCGTGCAGTTTACCTGTACCCCACACTCCTCATTTCTCTCCTATAGAACAGAGGAGCAGTACGATAACCACTGGTCGTTTTCCTACAGGTCCTCACATTCTTACTTAGCTGCCTCAAATGTCGGTGTCTTGTCTCCCTGCCTGGAATGTGAGTACCTGGAAGACAGAACTGAAGGCTCCAGCCATATCAAACTTCTTTGATTTCTTCCCACTCCCTTTTGCACGTTCCGTTTCCTTGTTCCAAGGTACTCTCCATTGTCCCCCTTTTATTTGGCTAACGCACCGCTCAGGTGTCAGCTTGAACACCTTGTCCTTTACTATGCTCTCATCGACTAGACAAGAGCTCCTGCTTTTCTCCTTTATACAAGCTGCTCATCATGCTTCACGATAACACCCCCTACTTGCCTCCAAGCTCTGTGAGAATAAACCTGTCTTGTTCTCAGCTATATTCTCAGCACCTAGACATAATAAATGCCCAACAAATACATTGGCTTAAAGAATCATTCACTGATTTCTTTCGTGTCTCCCACATGCATAATTACTTATGAATTATATTCCTATTCAATGAAGGAAAAGACTAAGATTTTCTGGAGGCTGCATTGGGAAGCCCGAAGATTAGTAAACAGGTCGCAGACTAATGTGTCCTGTGGAGTGATTGCACATGGAATTCAAAGGCTTCTACCAACCAGCTCCTTTCTTTCCCCAAATAATTGACTGAGACTTACTCTATATGAGTCATGGAAGATCCAGCAGTAAACAAAATGGAGTCCCTCCCCTCGGTGACATAACTTAGAGCCTAGTGGGGGAGAGAGAATATTGACAAATAAACAAAGGATGTGATTACGGGCAGCAATAAGTGCTATGAAGAAAAATGAAAATAGAGGAAGCAGATAGTTACTGGGTATGGGGTGGATGGACAAGGAAGGCATCTCTGAGGAGGAGAAGCTTGTTCAGAGACCCGAGGGAAGTGACAGATGCAGCTGTATGCATATCTGATAGGAGAGTGGTTTTCGAAGAGAGAACTGCAAATGCAAACCCTGAGCCAGATGGATTTAGCATGCTTGAGGAAGAGAAAGGAGATGGTGAGTCAGAGCAGAAGTAGCCAAGGTGAAGAGCAGTAGGAAATAAGGCGAGAGGGTTGAGGAGGCTTCCTGAACCAAAGTATGGGCCCAGGATTTTACTGAGTGGTGGGAACATTGACAGCACCAAGCGATCCATCTTTTTTTCCCTTTCCACATTGGCTGAGCATCTGTTATGTGCCGGGCACAGTGAGGGCCTGCTTCCCCGATCACACATTGATTGCTGTCCTCCCTCCTCCCTGCCCTTGCCCAGTGCTCCATTCACACTAGCATATTAGCATTCTTGGAACAGGCCTCAGACTTTCCCTCTTTTGTCCGTGGTTTACCTTGTTTCCTATACAGCTGTCAAGACTTCGTTAGAATAGGGCCCCTTTTGTGAAGCCTGGTTTGGGGACTCTCATGGCATGATTTTCTGCCTCTGCCACAGTCGTTATAATTGCCCTGATTCCATCAATTCCTCCCACCAGACCATGTCAGCTGCACGTCTTATTTTTGTCTAAGGCCCTGAAATGAGTCATTTCTTCCCTCTACACTCACATAAACTAAATCCATTTTTGAGGCTCTTTTAAGCAAAAAAGAATAATACGAGATGCTAGGAGGTGAAACTAGTTCAGTGACCAAAAAAACCCCATTGAATCTAACAAGATAGTATAGTAATATCTAGGTTTAATGAAGCATTTTTGTCATTCATCAAAAAATAAATATTTAATAAACATCATAGAATTGCCGAGTTGGAATTGACTTTGCAGCCTTTTAGCCTGCCTCTCCTTGTCAAGACAGAGAATTCTTGGGCAAATAGACTAGGATGTCACAGAGGCATAAATGGGGAATGAAGGGCAAGAATGGAGGAGCATGGGTGCTAGTAATTTAGTAACAGGTGTGCAAAAGCCCTCTCCATGTTCACACCTTTAGAGACTCCTTCCACATGCAGTGACTGTAACTGGAGTTCACCTCACTCCTACATGTGTCCTCTTTCCTTTACATCTGGGATGGGGTGGGGGGAGAGAGAGGGTGCTGTTAAAGCAACACTTGGAAGCTCCTAGAATCAATTCCATACTTCCCTTGAGACAGGAAGAGAGAGGGGAGTGTAAGATTATGCTGAAAGGCAAGTTCCAGGGAAGGCTCATATAGTTAAAGAAATCGAAGTGTTTCTCCTGCTGCCTTGTCTGGAATTATGCATAAGAAACATGGGCGGGCCGGCCGAGTGGCTCAGTTGGTTAAGAGCTCGCTCAAGAGTGTGAGCTGAGCTCTGAGCAACAGCTGTTCGAGGCCAGCCCGAGCTGAGTTGCCATTGAGCTGCCAACAGGTGGCAGGATGGCTCAGCTAAAAAAAAAAAAAAAAAAAAAAAGGGCTGGCTGAGTGGTGCGGTGGTTGAGTGCTGGCTTAGGAGGCCAGCGGTCCCGGTTTGGGTCCCACATGTGAGGGCCAGTGACACTGCCCTCAAAAAAAAAAAAAAAAAAAGAAACATGGGCAAGTGCCGACCGAGTGGCACATTGGTTAAGAGCTGGCTTGGGACACAGTTCGGATCCCACATATAAGGGCCAGTGCCACTGCCCTCTACAGCTAAGATGGTGAACAACAGCTCCTCCTGGAGCAGGGCTGCTGTGAGTCCCGGGGGACGCATAGCTGCAGCCCCTGCTGCAGTGGGCTGCCATAGGCTACAGTGAGTGGCCAGCAGCCAGTGTGAGCTGCCAAGAGCCGCCGTGAGTGGCCGTCCAGAGACCAGGGACTGATCTGCCTCACCCGGGAAGAGTGCAATGATGATACCAACATGGACCAGTGAAGCAACGTCCTCCACAACTAGACTGAAGAACAAAAGGACAGCAACTTGTCTGTTTCCCTTTCCCAGTCCCCCAACGTTGTTCCCCAACCCCAATTCCCCAATAAAATCTTCAAAAAAAAAAAAAAAAAGAAACACAGGCAAATCCACATGTGAACGAATGAAAACGAATGAATGACTGAATAAATAGAATACTATTAGACATAAATAAAGAGACAATATAAATTTTAAACAGCAAAGAACATATTGAAGGGCTTTAATTTTCAAAATGATGCAGTCAGAAAAAATAAGGAGACAAAATACATTTAGTGGCTTCATAAGGGAAATGTTAAGCAAGAATTCAAATGGCAAACCTATATAAATAGGCATACCTAAGGACTATTTCTTACATATAATTATTATTCCGTTTTAAAAGTTGATTTTAAATTTCCATTATAATTTTACCTTCAACATTGCCAGATTTTTTAAAAAGGGCTGAATCTGCCCTTTACCAATATGCTAATCTTTTTTTTTTTTTTTTTTTGCTAAGTTCATCAGTAAACCTCTGAGTTAAGGATGGCTATGTCTGTAAGCACAACTTATTAATGTGAGAGTGGGTGAGTATTAAGCAATTGTTGAGGATCCCTAAATAGACATTGCATCTCATTTGATCAGTTATGGAATGTTTATGTTCTGGGTTTTGGACAGCAATAACATCGGAAGGAGTAGTGAGTCAAATAAAATCCTTAAATATCATAATCTGTATTCATTTATACATCTTTGCAAATGTTCATAGAAGCAAGAGTATGTTCTCCAAATCTCGGTACAAAAACTCTCTTCAGACATCAGCAGCATTTCACATTTGGTTGACACTGATCCTAAAAATAGAAGTGCTCTTTTTTGTAGCCTACGTACTTATTTCCTTATTCTTTAAAAAGTTCCACGATGGCTCTTAACTTAGAAATTAGTGACCTCAAGTTAAAATTTAACAAGTGACTTTCCCCATCTTGTGGATTATTAGAAGATTTAAAAATATGTATCCCTAGGCACCAAAGCTCCTTGTGATAATTTATGTGTAATAATAGATTCTTAGGGCATTAAGAATTTTGTGTGAAACTTTATGAAAACAGCTCATGATTTCTTTGCCAATGCAGGTCATGCTGCCAATGATACCAAAAGCCAGTGGGAAAGGAGTTTGAATGTTTTGCTGATCACTTTACTAACATTGTGTGGTATGTTTAGTTGTTTTTTTTTCCTTTTTATTTTATTATTTTTATTTTTTATTAGTCTCAGGTGTACAAAACAACATAATGATTAAATATTCACACCCCTCACAAAGTGATAACCCCCACAAGTCCCCTACCCCTCTGACAACATGCATAGCTATTACAATACCATGACTATATTCCCTATGCTGTACTTTACATTATGTGATGATTATATATATATATATATATATATATATATATATATATATATATAGTTAATTATAGGTGACATTCAATATTATCTACTTCAGCTTCAGGTGTACAGTGCAGTGGTCAGACATCTACACAACCTATGAAGTGATACCCCCGGTAAGTCCAGTACCCATCAGACACCCTACATAGTCTTTACAACATTACTGATTATATTCCCCATACTGTATTTCACATCCTCATGACTATTTTGTGACTAACAATTTGTACTTTCTAATCACTTCACCTTCTCCCCTATTCCCTACCCCCCTTGATATGTTTAGTATTGAGGAAAAAAGAAGTTAACATTTCTTGATCACCTACTGTGTGCCAAGCATTCACAAGCACCTTACACACACAACATATATATGATTTAATCCTCATAATGACCATAAGAGGCAGAATAATTCCCAATTTATAATGGAAGAAATTGAAGTCATGAGCTCAGGGCATCCATAAGAACTGAATCCAGGATTCAACAATATCCAACTCCATGCCCACTCTACTTCATGTAACTTCAAGAAGTCAACATAAAAGTCCTCATGTACTTTTCCTTCAAAACCTAGTTTGTTCCTACCTGTCTCCAACATTCAATCTAAATATTTTAACTGGAAAAGTCTGAGGGTATTCCAGTAGTGTTCAGGTTTTGTTTTTTGGGTTTTTTTTTTTTGTTTAGCTGAGCCATCCTGCCACCTGTTGGCAGCTTAGTGGCAGCTCAGCTCGGGCTGGACATCGAACTGCTGTTGCTCAGAGCTCAGCTCGTACTCTTGAGCGAGCTCTTAACCGAGCCACTCGGCTGGCCCAAAGTTTTGTTTTTTTTAAAGGAGTAAGTATTATAACTTCAGTTAGTCACTGGATGCTACCCATAAGCTTCATCTCTAGCCCTTGGAAATGTGTTACATTTGCTTCATATTTTCTTTTTTCTTTTTTTTCTTTTTTTTTAGCTGAGCCACGCTGCCACCTGTTGGCAGCTTAGCGGCAGTTCAGCTCGGGCTGGCATCGAACTGCTGTTGCTCAGAGCTCAGCTCACACCCTTGAGCGAGCTCTTAACCAACTGAGCCACTCGGTCGGCCCTATGCTTCATATTTTCTTAATAAATCTCTTTTGAATTGGAGTATAGAAATATACCTCTAGTCAACCGTTTAAAAATATCCAGTTATTAAAATACATCTGGAACAATGGAAAGCATAATTTGCACAGGTTGAACTTTTAAATGGGCACTTAAATTTGTTTTCCAAATTTCTCCTGTTAAACTTGTTCAGCCCTCTCAAGCATTGTCTCAGATGACCTTTTGTGCTTTTGCCAGGGTGGTACCTCACTTCTGTTCCTAACACCTTAATCTCTTCTCTTTCTGTTGTTCACTGAAATAACAGCCATTCCTCTAAATGGCTGCTTTTGTATCCTGCTATTCTTGGATTTATTCAGGTTCCCTCCACAGACTTAACAACTTTCTTTGTCCTTGTCTACCAAGTATTTTTCATGTACTTGCCTATTTAATCATCATTGTCATAATTGTTCTGAAAATAGCTTTGATAAGTGGGCCATCCAAGGAGACCAGCAATTTCTAAAGTTAGTAACTCCTTGAGCAAACAGATTATTTTATGATTCACTCCTTTCATGACCCCTCATAAAAGAAAGAAAATTGTTATATGGTAAGAATATAGAAGTAATTAAGCATTTTAAGTGTTCGATAGTTGTTGAGATGGGTTTGGTCTACTCAAATAATTGCTTTGATGTTAGGAGAAGGATTATATCTGTTAAGTATAAGTTTTCATTGAAAGAAATGTATGTTCATTAGAAAACTTCAAAGAGTTAAAACCCTTTTAATAGTTAAGTTGTGCACTTAATTCTAATTACAGCCCTTATGACATTAGCCTTTAACACGGTAACAAGATTTTTTACACAGAGTAATACTTGATTTAATAAAAAGTTTAAATTGCAGATTTTGTTTTTTAAAGTATGTATTTGTACTTTTAAATCCTTACCATAACCTACCTATTAGTTTTACAGGAATCCTAAGGATCTGGACTAAGTAAGGATTCACAATTCTGATTTAAAAATAAGTTGCAACTAACAAGTAGTTTGAGCTTGAAAATGATTCATCTAAGTAATTTGTGGTAGCAAGAAGAAAGTTTTTAGTTATCAGAGATAAACCTTAAAGCTAAACCCAAAATGAGCCTCTCTCTTTGTATTCTGAAAGACATTTTCACCTAAAACAGAAATAAAGTGGCTGAGGTAGTTGGCTTTTAGCCTATTAATTGAAACAGTCCTAACAAAAGGGGAAATCTAAAATGTCTTCTGAATTACTGCTATAGTATCTACCACTTGAGCCACTAGGTGGCAGTAACAAGCTTTTTCCAAATACGTACTCTAAATGATGTATGACACTCCTTGAATTCCATCCACCTCTAAACAATATCTGATACCACCACTACCAACATGTCTACAAATTCTACCCATCTGTTTACGGAAGACTGTATGAAGTTATGGCTCTAGACAACAATAAGTGTTTTACTTTATCAAATTACTAGCTGCTTAAGAAGCTATTTGCATTGTTGACAAAGATGTTGAGAAATCAAACGAAATACAAGACACCATTATTTAGTGAAAAACACTCTGGACAGGGGGTCAGCAGTCCTGGTTCTGTTTTCAGCTCCACCACCAACTATCTTTGTGTCTTGAGTAAGTCACTAAACCTCTCTGGTTATCAGACTACTTACTCAGTAATATGAAAGATTGAGTGGACTAGAAAAGTTGATTTCAAAATGTCTTAAGTGAAAAAAATTTTCTCCTACAAAATCCCTCAAAATTCTAGTATAGAAAACAAATGAAAGCAAGTCTGAAAGGTGAAGGGGGTGGGGGTGGAAAGTTAGAAGGAGAAGGATATATGTAATTACTGCTCTATTTCCCATCATGCTCCACAGTGTCCAACCTATGGTCCCTATGGTCCAGAAAAAAATAATTTGGAGACCAATGAAATAGAAAATGACCAAGGTCTCCCTTCCATTACATCTGATTCTAAGTATGTAGCTGTGTGCAAATTCTTAAACATCTTTCCCTTTATTTGCCCAATTGCAGGATATAGTGCAGATATTATTTCTTCCATTTTACAAATGAGTAAACTGAGGCTGAGTAATTTGATGTCTTTCTAAAAATCACCCAGACACAGGATCAGAATTCAGAACTTCTGGTCTTTATTTATTTATTTATTTTTTGTAATTAAACCTTTTATTTTGAAAAAATTATAGAGTCGCATCCAGTTGTAAAAAAGAACACAGAGAAATCCCATGTACCATTAGCCCAGTTTCCCCCAATGGTGACATTTTGCAAAATTATGGTGCCATGTCATAGCCAGGACATTGACATTAAGACAACAGAGAACAATGGCACCAACACACGAATATTATAATAGCTGCACTCTCTTTCCTCCTACGCCACTCCCTCCTTAGCACCCCCACTCTTGGAACCACTAATTTGTTCTCCATTTCTTTAATTTTGTCATTTCAAGAATGTTATATACATGGAATCATACAGCATGTAACCTCTTGGGATTTACGTTCTCACTCATCATAATTCTCTGTAGATGTCTCCAGATTGTACCTTGTATGAAGCATTCATTCCTTTTTACTGCTGAAGAGTATTCCATGATATGGCTGATACTGTGGTTTAACATTTTCCTAATGACTCATGATGTTAAACCTCTTTCCATATGCTTATTTGCTATATGTATGTCCTTTCTGGTGAAATGTCTCTTCATGTGTTTTGTTCATTTTCTAATTAGAATGTTGAGTTTTGAAAGTTCTTTATGTATTTAAACACTGGTCTTTGTCTTTTCATCCTCTTAACAGAATATTTCACAAAGCATAAGTTTTTAATTTTGATGAAACCCAGTTTGTCAAATTTTCTTTTTATGGATAATGCTTTTGGTGTCAAGTCTAACAATTCTTTGTCTATCTCTAATTTCAAAGACTTTCTACTATATTTTTTTCTAAAAGTGTTATAATTTCTTAATTTACATTTATGTACTTGATCGATTTTGAGTTAATTTTTGGGTAAGATTTGAAGCTCAGATTGAAGTTCTTTTTTTTTTTAAAGATTTTATTGGGGAACTGGGCAAGGGGAACAGACAACTTGCTGTCCTTTTGTTCTTCAGTCTAGTTGTGGAGGACGTTGCTTCACTGGCCCATGTTTGTATCATCATTGCGCTCTTCCCGGATGAGGCAGATCGGTCACTGGCCTCTGGACGGCTGCTCACAGCGGCTCTTGGCAGCTCACACCAGCTGCCAGCGGCTCACGCTGGTTGCCGGCCACTCACTGTAGTCTATGGGAGCCCACTGCAGCAGGGGCTGCAACTATGCTGTCCAGGAGACTCACAGCAGCCCAGCTCCAGGTGGAGCTGTTGTTCACCATCTTAGCTGTAGAGGGCAGTGTCACTGGCCCTCATATGTGGGATCCAAACCCGGGCCCTGCTGCTCAGAGCTGGCTTCCCAAGCCAGCTTTTAACGAACACTACACTCTGCCAGCCCTGAAATACCTTTTTAAATTAAATTTATTTATTTATTTTTAATTTTTTAATTTTTTTTAAATTTTTTTAGCTGAGCCATCCTGCCACCTGTTGGCAGCTCAGCAACAGCTCACTTCAGGCTGGGTATCGAATTGCTGTTGCTCAGAGCTCAGCTTATACTCTTGAGTGAGCTCTTAACCACCTGAACCCCTCGGCTGGCCCCTGAAATTCCTATTTTTAAAAAAATGAATGCCCAATTGCTCTAGCACCATTTTTTCTAAAAGGCGATCTTTCTTCCACTGAATTTCATTTGTAACTTTTCAAAAATCAGATGGGCATATTTATGTGGGTTTATTTCTGGGCTCTTTATTCTATCTCATTAATTAATATCTCTATCCCTCCACTGATAACACACTGTCTTGATTAATGAAGTATATAAAAAAAATCTTGAAATTGGGTAGACTTATTCCTCCCACTTCATTCTTCTTTTTAAAAATTGTGTTAACTATTCTGCTTCTTTTGTCTTTCCATATAAATTTTAGAATGATCTTGTTTATGTCTACAAAAATCTTGCTGAGATTTTGATAGGAATTGCATTAAATTCATATATTAAATCAGGAAAAATTGACATTTTATTATGTTGAATCAATGAACATAGTATGTCTCTCCATTTAGTTAGAACTACTTTTATTTCTTTTGCCAGTGCTTTGTAATTTTCAGTATAGAAGTCCTGTATCTTACACCTAAGTATTTCAAGTTTTTGAATGATTATCAACGGTATTGTATTTTTAATGTTGCTATCCACATGTTAATTGCTAATGTATAGAAACATAATTAATTTTAATATGCCTATTTTGTATCCCGTGGCTTTGATAAACTCACTTATTAGTTATAGGAGTTTTTTTGTAGTTCCTTTGGGATTTTCTGTGTAAACAATTGTGTCATTTACAAATAGGGACAAATTTTATGTTTTCCTTCTTGATCTGTATGCCTTTTACTTCCTTTTCTTGCTTTATTACACTGGATAGAACAGTACCATAGTGAATAAGAGTGGTGGGAGCAGATATCCTTTTCTGGTTCCTGATCTTAGAGCAAAAGCATTATCATTCACCATTCAGTGTAATGTAATCTGTAGGGTTTTTTGCAGGTGCTCTTGATCAAATTGAGGAAGTTCTCCTCTATTCCTATTTTTCTGAGCATTTTTTTTTTTTATCATTAGTGTTGAATTTTGTCAAATGCCTTTTCTGCATCAATAGCTATGATTATGTGAGTTTTCATTTTTTTAGCCTCTTAATGGTGAATTACGTTGATTGATTTTCAAATATTAAGCCAGTTGTGCGACTCTGGAATAAACCCTATTTGTACGGTGTATAATTCTTTATATATGTATGTATATGGATGTCTGAATTTTATTTGGTAATGTTTTCTTAAGGATTTTTGCATTTATATTCATGAAGGATATTGGTTTACAGTTTTCTTTTCCTTTTTTATTTTGTACTGTTTTTTTCTGGTTTGGGCATCAGGGTAACAGTAGCTTCAAAAATGAATTAAGAAGTATTCCTTCTATTTTTCTGGAAGAAATAAGAGTTTATGTGTAATTGGTGTTAGTTCTTTTAGTAGTTAGTAACTTTTTTTTTTTTTTCATTCAGTTTGACATGTTCCTGGTTCTAGATATGTGACTAAATTTCAGTTGACATGGGGACATTTTAGGTATTATATTATGACACTGTAAATCTTATTTAAATCTGTTTTAGCTCACTTCCTCTGATAGCACTCTACCAGTGGAAGAGGTAGTGATGGGAACACTGCCTTATTATTTCCAAGTTGGGTAGAAGGCTAGTATGCAGCCTCTGTTGACAGCTGGTGGGGGTTCCTTGTTACTGCTGGGTGGGGTGTGGGTTGTAGCTTTCCACTAGACCTCCACTGGTATCTCCTTAGCTGGTATGGGTAGGGGTGCCTTATCATTGCTGTCCATGTGACTTCTGTTGACACCAAGGTAGGGTGCAGAGACTGTCCTTGTAACCAAGCATTATCACTGGGTGGTGGTGTAAGTCCTGTTTTTCCACTCCTGCCCTGACACTACAATGGGGAGTTGGAAGGAATCTGCACGACTGCCAGTGGGAGTGGAAGTCCAGGCTCTTCACGTGGTTGTACTGTCATTGCGGAATATGGGTGGGAAGCTCATGGTTGCCTAATAGGGGTAAACAATCCCAGCTCCCTCCTTAGCCTTCTCTGACACCACACTGTTGTTGGGGCAGCTGCTGTGCTTCATTTCAGCATGGAGAGGGTGGAAGCCTAGGCTCCCCATTTGGCCTTTCCTGATGTGGGCCGGGGTGGGCAACGTTTTTGTCTGTGGCGTTTGCTAGAGCAGGGTGGTTATTGTCTCAAAGTTTTCTATCTTGCTAGGCTGCCACTTTCCTGATCCTTTGATTAGAGAGAGTAGGGGGGTTTTCGTTTGTTTTTTTTGTCTGTGCCTGTTGATGTTTCTAGGTTGTGAGCTTCTCCAGCACCCACTCCAGGATACATGAGGCAAAAAGAAAACCCAAGGAGTTCACCACCATGTTAGGCCTTGGATCCGAAGGTCCCTAGTGGGTCTGCTGCCTTCTCTCCACCTTTCAGAGTCTATGTTTGTTTTATAGATATTGGGCAGAGTTTTAAGTTGTATTTAATGGGAGAAGTAGGGAAAAATATACTTACTCCCTATTTCCAGAAGTAGACGTCTCATTTATGATCCTTTTTTCTCATACTTTGAGGCAATAATTTCTACACTACCTTAGAAAATGATAATAAAGGTACCTCGAAGTGTGCAATTGGTGTCAGATGCAGAAGAGATATTGTTATAGCTTAAGAATTCTTCATGAAGCAGGGGCTTGAGTTCCCATCCTAATAAGTAAATGCCATCATATGAATACTGTAATTCTTCAAGCATTATCTAATAAAGAGCTCAAAAATAATTATTGCTCCTGTAGTTTTTACCATGTGCCAGACACTGTGTTGGTTGTCTTATATGCGATTAATGCTCTTAACAACCAGATGCAGTAAGCATTATTTCAACTACCTAGTCTACAATTGAGGAAAGTGAGAATTAGAGACTTGAAGTAAGTAAAGCAGGTCTTGCATTTGAACTGGTTCTATCTGAAACCAAATACCAAACATGAACTACTCTGCCATACTGACTCATTCCTTTCAGAGTCAAAACAAATTCATTTAGAAAGGACCTCCAGGCACCATACACGTAGTTCTAACAAAAACAAAACAGTTGCAGACTGATAGATCTCAAAAACTACATGAGCACACAGTAATATTGGACGCAGACACTTCAAAGTGAGGTATGGAGGTACCAAACAAGAAAGGAACACTAATATTTAATATAGAGGTAAAGATTTTACTCCTCACAATGTCACTTGCCTTTAAGTTCCTCAGTTTCTCTGTGGGAAGATGAGGTAGGGAAACAAGCACTGTTCTGTAATTGAATGTGATGTAAGATGTGCCAGCATCATGAGTCACAAGACAATGAAATATTTTATGTGGCTTTAAAGCTCCTGGGCCTCAGGGGAAAATACATTCCTGGTCAATGAAGTGTTATGAGGTTGTGTATCAATTTTACCTTTTTAAGTTATATAAAAGCCCTTTTCCTATTACTAGTAATGTTATCCTTTCCATTAATCAAATGCATTGCAATGGCATCACCTTTGAATTCATTCCTTTTCTCTCTGACATATGGATCCTTAGGAGTGTCTTTCTGAACAAACCCGTCTCATAATCATTTGAAGACTCCATCTGATCTGATCTCTTCTTGTTCATATCTTATCTGCTTATCTCCCAAATTTTTTGAGTCCATTTCAAGAAATGTTCTTAGTCTTTGTTCCTTGCCTTTTAAATTGTATCACTTATAACACCACTCTCTTTGGGAGGGTATTTCCTTGGAGTGGAAGCCTATGAATTTGCAACAACACTGAGTCAGAGCTGTAGAGAGATTTAAGAAAGGGAAATGTAGCGAGAGTAGTCCCTTCAGATATGAGCATATGGCATCCTCTTTACTAGGCTGATGGCAACCTTTTTGTTGTCTTTCCTTCAGTGTAGAGATCAACAAGATATGCCTTTGTTTAGCAAAAGACCAAACAGTATTTTTGTGTCATTCCTTTTTTTCTTTTTTTTTAACAATTTTGTTACCTAGAACTTTACAACCATGATTTTATGCTACATTAAATAATATTTTTAATGTTTCTATGTGGTGGCCATTTGGAAATTACAACATTGTTCATATATTTAAGTTATATAAATTAAGTGCATCTATGGAATTTTTTAAAATTCTAATTAACTTCTTAAAAAACTAACTAGGCAATGACTATTACAGAATATTCAAGGATAAATATGTGAAATAAACATTTTAATATTTAATCTCTTTTTTGAATTGACTAATTTTAAGAAACTATAAGTAGGTATATTTGTAACATTTGAGTCAATGTAGTTAATTATTAATATTAATGGCTACAGATTTTAGGCTCTTAATGACTTTTCTGTTGAGGATTTTACACAAATAATTTTTTTTTTTTTTTAAGTTTTTATTGGGGAATTGGAGGAGGGGAACAGCGTTGGGGAATTGGGGAAGGGGAACAGACAAGTTGCTGTCTTTTTGTTCTTCATTCTAGTTGCGGAGGACGTTGCTTCACTGGCCCATGTTGGTATCGTCATTGTGCTCTTCCCGGATGAGGCAGATCGGTCGCCGGCCTCTGCATGTCACTCACCGCGGCTATTGGCAGCTCACGCTGACTGCCGGCCACTCACTGTAGCCTATGGCAGCCCACTGCAGCAGGGGCTGCAGCCTACACCATCGCAGGGGCTCGCACAGCCCAGCTCCAAGTGGAGCTGTTGTTAGCTGTAGAGGGCAGTGTCACTGGCCCTCATATGTGGGATCTGAACCAGGGCCACTGGCATCCCAAAACCAGCTCTTAACTAGTGCGCCACTCGGCCGGCCCTTACACAAATAATTTTATTTACTTTGCAGAACAACCATATGAATTAGGTACAATCTTTTGCCCATTTTACAGATAAAAAGATGATGCTTAGAAAAAGTAAATAAAATTACTCAAAGAACGTATATCTGTTTGACTGATCAAATACTGATCTCCTGTAGTAAATCTGTAAAAATAATCAGGAACTCCAAATTCTTATTTGCCCTCACATGACTACTAACTTCATGGTTTCCTACCAGATTGAAGAAGATGGATAGAAATAATATTATTCACCTAGTAGAAACTTGGATTCTACTAAGGCACAGTTCTAAGATTACTACAATTTTATTCCATTTCATCTACTCAAAAACCCAGTGAGATAAATATTATTATAATTTTTTTTTTTTAAGGGTAGTGTCACTGGCCCTCATATGTGGGATCCGAACCCGGGCTGCTGGTGTCCCAAGCCATCTCTTAACCACTGTACCGCTTGGCCGGCCCTATTATTTTTCTTTTTTACAGGGGAAGAAACTGAGGCCAAAAATAATAAAGTGACTTGACCAAGATCACACAGTCAGTGGTATAAGCATGGTTCAATTAAATGAAGTCTGACTTTGAAATTTGTATCTTAACCAACTAACAATTAACCCTGGCTGATTCTGATTGTTGAGTCCTTCAATGCATTAACAGGTAATGAATGTATCTTATATTTTTAGAAATAATTTTCCTTTCCTTTTACTTTTAGGTTGAACCATATGAAATTGATGATAATTCAATCATTTACAAAATGGCAATTTCATATAAACATGTTTTTTTTAATATACCTGTCTTTCTCAATATCTTTTCTCTTCCTTGACTTTTGAATACCTTATTTCTCTCATACTGTTTAATCCTTTCCCAAATCTGTAGACCACACAACCAGAATACTATGTAAGAATAAGAAATTGGGGGCCCCCCATCCCTCCATCCAGAGGGAAGAACTAGGGCTGAGGCCCCAAACAGTTTTCTTGCACTGAGGAACTTGAGGGGTTGTGTGGGGCAGTGGGAGAGTGCAGACACAGAGGACACCCAAATCAGGTGAAAGGAGTGAGCTTCACTGAGGGGAGGGAAGGTTCTAGACAGACACCCCTGCCCACCAGCACAACACGAAGGTGTTGTTGTTAGGAAGCCCTCCTGGGAGAGAAGCCATTTTATGATGTTTGTCCAAGGAAACCAACAAGCCAAGGAGCCCACAGTTTACATTAATTTTGGCAGCTCATTGATTTTTAAATGGGCTCAGAGACTGGAAGATAAACTTTGGGAGGCTTGATTTTCTGGTATCACTGTTTGTCTCAAACCAGGCAGAGTAGGAGGAAACGACTTGTGACAGCTGTCTTCTTGGAGGGGGTGGAAATCCCATCTCCCAACTAGGAATCCATGATGCAGATGCTCTGCAGACAATACGCAAGATTCTAACCAGTTTTAACTCTTTAAGAAGAGATTTCCTGAAGATGTGTCACTTTCCTGAAATGCCTCTCTTGATTTTCAGGATGCTGCTCAAATTCGCTCTCATATTTCCAGGCTTCTCTGAAATTGGAGCATTCAAGGTCATGACTGGCTGAGGAATATGAAAATGAAGAAAGGCACCTGGGTTTAGTTAAACTAGAGGGGAAGAAGCCAGATTGCAAGTGGTAAGACAAGAGAATTTGAAGTAAAAGCAATTAGTGAAGATTACAGTTGGCATATAAGGAATTGGAAGAGAGAAGGAATTGGAAGAGAGAAGGGAGTATCGTATACAGGAATGCTCAAAAAACCCTCTGAAATGTTATGAAATTATTATTTTTAAAATTTAAATAAAGATATAACTGCACAGTGGGCTGCCATGGGCTACAGTGAGTGGCCCGCAGCCAGCGTGAGCAGCTGGCAGCCAAGCATGAGCTGCCAATAGCCGCGGTGAGCGACATCCAGAGGCCAGCGACCGATCTACCTCATCCGGGAAGAGCACAATGACGATACCAACAGTGAAGCAACATCCTCCGCAACTAAACTGAAGAACAAAAAGACAGCAACTTGTCTGTTCCCCTTCCCCGATTCCCCAACGCTGTTCCCCTCTGCCAATTCCCCAATAAAATCTTTAAAAAAAAAAAAAAAAAAGATATAACTGCACAAAATGAAATAAAAAAGAAATTGGGCATCACCTTCACACGGTCCTATAGCTTTCTGACGGCTACCTTTTAAACACTGCTTTGTACATTTATTGTGATATTTATATGATAATAATATAGAGCAACAGGGATACCAGCCATGATTTTAGTGGTTTAGAGACTAATGAGTATGTTTTTCCCTGTTAATTTATCCAGGTTTAGAAGAAACAAGCCCAAGGCAAAAATAAAGTTGGAAAAAGTTTTCAAAGTAAGTTTCTCCTTTCAACATTTTTCAATCAACATGTTTTAAGTACCTACAAGGTACTAGCACCCTATGAGGCACTAGGAGGGTTGGGTGGGGAGAGGAGGATTATCACCTGGGCTCTAGAAGAATTTAAAGGACAGCTTGTATACTTAACTGTTAAGCTTTCTCTGCAATTTTCTGGTTTCTAAGATCTGTCCTTGAAGGAAAGTTATACAGAAAAATCTGCCAGGGGCTATTGCTCTTTCATCTTATTGTTGACTAACTTTGCAAATTACCAATCATAATTTTTTGAAAAAGTGGTTGATAATTCACAAAATAAAGTTTGAACGATGAGCCATATGGCTCTACTGATTGTAAACCTAGATTCCTTTTCTTGAATACAGAGGTGGATGACAAAAGGCATTCCAAGTTCTGTGGTCACGCAGGTTGCTTGGCTTCACAAACATGGGTTCAAGGAAGCCCGGAGATGCAAAGGGTCCCAAGGTCAGGGATCCATAGTACTCCAGGGCCCCATGCAAGACCAGTGGACTTTACACCGGGGGCTGTGGGGGGCAAGAGGGGCCAAGGCCAAGCCTTTTCTTTGGCCCTGACGCCCTTTTCAAATTTGGAGTGATGGACATTTCATAACTTTTATATCTCATAGTATTTATTAAGGATTGTTCTTTTTCAGTTTCATACCATTTACTTAGTCATTTGGCAAACACTTGCTAAGGGCCTGTTGTGTGCCAGGACCAATGCTACGTGTTGATGTGAAAATAGATAGAATACGGTTGTTGACTTTGAGGGGCTCCAACCCAGAAGTGCAAACAATTATAAAATATGATGAAGGCTAAAGGAGGAACCTGTTGTGAGTCAACTGCTACAGAGAAATAAGTACCCAGCTCCTTTGAGAGTGGGCCCAGAGGGCACCAAAGGGAAGTTTACCGAGGAGGTGACATTTGATCCGATTCATGAAGAATAAGTAGGTATTTTCAAGGCAGAAAAGGGAGCAGGGGAAGTCACTACAGAAGGAGAGAATAAAATTTTTATATACTGGTTCGTTTGTATGTACCTGAATCTACTTGAAAGGGAGGTAGAGAGAAGATTTCAAAACATGTTTAGGTTACGCTACAATTAGACTTTACTCTGAAGTAAACTAGAAAAAACAAACAGGATTTTAATCTAATCAATTAATTGCCAGATTTATATTTTTGAAATATCCTTCTGTTTTATTGTGGAGAATGACTTAGGTTAAAGGAAGTCATCTAGGCTAGAGCAGATAAGAGTTTTCCAAAATGGGAGATAGTGCAGGAATTTAAGATACTTGGGAAGTAGAAACTCCAGGAACTGGTTGCTGATAGAATGTGGGAGGTGAAAGAGGGCAGCCAAATGACCTCCAGGTTTCTGACTAGATGAGGGGATGGCAAACTTTTGAGATAGAAGAGTGAATCCTATCCCTCACAATTTAAAAATTATTCAAGAGCCATAAAACAAATGAAATCACCATTATGTGAATAATATCCTTTAAAATTTTTATAAATAAAACTATGATAGTTTTATTTTCATTTTCAATTTTACTTCAGAGCTACATGTATGTACCCAAAGCGCCAGATGTGGCTCGTGAGCTGCAGTTTGCCAACCCCTGGACTAGATTGATGATGATAACAATACATACTTTATTAATTCTAAAAAGCACTTTTTTTTTTTTTAACATTTAACCATTGTTGAAATTGAGACCCATCTTATAACTGATGGTGTGTCTACTTAATTTTTTAAGTAGCTTGTTTTTCTTTTTCAGTGAGATCATAAATAACGGTGCATCACCACATAATCACATCTTAGATGTAATATAATATGGGAAACAAGATCAGGAATTCAAGAGGAAGACCAGATTTGGGCAGGTGGGCTAAGGGAAAGTCGTCATCTATAAGAGGTGAGGGGGGTGGTGCTTTTAACTCATTCATTACTTTATTATTTGAAACAAAAACCATATTCCTGTCCTGCACATGGAATGCTTGATTATTCCAGGCAGATAAAATGTTCAACTGTGGTATCTGGACATTGGAGGATGAATGTCAGGCTGATGCTGTGCAGGTTCAGAGCTCACCTGGAGGGCCAGCCGAATGGCGCGGTGGTTAAGCGCTGGCTTGGGAAGCCAGCGGCCCCGGTTTGGGTCCCACATATGAGGGCCAGTGACACTGCCCTGAAAAAAAAAAAAGTGTATGTTACAGAGCTCACCTGGAAAGCTGAGTTTATGGAAGGAAGGATGGAGCAATCTATTATATTTTTTCACTGACTTACCTTTTGTTAAATTGGACATCCTGCGTTGTTAGATGTCAATTATCAACAAAAGCTCTTAATATAAATGAACATCTCTGTATTTTCAATCTTGTAGGATTTCATCAGTGCAAAATATTTTCATTTACCCCCTGTTCTAAAAAATACATGGGCACCATACTATCAGTGGGAACTACAGTCAGTGTGTCTACTGCCTCATGCCCTAACCAGCCTCCACACGTTTACTCATGTCCTCCAAGAGTGTAGTCACCACATATTCACCAGCGTGGTCATTTACAACTGAAATTTCATGTCATTTCCTTGCTCAAAACTCACCAGTGTTTCTCATCACCCTTAGAATAAAATCTAAACTTACCTCAGGCTATAAGGTCCTGTATGATCAGATCAGATCCAATCTTTTACTCTTCTCTGTTACTCTCCTCTGCTCAGACCTGCCTTCATGACGAACCCTGCAATACCACCAATTTTTTCCACCTCAGGACCTGGGTCCTTGTTCTCCCTTCCTGGACTGTTCTTTTTCCAGATCTTCCCATCATTTTCTCCCTTCGTTCGGGTCCTGTCAAATGTCACTGACCCAGCTAGGTGTGGCCTGAACACCTAGTCTAAAACACCCCATGCCCCACACTACTATTAGCTTTCCCTTGAGCCTGCTTCATTTCGCTTCATTGTACTTACCACACCCTGAAATTACAGAGTTACTTGTTCACCTTAGTAAAATGGAAAATGCAAAGAGAAGGACTTGATCTGATCCTGGAGTTGGGCCTGGCACATAGCAAGTGTAAAATAAATAAATATTCATGAAATGAATGCTGTAGTCTTCAATACCTGAACTAAATGTCCCTGTCCTAAGAATCTATGCTGCTTTCAATGCTTACCACAGGCACAGCTCTTCCTCAACAAAGTAGCCAAGTAAGTGTCCTTGTGCATAGAACTCCATGCTTTGTACTAAGATGCTAAGGTCCTTGCCTCAGCCGATTAAACCAGGGACTGGGCCACGAGAAGCAAAGACAGATATCTTTAGGCTCACGTCGTCTCCAAAGTGTATAGTCCGCACACAAGCAGCAGCAGCAGCAGCAGCAGCAGCAGCAGCAGCAGCAGCAGCAGCAGCATCCTCTGTGAATCTGTCAGAAATGCGGGATCTCAGACCTGCTGGCTCTGAATCTGCACTTGAATGAGACCCCTGGGGGATCAGTGTGAGCATTAAAAATTTGAGAAGCACTCATCTGTGGCACTGTTTTAGAAATTGCAGACTTAGGAAATCAACTTAGCAAGAAGTCACCACTAGCAATTTTTTAAACGAATAGAGCAGAATGAAATAGGACAGATTAAAAAACAAAATATCAGATTGTAAAACATATTGATTGCCCAAGTTTTATTTTAAGAAACTGCATACAATACATGTATGTATGCCTAAGATCACAATTGAAAATATATTTATTACTGTAGACTGTGCTTGAAAACTGCTTATCCACAGGAACATGAGGTGAGAATTAACCCATGGAGGAGGAGAGTGATACTATAGTGTGACAATTCAATCAGGCCTTTGAAATAGAGTTTAGAGAATTAAACCTAAAGGGTTGTTTGGACTTACCTTTTCCAGACTTTTAAAATTTTCCTAATTTTGTCCTTTCACATGTAGATTACTACATAAGTTATTCAACTCTATACTTCCACCATTGCAACTTGAAAAAAGTCAGAGACTACAACCTCTAAAAATCAGCAATTTGGTGCTTTGGAAATGTCCTTATCTCAACATATAGCTGTTAATGAGTAATAGATTTCGAGGGTTACAAGTGTTTACAAGAGTCTTTCGGGCATTTTAAAAGGAAAATTAAAAGTAAAGTAGCAGAAGATAGAGTAAACTTTAACTATATTGATTGATAAAGTCTCAGTATAAATCCAATTGTTAACCATTGTAAACTGGGCAAAAAAATTCTCCAGGTAGTCCACCAAAAGAGCGGTTTATTAGGGGAAAAAAAAAAAAGAAACAAAGCCACCACAGCAGTGTGGGAATGCACACCTCTGACCGGAGCTTCAACTGGCTACACACATGCAGAGAGAGAGAGAGAGAGAGAGAGAGAGAGAGAGAGAGAGAGAGAGACTGAGAGACTTCCCAAGATGACCTCTCTATGTATAAATCCCTCCCCCAGAAGTTGCCAGAAAGTTTAACAGGAAGTCAGGACTAGAGTTAACAAGGGGCCCAGCTCCATATTAGAAACAGTGCAATTTCTTTTGGAAGATCAGGGACTAGGACGCCATTGAGTAGCCTTAGAAAATATTGGTCATTAGTTCACTGAAGTTATAGGAGAATGTCCACCAATAAAAATGCCCGGGGAGAATTAAACTGAAAAGAAATTCAATGAATGGATTTTGCAATGGTATGCAAATTCATCTGAAAGAGATCTCACCACTAAAATGTGACCATCATCAGATGAAAACCATGGGCATCTACAAAGAAAGAATGTGTCTATCAGTAGCAGAGTTAGCAGCCTCTTCAGCAAACAAGAGTTGGAATGCGAAGGGCCCGGGGAGAGCCATTCTCTTCTGTCCAGTTTGGCAGGACTCTCCTTATTTGTGGAGATGAATGTCTCAGGCTCTCTTAGCAGAGGCCAATAAACACTGGATTCCTCCAATTAACCTCTCTTGTTCTTTTTCCATATTTACCAAATAAACTTCCAGTTATGCTTTTGCTCCCATGGAGGTCTGCTTTCTTGGAGAAGACATGCTGTTCATGGCTTTAACATTCCAGTGTTTCTGACCTTCATATTTTTCATTATAAATCAATGAGATTTTTGGCTCGTAGACATCAGGCAAGTGGGCTACATTACTGTGACTGTATCCCTGAGACATTAATATGCTCTTCAACTGCTGATAAAATCAGAGTTCTGAGTCGGCAGAGCTAAGGATCAAAGGCTGGCTATGGTACAGACACCAAGGAACGCTTCCCCACCCTGAACTGCCCTCACCTTCCAAGTACAGCCCTGGGAGACAGTTTACTTTCAGGCCAGCCTTAGGACAGCCATCCTGCCTGTGTGCCATCTGACAAATATTTATACATAGAGCATCTGCTGTATGCCAGATGCTATGATGCAAAGACAAGGGGGGGGGGGGCTGCTCCTCAGGGACCCCAAGGTATGTGGCTTGTCTAGGCCAGTTGTTCTTAGCCCGAAGAATCACTGATTATGAAGCCCTAAAATTTTGATGAAATCCGTAACAAGTTTTTCACAGAAAAGTGCACCCAAACTGAGCTGTTTGCATTCCATTGATTTTATTGCACTGAAAATTAATTCCTCTGAGATATACTGTAACTATGGGCTCTGGAATCAGATCAATCTGTGCTGAAACATTTGCCTTTATCATTTACTAGCTGTGTAACACTGGACAAGTTACTTCCTCTCTCGCTCTCCATACCTCAGTTTTCTGATCTCTGAAAGGGAGGTAATATTAGAGCTCTCCTCAACAGATTGTATAAAGGGTTGAGTTTAAGTTAGACATTGTATATGAAGTGACAGTACAGTAGTTCCTAGCCTGTAGTAAGCAATAAATTACTGCTATGAATAATGTTATGCAAAATATTATCTTCATTAATTTGAATTAAATCCAAATGTCACTAAAATCAAAGGCAATCTTAAAATTCCAGTGAAAAGTTGCTTTTTCTATATTTTTAAAGGCTGCTTTTGGTTTGAATAAGAAATTTGGTTATGTCATCCATTTGATTTTATATCTTTAATGGCAAGAAACACTGAAAACATTTGTTCATACAGGTCAAAGAACATCCTCTGAGACTGAGTCAAATTCATGCCTCATCATCATTATTATAAATTAATGGAACTATCTTTGGTGAGGTATATATTGTTGAAATTTTCTGTGGGCTAAAAAAGATGGAGGCATGTTTTAATTTTAAAGTCATCTGAGCAGAAGTAACATTCGAAAGAATTCTGTGCTGTTTTGGGGTATTGAAGATTTTTGCTTGCAGAAAAACTAACAAGACTTTTTCTTTTTTTTTTAAATTAAAGTTTATTGGGGTGACAATGGTTAGTAAAGTTACATAGGTTTCAGGTGTACAATTCTGTAATACATCATCTATATATCACATTGTGTGTTCACCACCCAGAGTCAATTCTCCTTTCATCATCATATATTTGATCCCCTTTACCGTCATCTACCACCCCCCCTCTCCTTCCCCCTTTACCCTCTGGTAAACACTAAACTATTGCCTGTGTCTATGAGTTTTTGTTTCTTTGTTTGCTAACGAGACTTTCTCAGTGGGCTTCAGACAACAGAAAGTTCTTCCTCCTCAGTGGAAGGTTTACATTGCTGGTTGCATTCCATCTTCATCTCCTGAAATGGTGGCTCAGCTACAAGAGTTGGTGGAGTTTCTTTTAGCAGCATCTATAATGCTCTATGTAGGACCTTAAATCAAAAGATTTGCCTTACTCTAAAGGTCAAAAATATCTACGATGTAACAAACCCATGGATGAACTCCTGAGCAAGCTTCTCTCTCTCTCTGCCTCTTTCTCTCTCTCTTTTGAGCACATGCAACTTATGTATGAAGTTCAGTCACATACTTTAAGATTTGTTCTCTGGCTCCCAGACAAGAAAAAGCTGGAGTTCAACACCACCAAACCAGTATTACAAGAAATGTTAAAGGGACTTCTTTAAGAAGAAAAAGAAAGAAAAATCAAAACTATGTATGAATAAGAAAATAAGACAGCGCAGCCGGTTAACTCAGGTGATTAGAGCACAGGCTCATAACACCAAGATTGCTGGTTCAATTCCCACATGGGCAAAGGAACTGCACCCTCCATGACCAGATTGAAGGCAACTACTTGACTTGGAGCTGATGGTCCTGGAAAAACACACTGTTCCCCAGTAAAATTTCTTTAAAAAAAAAAAAAAAAGAAAAAAGAATCGGTATCCCTCATTCCTGAGATCTAACAAATGTTAAATATTTTGGAATATTTATCTTTTTCTTTATAAAGAAATAAAACTTTATAAATAACAGCAACATTACCCCTTCTATATGTTTTCCCTCAATCTGCCCTTAGAAGTAACTAATAAACTGAATTGGGTGCGTTTGTGTTCATATTACAAAAGTATATATCTATAAAAAAAGTATTATTTTACATTTTAGAAATTTATATGAATAGCATCATACTTATCTATTTGAAACTGTTTTCTGATGTTTCTGAGATGTTCTATTGTACTAATAACCTACAATTTATCCATTCTGCTGCTAAATACAGGTAGTTTTTTCATTACTTCACTATTAAAATCAGTGCTGCAATAAACATGTATGTCCATGTGTCCCTGTGTACACGTCAGAGTTTCTGTTGGGTAGGTCCGGAAGAGTGCAGTCCCTGGATTGTCGGGAAGTCACATCTTCAACTTAACCAGATAAAAGGGGAAACCCTGTATTCCTCTACTCTCAGCACTTGTGACACCAAATGTTGAGAGGTGGGGAGGTTCCCACACCAACCAATTTCCCCACTCTCAATTTCTCCTACAATTCAGTTCTTTTTTTTTTTTTTTTTTAGAGGGCAGTGTCACTGGCCCTCACATGTGGGATCCGAACCGGGGCCACTGGCTTCCCAAGCCAGCGCTTAACCAATGCACCACTCGGCCGGCCCTACAATTCAGTTCTAATGCTAACTACCTGGAGTTCGCATAGACCCCACAGATCAAAGGCTTAGTCCCATAAAACTGCAACAGCGACTAATGATAACTCTTCCAAATATTTTGTCTGTGAACATGAACAGAGAAATAGGACATTGACCAGACTGGATTCTAGAGTCAAGGAGAGTTTTTTTGTTTTTTTAAGAGGGTGTGGTAGTCAGAATAATGGCCTCCAAAGATTCCAGGCCTTAATCCCTGGAAATTGTGAATATATTGAGTTCCATGGCAAAAGCCATGATACCAAATGTGGATTTAATACCTACCCTAATTGCAGTTTGGACCTTCTCTAGAAATGTAATCTTAACCAGTCTGGAATTTTCTAGTCAGCACCAATGAGGTTATCTGTCACATTTCCCCCAAAGAAGAGGCAATCTGCATGATAAAATCCTTCCTGTTCTCTATCCCAAAGATGTCCTGGCCTAAAAATAATCCTCTCTTTTCTTTTGCTAATAGCTCCTTTGCACTACCATTCTTTTCTGTAAAAACCTTACATTTTGCAAACCCTGGGAGCACCCTTCTAGCTGCTAGATGCTGCCTGATTCATGAATTGCTTAAAAAGCCAATTAGATCTTCAAATTTACTCGATTTTTTTTTTTTTCCTAACAGTAATCACAAGGGAAAGTGGAAAAGGGAGGCAGAAGACAGACTCAGGGATTTGTGACTCTGGAAGAAAGGCATGGAGATGTGACTTTGCTTCCTTTGAAGATGTGGAAAGAGGACCAAGAGGAATGTGGGTGGCCTCTAGAGGCTGAAAAAGGCTAAGGAATGAATTCTCCTGAGAGCTTCCAGAAAGGAATGCAGCCCTGCTGGCCCCTTGATTTTAGCCCAGTGAGGCCGTGTGGGACTTCTATCTACAGAGCTGTAAGATGATAAAGTTGTATTGTTTCAGATGCTAAGTCTGTGGAAATTTGCTACAGCAATAAATAGAAAACGAATACAGAGGGGATTACTAGAGTTCATTTGTATGCTGAAGAAAATGATTTCATTGAGTAGAAGAAATTGTTTATGCACTAGAGGAGAACATAATTGTAAGAGCAAATCCCCTGTACAGGGGAAGATACAAATGGCAGGGATGCCTCTGAGAGGAGTAGAGAACATCGTCTAAAAGTAAGAAGGCAGAGAGGAGGTCCAGATATAAGAAAGTGGGTAGAGTTGTCTTAGGAAGATGAGAAGCTTCACTCTGAGGGGTCCTACTTAGTCAATGAAGTATGCAGCCAAGTTCATCAACTGAGCATGAGAAGGTATTGGAGATTTAAAGGACTGATATAAACTAGTTATTTTGGAGCACAGGAGAGCAAACTTATTAAGATTGCAGGACTGCCAGACAGTATGGACTGCCCCACTGAGACCATGGTCATGCATTTAAAGTAGGGTTAGGAAGCATGCCAGACAGTTTTTACCTAACTTTATTCAGATGAGCAGGTGCAGGCACAGAGGAGGCTAACAATGATAAAGTATAGAATCTAAACTGAGTAAGGAAGTTAGGACATGAAAAGGAATGACAGATAATGAAAAAAAATGACAGGATCAATAAATTAAAAAAAAGAAAAAAAAGAAGGTTGTGCTAGGGATACCAGAGTCAGCGTGCTGGAGGGTGATAAAAGTGAACTGACATCTTGGGATGCTTAACCATAGAGCTGGGAAGACTATGGGTGGAGCTGGGCCCCTTGTTAACTATCTAGTCCTGACTTCCTGTTAAACTTTGTGGTAACTTCCAGGGGAGGAATGCTAATAAATAGAATAGCCATCTTGGGACTGGGGCTATTCTTCACATGGGCAACCAGCTGGTGCCCAGGTTGGAGGTGTGTGCTCCCCGCACTGCTGTGGTTGTTTCTTTTTCCTGGAACAAACCATTCTTTTGGTGGATTTCCTGGAGAGTTACATTGGCCAGTTGACAAGGGGTAGGAGATAGTGGTTGGAAAATGGTATGTTTAAACTGAAATTTTGGAGGTGCATTGGCTGGTGATGACAAAGTCAAGAGACTAGCCTTGAAAATGTCTGAATAAAGAGGAAATGGTTATTAGAAGTGAGAAGGTCAAGTATCTGAGATGCCAGGAGATTGGATAGATTGTATATGTTACCACTAAGAACTGATAGAAATAGAAGACAATCAGCCAGAAGCTAATATACTCATAAGTTGAGGTGATTGGGAGTTAGCTGATGACAACAATAAGAAGGCTGCTTCTTGTGGGCATGGCAAGTCTAAGGGCATTAAAGCCAGTCTGTAGGAAATCCTTCCAATCATCAGACATGTAAAATAAGCAGAGAATTCTATTTTCATTGACACTTAGTCAAAAGTAGTTCTTTCCTATCCGGAGTATACTCACTAATACAAGGTATAAAATTATAAATGCTCAATACATTATTTTCTTTTTTGATGGAAATAGTACCAAATAGAATTTATCAGAGTTCCTATGTTTGTGGTACACAAATCTATATTTTGTACTACAAATAGAGGATAAATCTGTATGTAAAATCACATATTTTTGTGCATCAATGCATAATAATAAAATCAATAAAAATGCAGATAAAATAGTATTATAGAAACACGTCAGAGAGTAAATTAATGAATAATTTGGTGGTTTTTCAGGATTTTTATGATGTTTATAGCATCTTCAATTGGTTACAATTTACAATTTTTTATATTTTTATTTTTATTTTTTTTTTGAGGGCAGTGTCACTGGCCCTCATATGTGGGACCCGAACTGGGACCACTGACTTCCCAAGCCAGTGCTTAATCACCACGCCACTTGGCTGGCCCTACAATTTATCATTTTTAAAATTTCTTTTTCACTCTAAATATTTACTTTTTTACCTATTCTTTTTCTTAAAGAAAGATTGTATAAGTTTCAGGCACCACAAAAGCTAGATCTTTCCTTGATAGGCCATAAATCTGACCTAAGATTAGCAGCAGTCAACTGAAAAAGGGAAAACTTGCTAGGCATATAACACGTGGTTTTACTGTGGTTAAAAAAATCCCCCAAAAAACAGTAACAAAAAAGAAAAACAACTGTTTTTAACAGTGTCAGACATTTTTTCCTAGGTTTTTAATAATAGAAAATTATGTAATATAATGGGCCACATCTTCAAAGCAATATACAAAAAGTACAACACATTCCAGAGAGTTTTCTGATAGTATCAATTAGTAGGGGCTTATGATGTCATTCAGTGAGGAGGGAAATAAGATGTATAGGTCTCTACTGATCTGGCTTCATCATGGACCAGATTTCAAAGTATCTGCAAAATTGATGGATTAGCTTTCCTGTTAAGTCTGAACACACAAGTTTATCTCTACTCCCTCAAGTAACTTCGCTAAAACAAAAGTAAAGTGATAACCAGTAATAACAAAGAGGATGAGAAATGAGAAGAGAATTTTAGAAAATGAAACATGGAAAACAGACTTTAGCAGAATGGAGGAAGTTGAATTCTAGCCACCTGAAGGCGACAAAGTCAATAAGAAGTAATCCTTTTTTATCCTGAAGGACTCTAAATACAGCCTAGAAATGGAAGGCAACAGCATACCTCTGAAAGAGAGCAAAGGATGGAGGTGAAACAGAAGGATTAGTTCAAAATCTACATAAGAAAAAGCAAGATTCAAGAACAGCTCTTCAAAGCTCAGTAGAAAGGAGGCTGTCTCTCTTGATCTTGGCAGAGTGCTGAAGTTAATGCTCTGCAGATGTTGAATCACAAATGTAATGAACTTGAGAATACCAGGCATACTAAGGAGAGGGACTCAGTAAAACCCCTGCCTGTTGAGTAGTGAGACTTCCCAGCCCCTTTTCCCTATTTGGCTCCTGAAACAGTTGACAAGTGGTGACAGGCAGGAACACAGTTTCTCTCAGGGAAATTGATCTGGTCAAGAGAAAAGCTCCATTGATGCCGACATTTGACCCATACTTCCACAAAATGCTTGGGTCCAAACCCCAGCCTCCTACACAAGGACCACCACTCAGTAAGCTCTGTCTTTTCACAGAGGAGCATCCAATACGTTTTTAAGTGCTTCAGTCTTAAATGTGAATGAACAACAGACTGATGAGGAAATCCTCTAGCATGAAAGATGAAGACTAAAACAATGAAAAAGAAAGAGGAACATATAGACAAGAGATATTGCAGGACTAGCAGAAGAAAAGTTAAATTTCCTTAGGGAAAGAAAAGAAAAGATGATGACATAAGAATAGGATACTATGGAAAAAAGCATTTAGAGAATAAGAAACATCTTAGAAAACCATGGTGGCAAAACAAGAAAATTCAATAGAAAGATTGGCATATAAGTTGGAGGAAATTTCACTAAACGTAGAACAACATGCTATAGAGATGGAAATTAGGAGGAAAAAAAGATGAAAAATTTATTAGAGAGCTCTTAGAAGTCTGACATCTATTTAACATGAGTTCCAGAAACAGAAAACAGGAAAAATGGAAAGGAAGAATTAGCAAAGCTATAGGCTAAGGAAATTTTCCCATTGAAGGGCAGAAAGCAGAATAAAATGGTCCATTGAGCCGAATGTATTAATGGGAAAAGACCAAATCAGGGCAAACCTTCAAGATATTTCAGAAGATCTGGGTAGGAAGATCTAAAAACTTCCAGTGAGAAAATACAAAGGAATCAGAAAGACATTGGTTTTCTAAACAGCAACTCTGAAAATTAGAAGACAGTATAATGATGTGTTCAAAATTAGAAAGGAAAACATCCAATCTAGAGTGCTATGCCTCAACAACCTATTGGGTTGTCGGAAAAGTCATGATGCATTTTTGCAACGAAAAACATAGAAAAATACGTCATGACTTTTCCGACAACCCAATATCAATCAAGTACAAACATAAATTAAAAGCCTTTTCCAATCTCCAAAGTCTCCAAGAATGTGTAGTCCAATCTTCAGAATATTCTGAGGATGTACTCCACGAAAATGAGGGGGAAAAAACAAGAAAGAAGACAATATGGGATTCAGGAAAAAAGGGGTCTGCATAGAAAATGATTCCCAGGATGATAGGGAAACATCATCTCAGGACAACCACAGAGCAATGCCTTAAAATCAATCCTGACTAGAGCAGAGGATAGAGGGCTCTAAGAAGAGATGTCTCCAAGGAAAACAGAAATAGAATTGATAGATTACCCGATGTGATTAACATTGAGAGGAGAAAAGTCTGAGTGTCAATTTGTGACTGGTATATAGAAACATAAGCCAATGATAAGAAAAAAAAAAGACAAATTTTAACTGTGGAAAAACACAGTTGTGCAACAAGAACAAAGTTAAAAAACACACAAAAGAAATGAAATCATAGTATGCCACATGGCTCAGCTGTGAGCAATATTTGCATAGTCGTAACACTATAAACATTTAATGTTTTTCAATAAAAATCATGATATAAATATAGTGGGAGTTTAGGAGTGAGAAAAGTATATGTGTAGTTAGTATAAGGGAGTTAAATATTCTGTACTAGGAAGTCAGTAAAAGGTGTCTAAAAATGGCAAAATCAAGAAATAGAATAGTAGATAAGGACATTTGAAAAATAAATATGAAGATTTATATTAGAAACATTTAAAAAAATAAACATAAAGATCTATATTAGCAGAAACAGTGAAAAGTTCTGGGGAGAGTTTTGGGAGTAGAAAGGATAGGTTGCAGTCTTTTGCTATAGTCCTTGCAGAAATAAAGTACGTATTTAACTTTTAAAACTGTATAAGTGTATTATTTTTATTTTAGAGGACAAATTGCATATGCTTCAGAAATATTTGCATTGAAGGCAAAATGGCTATTTCCCAATATCTTATTATTTCAACACATACAAATAGGCTATTTCACATCATAGCTAATCTACTGCCTGGGAAACATTAAGATTTAACATTTAGAATAAATTTCAATCTGACATATTAAACTGAATCTCTTTGTTTGGTTAGCATCATCATATTTTCCTTTATTATCAAGGGCAACTGAGTCACCAAAATTAGTTATTTTAGGCTAGCTCAGAGCTGCTCAACTGGGGAAGATTTTGCCTCTCGGGGAACATTTGGCAAAGTCACAACTGGGGTTGGGAGCAGATACTGGCATCTAATAGGTAAAAGCCAAGTATGCTGTATCCTACAAAGGACAGGACAACTCCCCAAACAATGAATTAGCCTGTCCCAAATGTCAATAATGATGCGGTTGAGAAACCCAGCTCCGAGTCTCAGGGTTATTTCATCAGAACACTATACATGAAGATTGATGATATGAAAACATTGTGCAATTTAGGAATGACTCAGCTAAATATCTTGGTGCAATGTTGGAAGTTGTCTGTCTATGAACTATATCTTTGGGAATATTGAGAATGGTAAGGTAAAGACAAAGGTATAATAAATGATAACAATAAGAATATATAGTGCTTTGTACCTCAATAATCTCTTTCATCTATGGTTCCTAGGGCACTTTATAGACTAATAATAACTACTCTGGTACTCACATGTTACCTTTTATCTAAGGATCTCAGGCACTTTCACAACACTCACACAATGTAGGAAGTATTATTATTATCCCCATTTTATATGTAAGTAAACTAAGGCACAAAAGTTAAGCAACTTACTCAAAGCCACATAAGTCAGGAATAGCCAACATTCCTGACTCAGAGCCTATTAATACCTGAGAACTGGTCTAAGGGATGCAGTGACAAATTTATGTGGTATAAGTGTTATCCTAGTTATTCAGCCTTTTGTTTTCAAGTTCATATTGTGTATTCAGTACCTTTTTTGCCTAGCTCTCCGCAAATCCTCCATCTTAGAGACCCAGGACTCTGTGCTTGATATCCCATTGATAAAAGGCACTGTATTTACTGAGCGCCTTCCTTGAACCAAGCACACTTAACACGGCTGCCAATTCTAATAACAGCTTAAAAATACCGGGGGTGACAAAAAAATGTATACGAGTGGACATTTTGGTCACTATTGCTCAAGCAGTAGTTCACCGTAATCAGAAGCGTCTGGATGCTGATGGTAACTAACCACTTTGAGCACCTCTTGTAATAGCAGAAGTCAAATATGACTTGTATTCATCTTTTGTTATTGGTATGTGTTGAATATTACGATTTTAATACAGTTTTCTTCAAATGTGTATACTTTTTATTGGCACCCTCTGTATATGCTGTTGCTGACTTTTATAGTAAAGAAAGCTGAGTTTCAGATAATTTAAATATGCCCGAGACCTCTCAGCTACTTATATTTGTATCCACGCAGACTATATTCTCTTTCCACTGCATCCTGCAGCCCCTCCAAAGCTTATTAATGGGAATCTGTTCAATGCCCAACTCTCCCTCTTCCCTCTTTAAACTCAGAAAACAAACTAAAGAATATGTAATTGAGGAATTTCAGGTGGTGCACCCAGGTAGGTACCAGCTAGGCTCAGCCTTTTAAACCCATCCCCAAGGCAGGCCTTTAATTTTCTAAGGATTTTCCCAGAGCTCTCTCCCAGTTACCCACATGTTCACTCCAACAGTTAGATCAAAGACCAGAACTGTGTGACTTTCCCTCTGAGAAATAAATAGCAAGTGAATCACTTTTTCCTGTTCTCATTCCTGTCACAGGCACACAATGACTGCCCACCCACCGTGTGCCACCTGGGCAAAACAAGAATACTAAGTAGGAAGAAGGATTTACTGTTAGGTAAGTGTGACTCAGGGTTCGCCTGCTTTTCCCAAAATGGAACATTTGTACCCAACGACAATGATGTTTCCCGGCATTGCTTGATGTCAGTCTCCTTAGGACCATGTCATGGGCAGTCCACCCAGCCCTGACCCAGAAATCTTAGATGACTTGCATCTGAGGATAAGATTTACTCTATGGCGCATTAAGGATGGAAAAATAGAGACATTCACCCCCCAGCTCATAGCAAATTAGCATCAATAAAGCTTTACTACTTTGGTACTAAATTCACTATCTGCAAAGAGGAGGTGTAGAGACAGGGTTAAGAAGAAAACTCCAAATACAATTGAGATCCAACCAATCCAATCCATTGTCGAAATGTTTTTCAATTTTCTCCTATAAGCATAATAACAAACCCTTGATAACTGTCAATTTAAGGTAAAGGGTTACAACCCTTGCACTAGGATACCACAAACTTTTCTTAGTAAGGAGGGTGATGGGTTTGTATCAGTTCTTTCTATTCTCTACCTGCCACCCTAGTACACTGAGAAGGGGCAGCGACGAGGAGGAGGGACGCGCGAGTGTTTTCCCATCCTGACTGGTCGGGCCCTTGAATCATCCCAAGTTGATTGCATTTTCCCCCTCTGCCAGCAGCATTCGAGACTTTCCCTCGAAGAAATCGGTCTTGTACTTAAAAGGAAGCGTGGTGGGAGAAGGGAGAGCAGGAGAAAAGGAACAGGGTGAAGGGCTTGGGGGACCGTTCCCGACCGGAGTCGGAGGCGCCAAGAGGCCGGACGCCGTGGGTCTGCGAGCCCAGGAATGCGCGGTCGGTCCGCCCGGCCGGCTGGCCTCGGCGCCGCGCACCTGAGCGCCGGGGGCGGGGCGGGGCGGGGCGGCGGCGGGCTCGCCCCCCCACCGCGCGCCACGCCCCTCCGCGCCGGCTCGGCCCTTTCCGCTCGCGCTTCGGCGCCGCTCGTCTCCCCTCCCGCCCCCCTCCCCCCGCCCCCGCCCCCGCCCCCTAGACCGGGTGTGCGGCGAGCTCGGGACCGCGAGCTGGCCGCGGTTCCATCCGCTCACCTGGGCTCCCGCTCCCAGCCCTGCGTCTCGTCCCCCAAACTCCTCCCAGGTAAGGGGCTGCCCCGGCCGCCCCCGCACCCATCCCTCCCCAACCCGGCTTGACAGCCGGTGTCTCCACGTCCCGCGTTCTCCGCGAGCCGGCTGGGGGCTCCGCGCCTCGCTCGGGAATGGGGGTGGCGGTGGCGGTGGCGGGGACCCCGCATGGGCAGTGGCCGGAGCGAGGCGCACGAGCTGCGACGGGTCCGGCCCTGGTCCTCCCGACCGCCGTGGGCGCGGACCTCGCCGGGCATGGGGCGGGGGCCGGGGGTGGGGACAGTCCCTTTCTCCTCCCCTCGAGGGGCGGTGATCGTCCCGGCCCGCGGTGTAGGTGCGTCGGAGAAACTCTTGCTAGTTGGGGACTCGGCTGCCGCTCGCCGGCGGGCACCAGTGGGCGCGCTGCGGGTGGGGGGCGCGAGCGCGCGGCCTCGGGGCAGACCCTCGGGCGGGCGAGGACCTGACGCTTCGCATCCCCGCCCCCTTTTGTGTGTCCCCCTCAGACGGCCGGCCGCTGGGGAAGCAGCCCCCTCCCCTGGGGGTCGCGCCCTCTCCTCCTCGGCGCAGCGGGTAGGAAGAGGCGGCCTGAGGTGAGAGCTCGGCCGGCCCCGCTGGGAATATGGCGACCGGTGGCTACCGAACCGGCGGCGGCGGCGGCGGCGGCGGCGGCGGCAGCGGCAGCAGCAGCAGCAGCAGCACCACAGACTTCCTGGAGGAGTGGAAGGCGAAGCGCGAGAAGCTGCGCGCCAAGCAGAGCCCCCCGGGCCCGGCTGCCCCGGGAGGGGGCGGTAGCGACGCGGCCGGCAAGCCCCCGCCGGGGGCGCTCGGCACCTCGGCAGCCACCGCCGCCGCCAACGAGCTCAACAACAACGTCCCGGGAGGCGCGGCCGCACCTGCAGCCCCCGGCGGCGTCAACTGCGCGGTGGGGCCCGCGGCGCTGACCCGGGCGGCCCCTGGCCCGCGGCGGCCTGAGGACGAGCCCCTGGCGGGCGCCGCCGCCGCCGCCGCCGCCGCCTCGGGGGCACCGGCGGCCCGGGGCGACGAGGAGGAGCGGGACGGCGCCCCGGAGAAGGGCAAGAGCTCGGGCCCCAGTGCCAGGAAAGGCAAGGGTCAGATCGAGAAGAGGAAGCTGCGGGAGAAGCGGCGCTCCACCGGCGTGGTCAACATCCCCGCGGCGGAGGTGAGCCGGGCGGGCGCCGCGCGCGGCGGGACCTGGGTGGGGGCGGGGCGGCCGCCTCCTGGAGCCTTTTTCCCGGGAGCCGCGGGTCTCCCAGGCCCCAGAGTGGCCCCTGTTCTAGCTCGTATAGTTGCAATAAGTGACGCGGGCAGAGGGTGATGGAGTTTTCCTCTGAACAAATGCTTCCTGGGAAGTACCCCGAACCCCGAGTAGGACACGTGCTTTTCAGGCTTCCTGGCTAAGGTCTCAGACCCGGGATTCCCCACCCCCCCCGCCGTGGTGGAAAGACAACTCCCGGCTCCAGAACTTGCTCACCTAGGCCTGTTTTTTAATGCTGGATCAGTTAGAAAAAAATTGATTCATGGTGATGACGACATACTCTGTTTAGTTTCCCACGTGTCCGTCTCAAGGTATCAGATTGTTTATCTCCTCTTCTCAACAGTGTTTAATAGTACCTGTAAAGGAAACCTGGCCTTAGTACTTTTCTAAGACAGCTTTATCTTTCCGTGAACCCAAGATGAGTATATCCAAAGGAGTGTATGAACTATTTCATAGATAAACCAGTTTTTGTAAATAGCGCTCCCCAACACACACACACACACACACACACACGCGCACACACACACGCGCGCGCACACACACACACACACACACACACTCCTGATTGCTATTCAGGACAATAGAAACGCGCGGTAGCAACCCACAATTCTTTTTACTAAGACGATCTCTCCCTCTTGTCTAAGTATTTGGCTCTGTGTATTCTGGAAAACATTTGTGGTAGGGTTGGATTTTTGTTTTGTTTTGGTATTTTTGAGCCGCCTCAAAACATTGCTGCAGGCAGCAGCATCTTCCTATTTGAGTGCCTGGTGAAACATTTTACTTACTATGTAACTGCACCACTGTGTACTCTCCACAAAACAAAACCACTGTAAACAAGTTTTGGTTACTTCAATGTAGCTCACCTTGTCTCACTCAAAGCAGTTGCATCTTTTTCTCATTGGCTTCTTACATTTTACATTTACTTTTTTTTTTTTAACTGCCGGCCTTCAATCTATTCAACTTTGACACCCAAGTAAATAATTAATAAGAATTTACTAACTTTGATTGTGGTTCAAGTAAAAGCGTTGGTAATAAGTTAGGGTGTATATCAAACATACCTAAATTTTTAAGTCTTAATATGATTTCCATACCTGGAAAATCAGTTTGTCTTTGAAGGGTATATTTTTATATGAGTGTTTCAGAGAGATTTTTTTTTCAGCCAGCCAAACTATCCTCTGTGGTTTGCTACTTCCACAAAAGATCTGTTATTCATTAAATTGCTTTAAAAGGAATTCATAAGAGTGGTAATCAAATTTCTAGGGTTTTTTTTTTTTTTTTTGGTTAAAAATATGAAGATTAAGGAGAAATTGAAGACAAGGCTTTGGAAAAAATCTACATTCCTCAAGTTTATTTTTTAAAGTAGCTGATGGACCAAATAAAAGAATTTGTCATTTTCAATCTTTTCCTCTTTGTTCATCTGACAGTGGTCTTATTTTGGGAAATATCTTGGCAGATGTTAAACTTCATTTTGGCTGCTTGTGCTAAAATTGTTATTTCTCAAATACCATTTTTTTTTTTTGGTTTTGTTTTTTTTTAAACAAGGGTAATATTTACTGGAGAAAATAGATATGGTGTATCTTGTGAGATCCTAAGAAACATCCTTTGTTAATATTCCTACTTTGGGTAAAGGAACATAGTGCTGAGAATGTAGATGGCTACCCACTACAATTGAGTCTAATACTCTGGAATGTTTTTCGTTTGGGTGTTGGCAACTCCTAAATTTAATCTTCCTTAAAAACAAACAACACAGGGTACCATTTTTTTTTGTCTGGAATTTGAACCTTTTTTATTGAATTGGGAATTGACGACTGCTTTTTTGTATGTGGTAACTGTGGCTCTGTCTGTTTCATGCTGTAGGATCCAAGAAAACATGGTAATGTTTTATCACAGTATTTAATTAGCAGACATACTTCTTGAGTGCCTCCTTCCCATATTTTCAGTTTAAAAACAACTTGAATCTTCCAGATAAACAGTGGTAAAACATATGACTCAGAACTTCAAACCAGTTGATAAGAACCATTTTTATATCTTCAGATTGTTGCTTTTTTAGAATTGTGTGTCATTCACTTCTATTAGTAGTTTCAACATTGAGAATGCCAGTTACTGTGAAGTTTCTCATGTAATACTACTTAGCATTCCTGTTTAAAAAGTCATAATGTTTTACAAAATTTTCAGGTATGAAATTATTATGAAAGCAGAAAATCACCAATCTGTCATTATTCAAAAATTAGACTTGTATTATGTATAATGTTGACCAAGACTCTTATTTTCAATCCATATTCCCAACCAAGTTTATATTAGATTAGTAAGTAATTTGTATGCAAAGAGCATATTTTAGTGGTCCATAAACAGTAAGTTCCTTCAAGAAGTATTAAACGTAACACATTCATTGTGACTTTCATTAATTTATCTTACTAATTACAGAGTATTATAAAATTGTTGCAAATGTACCTGGCAGCAACTAACGATACCAGAAGATAGTTTTAGGAAGCAAGCAGGTCAAAAACTGAAAGTGGTGGATGAGGGTAGACTACTGGGTGGATACTGCATGTTATGACTGTAATAAAAAGTGCAAATATACAGATGCTCACTAGAGAGAGAAACTTTAGTTCTCATTTCCTAAGTTAGAGGTTGTTTTGAAGCTTTTTTCTAAATCATTATTTTTTCTATTGTGGGGGAGGTAATAGCCCAAATTGGATAATTTGGAAGTGACATAATGCCTTCTAGTAATTTTTGTATATGTTTGTTAGATCAGTCAAATGTTTTATTTTATTACTGTGTTCAAGGTACTATCATAAGTACTGTGGAGGAAACAAGAATAAGGAGCAGGACTAATCTAGGAAGAAAGCTAAGACATAATTAATAATTATACGAAAAAACTTAACCTAAAAACCATCTTACAGCAGCATAGAACAAATTGTTTATTAGCAATATTGTGTGTTTAAAGGGAAGAGATGATTGGGCTGAGAGAGAGGCTTTTGAGGATGAAGGTCTTGAGCTAAGACTTGTATTTATACCTACATAATTCACACATACATGTATACATATACATGTACATATACCTGTTTGTATAGTATTTTTTTTTATTTTAAGATTTTATTGGGGAATTGGGGGCAGGAAACAGCATTGGGGAACTGTGGAAGGGGAACAGACAAGTTGTTGTCCTTTTGTTCTTCAGTCTAAGTTGTGGAGGATGTTGCTTCACTGGCCCATGTTGGTATCATCATTGCGCTCTACCCTGGTGAGGCAGATCAGTCGCCGGCATCTGGACGGCCGCTCACAGTGGCTCTTAGCAGCTCACACCGGCTGCTGGCCGCTCACGCTGGCTGCCAGCCACTCACTGTAGCCTGTGGCAGCCCACTGCAGCAGGGGCTGCAGCTATGCTGTCCCTGGTGAATTACAGCAGCCCAGCTCCAGGTGGAGCTGTTGTTCACCATCTTAGCTGTAGAGGGCAGTGTCACTGGCCCTCATAAGTGTGATCCGAACCTGGGCCGCTGGCTTCCAAGCCAGCTCTTAACCAAATTAACCAATGCGCCTGTTGCCTAGTTCTGTATAATATTTTAAATGGCAGAGTGCAGTGGTTCTTAACTGTGGCAACACATTAATATCATGTGAGTATCTTAAAAAAATACCCATAACTGATTACTTGCCCTTTTTCTCCCTGACCCCCTTATGATTTAGTGGGTCTGGAATGGATCCCAGGCAATAATATTTTGATAAGCTCCCCATTTGGTTCTAATTTCAGTCAAGTTTAAGAACTATTGGGGGCCAGCCGAGTGGTACGCCAGCTCTGAACAGCAGGGCCCCCGTTTGGATTCCACATGCGGGCCAGTGATGCTGCGCCCTCTACAGCTAAGATGGTGAACAGCAGCTCAACCTGGAGCTGGGCTGCTGTGAGTTGCCCGGGATGGGTAGGCTGCAGTAGAGCTGCAGTGGGCTGTCATGAGCTGCCATAAGGCAGATCGTCTAGAGGCTGGCAGCCGATCTGCCTCACCCGGGAAGAGCGCAGTGACAATACAACATGGGCCAGTGAAGCGACGTCCTGCACAACTAGACTGAAGAACAAAAGGACAGCAACTTGTCTGTTCCCCTTCCCTGATTCCCCAATGCTGTTCTCCTCCCCCAATTCCCCAATAAAATCTTTAAAAAAAAACAAAACTCTTGGGCTGCAGTCTGGGAATATAGATATGAATAGGACAGAGGCCTGACCGATAAGGCCCTCAAGTAATATAGGCAATTATGGTAAGTGCAGTGATAAGTACAGCCTATTTGCTGAGCAGGGTACCTAATTCTAGGACGGGGATAGTTAAAAAAGGCTTCTGAGGGCCGGCCGAGTGGCGCATTGGTTAAGCGCTGGTTTGGGGATGCCAGTGGCCCCGGTTCGGATCCCACATGAGGGCCAGTGACACTGCCCTCTACAGCTAACAACAGCTCCACCTGGAGCTGGGCTGTGCGAGCCCTGGTGATGGTGTGGGCTGCAGCCCCTGCTGCAGTGGGCTGCCATAGGCTGCAGTGAGTGGCCCGCAGCCAGCGTGAGCGGCTGGCAGCCAAGCGTGAGCTGCCAATAGCCGCGATGAGCGACATCCAGAGGCCAGCGACCGATCTGCCTCATCCGGGAAGAGCGCAATGACGATACCAACAGTGAAGCAACATCCTCCGCAACTAAAACTGAAGAACAAGAAGACGGCAACTTGTCTGTTCCCCTTCCCCGATTGCCCAACGCTGCTCCCCTCCACCAAATCCCCAATAAAAAAAATCTTTAAAAAAAAAAAAAAAGGCTTCTGAGAGTTATACATCCTTGTTGTAAAAGTGCTTGTGAAGTTTTTGCTATTGAGTAAGTTTGTATGAATCTGTTACAGAGATGGTTACCATAGAAAATACATTCTTTTCGTAGGTAGGACTCAAGTGACACTGAGGTATTGATTTAAATAGAACAGTTAACACACTGACACTCAACTGTTTTTATGGTGGTCGGCTGTAGCACTTTTTGTGATGTCTTAATTAATGCTCATAGCAATCCCATGTAGTAGTTATAATTATGCTTTTTATCCCCATTCCTAGAGGAGAAAATGGAGGCTTACAGAGTTTAAAATGACACAAGATCATATAGAAAGTGAGTAAGTGGTAGAGCAATATTTTAAATGTTTATGTGTTTTTTTTTGTGAATGTATACATCTAGGGAAATGGGAGTTTTAAATAATTAATTGACCTTGTATTGTTTGGCTTATTTCCCTGGATTTTGTCTATAACTTTATTAGAGGTTATCTTAAGTCGTTGAAACATCTAAATGGGGAAAATAGTGAAAGTCGGAATTGAATAGAAATTAAGGTCAATTTTGTAGGCTCAGAGATTGCTTCTGACCCTCTAATCTGTAGTATGTTTGGCAAAATTTTGACTATCAGGCTATTAGCTAAATATAAATGTATTTTTGGCTAGCAGTCAGAAAATGTGGATCTTGGATTTTACTTAAATGGTATTTTTTTTGTTTATTTTTTGTCAAGATGGAGTTTTAACACCTACTCCATGGTTTGAAGGAACATTTGATATGTAGAAAGCATTTTTAAGTGAATGCAATTTAAGTCATAATTATTCAGCGTATTTATTGAACATTATATAGGACAAGTGCCACTTAAGCTTTATAAATCCAGGTAGATTAAGAAATGCCTTTTGGTATGCCCATTATATTCCAGACTGTCTACCTTTCTATGTGATGAGTCAAGAGAGCAACTAATAGTGACTCAGAGTTGAAGAAAATTGGACTTGTGAATAGGGTAGATATGGCATAAACACTGAGACTGCTTAATAAGATGTTAAGCCATACTTTCTCAAGTGTTTGAACTCACTGATAAATTGAATTTTCAATATTATGAAATATAATGAATTGAATACAATTCAATATAATGAATTGTCTAAGCTGAGATGCTTTTTTTTCATAAAAATAATAATTGTGGGGCCGCCCGCAGTACATTGGTTAAGAGCTGGCTTGGGATGCCCGCGGCTCGGTTCGGATCCCACATGTGAGGGCCAGTGACACTGCCCTCTACAGCTAAGATGGTGAACAACAGCTCCACCTGGAGCTGGGCTGCTGTGATTCCTCGGGACTGCATAGCTGCAGCCTCTGCTGCAGTGGGCTGCCATAGGCTATAGTGAGTGGCCGGCAGCCAGCGTGAGCAGCTGGCAGCTGGTGTGAGCTGCCAAGAGCCTCTGTGAGCAGCTGTCCAGAGGCCGGCAACGGATCTGCCTCACCCGAGAAGCGTGCAGTGATGATACCAACATGGGCTAGTGAAGCAATGTCCTCCGCAACTAGACTGAAAAACAAAAGGACAGCAACTTGTCTGTTTCCCTTCCCTGGTTCCCCAATGGTATTCTCCTCCCCCAATTCCCCAATAAAATCTTAAAAAATAAAATAATTATTGTGTAATCAAAGTAGATGACATTTATGGTGTGTTTAAGTGCTAGGCACTGTTCTAAGCACTTTACATGTATTATTGGTATATTTCATTCTAACCACAATCCTATGGGAAAGCGAGGTAGAGAGGGTAAGTTACTTACTTGACTGAGGTCATGTTTGTATGTATGTGGTAGAAAGCAGAGTAAAGATAGTCTGCTTTCAAAGCCTGGTGCTGGGCCGGCCGAGTGGTGCGGTGGTTAAGCGCTGACTTGGGAAGCGGCCTCAGTTTGGGTCCCACATATGAGGGCCAGTGACACTGCCCTCAAAAAACAAAAAAAACAAAAAACAAAGCCTGGTGCTTAATAACCATCTCATTATATTTCAGAGTATTACTTACTATACCCCTAATTTAAGGAATAAAAATATTAGAGTTTGAAATTTTCTGAGTGCTCTTTTCCTTTTTAAAAAGTAAGATATAATTCAACTGCCATAAAATTCACCCTTTTAAAGGGATCATTGGTTTACAGTATATTAACAAAATTGTGCTCTTAAGTGTTTTTATATTTTGGTCTTAATATTTCATTATGTTCCTGGAACCTGAGGTACCTAAGTTTTAGCTCCCCACTCAGTAGTAAAGTGCACAGTTTTCATACCATGAGAAGCTACTAAAATAATTTAATCAGAGTTTCCTGCATTTCACAGGTAAAATGAAATTATGGTTAGAATATCCTTAAAGTTTCTTAAAACTTGGTCACCTACTACCATTTGTTTGTACTGGAATTTAATATTAGGATTTAACTTAATTGAGTAGTTCCAATTTACTTAAAGTTTTACATATCTTTTATGGAGCTCTGCAAAGCTCTACCATCTGAACACTTGAGGACTTTGGTTCAGAGTGCAAATGGAGAAAACCTTTGGAGAAAAAAAAAATTTCAAAGTCCCTTATAAACATTTATGTAATGTCATATATTTAGTGCAAAATGTTGTCCGCCTTTCTTCTTGTCCAGAATTTATTCGAAGCCTAGACTACTGAAAAAAGCCTCTAACACTTAATGTGTAATTTGAACTTTATTTTCACTCACTTTTTATTTTTAAATATCTTTAAGTGAAAGGGTATAATTATATTTATAAATGTATTTACTAATTAGCAGTTCAAACTTATAAAACAGGTTTTACCCATCTTATCACAATATTCTTAAGTGCAAGAGTTTTTTTCTTTGGTTTACTACTCTCACATTAGACCTATGGGCATCTTTGACTAGCCAGTTGATTTTTTTTTTTTTGATTTTTTTTAAAGATTTTATTGGGGAATTGGGGGAGGGGAACAGTATTGGGGAATTGGGAAGGGGTAACAGCCAAGTTGTCCTTCAGTCTTAGTTGTGGAGGGCGCAGCAAGCTCAGCTCCAAGTCCAGTTGCCGCTGCTCAGCTCAAGGCTCAAGGTGCTGTGTTCAATTTTAGTTGCGGGTGGGCGTAGCCACCATCGCATGTGGGAGTCGAACCCGGCAGCCTGGTTGTTAAAAGCTCACACTCTATCCCCTGAGCCACCTTGGCGGCAGCTTAGCTCAGAGTGCCGAGTTCAGTCTTTAGTTTTGGGTGGGTGTAGCCCACCATTTTGAACAGTTAACCTTGTTGTTAGGAGTACATGCTCTTACCAGCTTGGCAGCTCAGCGGCAGCTCAGCTCAGTCGCAGCTTACTGGGCCATGTGGGAATCGAACTGCCAACCCTGTTGCTTAGAGCATGCACTCTTGAGTAAGCTCTTACCCAACTAAGCCACTCTGCCAGTCCAACCAATTGATTCTTAACATATTTGTTTATTGCTGAGGTAACTTTCAGTTTGAATCCTCGGCATTTGTATTTATAGCCATACTGGCATAGAATCGAGCCTCAACCATATATTACACACTCATTCGGTTAGTTAAAAATACACTAGGCACTATGTCTTAATGAAATTGTAAGAATTCAATTTCTAAAAGCAAAATTATATACTTCAAAGGTAGAAACGGCTCCAATAAGTTCAAAATTTACCGTGTGAATTAGCTAATAATTATTCTGGGATAGTCTTTAGCAATTTTCTTCATCAAATTTTATGGGTCATGTGTAGGTATTTTTTAAAATAATTTAAAAATTTTTCAATTACGTTGACATACAATATTATATTAGTCTGGTGTACAATATAACAGTTAAACATTTATATAACTTATGAAGTAATACCCTGATAAGTCTAGTACTCATCTAACACCGTACATAGTTATTAAAATATTATTGACTATATTCCCTATGCTATACTTTATATCCCCATGACTATTTTTTTTTTTTTAAGATTTTATTGGGGAATTGGGGGAGGGGAACAGCTTTGGGGAACCGGGGAAGGGGAACAGACAAGTTGCTGTCTTTTTGTTCTTCAGTCTAGTTGTGGAGGACATTGCTTCACTGGCCCATGTTGGTATCATTGAGCTCTTCTCGGGTGAGGCAGATCGGTCACCGGTCTCTGGACGGCCGCTCACAGTGGCTCTTGGCAGCTCACACCGGCTGCCGGCCACTTACGCTGGCTGCTGGCCACTCACTGTAGCCTATGGCAGCCCACTGCAGCAGGGGCTGCAGCTATGCTGTCCCTGGTGACTCACAGCAGCCCAGCTCCAGGTGGAGCTGTTGTTCACCATCTTAGCTGTAGAGGGCAGTGTCACTGGCCCTCATATGTGGGATCCGAACCAGGGCCGCTGATGTCCCAAGCCAGCTTTTAACCAATGCGCCACTAGCATTTTTTTTTTTCAATTCTTTCTGAGTCTTTTATTTCTTTTTCTTTTTCTTTTTTTTCTTAAAATTTTATTGGGAAATTGGAATGGGAACAGACAAGGTCCTGTCCTTTGTTCTTCAGTCTAGTTGTGGAGGATGTCGCTTCACTGGCCCATGTTGGTATTATCATTGCACTCTTCCTGGGTGAGGCAGTCGCTTGCCAGCCATGAGATAGCCGCTCAGGGCAGTTCACGGCAGCCCATCTCCAGGTCGAGCTGTTGTTCCCCATCTTAGCTGTAGAGGGTGAGTGTCACTGGCCTTCATGTGGGATCCGAACCGGTACCCTGCTGCTCAGAGCTGGCGCCCCAAGCCAACGCTTAACCAATGCACCACTCAGCTGGCCCCCCATGACTATTTTTATAACTGGCAATTTGTACATCATAATCCTTTTGCTCTCTCCCCAACCCTTTTCCCATCTGGTAACTATCAAAATGCCTTCTATATCTATGAGTTTGTTTCTGTTTTATTTGTTCATTTATTTTGGTTTTCAGATTTCACATATAAGTAAAATCATATGGTATTTGTCTTTCACTGACTTATTTCACTTACCATAATTCACTCTAGGTTCATCCATGTTTTCACAAATGGCAAGATTCATTCTTTTTCATAGCTGAGTAATATTCCATTGCATATACATACCACATCTATCCATTTGTATATCGATGGGCACTTAGGTTGCTTCCATATCTTGGCTGTTGTAAATAATGTTGCAGTGAACATAGGAGAGTATATATCTTTTTCAAATTAGTGATTTGGTTTTCTTCAGATAAATACCCAGAAGTGCTTCAGATAGATACCCTTATCAGATGTATCATTGGTGAATATTCTCCCATTCAATAAGTTGTTTTTTTCTTTTGTTGATGGCTTCCTTTGCTGTGCAAAAACTTTGTAGTTTGATGTAGTCCCAATTTTTAATTTATTTTTTTGTTTCTTTTACCGGGAGACATATCAAAAAAATATTGCTGAGAGTTCACTGCCTGTTTTTTTTCTAGAAGTTTTATGATTTCAGGCCTTACATTTAAGTCTTTAATCTATTTTGAGTTTATTTCTGTATATGGTGTGATCTGTTTGTTTGTTTGTTTTTTTTTGCATGTGTCTGTCCAGTTTTCCCAGCACCATTTATTGAATAGACTGTCTTTACCGCACTGTATATTCATGCCTCCTTTGTCATAGATTAATTGACCATATAGGTATGGGTTTATTTCTGGTCTCTCTCTTCTATTCCATTGATCTATATATCTGTTTTTATGCCAGTACCATGCTGCATGATACCACCAACTTTGTTGTTTCTGAAGATTGTTTAGGCTCTTCAGGTCTTTTATGGTCCATATAAATTTTAGGATTATTTGTTCTAGTACTGTGAAAAATACTATTGTTATTTTGATAGAAATTGCATTGAGTAATATGGACATTTCAGTGATCTTAATTCTTTTTATTCATGAGCGTGGTATATGTTTCCATTTATTTGTATCTTCAATTTCTTTAATATCTTATGGTTTCCCAAGTACAAATTTTTTACCTCCTTGGTTAAATTTGTTCCTAGGTATCTTATTCTTTTTGATGCAATTGTAAATGATGATTATTTACTTAATTTCTCTTTCTGAAAGTTTGTTATTGGTGTATAAAAATGCAACTGATTTCTGAATATTAATTTTGTGGCCTGCTACTTTACTGACTTCATTTATTCTAATAGTTTATTGGTGGAATATTTAGGGTTCTCTCTCTATAGTATGTGATGTGCAACTAATAACAGTTTTACTTTTTCCTTTCCAATTTGGATGCCTTTTATTTATTTTTCTTGTCTTTTTTTTTTTTTTATTAATTTAGAGATGTTATTGGTGAATTGGGGGAGTGGAACAGCATTGGGGAATCAGGGAAGGGGAACAGACAAGTTGCTGTCCTTTACTTCTTCAATATAGTTGTGGAGGACGTCGCTTCACTGGCCCATGTTGGTATAGTCATTGTGCTCTTCCCGGATGAGGCAGTTGCTCCCCTGCCATTGGATGGCCACTCATGGCTGCTCACGAAGGTCACGCCCACTGCTGGCCAGCCTCACAGCAGCCTACGCCAGTTGCAGGTGACTCACGGCAGCCGAGCTCCAGGTCGAGCTGTTGTTCACCATCTTACCTGTAAAGGGTGCAGCGTCACTGGTCCTCATGTAGGATCCGAACCGGAGCTCTGCTGCTCAGAGCTGGCATCCCAAGCCAACTCTTAACCAACGCGCCACTCAGCCGGCCTTATTTTTCTTGTCTGATAGCTGTGGCCAGGACTTCCAACACTACATTGAGTAAAAGTGGTAAAAGTGGACATTCTTGGGCTGGCTGAGTGACCTGGTGGTTAAGCGCTGGCTTGGGAAGCCAGTGGCCCTGGTTCGGGTCCCACATATGAGGGCCGGTGACACTGCCCTCAAAAACAAAACAAAAGAAAAAGTGGACATCCTTTTTTTTTTTTTTTAAGATTTTATTGGGGGAATTGGGAGAGGGGAACAGTGTTGGGGAATTGGGGAAGAGGAACAGACAAGTTGCTGTCTTTTTTTTGTTCTTCAGTCTAGTTGCGGAGGACGTTGCTTCACTGGCCCATGTTGGTATCATCATTGCGCTCTTCCCGGATGAGGCAGATCGGTCTCTGGCCTCTGGATGGTCACTCACCGCAGCTACTGGCAGCTCACGCTGGCTGCTGGCCACTCATGCTGGATGCCAGCCACTCACTGTAGCCTATGGCAGCCCACTGCAGCAGGGGCTGCAGCCTACACAGTCGTCGGGGCTCGCACAGCCCAGCTCCAGGTGGAGCTGTTGTTAGCTGTGGAGGGCAGTGTCACTCACCCTCTTAAGTGGGATCCGAACCGGGACCGCTGGCATCCCAAGCCAGCTCTTAACCAATGTGCCACTCGGGTGGCCCCAAAAGTGAACATTCTTGTCTGTTCCTGATCTTAAAGAAAAAGTTTTTAGTTTTTCACCATTAATTATGATGTTAGCTGTGAGTTTGTCATTTATGGCCTTTGTCATTTTTTTGTCTTAAATATTATGAAGTCTGATTTAATTATGGTAAATATTATTAGGAGGAAAAAAAACCCAACGTAATTTCAGAAGTTTATACAGGTCATTCTGGAATGGCCTTTTGTTATGATGGGATATGTTCCCTCTACCCCCACTCTGCTGTGAGTTTTTATAAATGTATGTTGGATTTTGTCAAATTGCTTTTTCTGCGTCTGTCAATATGACCCAATGATTTTTATCCTTCACTTTGTCTAAGTGGTGTGTCATGTTAATTGATTTGTGGATATCGAACCAACCTTGTATCCCAGGAATATATCCCACTTTATCATGATATATAATCTTTTTAATGTATTGTTGAATTTGGTTTGCTAATATTTTGTTGAGGATTTTTGCATCTGTGTTCAGCAGAGTTGTTGACCTGTAATTGCCCCATCCCCCATCTTTTTGTTTTGTTTTGTTTTGTTACTGATTTTAGTATCAGAGTAATGCTGGTCTTGTAAAATTAGTTTGAGAGTACTTGAATTATTTGGAGTAGTTTAGGTATTAATTCTCTTTGAATGTTTGATTGGATTTGCCTGTGAAGCCATCTGGTTCAGGACTTCTGTTTGTTGGGAGGTTTTTTTATTGCTGATTCGATTTTGTTAACAGTTATTGGTCTGTTTAGGTTTTCCGTTTCTTCCTGATTGAGTCTTAGAGGCTTGTATGTTTCTGGGAATTTTTCCATTTCTTCCGAGTTGTCCAGTTTGTTGGCATGTAATTGTTATAATATTTCCTTATAATCATTTGTAATTCTGTGGTGCCAGTTGTCACCTCTCTTCTTTCTCTTCTGATTTTATCTAATGGAGCCCTGTTTTTTCTTGATGAGTTTGGCTAAAGGTTTATCAATTTTGTATATCTTTTCAAAGAACCAGTTCATGATTTCATTGATCTTTTGTATTTTTTTTTAGACCATTTCATTTATTTTCACTGTGATTTTGTTATTTCCTTACTTCTACTCTCTTTGGACTTTGTTCTGCTTTTTCTAGTTCCTTTAATTGTAAGGTTAGATTGATTATTTGAGATTTTTCTTGTTTGTTGAGGTGGACCTGTATTGCAATAAATTTTCCACTTAGAACTGCTTTGGCTATGTTCCATAGATTTTGGGTCATTGTGTTTTCATTTTCATTTGTCTCAAGGTATCTTTTGCTTTCTTCCTTGATTTGTTATTAACCAATTCATTGTTCCACCGAGTGTTACTTAGCCTCCATGTGTTTGTTTGGTGTTCAGTTTTCGTCTTGTAATTATTTCTTAGTTTCATAGCATTGTGATCAGAGAAGATGCTTTTTATGATTTCAGTCTTAAATTTATTGAGACTTGTTTGGTGACCTAACGTCTTTCCTGGAAAATTTTCACTGTGTACTTTGAAAGAATGTATATTCTGCTGCTTTTGGATGAGATGTCATAAAAACGTCAATTAAGTTCATCTGGTTTAATTTGTCATTTAAGGTCATTGTTTCCTTGTTGATTGTTGTCTGGATGATCTATCCATTGATGTCAATGGGGTGTTAAAGGTTCCACTATTGTTGTCTTACTGTGTCATTCTCTTCTTTTATGTCCATCAATATTTGCTTTATATATTTAGGTGCTACTACATTGGGTGCTAGATGTTTACAAGAGTTATATCCTCTTGTTGGATTGATCTATTTATGTTATGAAATACCTGTCTTTGTCTCTTGTTATAGTCTTTGTTTTAAAGTCTGTTTTTTCTGATATAAGGATTGCTACAGCTCTTTTTTCATTTCCATTTGCATGAACTATCGTTTTCTATTGCTTTATTTTCATTGTGTGTCTTTAGCTCTGAAGTGGTTCTTTTGTGGGCAGCATATGTATAGGTCTTTTTTTTTTTTTTAATCCATTCAGCCACACTGTCTTTTGATTGGAGTGTTTAGTCCATTTGCATTTAAAGTATGTACTGACAGATATGTAGTTATTGCCATTTCATTAATTGTTTTCTGATTGTTTTTGTAGTTCTATTCTTCCTTCTCTTGCTCTATTCTCTTTTGTATTGATAGTGTTGTATTTGGATAACTTTCTCTTTATTTCTTATGTTTCCTATAGATTTTTGGTTGTGGTTAGCATGTTCTCCATGCATACCAAGCTGTGTTTATAACAATCTCTTTTCAGTTAACGGTTGATTAAGTTCACACATAGTCTAAGATCACTACAATTTTTACTCACCCCTTCCACATTTGTTTTTGTCATCATTGTTTACTTTAGTACGTCATGTGTGTTTATATTTATCCCTTAACTTATTGTTGTAATTACACATCTTCCTTCTTTTGTCTTTTAAGCTTTGTATTAGCTTTTTAATTGTTTGACTCACTCTTTTTACTGTTTGCTTTGTCAGTGAGCATTTTTTTTCTTTTCCTATAATTCCTTATTCATATTTTTGATGTTTTAGTCTTTTTTTTTTTTTTTAAAGATATTATTGGGGAATTGGGGGAGGGGAACAGCATTCCGTACTCGGGGATGGGGAACAGACAAGTTGCTGTTCTTTTGTTCTTCAGTCTAGTTGTGGAGGACATTGCTTCACTGGCCCATGTTGGTATCATCATTGCACTCTTTCCAGGTGAGGCAGATCGGTCGCCAGCCTCTGGATGGTCACTCACCATGGCTATTCGCAGCTCACGCTGGCTGCCGGCCACTCACTGTAGCCTATGGTAGCCCACTGCAGCAGGGGCTGCAGCCTACACCGTTGCCAGGGCTCGCACAGCCCAGCTCCAGGTGGAGCTGTTGTTCACCATCTTAGCTGTAGAGGGCAGTGTCACTGGCCCTCGTATGTGGGATCCGAACCGGAGCCGCTGGCATCCCAAACCAGCTCTTAACCACCGCGCCACTTGGCCGGCCCTCTAATCCTTTTTCTACATAAAAAGGGGAATCACATACAGATTTGTATATTTTCTTCATCATTGGTATTTTTATGGTGTTAGTCTTGCTTCAAAAATAGAGATGGATTTTTGTTGTTGTTGTAAAAACCCATAACGTAAATCTTAACCATTTTTAAATGTACATTGAGTGGTATTAAATATATTCAGATTGTTGTGCAGCTATCACCACTATCCAGCCTATAACTTTTCCTCTTATAAAACAGAAACTCTCTATACCTATTAAACAGCAAGTCCCCATTCTACCATTCCACTAGTCCATGGCAAATTACCATTATACTTCCTGTTTTTAGGAATGCATATGTTTGTGTTATTTGATATTAAAATACTTATGCAATACTTGGTTGGGAAAGGATCCTACTGCTTCTCTGCCCTATTATGTAGCTCTCTGATAGGCATAGATAAGTAAGTTGTCTTAACATAAATAGCTGTTCCCCCCCCCCTCCATGTTGTGTATCCTGAGTTCACTTCAAGAAAAGTGTTTGGGTCAGTCAAAATATCTCATAGGTAGTAGGACCTTCAGATAATTGTGAGGGATGCCCAGAGTTGTTTTTCATCCTCTTATAGCCTTGATTTCAGTGGGAAATTGGTCATCAGAGCTGCAATAATTATAAGTGTGTGTAAGCTATAAATCAACATATAAGTTCCTGCAACTCATCATGGCATGCAAAATTATAATAAAAACCACAGGGCATATGGAAAAATGAGTTTAGGGGCTTAACACCCCAAAATTTTGTCAGTGAAATGTCAAAAGATAAAAACCTAATAAAGACTAGCATGGTTTTACACATGTTAAATTGTGAAGAAATACATAAGTACTATAATAAATATGACACTTTGCTTTGAAAAATACCTGAAGTTTCCTTGTAGAAGTGGGTGTCAAAAGCATTGGAGCTTGTGAAGTAGTTGAAGGAAGGGCTATCTGAAATTGGATTGAAAGTGCAGCACCAGATGTGGATGGGTGTGGCTCATAACATGCAGTGAACTGAGCTACCTGGCAGATGTTCGTGTGCATTTTGGGTATTTCTGTGTGGCTCGGTTGCATTTTCTGTGCTTACCTAGTGTTTCTTGCAGTTATGCATGAGCACATGTGAAATTTGTCTTATGCTCAGCATGCTCCCTAACATATCTATAGCGTTGGAACAAATCCAGTTTTCTAAACAGATGTTACGGTGTTGCAAATATATATGCATACATATGCATCTATTTATGTGTGCATATCCAAAATAAAACAGTGGCTTGGGAAGATCCATTTAAGTAATGAAATGGAAAATGGGCCGGGGAGCAGACAGTGACTAGAGATGAGACTACTATTCATTTAAGAGTATGCCAATACTGATTGCTAGGGCAGTGGTGGTAGAAAGGGAAAGAAATGGATGGATTTGAGAGGTATTTCATTGGTATTAGAAAATTGCATAACGGGATGTTTTGAGCTGGAAAAGTTTTTAAGAGATCATCTAGTACATTATAAAAAAGTATTAATTTGGCTTTCCCAGACTACTTTTATCTCAAAACTTAAGTTGTATTTCACTGTCAACCTTCTTAACTCTAGTGAATGTAGTGTTTCCTCCCTCCTCTTTCCCAGGACAAACTACCCTGATTCCTATCTGGAGCCTTGCTTATTTTATGACTTCTTTCTTAAATACTTGGCCTTTCCCTTTTGGTTCATCTTGCCATGAAGAAATGTTTCCTTAATTCTACTTCACCTTCAATTTACTTTTTTTTCTTAATTCAATTTAAAGGCATTGTTTTTACCTGCTAACCCATTTCACTGCTCAGTACCTATTACTTTACTGAAATTGGTTTGTCCAATGTTGCTTTTGACTTCCTAATTACCAAGTGTAACAGCACCTTTCATATTTTCATTGTGTTTGACCTGTCTGTACCATTTGCCCTTGTCACTCCTCTCTTAGATACTAGAGCATTTTTGTTGGATTTTTTTTTAGTTGATTTTATTCAGATACACTTCAGTGCCTGCTGTGTGCCCCAGGCTCAATGCTAGATGACACAAAGATGGATTGCAAGCTCAACAGCCTTTAAGGAATTTCCAGTCTTCATTCAGGGAAAAAGATAATGTCTTAGTTCAGAATCCTATAACAGTACCATACACTGGGTAGTTTATAAACAACAGAAATTGATTTCTCACTGTCCTGAAGGCTGAAAAGTCCAGGATTAGGGTGGCAGCAGAATTGGTGTCTGGTGAAGGTTTGCTTCCTGGTTCACTCTGTTGTCTTCACATGGTGGGAGGGGTGAGTGGGATGTCGGGGGTCTGATTTATCAGGGCGCTAATCCATTCGTGAGGGCTCCACCCTTATGACTCGATCTCCTCCGAAAGGCCCAATCTTCTAATACTATAACATTGGGGGTTAGGATTTCAACACAGGAATTTTGGGGAGACATAAATATTCAGACCATAACAGATAACACATAATAAGAACTGTGATGGGGAAAAGAACAGAATACTGAACTGAGTTCAGAAAAGGAAGCCACCAATTACATAAGGGAGTCAAGGAAGGTCTTACATAAGATGGAGTGGTATCAAGCCCTGGCTTTGGACTGATAAGAAGTGTTTCCCACATGGAGAAGGGGACAGAGTAACATTCTAGGTAGAGTGAATAGCACGTGCAAAGGTGTAGAGCCAGGAAATAATAGCATTCTACTGCATGCCAATTGTGTGCCAAGCTCTGTGATGGGAGCTTTCCATACCTTATTTCTAATCTTCACATTATTCACTCACAAGGTAGAATTTTTTTTTAATTGGGGAATTGGGGAAGGGGAACAGACAAGTTGCTGTCCTTTTGTTCTTCAGTCTAGTTGTGGAAGATATTGTTTCACTGGCCCATGTTGGTATTATCATTGCGCTCTTCCCAGCTGAGGCAGATCGGTCACCGGCCATTGGACGGCAGCTCACAGCCGCTCACGGCCACTCATGGCTGCTCACGCCTGGCTGCCGGCCGGTAGCTTACGGCAGCCCACTGCAGCCCCACTGCAGCCTACCCCGTCGTTGGCGATTCACAGCAACTCAGCTCCAGGTCGAGCTGTTGTTCACCATCTTTGCTGTAGAGGGCGCAGCGTCACTGGCCCATGTGGTATCTGAACTGGGGTCCTGCTGTTCAGAGCTCATGCGCCCAAGGTAATTCTTAACCCGACGAGCCACTCGACCAGCCCACAAGGTAGATTTTTTTATTCCTCATTTTACAGGATGAGGAAGTTGATTCTCAAAGATGTTGTAACTTGCCCAAAGGCCATGCTGGCAAAACTTGGATTTGACTCCAGATTTGTTTGGGTGCTAAGGCCCACCCACACATTGGTTATCTTGTTGGAAAGAGGGAGGGATATATTGTAACAGGAAACTTTGATGTGCAGAGAATTTATAGTGGGGAATGAATGGAGAACAGCTAAGGAGCAATGATACGGACCCATTGTTTGGTTTGGTGTTTTGTTTTGTTTTTGTTTTTGGGTTGGTGGTGGTTGGTGGTGGGATGGGGATGGGGGTGGGGTGGTGATGGTGGATACGGACCCATTGTGATGGATCTGAATAAATGTCATGCCAAGGAATTCAGACTTCATTCTGCTGTTCTTTGTTAGTACTCACTGTTGGCTGGGCATTTCCTTCCTTTGTTATACCTGTTTATACAATAACTCGGACATCTTCTGGAATGGAAAAAGTTTTGCCTACCTAATTTGAAATCATTAAGAGGGTTTTCTTGTTCAGAGACAAATATTCAAGAATAGTAAATAAGGGCCGGCTGAGTGGCGCAGTGGTTAAGCGCTGATTTGGGAAGCCAGCGGCCCCCGTTCGAGTCCCACATATGAGGGCCAGTGACACTGCCCTCAAAAAAAAAAAATAGTAAACAATACAAATCCTATAAAATGCATGTAATAGAATAAATAAATCCAGATTTCTGCATAGGTTAAAAAGAAATGAGAGAATAGGCTCTAAAGAAAGTTGTACCAAGTGATTTTTTTTTTTATTACAAAAATAATTCTGTGCTGAAGATGACTTGAAAATGACATTTTTGGAGGAGCAGGATGGAGTGGAGAATGGGGGACTCTGGTTTAAATTGCCAAATTCTGTTCTGAAAGTAACCATGGAGAAATGTATAACTTAATATTATCCCTGGGTTTAGACTTTGCCTTGTACATGATGTGAACCAGGTGTTTATTCCATTCCCAGAGTCTTCCAGTTCCTCTTGGAATATAGATGCTTGGAGGACAGGTGCTACAGCATGGGCATTGCCTTGGAGTTTTCTCTCACATACTTGTTCAACTTCTCCAAATGTTGCCTCCCCACCCCTCTTCTTCTGCCTTCTGTTATCTTAGAGGAAGTCAAATGCGTCTCCAAACCATATTATAGGAATAGTGTTTGTTTATTTTCGATGATGTAAAGGTAGTGCCTTCTTTTTGTAGAAAATTTGAAATAAAACAGCAAAAACATTGTGCAAAGATGAGCTATAGGTTATTGTTATCAATCGGAATACAGTCTTCCATCTTTATTTATTTTAAGATTTTATTGGGGAATTCGGGGAGGGGAAGAACGTTGGGGAATCGGGGAAGGAGAACAGACAAATTGCTGTCCTTTTGTTCCTCAGTCCAGTTGCGGAAAATGTTGCTTCACCGGCCCATGTTGGTATCATCATTGCGCTCTTCCCTGATGAGGCAGATCTGTCGCCAGCCTCTGGATGGTGGCTCACCATGGCCATCGGCAGCTCACGTCGGCTGCCAGCTGCTCACGCTGGCTGCCGGCCACTCACTGTAGCCTATGGCAGCCCACTGCAGCAGGGGCTGCAGCCTACACCGTCGTCGGGGCTCACACAGCCCAGCTCCAGGTGGAGCTGTTGTTAGCTGTAGAGGGCAGTGTCACTGGCCCTCACATGTGGGATCTGAACCGGGGCCGCTGGCATCCCAAACCCAGCTCCCAACCAATGCGTCACTCAGCCGGCCCCATCTTTATTTTTATGCATTGGGATTATGTGTGCATTTATATTACCTACCTTTAAATTTGACGTTATATTGTGAATATTATTTTCTTTTAAACTTTTTTAAAAAGCAGAGCTGTTAATTGCTGCATTTTTTTATTTCATAAACATAGTTCGCCATGGAATGATAACTGTTACTTTATAGTTTCGGTATACAGTTTTTGAGGATATTTTTACACATACACATAAAATAAATATATATATATATATCCAGAAATTTAATCATCCTACAAATATTATAACCTTTTTGTTATTGATGTCTTACAAACACCTTTATATGTGAGTAAATATATAGTTGTGTTGTTATTTTTAATGACTACAGAATATTTTATAATTTGGATGTTCCAATAAAGCTACAATGCATTTACTAGCTTCTTAGTACATATTACATGTTAGATACTGAACTAGGCCTTTTGGGCATTTGAGTTGCTATATCTGCTCTGTTACCAGCACTATCAGGATTTGGATGGACTACGTTGGTTTTGTCCTTGAGCAATTCATAATCTAATTTGGAGAAATAAGATTATATAAGATAATTTTGAAACATTAAAAAATATTTAATAAAGTGTTAAATGTTATGCCATACAGTTAGTATAGAAAAATGAGAGATCCCTAGAGGATGGAATGGTCCAGGAAGTTTCGTGGAAGGAGTGTGAGATTTGAGCTGATCTGGAAGGACTGATGAGAAATGGACAGTTGAAGAGCAGAGTCGTATTTTAGACTGAGAGAGCAGAATGGACAGTGGTACAAAGGTGCGAGTTACTAAGCTGTTTGGAAAAGAGCGTTTATATTAGGAAAGAATTGTAATAGGTGAAACTGGGGAGCAGAATTGTGAAGGAGCTTAAAAAGTAGGCTGAAGATTTTAGGGTTGGTATGTCAGCCTGTAGGAGAATTTGAACAGGATATATTCATATTTGTGAGATCAGGATTTTAACAAGATCAACTTACAGGCAGTGATGTGCAGAATAGGTTAGAGAAAGAAGAGAACCAGAGGCAAGGAGATGAGTTGGGGAGTTTGTGTTGACATACACCCATTGGGGAGATATATGTGACATCATTAGGACACTGTAGTAGAATACAGTTTATTATGTTCTCAGTTTTATGTATTTCTTATAAATTGGTAGAACTTGATTTCAACTAGAAGTTTTATCAGATTAATTAATGTTCAGTTTTTCAGGGATGGGGGGACATGGATACCTCATAGGTGGTATTTTGTACTTTGTCAGGAGGAAGAAATGTCTGGCCAGCTCTCTTTCTATGATGTTAGCAGTTATTGATGAATTGTCTAGATTAGCTGTCCCCAAACTTTTCAATCTCAGCATCCCTTTATAGTCTTAAAAATTGCTGAGGACCCTAAAGAGTTTTGGTTGTTTTAAATATTATATCTATTGGGGGGGCTTGCTTAATCAGAAATTAAAACTTATAAATTTTAGAAATGCTATTTATTTAGAAATAAAAAAACCCATTGCATGTTTACATAAATAACATTTTTGTGAAAACTGTTTTCCAAAACAAAAACCGAAAAGATTGCATTGTTTTATATTCTTGTAAATCTCTTTATTGTCCAGCTTAAAAGAAGACAACAGCTGGATTCTCCTGTCTGCTTTATCATTTAGTTTGTTGCAATGTCACATATCATGTAGCCTCTGGCAACTTCATGTAACCTCATAAAAGTGTGGAAGGAAAAAAAAAAGCAGGTAACATTTTAATATTATTATAAAATAGTTTGACTTTGCAGATTCTCTGCAAAGGTAACGGGACTCACAGCTGTGCCTGGACAGTGCTTGAGGGCTGCTGGTCTAGATCCATTTTATTAGAAGGGTGGCAAAATCATGCTAATTCTGTCATCCCCTTCTAATTTATTAGCCAGAGTATTGTATAAAGAGAACTTTTATCAACTGTTTAGTTACCCTGAGTGAGAGATGGTTTGTACAAATAAGGTAGGTAAATGTTTTATTCTGTTTTACAGGGAGATAGAAGCCTTATTGCATTTGTTTGACTCGGGGAGAAAGAGAAAGCCAGGCCCAGGATGCCCCCTTTGTACTAACTGAAACCGCTGCCATTTAGACTCTTCAAAGGAGAGGAAGCTCTCTGCTAATACATTAGAGTTGCCTTCTTAAATTATTAAGATGCAGTTTGTATCTTACAGGTTGCTTATTTTAGTAGTGTATCAAATAACATTATAATCTCTTTAAGAAACTATTGGGGAGTCTAAAAAGGAGTGGAAGTATCCAGGTTATCTGATGCTATCTTCTTCCTTATAGAAATGTTGTAAAGATTACAAGATAGTATCTGGGAATAGTTTAGAGCCCTTGTATATTATGAGATGCATTACTGCATCTCCATAGGAGGAAAAATATAGGCTTTATAGTGGGATGTTAAGCTTTGCCACAGTTTGATTTTAGAAAACCTGACTGTCTAATCTACTTCTAGAATTGCTTCCAAAACCTGAGTACTCTTGAAGCAGGACTGGGAGTTGTAAGCTGTCTTAAATGATAAAACCCAGAGACTAAAACTTGGAAAGGAATGAAGCCTGGAAAGAGGAGATGTGTGTCAGAGTAGTGTAAGCAATAGATTAATTAAGCATACTAAAACCTCAAGTCTTAAACACAAACGAAAGGGGGAGGTCGTCTTAATTCCTTACTTGTGTATACTTGAGATGAAATGTGGCATCAGTTTTCCTGTACTTAACAGTTTTTATTTTAATTGACTTTCGGAATTTTTATGATACAATAGAAATATGTTGAGGCGAGTTTATTGAGCCAGCTATCTATAGATCTTAAAATATTTGGCAGTTTAAATGATTATTTAATGTGGGTTAGAAGTGAGAAGGATGTGAGTTGAAGGATGGAAGGAAGCTGAACCAAATAGAATAATCTGTCAGCAAAATAAATCTTTTCCAGTTAGACTTAATCTCTTGTTGTTTTTGGACCTGATGAAAATTATTTTGGAGATTAGAATTTAATAGTATAGTTATGGTTTGAAGGAATCTGTTTTAGTTTTGTATTTGTAGACTATCAGAACAACACAAAAGTTAAATAAAGTTTGCATTTATAAAATTTTTTTTGAAAATATTACGTTTTTTTGAAAATCTTATGCATAACCACGATCATTCCATGGAAACATATCTCAGTTTTGAAAATAAATTAAATCTTTTCTTTCATTGTTTTAAATCTTTTTTTCCCTCATGTTTATTGGGGGTATATAGCAGTCTATCACAGTTGAACCCTAAAATATAAGTATTGTTGAATTTTGGAAAAATATTTGGTGAAGTGCCCCTTCTTACTAGAAATTGAAGAGGAGTTGTGAACTTGTAAATGATGAATGCAATGACTGAGTGTTCACTACAACGTTAAAAACATTTTGGTTTACTTAAGTAGTAGTAGATGCATGTTGACTATGCTAACACAATTATCAGTATATTTTCTGTTCCCATTTTTTAAGAAAACTATAAACTTTGGAGCTTTAAGAAAAAATGTTTATTTTGATCTTGAAATAATTAGGTATCACATTTAGGATTTCCTTTTTAATATATATTTAAAAATACTGATTTTCTAAAAAACTTCTGACAAGTTCATGAACTCATCCTAGAAAAAGTGCTACTTACCTCATTGCTGAATATCACTATGGTCACCTTCGAAGTACTCCCTTTGGGAAGCTATGTGCTGACACCAGCCGTCCAACCCTTCAAAGCAATTTTGAAACTTTTTCTGGAATGGCCATCAGAGCTGTCGTCTTATTACCCTTGATGTCCTGAATGTCATCAAAATGCCTTCCTTTCACTATTTCTTCTATCTTTGGGTAAAGAAAGAAGTCATTGGGGGCCAGAGCAGGTGAGTAGGGAGGGTGTTCCAGTACAGTGATTTGTTTACTGGCTAAAAACTCCCTCACAGACAGTGCTATGTGAGCTGGTGCATTGTTGTGATGCAAGAGCCATGAATTGTTGGTGAAAGGTTCAGGTCGTCTAACTTTTTCACGCAGCCTTTTCAGCACTTCCGAATAGTAAACTTGGTTAACTGTTTGTCCGGTTGGTACAAATTCATAATAAATAATTCCTCTGATATCAAAAAAGGTTAGCAACATCATTTTGACTCTTGATTTGGACTGATGGAACATTTTTCGTTGTGGAGAATTGGCTGACTTCCATTGTGCACTTTGATGCTTTGTTTCACTGTGCTATTGGTACACCCATGTTTCATCACAGTGATAAAACAGCCCAAAACATTGTCTTGCCTCTTCAAAAGGCCTTGGCAAACTTTGACTTTCCTTTGCTTTTGTTCATCGGTGAGCTCCTTCGGACCATTTTTGCACACACCTTTCTCATGCCAAGATTTTCAGTCAAGATTTTTCTAAGTGTTTCTCTATCGATATTTACTTGGTCTGCTATGCTTCTCACAGTCAGCTGACAATTTTGATGCACAATTGGACGAATTTTTGCAATGTTTTTTTCAGTTCTGCTTGTTACTGGCCGCCTTGAACTCTCTTCATCAGTGACACGGTTCTCTCCCCTCAGAAAACCGTTTGATCCATTTGTACATTGCCATTTTCTTCACAGCATTATTCCCATAAACTTGGACTAACATGTCCCTGATTTCACTTCCACTCTTAACAAGTTTAACAATTTAATGTTTTGTTTTTTTTCACCAGCTGAGCCATCTTGCCACCTGTTGGCCGCTCAGCGACAGCTCAGCTAGGGTGCAACATCGCTGGCCCATGTGGGAATCGAACCAGTGGCCCTGTCGCTTAGAGCTTGCACTGTTAAGCCAACTCTTTTTTTTTTTTTTAAAGATTTTATTGGGGAATTGGGGGAGGGGAACAGCTTTGGGGAATTGGGGAAGGGGAACAGACAAATTGCTGTCTTTTTGTTCTTCAGTCTAGTTCCGGAGGACATTGCTTCACTGGCCCATGTTGGTATTGTCATTGCGCTCTTCTCAGGTGAGGCAGATCAGTCGCCGGCCTCTGGATGGTCACTCACTGCGGCTATTGGCAGCTCACGCTGGCTGCCAGCCACTCACTGCAGCCTATGACAGGCCACTGCAGCAGGGCTGCAGCCTGCACCATTGCTGGGGCTCGCACAGCCCAGCTCCAAGTGGAGCTGTGGTTAGCTGTAGAGGACAGTGTCACTGACCCTCATATGTGGGATCTGAACCGGGGCCGCTGGCATCCCAAAACCAGCTCTTAACCAATGCTCCACTAGGCCGGCCCTGTTAAGCCAACTCTTAACTAACTGACTCACTCATTTTAATCTCTAAATCCTTTTGAGTATTGAAAATTTGCTTTAAAAAAAAAAAATGGGAAGCTAGTTGCAGCCCCAACCCTTGAAGTGATACTTTTTTTTTTTTTGTTTATGTTTTTTTTTTTTTTTTGAGGGCAGTGTCGCTGGCCCTCATATGTAGGACCCGAACCGGGACCGCTGGCTTCCCAAGCCAGCACTGAACCACCGCACCACTCTGCCGGCCCTGAAGTGATAGTCTTGGTGACTGTTTTAAGAAGATTTGTACAGCTTTGTATAGCTCTTAGGAAAATAACTATTTATGAAAAGTAGGTAAATAGTTCCCAATTTCGTACTAGGTGTAGTTATGTTTAATGGTTTTTTTTTTTTGTTTGTTTTTTTTTTGGTTTAGAACATAAAGTAAACTACTTTCTTTAAGTTGCTATAAACTGACTGTTTATGTCCCCCACCTCCAATTCATATGTTGAAACCTAATCCCCAGTAGGATGGTATTTGTGGATGGGAGCCTTGGAGAGGTGATTAGGTCTTGAAAGGCGAGCCCTCATGAATGCGATTCATGGCCTTATAAAAGAGGTGCTAGTGAGTGCCTTTGCTCTTTCCACCACCTGAGAAGAGCAGAGACATCAGTGAACCAGGAAGCAGGCTCACACCAGGCATTCAGTGGGCCAGCACCTTGATCATGGACTTCCTAGCCTTCAGAATTGGGAGAAATGAATTGCTGCTGCATGTAAGCCACTCAGCCTGTGGTATTTGGGTACAGCAGTGGCACAGACTAATACATGTGTTGTTACTCCCTTTGGCAATTTCATATTTGCCAATGCTTAGTACTTGCCCTGGAATGTGTGTTTTACATATGCTTTGGATTTATGTTTATCAATTTATTGAGTTATAAACAAAGTCTAGTTAGTCATATGCTTAAGTTAATTAGGATGTTAGTAAATCACTACATATAATATAATTCTTATCTCTCTTAGTTATTGTTTCAGAAGTTCACAGTGGGCTATTTAAAACAAGTGTTTATTAAATTCTAATTGCCAAAGAAGCACAAAAAGAGATTTAGTAAATCTAGGAATAGGACCCATGGATCTGTATTTTAAAAATCTCACTAGATAATTCTGATAACAGTGAACCATCAAACAGTACCTTTGAGGGCCCGGCCGAGTGGTGTGGTGGTTAAGCGCTGGCTTAGGAAGCCAGCGGCCCCAGTTCGGGTCCCACATATGAGGGCCAGTGACACTGCCCTCAAAAAACAAAACAAAACAAAACAAAAAAAACAAAAACAGTACCTTTGAGAAACATTGATTTATATAATTTATTAATAGCTTCATATTAGCTAAAACAAATTATTCAAGTCTGGTTTATTTTTCATTTTTAAAATCTTATTTTTTCTTAGATTTTTTACAGTTATTAAACTCTTGGTATTTGACATGAAGGTGGAGTAAGGAAGAACTGAGAAGATACTATTTAAAAAGGTGCAAATCATTAATTGTAAGGAAATAATGAAAATGATACTATATTGTCATTATGAATAAAAATATTTACCGCTTTTCTGAGAACTCTTACATAGCAAATAATTTAAGTAAGCACTTTTAATTTATTTAATCTTTAATCTAAAGATACGTAAGTAAATCTCCATTTTACTGATGAGAAACCTGTGCACCTGCTCAGTTTTACACCACTAATAACTAATGATGCTGAGATTGAAATCCAGGTTGATCTTGCTCCCAAATCTATCCTCCTTAATAATTAACATCATTAATAATTCAGTATTCAGTAACAATTAAGAATTAATATAAAGAATAAAAATTAGAATTAAGAATTCTTAATAATTAACACTAAATTAACAATAATTGTGTAATGGGCAAATAATGAGTGGATAGGTGTTTTTTGAAGATTTTATTGGGGAATTGGGGGAGGGGAACAGACAAGTTGCTGTCCTTTTGTTCTTCAGTCTAGTTGCGGAGGATGTTGCTTCACTGGCCCATGTTGGTATCGTCACTGCGCTCTTCCCGGATGAGGCAGATCAGTCGCTGGCCTCTGGGTGTCGCTCACCACGGCTATTGGCAGCTCACGCTGGCTGCTGGCCACTCACTTCAGCCCATGGCAGCCCACTGCAGCAGGGGCTGCAGCCGACACCATCTCCGGGGCTCACACAGCCCAACTCCAGGTGGAGCTGTTGTTAGCTGTAGAGGGCAGTGTCACTGGTCCTCATAAGTGGGATCCGAACCAGGGCCGCTGGCATCCCAAAACCAGCTCCCAACCAATGCTCCACTCGGCCGGCCCTGGATAGGTGTTTAATAATGTGAGCTTGCCCTCTTGGTGTTGCCATAGAACCCAATCACTTACTCTGTATTTACTGTATTTTTTACTTTGCGTATGGAGATAGAAGATCTTGTTGGTGCCTTGCCCATTTTTTCTCTATCTTTTATGGTTTTAAGTGTTGATTCACACATTTTAGAACTATCTCTATATTTATCTTCTGTTCTTTGTCCAATAGGAATAGACCTGATGGGAGTGGTTGCCATTTTGATTTACAGTTTATAGAAATGTAACCTTTGTGGGTTTTTTAGTCTGGAATCCGTAAGAGCTGAGCTCCTACTTTGGTTTTTATGTGTGAATGATACTTGTGCAGAGGGGATAAATGGAAGTAAACTGAAGTGAATTGTAGTTTAAGTTAGCAGTGTGGTCCATTAATGAATGGGCCAGAATGAGGATGTGAACGGAAGCAAGAGATTTAGTAATCCAAGGCTCAGTGGGCTGTGACTCCTGGCAACCCTGTGAATGAGTGATGGTCCACAATGTCCTGTCCTCAACAGCCCTGCTCTTTTATGAAGTTGATCTATCTCATATTTGGTTTTCCTTTTTCCTCTGCCTGTTTTTGTCAGCATTATTGTCTTTTCCAAAGAACCCTTCTCATGATGTAGGACATCATGAAGTAGGACAGCTTCAGTTTTGTCACTTTTGCCTCTAGTGATGTTCCAGGCTTAATTTACTCTAGGACCCACTTGTTTGTCTTTCTGGAGGTCCAAGGTATCTGTAGAGAGAGCTCACCCACCCATACGAGAGTGTGGGTGATTTTAGTCCTGGTCTCTAGTGACACATGCTTGCTCTTGATGATCTTCCCTTATTCTTCCATTGCTGGCCTTCTGAGTCCCAGCCGTCTCTTGCTTGATGTTTTGGCTGCAGTCTCCATTTGAATTGATGACTGCACTAAGGAAAATAAAATCTTTTATAGGCTACGGTTATGTAGATTTCCTTATATGGAGATACAAAATCTTTAACAAGCTCTCTAGAGTTCCCCATATGGATGTACAATAGAAAGTCAGAGGTTAAGAACTAAGATTTTAGGCTTTTCTGTAGCTGTATAACTGAGCAGTTACCTAAGTTTTCTGATCTTTGATTTATTTTTAGAATGCATCATAATTTAGTTATTCTAATATCACAGCCAATTTACAGGGTTGTGTGAGAATCAAATGAGAGGTTATCTATAAGATCTATTATGCCCAATGTAAAGTATTATTCCTACAAATGATCTTTATCACTATTTCCTATCCCAAATGTCTGGATCTTTTAAACCCTACTATACTTATTGATTGAGATTTTTCTGTATTTCAGGTAACATTCCCTGCATTGCACTGGTACTTTTTTGAGGCTTTTTTTTTTTTAGTTGAGAATCTTTTCTTGCATTTTTTCAAGTGGCAACGTTTGGGTGGTTGTTTGAGGTGCTTTTTCACTTACTTTTGCTTATATTGCTTTTCCATTTTACTTTCTGAATATGGTTAACCAGGCTGTAATCCTTCTATATTATAATACCTTGTTTAAGGTATGGCACTTACTGATCATATTTTCTTTTATTGATGATACATGGGCTTTTTCATAGATGCTTAGGAAAGTAAGTGTTTATGGGGATAGGGGAATATGGTGGTGGGGAGGAGGCTTGAGCTTAACATACATAGTGATGCAAAGGCAGAACCAAGCTTTATAGTTAACAAATTTGCCAGTTTTAATAGGGCTTTAAAGTGTTAGTAAAATAAAATTTTTTTAGAAGATAAATAAGAAAACTGTCTTGTAACTAAGAGTGAAATATTATCTTAAATGTAATATTACCTTAAAAATAATACATTACTTTGTGAAAGAGTTACATGTCCGTGATAAGATTTCAAGTGGTACAGGCTACCACTTTTACTTTCTTGTATACCTTCCAGAGATATTCTCTACTTTTACTAACAAATATGTATGGCTATCCTCAGAGATTCTTTCTTTCAAGGCTGATAATGAACACTATAATGAATTTGAAATCTTTTGTTGGTAAGTTTTCTAGTTAGAAATATTATGGTTAAGAGTTTGACCATAAGGGCAGATTTTTTTTCATTAGCTATAAGCATGTATTTACTATATTTATATTCTCTCATTTGTATGATTCTTTTTTTTTTTTAAGTATAATAAAATGATTTTTGGCAGTCCTACTAAGACAGGCTGAGTCTGGATTTTAGGAAAGAGCTCTGGAAATCACAGTTCAGAGTTTGTCAGTGTGTCTGTGGCAGTGGTTCTCCAACTGTAGCACACTCACCGTCACTTAGAGGGCTTGTTTTAACATACATTGTAGCGTTCACCCAAAAAGTTTCCAAGTGTACAGGTCTTGGTTAGTGTCTAAGAATTTGCATTTCCAACATGTTCCCAAATGATGCTGATGCTACACATTTTGAGAACTAATATCTGTGCTATTTAAACCATGTGAAAGTAGGTAGATCATCTAGGGAGATATTAGATATAAAAAGAACAGACAGAATTCTGAGGCCTGAGCGCATTGAGTTAATGGAGGCAAGAGGTGGGGTAAGGTCCTGGCCAGGAGGAGGAGAAAAGTTCAAGTAATCAAATAAATTTGGAAAGTCTTTTATATTGTTCTCTTCGAAGTTTCAGAATTCATACAAACATGGTAAAGGAATTAAGAAATTTATGAGAAAAATATTAGTGTATTTTGCCACATATAATGCACACTTTTTTGCCCAAATTTGTGAGGGAAAAATAAGGATGTGCATTATACATGGGCAGTACTAATTCTATATCTATATAAATTTTTTTTTTTTTTTTTTTTTTTTAATTTGAGGGCAGTGTCACTGGCCCTCATATGTGGGACCCGAACCAGGGCCACTGGCTTCCCAAGCCAGCGCTTAACCACCGCGCCACTCGGTCGGCCCAATCTATATAAATATTTTTAATTCTTTTATTTATGCTTACAAGTTAAGTGTAATTCTAGAAATCAATAATGATATCTGTATGCAAAATAATACCCTGGAATATGATCATCGGTTTTGTTGAACTTACTACGAACTTGCAAAGACAAAGAGTTCTTGGCCTCCTTTGATGCATAAATATTGTAAATTTGTTACCGGTACATAAAATTTCTTGAACTTTCTTTCTTCTTGTTTTTTGTAATTATTTGTTATATAAAGTTTTTTGTGCCATAATATGTTAAAAAATAAATGCTAAAATTCCTTTATAATACAAAAATGAAGTACCTAAATGTAAACAAATAAAATTTGAATTAAAAAATTAAAATGAAAGATTTTTCTCCCTGAAAGTTTGGGCCAAAAATGTGGTTGCTCATTATACACGGGTGCACATTATATACACAGCAAAATACGGTATGTGTTTTTAAAGACAAGCTCTGGGGCCAGCCGAGTGGCTCAGTTGGTTAAGAGCTCGCTGGAGAGTGTGAGCACTTAGCAACAGGGTTGCTGGTTCAATTCCCAGCCCAAGCTGAGTTGCCTCTGAGCTGCCAAGCGGTAGCAGGATGGCTCAGCTAAAAACAAACAAACACAAACAAACAAAAAAAACAAGTTCTGTATTCATGCTTTGAGGGCCAGAAGGAAGGGATTGCAGTAGAGATTGTTCATTTCCAGACTGGCCAGAGGAAGTGGGTGTGGTATGGAAATGAAGCAGGTATTGGCCAATACCAAAAAAGGAAGGTCCTCAGGGTTTATGACAGAAAAAATAGAAACATCAACTTGGGACCTAGTGGAGTTTCCTGATTATGAAGTCAGTTTGCCTCTGTTTGAAGTCCATCCATGTTTGAGAATCACTGACTGATTTTGTATTTGTATTTTTTTTTTTGTATTTGTATTTTTTATAGACTAATGTTAGACACGATAGGTACTCGATTAGTCAGTTTTCACTTTCACCGATCGTCTTTTTTTGGTTTCCAAATTGTTGGAGTACCACAGAACCTTTTTAATTTTGCTAGTGCACAGATTTATACTGTTGTATTTATTATGTTGAATTACATCTTTTTGCATTTAATTTCATAGTTTTACTCTGATATACAATAAAAGGAGAGGGAGTAAATAAAGGCCTTTCTTTTAATTGCTTTAGCAGATTAGGTAGGCATGAATGTCAGGAATTTGTAGCCTTCAGGCCAGTGAAACTCTTGTTTATGTTACCATATAGGGTTTCCTTATGATAGCCACAACCAGCGTGGCTATTGAGCACCAGAAATGTGACTAGTTTGTGTTGAGATATGCTGTAAGTATAAAATACACACTGTATTTCAAAGATTTTGTTTGGAAAAATGTTAATATTGTTAAACATATAATATTTTATATGAATTACATTGATTTTTATATGAATTAAATATGTGAATTTTATATGAATTATATATTGAAATGATACTTTTGATCTATTGGGTTAAGTGTAATTTATTATTAAAATTAATTTTGTCTTTTTTTACTTGTATTCATGTGACTCCTAGAACATTTTAAATTATATGTGTGGCTTACAGTCTATTTCCATTAGACAGTATGGGTCTGGGTGGATGAAAAATCACAATAGAAACATCCAACTTTTAATACTTGGGCATTTGTCAGTGGATGGAAAAACTTTGCATGGAATGAAAGGTGAACTAGATAGTGAATCATAATGTTCTAAAAAGATGAACAAAAATGCTTGGCAATAGCAATTTACATGGTATTCTAAAGATAACAGTGATAGAGAACCTTCTATAAATGTTAATTATAAAAATGACTTTGGAGAGAAAACAGCTATTTGTTACATGAGCTCTCTTTCCTCAGGAGGTGAATAATAGTTTTTTTTTAAAATACTAATTTATATTAATTTATATTAATACTGATTTATGTAGACAGGGCTTGACAGTTTGAAGAAAATAACGCACGCATTCTGATTTGATCATATTGACCTTATTTTTGGTAATCACAGAAAAAGATATACTGTTACGCCATTTACAGGTTTATTATACAAACCGGAGCTTCTCAAACTGACACCAAATGACTCTTGAGCAGGAAGGATATAGTTCTGTATCCCAGTGGGCCTGGGTTGTACTAGTATGGTTGCCCACTTCTTTGAAATCCTCTGTTCTGTCACCACCACCATCCTGCTGCCAGTTTTTGTGTGTAATAAACTATTTGGTTAAGAAGAATGGAGCTTTCCTTTCCATGTCTCACTCTGCCTGTGTGTCTCCCCCGCCCCCCCTTAATCTTTCTCCCTTTGAACAATTTGTAAAACTGCTTTGGGGGCGGTGAGGGGCAGGTACGTTGTCTTTTAAACCCAAATGTTTCCATTTGTTAAATAACAGAAAAGAAAAAAATTGGAAACAGGATGGGCCACCGACAAAAATCCTTTCTAAATATCACAGAAAATGATTTTTTAAAACTTTCGATGCTGGGTTTTTATCATTGATAAGTTTTTAACTTAATGTCTTGTCTCAAGCTACTACAGCTTATTTTCCTCTTAAATTGTATAAGAATGAAATAAATATTCTGAGTGATTGAAGATATTGGGTTGTCGGAAAAGTCATGATGCATGTTTGCAAGAGATAGCACTAGTTCATTTGTGGAAGTACTGGAGTCATTTGCATCTGTGTTATTGCTATGTCATTTGACAGCTGACAGTTCCAGCTTCATTCTAAAAAAACATTGAGCGATTTGGTTAAGTTTTGGAAATTTTACAACGTGTTGAAGATGGAAGACCAAACTGTGCATTTTTGCCATATTTTACTGTTTTACTTCCATAAAGGGAAGAATGTGTGTTAAGCTTGTGAAAAGTTGCGCAAAGTTTACGGTGACAATGCTCTACAAGAACATCAGTGCCAACGATGGTTCACGAAATTCCATGCTGGTGATTTTGATCTAAACAATGCTCCTTGACCAGGAAGGCCCACTGAGGTTGATGAAGACAAAATAAAGGTATTGATCGAGTCAAATCCACGTTACACAACACGCGAGATTGCAGAAACATTGAACATCCAGCATTCAAGTGTTCACAACCATCTGAAGAAGCTGGGATACGTAAGCAAGCTCGATATTTGGGTTCTGCATGACTCAAAGTTCATTTGATGGCATGTATAAACATCTGCAATATGCTCATTAAATGTGAGGAAAATGATCCTTTTTTGAAGTGACCGATAACTGGTGATGAGAAGTGGATTGTTTACAACAATGTGTTGTGCAAAGGGTCTTGGTCCCAATGTGATGGTTTGCCTCAAACAACATCGAAAGTAGACATTCATCAGAGGAAGGTTATGCTCTCAGTGTGGTGGGATTTTAAAGATGTTGTGTTTTTCGAGCTCCTCCCAAGGAACCAAACAATCAATTCGAATGTGTACTGTCAGCAATTGGAGAGTTTGAATGAATCCATCATCCGGAAACGTCCAGAGCTCGTTAATTGTAAAGGAGTTGTGTTCCATCGTGACAACACAAGACCACACACAAGTTTGATCACCTGTCAAAATTTATTGGAGCTTGGATGGGATGTGTTGCCACATCCACCATACTTGCCTGATTGTGCCGTCAGACTTCCACTTGTCTCACTCTCTTCAAAACTCCTTGCATGGTATAACGTTCAAGATGAGGCTGTAAATCAGCACTTCGTTCAGTTTTTCGCAAATAAAGACAGGTCCTTCTATGAACGAGGAATTATGAAGCTCACTGAAAGATGGTAAAAGGTTATCGAACAAAATGGGCAATATATCATTGTTTGATCTTTGTTCTTTATATAAATAAATGACCTTTGAAAAACATAGACAAAATACATCATGACTTTGCCGACAACCCAATAGCAATGTGCATAATTGTAAAATGGGATTTTCTGTGAAAAGTTTCTTTAACACTTTAGTCTTATTTAGGGATTTGTTGGCCTGGACAGTATGTGAACTAGAGTGCTTTATCCAGTCATGTATTACTGCCGTGTAAATGGGGATGAAGTTATTATGAGGAGGGCAGTGTTTTAATGCCTGTCCATGTTTGAATGTATATGGCTATATTTGGCTTTCTACAATTGCCTTATTTTATCCACTCTCTAAAATGTCCCTGCTATAAAATATTACAGAGATTTTAATCTTGTTTATATATTAAACAATGTGTTGACTTAACAAATACAATCTATTTCATAACTTTTTTTAAATTTTGGGGAGTGCTCCTTATCACTTCCAGTTTGGCACTACCCAATTTCAAATGATTTTTGCTCAAATAAATTCTCCATATTTTTTTTTTTTTTTTTGAGGGCAGTGTCACGGGCCCTCATATGTGAGACCCGAACCGGGGCCGCTGGCTTCCCAAACCAGTGCTTAACTACCGCACCACTCGGCTGGCCCTAATTCTCCATATTTTTAATATGCCTCAGTTAAAAAAAAAAATTGAGTATTTAGTAAGTTGAATCTGTAAACATTTAAAAGAAGCAATTAAACATAATTACTTTTTGGTATTTACTTTGAAGGATAACTAGTTTATTCTTTTGGAATTTCACTGTTATAAAACACAGATAAATATGCATTTGTTTTGAAGATTGTTCACTAAATTTACTGAATTAAATTCTTATGTGTACTGATGATGTGCATCTATATGCAAACATAAATTTTTATTTTAACTTGAGACAAAAAATTTTGGTCTGCTTGGTTGGCTGATGGAAAGAACATAAATAACCCTATTACTCATTAAAAAAGAAAAACTGGAAGAATTTCAAGTATTTAGTTTTCTATTAAGTTTCGATGGGAAGATAGACTTCCACTTGGAGCTTCCTCATGCTTAATGAGTATGTGTATTAATAACTCTTAGCTTGATTCTGATTTAATTTCCTTTAAAGACTCAATTAAGGACAATTAATTACTGTTGTTTATGTTGAATATAGCTTATTAGTTAGGAGGGTGCCAGTGCCAGATGCAAGAATCCGTTGGCCTCTAGGATTCATGGGGGTTTTTTAACTCAAACTAAAAATAAAAATTTCACTGTGTTTCTTAGTCTTTCTAGTTAAAGTGACACAGATTATTGGATAAAGAATGACTGTCTTGGTGCTCTTTCTTCTATACTACATTGCCTACTTCATAATCTTCCTCTCTGTTGTACACTGAACATTTTTTTTTTAGGTCTTATCTTATGTTTGACAATATAAATTGCTCTTTCCTTGAAAGACTCCCTGAAAGAAAACTTTTTCCTTTGCTTCAGTGATGTCCCACTCTGCAGATTTCTCCTCTAATTCTTTGGACATTCCTTCACAATCTTTTTGTTTTACAGATACTTTAAATGTTGGTATTCTTTATGGTCTTATCCTAGACCCTTCTGCTGAGTTGATATATGATTGCTTAGCAACCTCAACCACTCCCATAGCTTCAGTTTCCATGTGTATGCTGATAGTTTACTGTGATATAATTGACACACAGTAAACTGTACAAATTTGAAGTGTACACTTTGACATGTATACACCCATGAAACCATCACTACAATCAAGATACTGAAAATATTGGGCTGGCCAAGTGGTGCGTTGGTTAAGAGTTGGCTTGGGATGCCAGCTCTGAGCATCAGGGCCCCGGTTCAGATCCCATGTTAGGGCCAGTGACGCTGCGCCCTCTACAGCTAAGATGTGAACAACAGCTCGACCTGGGGCTGGGCTGCTGTGAGTCGCTGGCGATGGTGGGGCTGGAGTGGGGATGGCCAGCAGCTGGCATGCGCTTTCATGAGCTGCCATGAGCGGCCATCCAATGGCCGGCGAGCGACTGCCTCACCCAGGAAGAGCACAGTGTTAATACCAACATGGGCCAGTGAAGCAACGTCCTCCACAACTAGACTGATAAACAAAGGACAGCAACTTGTCTGTTCCCCTTCCCCGATTCCCCAATGCTGTTCCCCTCCCCTAATTCCCCAATAGAATCTTTTAAAAACAAAAAAAGATACTGAACATATTCATCAACCCCAAAAGTTTACCGATGCTCCTTTGTAATTTCACCCCCATCCAATGCAACCACTCATTTACTTTCTGTCACAGTATACTGTTTGGCATTTTCTAGAATTTTACATAAATGTAAACATAGTACAATATGGACTTTAAAAATCTAGCTTCAGGACTGGCCGAGTGACTCAGTTGGTTAAGAGTTGGCTTAGACCATGTGCTCTGAACAACAGGGCCACTGGTTCGATTCCCACATGGGCCAGTGAATGCTGTGCCCGAGCTGAGCTTTCGCTGAGCTGCCAACGTGCCAAGATGGCTCAGCTGGTGTAACAACAAGATTGCCTGTTCAATGGTAGGCTATGCCCACCCCCAACTAAAGATTGAAGTCAGCACCTTGAGCTGAGCTGCCACCTGGATGGCTCAGAGGATAGGGCCTATGCTCTTAACAACAAGGCTGCTGGTTCGACTCCTGCATAGGATGGTGGCTATATCCACCTGCAACTAAGACTGAACACAGCACCTTGAGCTTAGAGGCCATGAGCTGCCTCCAGGAAGCCAGATGGCGACTGGAGCCCTCCACAACGAAGATTGAAGAACAACAACTTGGCTGGTCCCCTCCCCCAATTCCCCAACACTTCCCCTCCCCCAATTCCCCAATAATATCTTAAAAAAAAAAATCTAGCTCCATTTAGCATAGTTGTGTTGCCTCCTGTATCAGCTTTGTTTAGATTTGTTCCCTCTAATCCTTTCAGATGGTTCCCTGGCCAGCTTTGGGGTCCTTCCTCATGTGCATGCGCTGGTTGATACTTAGTGTAAATCTATAGAGGGGGGCCCTTTCTTATCTCTGGAGATCTCTGTGCAGCTCTCCTCTTCAGAATTCTGCCCTGCAAACTTGAGCTACCTTGGCCTTCCTGGACTTCCACATCCATTTCTCTAATTCAGGGAGATTGTTGGACTCTGCTGAGGTTCTTCCCCTGTACTGCAGTCTGGAAACTAGTCTAGAAAACTCACCTTGTTCGTTTTCCATATCTCAGGGGTCACTGAGCTGCCTCTTATGATGAGTCTGAAAACTTATTTCATATATTTGATCTATTTTGTTGTTTCAGGCGGAAAGGTAAATCTGGTCACGATTACTCCAACTAGGCCTGAAGATGATGTCATTACTGATAATTTATGAATCTACTCCCAGTGTCTATTTTCCTCTTGAGCTTGAGACTTTGTGCCAAACTGCCTACTGAACCTTTCTTTTCTGAAAATTTGTAGTCTTTTCCTGCTAAAATTTATCATTCCTGTGTTCCCTAACTTGTGAGTAGTACAACCTCGTTTTTCCAAGTTATTGATATGAATGTTCTGAATTAAAATGACTGTCTTTCCCCAGATTTCCCTGCACCACCTCCACATCACATCCATTTACTCACCACACGTTGTCAACTTCAGTTCCTAGATATTGCTCAGATTCACCTACTTCTCTCCCATCCCCATTACTACTACTATAGTTCAGGCTGCTAATATTCCTCACTTGGATCACTGTGGTAGCTCCTAATTAATTCAGGTGCGCTTCCTAAATTTAATTTAATTAATTTTAGTGCTTCCAGTCTGTGCTCCATCTTGCAGTGAGAGCTAGATTTCAAAACACAAATCTATTCATACAATTTTCCTGTTGGAAAATGAGTTAAGAAAAATCCAAACTCTTTAAGGTAGTTTGCAGAATTCTTACGTTTTGGCCTTTGATCACTGTTCCCCTTCAGTCTCATCTCTCAGATCCCCTACCCTTCACATTCTGGACTTTAGAAATACACATGGTCCCTAACTTAGGATGGCTTGACTTACAATCTTTTTTTTTTTTTAAAGATTTTATTGGGGAATTGGGGGAGGGGAACAGACAAGTTGCTGTCCTTTCGTTCTTCAGTCTAGTTGTGGAGGACGTTGCTTCACTGGCCCATGTTGGTATCAACATTGCGCTCTTCCCGGGTGAGGTAGTCGCTCGCCGGCCATTGCAACAGCCACTCACGGCGGTTCACACCAGCTGCCAGCCAGCCCCATTGTAGCCTACACCGTCAACAGAGACTCACGGCAGTTCACTGCACCTCACCAAAGCACACTCCAGCTGCTGGCCAGCCCCGCTGCAGCCTGCGTTGTCGCTGGTGACTCACGGCAGCCCAGCTCCAATTGGAGCTGTTGTTCACCATCTTAGCTGTAGAGGGCATTGTCACTGGCTCTCATGTGGGATCCGAACCAGAGCCCTGCTGCTCAGAGCTGGTGTCCCAAGCCAACTTCTAACCAACGCGCCACTCGACTGACCCCTGACTTAAACAATCTTACGGCTTCACAGTGGTGCAAAAGGATACACAATCAATAGAAACCGTACTTTGAATTTTGTTTTTTTTCCCCCCAGGCTAGTGGTAGGATTCCCTCTCCTGATGCTGTGCAGCTAGCAGTAGCAAGCCACAGCTTCCAGTCAGCCAGGAGATCACGAGAGTAAACAACTGGTATTCTACAGCGTAGTGTGTTGCCAGTGTTTCTTGGATGTCGTGTTCTGAGCATATTTATAGTAGGTTAGGCTAAGCTACAATGTTTGGTAGGTAAGATTTTTAAATACATTTTTGACCTAGGATATTTTCAATTTATGGTGGACTTATTGGGTTGTAAGTTGGAGCCTCTGTAGTGAATACTGGTGTCCTCTATTCGGACATGCTCTTCCTCACCTTCAGACCTTCACAGGTACTGCCCTCTGCCCTGAAGGAATTCCATCACAAATGGGCGCATCTCTTTTACAGGTCTGGGCTAGGTCCCAGATCTGGGCTAGGTATCTTCTTTAGCATTCTATTTTAATTACGTACTTGTCTCTCACACATTAGATGATATACTCCGTGAAGGTAGGAGTTTTATGCATTTTGTTAATTAGTTTTGGCTTTATCCAAAACAATGTCTGACACGTGTGAATATTCTGAATTGGAGACTATATTCCCGTTTTGACTATTGAGAAAAAGGAGTCGAGAGCAAAAACTCGAAGTCCCTGTTTTAGGCAACCTTTTCCTGAGTTAGATCACGTGGACAGAGGCTGAGCTATTCCTTCTCAGAATCTTCTTAGAAATGCAGTAACTCAGATCTCAATTCAGACTTCCGAATCAGATCCACAGGTGATGTACGGGTGCATTCAAGTGTGAGAAGCCAAGTTGTAGTTTCTTGGCTACTTTGTATTCTTTTCTTTTTATTTTATTTTTTTTTAGCTGAGCCATCCTGCCACCTGTTGGCTGCTCAAAGGCAACTCAGCTCGGGCTGTCCTCGAACCGCTGTTGCTCAGAGCTCAGCTTGCACTCTTGAGCGAGCTCTTAGCTAACTGAGCCATTCGGCCGGCCCTAAACTTTATTTATTTATTTATTTATTTATTTATTTATTTTTTTCCCTTGGCAACTTTTTTAGCTGTATATTCAAGTCACATAGGGAACTGGCGCTCATTATCTAATTCTGTGTATTGGTCCTGGGCATGAATGGTTTTGTAAGACTCCATGGAGGATCCTAAGGAGAGCCAGGAATAAGAACCTACACTTTCGTTCAAGTCCTCTCTCCTGTAAGTCTGATATTGGAGAAAGTGGCAGTTAATGTTCAGAGTTTGAGCTGCTTTCACACCATTCTAAAGTTTAAAAATGTTTGGAGAGTGCTCATAGGGAATTAGGCCTGCAGCTAATTATGGTTGTCAGGTTTGCAATTGTGGCCATGACTAGTACACCTCAGACTTGAATGTGGGTGCGAATCACCTGAGGCTTTTGTAAAATGCAGATTTAAAAAAAAAACGCCGGGTGAGGTTCTGCATTTTTAGCAAGCTTAAATACATTAGAAAACTAATAGAGATGTCAAGTGATTTTAATAAAAACAAACTTGTACTTCCTTCTATTTCCTTAGTTTTTCCCAGAGTACAGTAGCAACACTTAGTAAACTGAAAAGTTCCTTGATTGTTACTGAAAAAAAGAAAAGACATTTAAGTGCTGGTAGTCCCTAGTACCAAGGTGGCAACTTCCTCTCCCAAGAGGTGGTAAAGCGCCACCAGAATTAGGTTTTTTGAGCAGCTTTCCATGTTAAGAGGAGGAGCAAACTCTCCCCAGAGCCTTCCTTGGTCAGTTGATTTATGGGAAGGAAGAGCACATTGCTTTTGCACAGAGGGACACGTCTGTCTTTTGAGCCATTGTCTTAGAATTAATGCAAAGTGTCTTGTTATATGAGAGTGTATCTTGTCTTTTCAATATAGTGATCACAGGTCCTACATTATATAATAAAAATTATTATTCATCATATTATAATCATTGGATTGACTAGTCCATGTCTTCCCCTCCCCTCCCAAACATACTTTGCTGGTGCTTTAGTGGAAGTTATTTGTAATTAAGATAACATTTAAATACAGTCACATTTAACCAAACATACTATTTATGCAATTGGTGGGTGCCTCCATTGTGAGTAGACTTTCATCAATTGTTCTAACCACTGCTGTGCCAATAAGGATGCTATTTCTCTGAGTCATAGAACTAGAATATTCTTCCAGTATTATTACAAGGATCTTTTGGTTTTCCCCCTAGCATTCTTTAAGGACTGTCAATTCATTTTTGGTAATCTTTTTATCTTACTCTTTCAGGTTTATAGCAGCTGTTTTAACATGTTTGGCTACTTAAATTAAGCTGATATGACAGGCTCTTACAGGAAGATTGTATATCATTCAGCTAGTGCCTGTAGTAGCACTTAATTTTCTGTAATTTACACTACAGAATAAGAATCCTTTAGAGCAATCTGTGAGTTTTGAGGCCTAAACTAAAAGTCAGAAAGTTAAATGAGTGGCTGTTGTTTACAATTAAATTAATTTGTCAAACTAACATTTTTTAAAAAATAAGGATTTGAAATTTAAAAAAGAGAGGGTGTGTTGAATAACTGATGTACACCTGAAACTGATATAATATTGTATGTTAGCTATATTTTAATAAAAATCTTAGAAAAATAAAATAAGGTAAAAAAAGAGGGTGAATCTATTTTTAATAAGCACTGGTATATATTCAAGTGAAAAGTGTTTAAGGAGATTGAAATTTGAATTTAAAAATTATCCTGCTTTCTAGGAGAGAACTTCTGTTCTTCAAAAGCAGATCAGTTAAGAGTTTTTAAATGATAATTGAAACAGGATTTCCTGCAGTTGGAATATTTAATTTAGTCCTTTTTTTGCTAAAAGTAGAAATTTCATTTCAAATACTACAACGTTCAGACAGAAAAAGCACAATAATGTGTAGAAAACTACCAAAAGATAATTTTAATTAAAATTGTATATTATTTTGTTTATTAATGATGGAGAACTTAAATATAAAGCTCATGATAGAACATCTTAAGTTCTTCAGAAAAGAAACTCTTTGTCAAATCCTAAATCCAATTCTTTGCTTTAAGCTAGGTTTCAGTCCCTTACAAACTAATGTAAATCCTCCCAGGAATGCACAGTGTCCCTGCCAAAGCTTTTCGCACGGAGCTTGATGAAAAGATTTGCTGCAGAATATGCGTTCTTTGTAAATACATTTTAGGAACAGGTTAATGCAGTTGGAAAATGAAATAGGTGTATAATTGTCCATATTTTTGTCTTACTTTGTGATTGAACTCTTTCCAAAGAGCTTTTGAAAAGATATCACAAATCTGAAGCTTTTTCATATAAAAGATTTGAAGCCTTATATTGAAAGCCTTTCTTTAATTAACTGAAATCCTCACATCCATCAGATTGTGGTCTATATTACAAGGTCTATTTAGCCCATGAGTATCTTTGTATTACTTAGTAAATTAAATATTTAACTTCCACTAATGCTGTTGAAAGTCTTTCAGGGTCTTGGCAGTTGTGAGCTTAATTGTTTTTATCTTTCCTTTCTCTTTTTTTTTTATTGTGGTAAAATATACATAACAGAAAATGTACCATTTTAACTATCTTAAAGTATACAGCTCAGTGGCATTAAGTACATTTACATTGTTGTGCAGCAACTTTTTCATCTTCCCAAACTGAAACTCCATTGAACAGTAACTCCCCGTTTACCCTTCCTCCCAATCCGGCCACTCCAGACACCACCATTCTACTTTCTGTCTGAATTAGACTAATTTAGATACCTTGTAGAAGTGGAATTATACTATAAAGTGGAATTATACTATTAAGCCCTTTGTTACTGGCTTATTTCATTTAGCTTAATATCATCAAAGGTTCATCTATGATGGTAGCATCTGTCAGAATTTTCTTAAGGCTGATTAATGTTCTATTGTGTGCGTGTGTATATGTACATATATACACACACACACCACTTTTTGTTCATTCATTGGTCAAATGACACTGGGTTGCTTCCCTTTTGTAGCATAAATTTTAAATACTGATCGTATCAGTCCCTCTAGTGTTTTACAGATGGCTCAGAAATCCACTTAGAAGAAACTGAAGGATTTAAGCCTTGGGACTATTCCTTCCTCCTCCATTTTCTCGTTACTTGAGTCTCTGTTTTGCAAGTCCAGCCTGGATATGAGAATAGCCTGACCCTCTCTGGCCAGATCTGAACTGAGATACCACATGAGGCAGGTATACTGAGAGAAAGAGTTGAGATATAGAAGGCTAAATCTGGAAACCAGGATTCAGGCTTCTGAGGGAAAAGTTATGTGCCATAGTTCCTTTTTTTTCTTTTTAAGATTTTATTGGGGAGTTGGGGGAGGGGAACAGCATTGGGGAATCGGGGAAGGGGAACAGACAAGTTGCTGTCCTTTTGTTCTTCAGTGTAGTTTCGGAGGACGTTGCTTCACTGGCCCATGTTGGTATCATCATTGCTCTCGGTCACCGGCCTCTGGATGGCTGCTCATGCTGGCTGCCGGCCACTCACTGTAGCCTATGGCAGCCCACTGCAGCAGGGGCTGCAACTATGTCATCCCTGGAACTCACAGCAGCCCAGCTCCAGGTGGAGCTGTTGTTCACCATCTTAGCTGTAGAGGGCAGTGTCACTGGCCCTCATATGTGGGATCCGAACCGGGGCTGCTGGCGTTCCAAGCCAGCTCGTCACCATTGCGCTACTCAGCCGGCCCTGTGCCATAGTTTCTTTTTTTGTAAAGATTGTATTGGGGAATTCGGGGAGGGGAACAGTGCTGGGGAATCGGGGAAGGGGAACAGACAAGTTGCTGTCGTTTTGTTCTTCAGTCTAGTTGCGGAGGTCATTGCTTCACTGGCCCATGTTGGTATCATCATTGCTCTCTTCCTGGATGAGGCAGATTTTTCGCCGGCCTCCGGATGGTTGCTCACCACGGCTATTGGCAGCTCACACTGGCTGCCAGCCACTCATGCTGGATGCTGGCCACTCACTGTAGCCTATGACAGCCCACTGCAGCAGGGGCTACAGCCTACACAGTCGCCAGGGCTCACACAGCCCAGCTCCAGGTGGAGCTGTTGTTAGCTGTGGAGGGCAGTGTCACTGGCCCTCATATGTGGGATCCTAACCGGGGCCTCTGGCATCCCAAACCAGCTCTTAACCAATGCGCCACTCGGCCGGCCCTGTGCCATAGTTTCTTTAAGCAATTCTCTCTTTTGGTTGTAATTTGCTTTTTGAGATTGTATGTGTTTACACTTACTTGCTGAGTGTTTGTATTTCTTTTCTGAATAGCCTGTTCATGTTTATGCTGTGTATTTTATTCATTTAGACTACAAATTTTAAGTGAGAAGAAAAAAATACTTTGAATTTCAGAAATGTAGTATTTTGCTTTATTTAAAATTTTATATTTATTTAATATGATTATGCTTTATGTATTTCCCAGCACCTAGTTCTTTTTGTTCAAGATCATTTATTCCAGCATCCACCAAATAAATTTACCAATTGCAGATTTGTTATTATAGAATGTGTTTATGTAGAATCACTCCTTCCCATCATATTGGCCTTATTCATACCACCGTGCTGTAAATACAGTGAAGGTTTGCTGGGACATTAAATTTTGGATTGGGTCTGAGAAGTTGTTCTTCCCAAGTAATAAAAAAATCAGCTTTTTGTAGTACTCAAACTAAAGAACTAACATCTAAGCCTGTTGACTAGGTCAGCTCATTTTAATTCTGAGTATGGACTCAGAAACACAGTAAAAAGGAATGGATGTAGATAATGTTTAAAGCATTAGTTCAGTCCTTGAGATTTATATGAAGGGATAATTGAGATAACGATCTCCTATTGCTCTCTGTAACGAGATTTTGAGAGTTAAGTTGTGATTGGCTTCCAGTTAGGGAAGAATGTTCATTGGGAGCCAGCGGTATTTACCAGCTGCGCCTGTGAAAACATTCCTGCTGCCCTCAGATGCTCACTCAGCCTTCTGTTTTCCAAGTGACATTGTTCGGGTCTTCAGTAGTCAGAAAAATTAAAAGCACATTTTAAAAGCTTGAAGAGCAGTCTCCTTTTAGTTTCACAAACGTACTACTTTTTATGATAATGGAAGTACGGGAGGATTTCTGGAAACTTATAGAACTTAAGTTTTAACTTCTAAACATCCTTTGCCTTTTTAAGGACACAAATTGTTGAAGTATAAAGCATATGAAATTTTTGAAAAATTTTATTGGGCTGCTTAATCACTTCTGACTTTGTTAAATTGAATCATGGGAATGTGACCATTTAAGAAGTTTGGATATTTTTTTCTGCTGTGACTCTTCATTGGCTGAAACAGCGACGTAATTGAGTCCTCAGCTAGGATTTGATGAACATGATGAATATATTCTACCAAATTGAGTGTTTTTCTGGGTACAGCCCCTCCTTGGAATGCTAAATAGAAAAAAATCTAATTTATTGGTCATTTGTTTACCTATTAGTCTTTAGTCATTTACTTTATGGATTTTTAGAAGGATTTTCTTTTTTTTTTTTTTTTAAGATTTTATTGGGGAATTGGTGGAGGGGAGCAGCGTTGGGGAATCGGGGAAGGGGAACAGACAAGTTGCCATCTTCTTGTTCTTCAGTCTAGTTGCGGAGGATGTTGCTTCACTGTTGGTATTGTCATTGCGCTCTTCCCGGATGAGGCAGATCCGTCGCTGGCCTCTGGATGTCGCTCATCGCGGCTATTGGCAGCTCACGCTTGGCTGCCAGCCGCTCACATTGGCTGCGGGCCACTCACTGTAGCCTATGGCAGCCCACTGCAGCAGGGGCTGCAGCTCACACCATCGCTGGGGCTCGCACAGCCCAGCTCCAGGTGGAGCTGTTGTTAGCTGTAGAGGGCAGTGTCACTGGCTCTCATGTGGGATCCGAACCGGGGCCGCTGGCATCCCAACACCAGCGCTTAACCAATGCGCCACTCGGCCGGCCCATACATTTGACTCTGTTTTTTTTTTTTTTTTTTTTTTTTGAGGGCAGTGTCACTGGCCCTCATATGTGGGACCGAACCGGGGCCGCTGGCTTCCAAGGCCAGCGCTTAACCACCGCGCCACTCGTCCGGCCAGAAGGATTTTCAATTATTAAGAATGTTAGAAAATTATATTGGGAATTTAATTGTGATACTTGGTTGGTTATCAAAGATTTTTTTCCCTTTATATCACATGTTTTCCCCCCTTCAACTTTTCCCTCCCCTTACCTGGGATCACAGATTACTTAATTTCTGAGTATTAGATTTTTAATCTGTAAAAGGGAATTATGTAAAGAATGCCTGTTTTGGTGGCCTAACTCAGTGCTTAGTACATAGTAGAAGCTCAATAAATGGTAGTTTTCTATGAATACAACTTCTAATTCCCCTTTACCTTAATCTGCCTCTAATTCTCTGCTATCTCTACCTTGTCTGAGTGCTTTCTTATTTCTTCATCTAATCTATTATTCCATTTTTAGAACTTTAAATTACTGTAGCTCAAAGAACAAATTTTACCTAATGTTATATCCTGTCTTGGGAAAATGCTTCTGAAAAAGCATCTCTTTGACTGACCTACATTATGTCACTATATACCCAGAAAACATTTGCTTCCTAAGTATATCTATTAAAAATGTTCCTATAATCAGACTTGAAGGAATCCTTGGAATTTGAAGGAATTTTGGTTTTGAAATCCTTGGATTTTGAAGGAAATCTGGCCTTAACTATATCACCTAATTTAGTCATTGTCTCTGCAGTAGTGTGCCTCAGAGTTTGGACTTTTACATACTACTGCCATTTCTGCCAAGTGCCTGTGTTAACACTTAATATTTTCTTTTCTTTTTTTAAGCTGAGTCATCCTGCCACCTGTTGGCAGCTCAGCGGCAGCTCAGCTCGGGCTGGGCATCGAACTGCAGTTGCTCAGAGCTCAGCTCGCACTCTTGAGTGAACTCTTAACCAACTGAGCCACTTGGCCAGCCTTAATATTTTCTGAATTTAGCCTTGGGTAAGTAAGAGGATCCGTGAAATTATAGGTACAGTAGACTAGCTATATTTTAAAATGTATATTAAAATAACTAACTGTTTTGTGTACTATTTAAAATCATATTGAATTACTTCTTTACTTATCGCCTAAAGCATCCCTGACAGGATCATCTAGCCTCTAAAAAGTAATTACCCTTTCTCCTTTTCTCTTTTTCTATGTGAACTTGAACAATAGATAGATAGATAGATAGATAGATAGATAGATAGATAGATAGTGAAATGGCTTTTTAGTGAACGGAAAGCGTTATAAATGCTTATGTAGTAAATCTGATGTCTCAATATGGGGAATACATATACTTTTTTCATTTTAATTTTTTGAGATCACATGGGGGAAGGAGACTGAAAAAGCCACTATTTTTATATATCATAGACTTCTACTCCTTGTTTCAGTGTGATTTGTTCCTCATCTCTGCCCCTGCCTATTACTGACGCCTTAGAGTCAGGCACCTCTTTGGTTCAGTATTTGTAAGAGGGTAGACACCCTCTTGTCACTGGGGATAAAATAGTTGCCTGACTGTAGAGGGTAGACAGTGGAATGTCATAACTTCCTCTTACATACACTTTTCCCCATTTCTCCTGCTTTTGCCTAACCCTTCCCCTTGCCTTTAGGGGATTCAGATAATTCTAATTCCTAAGCCTTTTCCCCATTTCTTGGTATACACCTCTACCCCCACTCCCCACCCCTTTTGGCTACCATGTAGATGTCAGCTTGCTCTGCTTCGCTAAATCAGCGGTTGTCCATCTGCTTTCTATATGTCAAAATTTAACTGTCATCGCCCATCCTGTCACCTCAAGTTGTTTTTTTTTTTTGTCATTCCGTGCTAATAAGTTTTTAAAGTTTCTTCATTGTCATTTTATTGGAAGGAAACTGAGATTAAATATGTTAATTATTTCCCCAACTAGGCTCTACATGAGAGAGATTATGTCTGTCTTGTAACATTTGCTAACACAGTACCTTGCATATAACTATTTGAAGGAATGGTGCATCTATTAGGTGGTGTAACAAGTAACATTTTAGGAAGTGTTTTAAAAAGCATAATTTCATTTGAACATTACTAAGTGTGTTTAAATAAAAATGACCCTTTTTATGGTTGAGACTGGGACTCACTCAGGAATAGAGAGATTTGCTTAACGTTACATGGCAGCAGAGCCTGACTGCACCCCATATGTTCTAACTGAGCCTCATGGCTTGGTACTCAAAGCTGCTGCCTCTTTGAATCGCTGTAACAAGATCAACATTGAGCTGGCTTCGTGGGCCTTCAAATTATACAAAGAAACACTATAGGTGGGATAATGAGGATATTGATATTTCAGGGAAGGGCTGTGAAAGTATTTTGAAGTTCTGTTTTAACATTAATATTGTTACCACTAATATTGTGTGTGTTGTTACCATCAAGACCTGTGTTAATTTGTTGAAGAATTTTGGTCATAAGGATACTAGTTGTTTTTCCTATGTACTGAAAGAAGAAGATGAATTTGTGCAAGTGTAAATAAGGACAGAGGAGTATTTTCCCTTGGAGAGAGCTGCAGAGAGGAACTGGATTCTAAGCAAGAGCTGTACTTCAGTTGAGGCAGGAAGGGGTAGGGGAAGAAAATGTTATTAGAAAAGTTGAGGGCTTCATATATTCGTATATGGTGTACACTAGAGCGTACGCAATAACTTTTATATATGGTCTTTTGATAATAATATAAACTAGTCAGTTAATGTTTCATTAAGTTCAGTGGCAGCCTCATGGCATTTCAGTTTATTTTATTTTATTTTTATTTTTTTTATTTTTTAGAGGGTAGTGTCACTGGCTCTCATATGTGGGATCCGAACCCAGGTCGCTGGTGTCCCAAGCCAGCTCTTAAGCACCGCGCCACTTGGCCGGCCCCATGGCATTTCAGTTTATACTCATCAAAAGATTCCCAAACTTTCTCAATTCACCACACCCTTAGTGTGCCAGTAATTTTTTCATGATACCTACCCTTAGCTCCAAAGAAACACCAAATAATTCCATTTACTTAATAAGGCCCAAATAACTTATTTGTTTTAAATATTTAAGTTCTAGCAACTTGAATAAATAATGCATATGTATTTTTTATTTTCTTCTTCGTCTTTTTTTTTTAAAGAAATGTTATTGGGAATTTAATTGTGCGTTTTTCCAGGACCCATCAACTCCATGTCAAGTAGCTGTCTTCAGTTTAGTTGTGGAGGGCGCTGCTCAGATCCAAGTCCAGTTGCCCTTTTCAGTGTAGTTGGTGGTGGCGGTGGGGAGACACAGGGGCAGCCCACCATCCCACGCGGGAGTCAACCTGGAACCTTGTTAAGAGTACGTGCTCTAACTAACTGAGGCATCCAACCAGTGACAGTTCAGCTCAAGTGTAGTCTTTAGTCTAGTTGCGGGGAGGTGCAGCTCATTGGCCCATATGGGAATCGAACTAGCAACCTTGTTCAGAGCACGTGCTGTAACCAAATGAGCCACCGGGCCATCCCTTGACTTTCTTCTTTGAATAAATATGTTTATTTCATTCTTAAGTAACTAATTTTTTTTTCTAATGGGATATGTGCATCTCTTGGGTACTATGCAACTTAAACCGTGGATTCATATTGGAACTTCTGTCATTTCCTATTCTACATTGATTGGGTTTGTTTGTTTGTTTTTAGCCTTTTTTTTCTTTTTTAAATCGCAGAGACTTAGTTTTACAAAGATATGGTGGCCTAAAAAAGAATGCAGCAGGATATAGTTTTGAAACTGAACTGCGTTGAGCTAGTGTTTTATGCAGTGTTCTAAAGATGTCAAAAATTACTTGTTTCCCTTAGAGGAGGAGCCTTTGAGTTTGCCTTGGTACACTGGAAAGCATCATCCTTATTTAAGAATTATTGGGGGGCCAGCCGAGTGGTGCATTGGTTAAGAGCTGGTTTTGGGATTCCAGTGGCCCCGGTTCGGATCCCACATATGAGAGCCAGTGACACTGCCCTTCACAGCTAACAACAGTTCCACCTGGAGCTGGGCTGTGAGCCCCGGCGATGGTGTAGGCTGCAGCCCCTGCTGCAGTGGGCTGCCAAGGCTACAGTGAGTGGCCGGCAGGCAGCCAGCGTGAGCTGCCAATTGCTGCGGTGAGCGACCATCCAGAGGCCAGAGACCCATCTGCCTCATCCGGGAAGAGCGCAATGATGATACCAACATGGGCCAGTGAAGCAACATCCTCCGCAACTGGACTGAAGAACAAAAGGACAGCAACTTGTCTGTTCCAGTTTCCCTATTCCCCAACGCTGTTCCCCTCCCCAATTCCCCAATAAAATAAAGAAAAAAGAATTATTGGAGATAGAATGTGTAAACTCATATCTATTTGAATTCGGAGGATTTTAAATCCTAATTTTAGTTTAGACCTCAAGTAAGTTGTTTCTTCTTTACCCATGTTTTTAGTGTTTAAAGGGACCTTAGTTTTACATACAAAATATCAAAAAATACAAAGCTTCCTTTCTTTGCTCATAGACTTTTAAAAAGTGAAAAGTTTGTTTTCTTTTTGACTTTCTGTACCAGATATTTAATAAAAGGAATGAGGAAACAGCCAAGGTATGGAGAAATGGAATTTTTGTTACCTAGCGTCCTATTTAAATCTTTCATGTAAGTGATTTAGTCAATAGTTAAACGTGTTCTGGACAACTGAAGGAAGGTATGTAAATGAATACTTCATGTTTGCAGTTGTTAGGCATATAATTTGATCTGAACTCTGTAATGGGAAAGGCATATTATTATCATTCTTTAAAAGGCTTTGTAAAGTATGCTGTACACAAGAGCATTTTGCAGTAAATGTCAGAATTAAGACAAAATGAATTTAACCATTTTCTGTAGATATTTTGTTTTCTCCCTGTTATGAAATTCTTGTTCAGTTCTTCTGACACATGACATCAAGAACTTTGGATCCTTTTAAAATAAACTAAAACTCAAAAATATGGGATTTTGGCAATTTAAACAAATCTTAAATTTCAATTACAAGGAAAAGATACCACATAATAAACACTTTTATACTGAAAGAATGTTTTTCCTTCTAATTAACTATTTTGTGTTAGTGTTCATTGATTTAGATGTGTCAGTTCAAAATGTTAATTATCCTACCATTTGCTTTCATATAAATTGTCTAAATTTATAGAGGAGCATGGATATAAATCAAATAGACCAAAAATTGTCTACTTTTTTTCCATGTATCATTCAGTACAGTGCCACTGAAATATTTTTCATATGGTGAAGACCCCAACTAACATTTTAGATATTGCTTTATTTTTGCTCCGTACATTCTTGTATTCCTAGATAGTTTAAAAATAGCAGGTAACCATTTAAAAATATTTCTTCATGTAGCTCTACTCTGCTTCTGCTTTTCCCTTTGTAGATTGGAGCCACAAAGATGATAAACCCTGAATGAGCTGACTACTCAGTGGATGGTTTTTGAATATCTAGGGTTTAGAATAGCTATTACATGTAAATGCTGTGTTTTATGAGTTTTTGTGTGTGTGGGGGGGAAGGAGATGAAATTTTGTAAAAATTTCTTGTTGAAGCAGTGGAATCAATTGGCTTCAAAAATGAGCTTTTGAATTAGTAGACTTCGTGGCAATTATATAGGCCCCAATAAGCTTTGAAAAGTCTTTTAAACTGTTTTTCTGCTTTCAAAAAGCATTTAAATGTTTATTCAGGGGGAGCAGGACATTTTGTTCATAAGATTTTCTTGTTTTCTGCTTTTATGAGCTGTGACATGAAGCCAAGAACCAGCCAAAGTTTGTTAGTTCCTAAACTTGCTGTATCTTTATACCTTCTTTAAAATGTTAAGTATTTTGGTTCAAGTAATCTGCAGTGTACCAAACTAAAAGCAGATAAGAGTGTAGAGTAAATAGCCTAAATTGATAAATATCTAACTTATTTTCTTCCTTTTTTTTTTTTTTTTTTTTTTTAGCTGAGCCATCCTGCCACCTGTTGGCAGCTCAACGGCAACTCAGCTTGGGCTGGCCTTGAACCGCTGTTGCTCAGAGCTCAGCTTGCACTCTTGAGCAAGCTCTTAACCAACTGAGCCATTCGGCCGGCCCTCTAACTTATTTTCTTTTTCTCTCCCTCCACTCTTCATCCCTCTGATATTTATTGAGCATCTGCAGGATATTTTGTGAGGTGCTAGTGAGTAAATAGTGGTACTTATTCTTAAGTAAAATAGAGAATAATGTGCAAAATTTGCCTGAACACAAGATTTGCCTTTGTAATATAAAATGTAAATTGATCTTAGCATAAGAATATAGCAAGAACTAAAAATAAGGACACTTTCTTGAGCCATAAATAACTTTTAAAAATCCCATAATAAATGAAGAACTATTCTGTTTTTTTTTTTTTTCTAGTTGTTGATCCTGATGTAGAAATGACTTTGTATTGAATACTATTACCACAACAGTAGCTTACTATAAGAGACATGATGTTTTGTATTCCAAGAATGGGTTCTGCTAAGGTCAGCTAGTATATGTTGTTATGAACTGAATTTTGTGCCCCCTCCCCTATTCATATGTTAAAGCCCTAACCCCCAATATGACTGTATTTGGAGATAGGACCTTAAGTAGGTAATTAAAGTTAAATGAGATCCTAAGAGTGGGGAACTAATCCAGTATGCCTCGTGTTCTTTTAAAAGAGACACCAGGGATCCTGTGCACAGAGAAAAGGCCAGGTGAGGACACACTGAGAAGGCAGCTGTCTGCAAACCAAGGAGAGAGGCCATGATAGCAACCAAACCTGCTGACACCTTGATCTTGAACTTCCAGTCTTTGGAACTGCAAGAAAATAAATTTCTGTTGTTTAACCCACCTAGTTTGTGGTGTTTTGTTATGGCAGCCTCAACAAATGAATGCATGTACCCTAACCTAGGCATGTGTTTGGTAAACCAATTTCTCATATTGTAGTGAAGTTTTCTACAACCCCAATTTTAGGTTGTTCTCAAGTCTTTAATTTCTTCCAAATACAATATGTAGATTCCCAGAATGATATAGCAGATTTCAAGAAAGGCTAATTTTCTTTTAATCATCTATTTAGCAATCATATGCGGAAGGTGTGCTTGATAAGTGACTATAGTTCATTGACTTATACTTTTGTTCACTTTTTATTTAAGGGATGTTTTAAAATAATAGTGTATTATAGTTGGGCAGAATTTTCTTCAGTGGCACATAAAATAATGCTATTTTTTCAATAAAAATAGCATCTTCGATTCAATAAATATATTTTCCCATTATTACTCCCCATTCACCTTTTAACATCTCAGATAAATAAGAATTTATGATTCCTCAAAATGCTTATGAAAGGAGTTAATATGCAGTTTTCCTTGGTAAATCTTAGACTTTCTCAATCCTGTTAATAAGCATTATATAAAATAAGTTGTTTTATTTGAAACCTTTTTTATATCATCAAAAGTAGAGAATAAGCTGGGATGGCCGAGTGGCGTGGTGGTTGAGCACTGGCTTGGGAAGCCAGCGGCCAGGGTTCGGGTCCCATATATGAGGGTCAGTGACACTGCCCTAAAAAAAAAAAAAAAAAAAAAAAAAGGTAGAGAATAAGCTAGTGACCACAGAATAGTAAATATGGCCTCTTAACCATTGGCCCGCAACCAGATTTGTCTGAGTTCAAATCACATTTCATCACTTGTTAGCTGTGTGCTTTAGGTAGGTTGCTTAACTGTTTACAAATTTATAAAGCAGGGATAATAATAGTACCTATCTCATAGGATTGTTGTGAAGATTAAAAGAGTTATGCTCTGAAAAGCACTTAGAACAGCGCACACATACCTAAATGCTATTAATATATAATGGTTAGCTGTTATTATTGTTACTGTATTTGAGTTAACATAAGAAGTGTTTGCTCTAAAAACACTTTTTTTTCTTTAAAGATTTTATTGGGGAATCGGAATGGGAACAGACAAGTTGCTGTCCTTTTGTTCTTCAGTCTAGTTGTGGAGGACTCTGCTTCACTGACTCATGTTGGTATCATCATTGTGCTCTTCCCGGGTGAGGCCGTCGGTCGCTGGCCATTGGATGGCCGCTCACGATAGCACATGGCAGCCCACTGCAGCCCCATTGCAGCCTGTGCCATTGCCAGCCACTCACGGCAGCCCGGCTCCAGGTGAGCTGTTGTTCACCATCTTAGCTGTAGAGGGCACAGCATCACTGGCCCATGTGGGAACTGAACCGGGGTTCTACTGCTTAGAGCTCACGCTCCCAAGCCAACTCTTAACCACTCGGCCGGCCCTAAAAAAACTTTTTAAGTATCAGTTAACCACCTTTGTATAATAAAAAAAAACCCCTGAGAATTAAAGGCACAAATACGGTTTAGTGCTATCTAATGAAAGTTAAAGTAAAATGAATGACCTACCACTTAATGATGGATGTTATACGGCGATTAGACAAAATGGAGATTAAATTTTTAGTTCTCTTTACTTTCTTTGCTGTCTAGCCATTGCCAGTATACTTTAGTTATCCCCCAATGTCAGACTCTCAGATGCACATGTACATACTTGTAAGCTCTCATCCAAGATCCATACTCATCAAATTATTCTAGGATTGAATTCCTCTAAGTTGTGTCCCTGTGCTCTCAACTAATCAGCTTTTTCCTAGGTTCTTTCTCTTCTTCACAGCTGAGATGGGTGTTTCCAGTGTATTAGAGAGCTTGAAAAGGCAGCCTTTTGGTCGTACAGGTTAGATTGCCTACTTGGGTCACACTCTGATTGCAGACATGGGATAGAGGAAAAAGATACAGCAAATAGGATTGAGTCCTTGAGTCTTCCGGCTGAGGGATGGGAGAGAAGTGGAGAATTTAGGACTAGGGGAGTGCCAAAGAAAGACCCTTGGTGAGTGTGGCATGTGCTAGGCTAAAGTAGATTAGTTTACTTGTTAAGTTCATTGTTCATTTCCTTAATATTTAGGTACCAGTAGTGTGTGCCAGCCTCTGTGCTAAGTGCTACTTGTTTTATGTAGATATAAACTTTTTATTTTTTGTGTGTGAAAGGAACTTATTAAAAACGAAAGTATAAGTGAATCATTTATATAAGTGTAAGCTATTTTCAGGTTGACTGTGAGGTGCAGGGGAAAGGATGTGCATAGGGGACTAGGAAATTTAAACGGAAATGTAAAGCTTCTTAAGAGGGGCTAGATGACTGTTCCTAAGCGAAAAAGAAGACTGAAGGGGAACTTTACAGACATGAAACCAAAAAAGGTAGGTCCTCTGTGAAACCTCCAGAGAGCTTTGTGCTGTGCTCGTGGAAACCTTAGCAAAACTCTGACTCGCAACCTATTCTGTAAGATCCTGTTTCCTAAAACCTTCCCTTAGGTAGTAATTTCTGTTTAGTAGTGTTGACCAACTGGCGATGTTCTCTATAGAAAAATCTGGGCAAAGGAGACAGAAGATGTTTGGTGGTTTTGTTTCTGCAAGCATAAAAGAGATTCCAGAGTAATTTCTCAGTTCCAAAGGATTCAGTGCTATCATTACTTTTGTTCAAGTATGTATACAAATTTTTCTGTCATTATGTTTATCCAAATATTTCTGAATTCCCAGAAAAAGTATATAGCATTGGAGACATTTCAACATGTGGTGGATGCCTTCTGTTCTATGCTTTTCTCTTTCCCTGTCTCCCAAAAATCTCAGTAGGTATAGTTTGATTATAGGAAATTCTGTGGTTTTATAAGCAAACATTCCCACAAAGACTGGTAAGACATAACTTATTTAAAACGTTTCAGGGCTTCTGCCTACAATGCTTGTAGAATTGATTTAATTTCAGATTTTTAAAGCCGATTAATCATGGCTTTTCATTATTTTGGGGAAGGGATTTGAGTTTGGGGGTGATCCATATTAATAATGTAAGATGAAAGTTTTGTTTGTTCAGTGCTGAAGAAACGAGGCTTTACTGCATTGGTATAGTGTTTCTTTTTTCTTTCTTCTTTTTTTTTTTTTTTTTTGAAGGCAGTGTTACTGGCCCTCATATGTGGGACCCGAACCGGGGCCGCTGGCTTCCGAAGCCAGCGCTTAACCACTGCACCACTTGGCCGGTCCGATATCGTGTTTCTTAAAGAATGTTGTGTATGAGAGTTCTTAAAAATCCTGTGTTTCTCATTAGAATCTATAATAAAAATTGATTGAGATAAAAAGTAGATACCAGAAATTATTTCTGTGTACATGAGGATTTTTCAAATTTTATTTTTAAGCATAAGAAATGTTTCTGAATAAGTGAATAAATTTGGTATTAAAATTGTTTAAAATTTTTATAAGACAGATTTAGGAAATATTAAGTTAGGGAATATGCATTTGTATTTATTAAGTTCTCATTGTGTAGGCATTACTGATTTTTTAAAAAAAAGGAAGGTTACAGAAACAATATTAGATGAGGTTTCTGCTTTTGGGAACCTTAAAATCTAATTTAGTAGATGGATTGGCTGTGAAAGAAGGGAACAATGTTATGTTGTAAGTAAAAAAGAACTAGAATGAGTTAAAAATTAAGAAATTGAGGGGGCTGTGGAATGGCTCATTTGGCCAAGAGCTTGCTCATGAGAGCGAGCTCTGAGCAACAGGGTCTGGTTCGATTCCCACATGGGCCTGTGAGCTGCACCCGAGCTGAGCTGCCGCTGAGCTGCCAATATGTGGCGGGATGGCTCAGCTGGTGAGAGCACGTGCTCCTGACAACAAGGTTGCCTGTTCGATGGTGGGCTATGCCCGCCCACAGCTAAAGACCTAACTCAGTACCTTGAACTGAGCTGTCGCCCAGGTAGCTCAGGGGATAGCATGTGCTCTTAACAACAAGGCTGCCTGTTGGATGCCTGCATGGGATGGTGGCTATACCCAACTGCAACTAAGACTGAACTTGGCACTTTGAGCTGAGGGGCGCCACTGGACCTGGAGCTGAGCTTGCTGCGCCCTCCACAACCAAGATCGAAGGACAACTTTGCTGTTCCCCTCCCCCAATTCCCCAATTAAAAGAAAAAAAAATTGAGAATTTGTAATCTGATTTTTAGATTTGAAATAATCAGACAGAATTTCATATAATAAATGTTCAAATACAAAGTGCCTACTACGTAGAAGAATTGGATACTTATGTTTGGATTAGAATAGAGAAGTAAGGAGATGATTCCAGTTGAAACAGCTTTGACCAATTAATCTATATTACCTATCTGAGGGTTAAATGAAATAATCCAAGCGAAGTATTAGAATAATGCCTAGTACACACTGTCTAGTAAAAGTTAGCCATTATTATAATTAGCATGTTTCTATGTACATCTGAGTATTCTTTGATGGGAGTTATAATGTACCATTTACTAACTGCTGTGTGCATCACTCTTCTTAGCTTTTTGCATATACTTAACTCTTACAATTTTATGGGGTATAGCTATTGTTATCTGCATTTTCAGATGAGTGAAACTGAAGTATAGAATGGCTAAGTACATTGCCCAAACATCAAGGAAATTGAAGAATAACTATCATGCGATTAGATTGCATCATTGGGTGTAGCTGAAGAAAGACTGAATACTGGATTGCTTGAATCTGATAATAGTTGAAAGTTATATGTAAATATTTTGGGCTGTTTTCATTGATCATTCATATCATTGCTTCTCTAGGAGCATAATCATCTGTGAGCTATTGAGTTGAAGGGTGCGATGCGTATTTTTCTGACCTCAGCATTGTGCTTAAGAGCCATCATTAATAACATAGAATATATTTTACATATTTGTCTCCTTTGATAGTTCTTTCTGAAGATAGTCTCCCTCCTTATAATTTGTTTCCCTAACATTGTTTGCGTGACTCATATAGAGGAATTTTTATGTTATAAATGCCCAGGCCTACTACTCCCAACTGCTTATAAAATCATGTCTAATTAGGTTGAAACCTGGGTTGTAGATAATAATAGAAAGTGTATAATATAAAACTGTGGAAGGAATTTTCATCTAAAACAGATATAATCCTGGAATCTTTCTTACTAAGTTTAGTAATTTAAAAGAAAAAGTAACCCAGATGGAAAATGATGTTAACAAAGTTATGTTCAAGTATAATTGCACAGCTAATATTCTGCTACTCAAGACTTGCTTGAGTCACCTGTTTGAATTAAGGGATGTGGGAAGACCCTCCTCCACACTCATTCCAAAAATAATTGGACAACTTGCTGAAAATATTGATGTTTTCATAGTAGAATTGGATTCACAGCAATAATGAGCTTTAAAATTCGTAACAGGTGATATTACAAGTTGGTGCCATTTTGAAGTTTTAGGGTCTTCATTCTTAGCTAGACCCTTAGCACTTGTCTGGAAATTCTTTACATTTCACCCACTTTCATGTTTCGTACAATATGTATTTCAAACGTGGTTGGGTTTTTTTTGTTTGTTTGTGTTTGAGATCAGTGTCACTGGCTCTCATATGTGGGACCGAACCAGGGCCGCTGGCTTACCAAGCCAGCGCTTAACCACCACACGACTCAGCCGGTCCTATTTCAAACTTTTTAATCTGCCTCACACCATTACCTCATCTTAAAATTTTACCCATGATTGCCAGCAGAAGGGCACAATTGTTTCTCAGAGAAACTACAGAATCCTCAGAGCTCTCAATTTTTGTGTGCCTGTTTCTAACTTATCTGCATTTAGATCCATGTTAAGAGCTTCCCTGCAGTATTAGTAAAAGAGGTGTAGCCTTTGATTTGTACCGTGATCTTCCTTTCCTCTTGTATATGCCTCAGATATTTCAAATGCTCAAGACCAAACTCATTTCCCGGAACTCTTTTAAAATGTTCTGTGTACGTGAATGACATCATGAGCTAGAAAACTAGGAACCATCTCATTGCTACCTTACTGCTTTTGGCTCTCCCCAGTCAAATCCCACCTCTGTTTGCTATGTCTATCCACAGTCCATATCAACTTTCATTTCCTAAGTTCTAACTCATTGCTAACCTTTATTGGAGCAACTCTATTGTATGGGCACAGCTGCTGTTCCCATTTTGCAAGGTCACACAGTAAAAGATATTGTCAGTTGTTTTCTCCAAATAATTTATACATTAATTTAAATGTATTGAAATAATTACTCTACCAGGAGAAAACATTGGCAGAGAATGGCCAAGAGAGCTTTAAAAATGAATAATAATGGAGGGAACTGCTAGATATTACTAAATATACTATTAACCTATAATGATAAAAAGAATGGATAGTATAGATAGATCCGTAGAACAGAATAGGAAGCTAAAAACATAGCCATATATAAAAATATGTAATAAAGATAGCATTTTGAATTGGTGATAAGATGGGTTGCTCAGAACCCCTAGATAGAAACCCTTCAGGGGATGCGGAACTCCTCCAGGACCATTACTCATACAGCCCACAGCCAGTGTTGCAGTTCTGGATTTTCCATGTGTATGACGAGAACAGTGGCTTATTATATTTTTAAAAAACGGTTAGATTTCATTCTCATTATATAACAAATTAAGTATGAAATGAGCTGAAAAGTTAAAAATGAGATAGTAAAGAATTAGAAATAATAATGTTTATTAGATCTTAAAGTGGAAAACGCGTTTTCTTAACAAAGCCAAAGGGAGAAAATCTCAAAAGGAAAACTTAAACAGAATTGAAAGATGAGCTAGGAAAAAACTGACAATGTATCATAGACAAAAGTTCTCATCTTATTATATAAAGTGCTTTAAGAATTACCAAGGAAATAAATAAGCCAATATAAAAATTGTGAAAGGGCATCAGTGAATAAAGTGAAGATATGTAAAGAAATACATAAAGCCAACAAAAAATAACACAATTTCATCGTGCTAACTAGGGTTCAGTGAAACCATTAGTTGCCTAATATGTTTAAAGAGAGTTAAAAAAATACTAATAAAGATGGGACAACCTTCTCGAAGGAAATTTTGGCAGCATGTTTAAAGAGCATTAAAAAATAGAGATGTACACAGAAATGTGTATAAAAGTCTGTTTAGCTTATGTCCCCCACAGAGATATGATTAAACAAACCATGCTGTATTCATAATCTGATACCATACTATGCAGCTGCTGAAATTTTTGTTGAAAACAAAGAGATGATATAAGTTGATCTCAAAACAGGATGTCTACAATTAAACTGAACTAAAGAAACCACAAAACTTCTAGCAGAAGACTTTGTACCAAAGTGATAATAGTTGTTTCTTTTAAGATTAAGGACGATTTCTTATTTCTTCTTTCTAAAGAATTTTTTTAATGTACATTAATTAATTTTGCAGTTAAGGAAAAATGTCATTTTCTGTTTAAATAAAAGGCACCCAACTATAGTTTTTAAATTATTATTTTTTGACATTGCTGAGAGTGAGAGTGCTGCTTCTCTAATCATGAATATTGCTAGTTAGAGAACTTGACACTGCTACGATCCCTACACAAGGCAGCATGGTTGCATCCTACTGTGGTATTAGTGTAGAATTTTAATGGTGGGCAAGGTGATTTAAAAGTATGAAAGAATGAAACTCTGTTTTCACTTACTGTCTTTAGAGGGTTATATTTTCAGATTCTTTACAAATACGATTCCTTTTTTGTCTAAAATGCTAACTTTTATTGATACTCAGCTTTTGAATCCATGAAATCAAAGTACGTACTTCTAATGCTGTGTTACCAAGCTTTTAGAAAGCATAACTGATTCAGTATGATAGATGAAACTGTTACAGAGTTAATCAGAGTGTTTAATAATTAGTCTTGGGAATTCATATGTTTAATTTACTCACCTCAGTTCCCAAACTTTCTATCTTAGGAGTGTGTGTGTGTGTGTGTGTGTGTGTGTGTGTGTATGCATGAGCTTGCACTTTAAAAATCATTATAATATAGACATATAGAGCTTTTTTCAACTACCTAATCAGAGAGAGAGGTCATTTGTTTATTTTGCTCAGTTCTTTTCCCATAGAGATGCTTATTAATTTGATCTTATTTCAGTTTTCTTTTTGCATGTTGGAAAGTGTCTTTTGTTTAACCATTTCAAAATAAACCCCTTGGCTTATTAGGAGCCTGGAGGGAAGGTAAGGAAAGGTAGGCAGAGGTTGAGTGATGACAGAGTGGTATATGCTAAAGGACTGATGGAGGATGGAAAAGGGTATTACTAGAGAGGGAGGCAGATAAAGCAGCAGCAGTACTAATAGAATTGACATGGTCTCACTGAAGAAAAGGAGCGAAATCTATCTTAACTCCCTTAATACCTTTCATGGATATAATAACTTTCATTTTGCAAAGTACAGGCACTTAGCCACATTCATGGTTTGTAATTGTGTAACCCTAAGTACAGACTCCCCCACCCCACCATGGAGCTACACAGTTTTTTATTTTCTTTTCCCTAAGAGCTTTGCTAAGATTGCTTACTTGATTTTCTTTTAAATGCAAAGGGCAATCAGCATGCTTTTAGAGTCACATTTATATGACTTATTGTATTGTAGGTACAATTAAACTTGGCTGTTTGAATTTTATATTTCATTTTAGCTCTGTTGTAATTCTGTTCCTCATTCTGATTCACATGAAGAAAATATTACACTGTTCCCTATTAGAGCTTTATAGAGAAGTATTTATACTTTACAAAACTTTTTTGAAAAACTAAAACACTTAGGGAATTTGGATTAGTGGATTCTTTTTTTAAATTTTCAAAAAAGGTTTTAGTACACACAGAGGAGATGGGGCCCAGTCCTTGATTCCTGCCATCCTCATGGCTGCAAGGACTCTGCTCATCTCCTCTCTTTCTCCTGGCACTGATGGTATCCCCACCCTTGTCTGGATGAACTTCAGGGCCCGCTTGTCCTCAGAGACCTTGAGCCGCTCCCTGGCATGCCGCCCAGAGCAGGCAAAGCCTCACACCTCTCGGATCATGTCCTGCACAAACTTGGTGTGTGTTAGGTGAGGCGCCCGCGGAGACGGCTGTGCCTCAGATTGCTTGCATTCTCGGTCACCTGTGGCCTTTGCTGAGGCCCACAGCCATGGGGTCGTGCAGAGAGCCATGGTTGCTGCTCTTCAATGGCTGCGGTGGCTGGATTCTTTGTATTAAGATCAGCTGTGTATCTGTTACATAGCCTGAGACATTTGGTTAGAAGAGAACGATAATCTAAAAATTTGGTCGTGGATCCTGAAAATTGAAGGAACTAGCACTTTTTAATGGATATTATGAAATATTGTCAATACTGCTTGGAGATGAGTGAATTGTTTTATTTATTTTTAAAACGCATCACTTATAAAGGAAAACAAACGTGAAAAAAAGAAAGGAATGTGAAGCAGTATCTAGCAAAACTCTTCCAAGAGCTAACATAACATACCAAGCAGTTTATTCTGTCAAAATATCAAAACTTGGCTTAAGTATTTATTTTATTAAAAATTAATTTAACAATCTTTAATACATTTGGATTATTTATAAATTTTTTATTTTATTTTTTTTTTTTGTGAGGGCAGTGTCACTGGCCCTCACATGTGGGACTGAACTGGGGCCGCTGGCTTCCCAAGCCAGCGCTTAACCACCGCGCCACTCGGCTGGCCCCTAAAATTGTATTTTCTTGTTTAGCTCAGTATGCATTGTTTTAGATAAATAATAGTTGTAAGTAGTGATTGTGTATTTTGCTTAGGCATATCCTTGCTGTCCAAGAATTTTTATTAATATGAGTAAAAAGTTCTATGGAATATGCTCTTCATATATTAGAAACATTTAAAAAATATGTTAATACCAATTGTATTTAAAGTAGGAAAATGGTATGTTGATTACTTTTACTGAACTGAATTTTATGGAATTCTGTTTTACAAAATTGTTAGGGAAAAGCTACCATGAAATGGATCCTTTTTAGTTATTTCAGTCTATGAACTTATTAAATTTTTGATACATTAAAACCTTTAAGCTACACTACTGGAAATTTTAGTAGTAGGAAACGACTACCTTAAGATTTGCAAGTCAAGTTTATTTGCATATTTCACATATCTCTCGCCCTAAGCTGTATGTTATATCTCTCATTCATTCAAGAAATTAAAGGAAGATTGGCTTGGCTTTTTTCTTAGTATTTAGGACTTAAGTCCCAACTCTTTACCCACATTGCCCCTTGTAATCTGGTCCAGTCAGTCTAGTCTCTCCACTACACACCTAGCATTTATTCAGCAAATATTTATTGAATATGTACTATAGAGGCCATATTTTGTAATAAAAGTATGGTAGGCTGTGGTAATGTTGCTATTGTGATATGCAGCTTATTGCCTCAAGCTAGGTCTTAGAGCTATAAAAACATAATACAATGACTTTCAAACTTTTCTTTTGGACTGATAAAAGTGTGCTTTATTAGTGACTCAAATACCACAAATAGTTTTTTTTTTTTGTTTTTTTTTCTTTTTAGCTGAGCCTCTTGCCATCTGTTGGCAGCTGTTGGGAGCTCAGCTTAGGCCGGGTATCGAACCAGCGACCCTGTTGCTCAGAGCTCACACTCTTGAGCGAGCTCTTAACCAACTGAGCCACTCGGCCGGCCCCCATGAATAGTTTTACTGTTAGTCACATCCTCCAAAATGTTGAGCAACTTTTTTTTTTTTTTTTTTTTTAAAGATTTTATTGGGGAATTGGCGGAGGGGTACAGCGTTGGGGAATCGGGGAAGGGGAACAGACAAGTTGCTGTCTTTTTGTTCTTCAGTCTAGTTGCGGAGGATGTTGCTTCACTGTTGGTATCGTCATTGCGCTCTTCCCAGATGAGGCAGATCGGTCGTTGGCCTCTGGATGTCGCTCACCGCGGCTATTGGCAGCTCACGCTTGGCTGCCAGCCGCTCACGCTGGCTGCGGGCCACTCACTGTAGCCTATGGCAGCCCACTGCAGCAGGGGCTGCAGCCCACACCATCACCGGGGCTCGCACAGCCCAGCTCCAAGTGGAGCTGTTGTTAGCTGTAGAGGGCAGTGTCACTGGCCCTCATGTGGGATCCGAACCGGGGCCGCTGGCATCCCAAAACCAGCGCTTAACCAATGCGCCACTCGGCCGGCCCTGTTGAGCAACTTTTTAAAAAATACATTACAACCAAAATAGTATTCCCTGGATCTACAGGGTAGTTGTCTTCCTGGAAAAATCTATGTATATTTTAAACTCCTGTAAACACCCACCTTCTGTTTTATATAGGTAAAATGTATTTAGGTTCATATAATTATAAATTTTTCATATATATGACTAGTCAGTATTACATTCTACATTCAAATGTGATGTGGGACAGTTCTTTCTTAGAGGGACTGATTTCTCATTTTGCAAAATACCCATACCATGCTTCTGACCCATAAACCAATAGTATCTCTTAGTTGTCAGTGTGGCCAAAAATTCCTCCACAGGGCCTGCCGAGTGGTGCGTTGGTTAAGAGTTGGCTTGGGACACCAGCTCTGAGCAGCAGGGCCCTGGTTTGGATCCCACGTGAGGGCCAGTGATGCTGCACCCTCTACAGCTAAGATGGTGAACAACAGCTCAACCTGGAGCTGGGCTGCTGTGAGTTGTGGGCAACAGTATAGGCTGCAGTGGGGCTGGCTGGCAGCTGGCTTGCGCTTTCGTGAGCCGCTGTGAGAGGCTGTCCAGAGGCTGGCAAGCGACTGTCTCACCCGGGAGGAGCACAATGATAATACCAACATGGGCCAGTGAAACGACGTCCTCCACAACGAGACCTTAGAACAAAAATACAGCAACTTACCTGTTCCCCTCCCCCAATTCCCCAATAAAATCTTAAAAAAACAAAACAAAAATTTGCTCCACAGAATTCCATACTTCATAGACTGTATGAAAATCATTGGGCTCTATCTAGTATTGTGGCTAAAGGGAGAAACATGCTCCTGAGAGGTAGTCAGAAAAGACACTAACCCTACCAACCAGGCCCTAAGGCAGGAGACAAATTAAAAAATAAATAGCTCCCATTTGAGAGAGTTTCATGGGAAAGCTTTTTCAAGGAGGCAGCTAGGTTTCATTTTGCAGCTGAAGAGACCGAAATGTTATCAGCAGGACTTCCAGGGGGCACAATGGAAGACTTGGACTGGAGAGGAGGCATGCATGCAGGATTGAAGCAGATTAGGCAATGTAGAGAGTAATGTGAAAATGAGAATCTACAGTGATGGATGAGACTGGGAAAGCTTGGTTTGCTGTCAGTGACTAAGCAAACATGGAAATGAAATCTGATAGAATTCCTTCAGAAAGTCCCATCAAAAAAAAAAAAAGTTAAAATGTTGACATACACAGAGCTACAATGTAGATGAACCTCATGTAACTGTCATCCAGCTACAAGAATCACCAATTCATGGCCACTCTTTTTCCTGCAACTCCCAGTAATTCTGTGCTCTACAAAGGGACCCAGGATACTCAGATAATATGAAATAAACATTTCACAAAAAGCGCTCACTGATATTTTCTATTCTGTTTTGGTACTTTTTCTTTAAAAAAAATTTCAGTGCACTAAATGGATTTCATGACTGATGAGGTTATACCTGGCAGTTATAAAATTACTTTTAGGGTTTATAGTTAGACTGCTTAGGTAGTGGTTTTGACTGCACCCCCTCAATAACTTTGTGTCCTTAAACTTGTTATCTAATTTGAATCCTCAGATTCCTCTCTGAAGTATTAAACACCACCTAAGGATTTTATGAGAATTCTATGAAATATTAGATGTTTGTGCTTAACAGTGCCCTACACACCTAGAAAATATTCAGTTAATAGTAGATGTCATTACCATTTTAAGTGATAGAGCTGGAATTTGGAGTCTAGGTCTCTCTGATTCCAAAGTCTGAGTTCTTACCTTGTAATTATCTAACATACACTTTGCAGACAATTATAAAGAAAAAAAAACTTAATCTAAAGATATTTAATGTGTATTTTTTTCTATCATTTTTACATAGTTTTTTTCTATCTACATCAAATTGCAAACATTTCCCATTTCTTCAAATAATATTCCATTACTTTGTCCCCTAAAGTCAGAAGTGTTATACTACTTAGAATAAAATATTTATCCAGTTCTAGTTATTTAGCTAGTGCACACTTTTATTGCTATTTTAAAAACTTAATTATTTGTGGGGTTTTCAGTTATATACAAAAGTAAGGAGAATGGGGGTGATGAAGTCCCCCATCCTTCAGCTTCAACAATTAACAACTCCTGGCCAATTTTATCTGGACAACCACACACACCCATTCTATCGTGTTATTCAGATGGCATAGTATCTCATTCTTAAATATTTCAGTATATATCTAAAAGATAAGGAATATTTTTAAAACAAAAGAACGATATCACTGTCACACCTAAAAACTTAAAAATAATTTCTTAATCTCATGAAACTCCTGAGACTTAATTTTATTATATATTCATTGTTCAAACTCATAATAATTTTTAAAATAGTTTACTTGAATAAGGACACAAATGAGGTCAATATGTTGGTATTGATACGCTTATCGTTTTGAGTTTTGGATGTATCACTCTGCCCCTATTTATTAGCTGTAGAACCCTGCCATTTGTCTTTTATAACGGGTGAGCAGAGGCTTGTTTTTGTGTGATGGAGAAATAAAAATGGTTTTTATATTTTTAAAGGGTTGTTTTTTTTGTTTGTTTTTTGTTTTTTTTGAGGGCAGTATCACTGACCCTCATATGTGGGACTGAACCGGGGTCGCTGTCTTCCCAAGCCAGCGCTTAACCACCGCGCCACTGGGCCGGCCCAAGGGTTGTTTTTAAAAAAAGGCAAAATACCTATGTAGCCAGTCCTAGAACACTAAAATATTTGCTTGTTGGTCTTTTACAGTTTTCCGACCCCTGCTTAGAATTTCCCAAATCTGGATTTTCGTGATTACATCTCCATGGTGTTGTCTGATATGTTCTCTGTCCTTTCTATTTCCTGTAATTAGTAGTTGCATTTAGAGGCTTAATCAGATTTAGGTTCAAACTTTTTTTTTTAACTCATTTGTTCAGTACCTCCACTATATTTCTTTTAAGTCTTATTTATATGTTTTCATTTCTCTTGGTAATAAGTAGGAGTAGAATTGCTGGGTCATATGGTAAGTGTATATGCATTTAAATTTATAAGAAACTGCCAAACTGTTTTCCTGTATAGCTGTTCTATTTTTAGTTCCCGCTAGCACTATAGGAGCTATTCAGTTGTTTTAAATTCTCATTAACACTTGGTATTTATTGTCAGTCTTTTATTATAGTTGTTCTAGTAGATATGTAGTGATAGCCCTGTATGGTTTTAATTTGCATTTCCCTCATAACGGGTGATATTGAACCTCTTTTTATGTATTATTTTGCCATTCCTATATTTTCTTTGGTGGAGTGCCTTCAAATTTTTGCTTATTTTTAATAATGCACTGAAATTTATCTTGGTATGTGTTGTGTGTGGAATAAATCCAGTTTTATTTTTTTTAACACAGCTATCCATTTATTCCCAAACCACATATTTTAAAAATCTGTCTTTTCCCACTAATGTGAATTTCTACTTTTATTGTAAACTCAATTTATCTATGTATTTTAATCTTTTTAAGTTTTCTTTCCTATTCCTGTGAATTAGTTCTTTGAGTCCTAGCTGATTACAATATTATAAAGATACCCTAATTTCCTTTTTTATTGGGTTATTTTTTTCGGATCTGTAGCAATGATAAGAATGATTTTTGAAGAACATGTTTTGGCTTCTCTTTTTTCAACCTCAGTAATTTGTTATTACCAATGAAAATCATACATTTGTTTCCTTTTTGTTCAGGGGCTTTATTTACTGAAATATTTAACGCTCTAAAATGCAGTTTTGGGAAAAGCAAAGAGCTTGATGAGATTTAATGATGCTTATTATCATCCCTGTTTAAAAGATATTATTTCATAAAATCTGACTTTAATTTCAGCTTCAAATAATCGTTAACCCTGTCTCATGCAACTTTCTAATGGATGTAAAAGGAGAGAATAACTTACATGTTTACATTTATGTAGAAATGACAGCTGGGAAGAGGGGATTTGGTCTCACGTTATTGATATAAGTATAATACAAAATCAGTATCTATTTTCTTTTCTTTTTTTTTTTTTTTTTTGAGGCAGTGTCACTGGCCCTCACATGTGGGACCCGAACCGGGGCCGCTGGCTTCCCAAGCCAGTGCTTAACCACCGCGCCACTTGGCCGGCCCAGTATCTATTTTCTTTTCATCATTTCCCCTCCAAGATAAAAAGCTTGTAATTCATAGAACTAAACTTTGAAAAATATTTCGGGTTCTTTTGGCTTCTCTTTTGTTAGTACTTACCTAAAAACCGATCTCTCTCTTAAGGACACCTATGTGCCTAAGTCAGCTACGTCCTTAAGAGAAATATTAATCTTTACAATAAATAGCAATAGAAAATGTCTTTACCCACCTTTGTCCATTAACTCAGTTCTTTTTTGCTTTCATTCTTTTATTTCTCACCATTTCTATCAAATTGTTCATTGGTGTGTTTATTACAGTTATATAAGATAGCTTGTATATTTGAAGGGTGCTTGTTAAAAGAACTGTACTGGTTGCTAGAAGAACTTGGGAGGGAAGTTATGACTCATTAAGGAATCCCTGTTCTAAAAACTTCCTGGAATGTAAGATGCACACACTCTCCACAGAGACATTGTGTGTGATGAAAAGATCCCAGTTCATTGGGTAATGGTGTTGCCATGGAAAAGACCATTCAGATTTTAACTTGGAGTGCCGCAGTCCATCTCCCTGATTTGTCTCATCTTGGTAACTCATTCATTCATTTATCAAACATTTACTGAAGAGTTTTTTTTCTTTATTTTTTTTAAAGATTTTATTTGGGAATTGGAGGGGAACAGCATTGGGGAAGGGGAGCAGACAAGTTGCTGTGCTTTTGTTCTTCAGTCTAGTTGTGGAGGACATCGCTTCACTGGCCCATGTTCGTATCATCATTGCCCTCTTCGCGGCGGCGGCAGTCGCTCGCTGGCCATTGGACTGCGGCTCACGGCCGCTCACTGCAGCCAGCCTACACTGTCGCTGGCGACTCACAGCAGCCCAGCTCCAGGTGGAGCTGTTGTTCACCATCTTAGCTGTAGAGGACACAGCGTCACTGGCCCTCATGTGGGATCCGAACCGGGGCCCTGCTGCTCAGAGCTGGTGTCCCAAGCCAACTTTTAACCAACGCGCCACTCGGCTGGCCCTCTTTCTTGTAATGTGCTCACACGGGGTAGCCTACATTTATTGAGGGAGTGGGATGAGGGCAGGTTAGCTTGGAAGGGCTGGCTTTCAGAAAATGAAAACAAAGATAACATCCCAGTGCTCAGGGAGTTCACGGCTACCTGCCTCAACTTCTACTTTCTATCCATACTACTCTGATTTAAGAATTCTAGCCTTATGCTACAGACGTTTGATCCTAGGGTCAGGGGTTTTCGCAGTTCAGGTACTGGAAAAAGAGGGGTGATTGCTTTCAGAGTAAAAAACTAGAGCTGAGACTACTATTTATTCTTCCTAGATTTTGCACTCTTGCTTCTTAGCCCCCATCGTACAGTAAGTAGTTGACTCTTGTCTCAGTGCTATATATTGAAGAATTCCTTTCAAAAAATTCTCATTTCTATTCTAGGACCTCTGTTATACAGTTTTCATTATTGTGATTTTATACATTTAAATGTTAACTAGAGTGAGTGCTTTGCCATAACTTTTTTTTTAAAGTAATTTTTATGGGTGTCTTATGTATTTATTTGTCCAGATAAATTCCCTTGAGATTTTGATTCAGCTTATAAATTGATTTACAGATCATTGACACCACAATATTTTTTTCTCATTTTAAGAATAGGTTTTAATTTATATTTCTCAGTAAAGTTTTATAGTTTATTAATGAAGTTTTTTTCGTTTACTTTTATGGTTACAGATAAAATTAAATAAGCTAACTGGCTATTGATGTTACTTTGGGAAGCTATTTTTCCATACTTATTGAAAAACCATCTTAAGGAACTCTAATAATTCTAGAATATTTTTAGTTTATTTTTTTGACAAAATTGTATCATCTGAAATGATGTAATTTTGCTTTCTTTCTAATGCTGAAATCTCTTATTTTTTTTACCTTTATATTTCTCAGCTAGCCCTTCCAGAGTGATTTTAACAACTATGTTGATAGTGGACATCAATGTCTTAAATATTATTTTGCGTTAAATGTCATTGATATTTTGCCATTAAACATGATATTCTATTGGTTTGAAACAAGTTTTTTAAAAAATCCTAAGAGAGATTCTTTTTCTAATCAGGACTAATTTCTTAAACTTTCGATATGCTTTCCTCTAGATTTCTTGATTCCGTTTTCTACCTAGGATATATCATTTTCCATAGGATCACATTGCCTGCTATGTTGTTCAACTAGTCTCTCCACTTTTGGTCCTTGTCCCTGTTAATCTGTACTGTGAATTGTTGTATACAGGTTTTTTCCCCAAAATATATTTTCATCATTTTTACTTACAGGGAATTGTAGCACTATAACGTCTTTCTGTATTATGCAGTGCAGTGTCTTAGGCAATTTATTATTTATATTTCTTTGTGGTCAGAGTTTATGCCTTTCCAATCCTCACCTTTGTCAGAAACTGTGAAGGGCCTGAGACCTTATCTTGCTTGCAGGCTAACATGTTAGTCTGCTGTAGTTTCATGGATCCTAGTAGAAGATCCTAGTCTCCTGGGTCAAAGTCAAGGACAGTTTATTGCTCACAGCACTTGCGGTCGCCACAGTATCATCATTCTTCTTGTACCAGTTACCCAAACCCCATTTCCCGCAGGGTTACATGACGAGGGCTAGCTGACACCAGTACACACAGTTATCATTGCAGGGAGGACCCTGAATATTCTCTGGAATCTCAGCCTGCTTGTTTCTTTAACTCATCCCTTCTGTTCTTTGCCTCGACTTCCTCCCCACATCTTCCTAATTGAAGACTCCAGATGGATGCTTTCTTCCATGTGCCCCATTGTGGGCCTTGCGTCTTTGAATATGCCGCTTATCTGCTGTGACCCTCCTAGTCCAGACACTACAATGACCCTTCTTGGTTTGCACAGTGGCCTCAGTTTTTTGTGTTCCCTTTGTACAGTTTGTAAGTTCTGTTCTCTCGTGCTATTGTGTGCTTTGTCAATGTCTTAGTGGCTGCAGAGTGCCTGCAGAGGCATTATTTATTTGCTGTCTCTCATAGGCCCCGTTAGGGCAATGTATTGGCTAGGAATGTGTTCCGTTGTTAGGAATAGATAATCCATTTGACAAAGGGTGTAATGGATAGAGTTTTATTTCTTTCTGTTTTTTTTAATTTTCTTTTTCATGTAAAAAGTCTGGAGAGAGGTAATTCTGATGTTGATTCAGTTTTTTGTTTTTTGTTTTTTTGAGGGTAGTGTCACTGGCCCTCACATGTGGGATCTGAACCGGGCCGCTGGCGTCCCAAGCCAGCTCCCAACCAACGCACCACTCAGCCAGCCCTGATTCAGCTTTTTAAGCACCCTTTTTAACACCCATTCCTATAAGTTTTTACATGTGCTCTTCCCACCATCTGAAGTTCTCTGCAGTTTCAAATTTATACCCATCTTTTATATTATAAGCTCTTCTGCAGTGTCTTTGTAGAAGATGTACTGTCCACATGAAAAATCTCCTCCTGTATATATTCATATGTACTACTGAGCTAGACAGTGTCATTTATCATATCTTCCCTTTATAAATTCCCTGTTTGTGGTGTATCTTTTGTTATCCTCCAAAAATGCTTTGTTTAAGGTAAACATAATCTGTTTACTTTTTGATTGAATGATGAAGAATGAGTGAACCCTACTTGTTGGCAAGGGTGTGGATGTTTGTATTAAGCAGATAATTTACAGGAATTAAACATACACATTACTGAAAGGAACCACCTTTATTGTGTGAATCAGTTTCTGAAAGCACAAATATTTCTTTAATGATACCAAATGTACCTTCATATACTATTAAAACGTTCCATTAATATTATGTGGAAATAAAATGGTAATTATCCCTTCTTTCAGTGCTTAGATGAATATGAAGATGACGAAGCAGGACAGAAAGAGCGAAAACGAGAAGATGCAATTACACAACAGAACACGATGCAGAATGAAGCTGTCAGCTTATTAGATCCAGGCAGTTCCTATTTGCTACAAGTGAGTATTTAAAAAGACCAGGATGTCACCAGGTATTTTAACAACAATTTTTAAGGTACTACTAATAATTTTTCTAGCCTCATTTTGGTTGCAATAGTTCCACTTATATTTTCAATATTCCTTACATCCAAATACTTTTGACTAAAGCAGTGTTTCATCTTTATTTCCAGATTAGTGAATGTTTGCTGTTTAGCTAATGTGCAAGTATAAAGAGTATCAGTTGTAAAAACAACCAAGAAAAATAATTACCTCCTGCTACTAAAAAAATAAGAATCAGTAAGTTTAAGGTTCTGATCTAGGTTGATATTTGCTTTAGAATTACAGAGCAAATAAGGAGTTGAATAGAACAGCAGGTTTCTATAAAGTCAGATGTTTAAACACAATAATGAAATACAAAATTGTGAATTCCCAGAAACAGCTACATTTCTGTGTAATTATAAAATACTTTTTGAAGTAAAATTTAACTCAGTTTTAATTAGCTGTTGTTTTGAGTTCTTGTGGCACAGAAAATTGGGAGTTCATGGTATTTTGGATGCCTTAGTATAAAGCAAATCACTCTGCAGAATCATTTAATATAAACAGTAATTTGGGCATGATCTTGATACAATCTAATCTTAATTTGAAGACATTTTGAGATCTTAAACTACTGTGTTGTCTTTTCAGAGTTTGAGTTTTGACTTTTTATTAAGATACCACTTTAAAAGGAGTTTCCAAGTAGTATACACATCTCCCATTTTATTGATTAAAAAAAATGAAATATGAACTTGTATATTAATTTGCAGGGTTATGATAAAAGGCATTTGGCAGAGAGGCAAATTATTTTGAAGTGGTTTGGAAATGCAGATATAAAACTTCGTTTTCTTCTCTCTCTGAGACAGATAATAATTGACCTGAAGAATGGTTGAGTGATGCAGGTTTATCTTTTCTCCTGTAGCCAAGTTGCTACCACTAGGACAAGTAGTACCTTGTTATAAATAACATGGTTTAAGCTAACAAGCACTGTTTCAGCATCTGTATGACTGTTCATAATCTAAAATATCTGTGTATCCTTTGTCTGACAAAGTTGAAATTAAATCTGAGTCTCATTTCAGTTGAAGATACAGGCTTAATTTATTGGGATAGAGACAATATAGCATTTTAATTAAGAATCTAGATCTGTTCAGTTCTTGGTCATACTACTCACTTTGGGATACTCAAATAACATCAGGCAGCAGCTTTTAGAAAGAGGACTGATTTCTTTCTGTTGAATGAAGCCTATACCCAATCAAAGCTGGGGAGCCTTGTATTAGAACACATAGCTTATCCCCAAATATATACCCAGATATGCAACAGCCTCGGCTGATCTGGGCTCCCTGAGGTGATTTTTGCCTCATCCGGTTTATTTTCCTTCCTGTAGCTTCTCTAATCTCTTCCTAAGGCCACTCTGTATTTCTTTCATTTTTAGTTATTTGTTTGTTTCATTAGCAGTTAGGTTGTGACTCATTTTTTTACTATGGCACCAAGTGTCTATTTTGCCAGGCTATGTGCTTAGGATGAAAGTGCAGCTGAGACTCGTGCAGGGGTCCCAGATTGTCTCATTGAAGTTGTGGGAACAGGAGCCCCTCTGTCTACAGAGTTGACCTCTCTCTGAGGTACTACCTAAATTCACATACTCTCATTCATGTAGGATAGCTATTTATTTACAGCTCCAATTTCAAAAAGAGAGAGAGAGAGAAAATATTGGCATCATTGGTTGGTTTAAGACTTTTTTAATAGAACAGAAAGACTTTGTTTCTCAGCATTATCTGTGAGTCTGAGCCATCCAGTGAAACAGCTCTTTAAAAATGGAGGATAAAATGGGAATATAAATTTGACAAAATAATATGCTTTTGGAAAGATTAGCATATTTTTAAGTTTCTGTTTGACATTTTTCAAATAATAATGTTAATAAAAAAATGATAATTTAAAGGGTTTTCTTATTTTTAGCCAAGATTTTACACGTAACCATGTTTTCTTCTAGATAATTTAGATAAAAATGTAATATTTTAATTCTCTGATTAAATAGTACGTAATCAATGGAAAATTTGAAAAATAATAAAAATATAAAGGGACAATTACATAGTTTGGTCTATTTCTTTACTCTCCATAGTTTTATGAACTATTTATTAAACGTTAAATTTTAAGCTTAATTTATTACCAAAAAAACTTATAGTCACAGGGTAACAAAATGAAAAAACACAAAAGCAAATATGGTAAAAAAAAAAAAAAAAAGAAAGGTCTCCCTTAGCTACTTAACTACTTGGTTACCTTCTTTGAAGGCAACTAGTGATTTCTTTTCTTGCATATCTTCCCAGAGGTAGTCCATAAACAAATTTATATATGTAGGATCTATATGTCTGTTCATATTCCTTATGTATAAGCTCTCTTTTTTGCATCTTGCTGTTTTCACTTATTGTGGAGAGACTTTGTGATAGTATGTAAAGAGCCTCCCTATTATTTTTTGCAAATGCAGTGTATTCTATTTTATAGATGTACCATAATTTTTCTAACTAATTTTGGTTGATGGTCAGTTAGACTTAAAATCTTTTTTTTAATACAAACAATGTAGTGGTATTTCAGTATGTTATTCTGCATATATGCATGTACAGTAGGGTAAAATCCTAGCTCTGGAATTTCTGGGTGAAAAGGAATGTGCATTTGTAATTTTGATGGTATTTCCAAAATGTTCTTTGTAAGTGTTGCAACATGAACATTTTTTTCATGTTATTTAAAACTCTGTGTATTATTTTCAGTGGCATAGAATTTTCTTTTTTGGTGTATATAATACTTAACACAAATTTCCCATTAATGGAAATTCTCAGTGGTTAAAATTTTTTGTTATTGTAAATAATACTGGAATTAACATCTGTATCGATTAAACCTTTTGTATTTGAATTATTTTCTTTGGCCAGATTTCCAGAGATAAACTTACTGGGCCAAAAAACAAAGCATTGTAAGCATTTCTGATACATATTGCCTAAATTACTTATGAAAAAAGTTTTGTCAGTTTATATAATCTTTCGCATTTTGTGAGAAGGGATTTGTGAGTTTCATGTTCCTCCTCTTTTTTATTTGATTTATTGATTTTTCTTTTAAAAACAATCTCAAGCTTACTGGAAAGTTGCAAGTCCTATACAGAAAACTTTTCCCCCAAAATTGTTTAAGTGCTAACCTGATGCTCTATTAATGCACTACTTTACTGTGTATTTTCTACATAACCACAACATAGCTCTTAAAAATAGGAAATTAAAAATGACACATTCTTACCAATTAATATTCAGACCTTATTCAAGTTTTGCCCGTTTTCCCAATCATGTCTTAAATTACAGCAAAACAATCTAATTCAGAATCATGTGTTGCATTAGTTGCCATATCTCTCTGGTTTCTCTTTTAGTCTGGAATAGTTCCACAGCCTTTCCTTGACTTTTTTTTTTTTTTTTTTTTTGAGGGCAGTGTCACCGGCCCTCATATGTGGGACCAAACTGGGGCCGCTGGCTTCCAAAGCCAGCTCTTAACCACTGCGCCACTTGGCCGGCCCTTTCCTTGACTTCCTTAATTTTAACTCTTTTAGAAACTGTAGGTCAGTAATTTTATGATATGTCCTTCAATTTGGGTTATCTAAGGTTTATTTATAATTAGATTCAGGCTGTATGTCTTTGTTAGGAATATCACAGAACTGATGTTATATTCTTCTCATTGTGTATCCTAGCAGGTGGCATTTGATTTTAATTTGTCCCATTGCTGATGATGATCACATTGGTCGTGTAATTAAGGCGGTGTTTGCCAGGCTTCACGCCCCCTTCTTAATAAGTATTTTGTGGATAAGTGCTTTGAACCATAGAGATATCTTAATCCCCATCAAATTTCTATCTTTATCCATTTATCACATATCTAATTAATATCTTTATATTTGTATCAAGTCACCATTACCTAGGTTATCTGATGGATTATAACCTGTTACCATCTGTATTAATTTTTTTATTGCTGCTGTGACAAATTACCACAACCCTGCTGTCTTAAAACAACACAAGTTCAGTATCTTAACAGTTCTGTAAGTTGGAGGTCCTGTGAGGTGTGATCAGAGAATATGGTGAATGTTTAAATAAAAAACATGTATTACATTAAAAGACACATTGCCATTAATCCTCCTCAAAATACTCCCCTTGCTTTGATGATACTTATCCCATCGTTCTTGCCACTTTTTGAAGCAGTTCTGGAAGCCCTCTTTCGTGAGTGTCTTTAGTTTTGCTGTCATGGCTGCCTCAGTGTCCTGAATCACTTTCACTTTGGAGAAGAGCCAGAAGTTGCTTGGTGCCAGACCCAGTGAATAAATTGGATGAGGACACATGGTAATGTTTTTATTTGATAGAAATGATGTGTGACACGGAGCATTGTCATGATGGAGGATGATATACGGCACACTTGAGAACACACACCTTCTCTCAACTGTAGCTTACACCTGACTTACTGTGCCAAACAAGTTGAAACCTGTTCACATTGTTAACTAAGGTTTGAATTGCTGCTTCCAGTATTGAAGATCCCTGCCTTTCCATTGGTTGGCACTCAGCAGCAGCATTCACCGTATTTTGTGATCACAACAGAAAGGCTCCATGTCACACATTGCTTCTGGTACATCAATTTCTGTCAAATAAAAACATATGGTGTGTCCTCATCCACCTTATTCACCTGATCTGGCACTGTGTGACTTCTGGCTCTTCTGCAAAGTCAAAATGACCATGAAAGGTCAACTTTTTGAATTGATTCAGGACATCACGGCAGTGCAACTAAAGACACTCATGAGGGCCGGCCGAGTGGCGCATTGGTTAAGCGCTGGTTTTGGGATGCCAGCGGCCCCGGTTCGGATCCCAAATGAGGGCCAGTGACACTGCCCTCTACAGCTAACAACAGCTCCACCTGGAGCTGGGCTGTGCGAGCCCCAGTGATGGTGTGGGCTGCAGCCCCTGCTGCAGTGGGCTGCCATAGGCTACAGTGAGTGGCCCGCAGTCAGCGTGAGTGGCTGGCAGCCAAGAGTGAGCTGCCAATAGCCGCGGTGAGCGACATCCAGAGGCCAGCGACCGATCTGCCTCATCCGGGAAGAGCGCAATGATGATACCAACAGTGAAGCAACGTCCTCCACAACTAAACTGAAGAACAAAAAGACAGCAACTTGTCTGTTCCCCTTCCCCGATTCCCCAACGCTGTTCCCCTCCGCCAATTCCCCAATAAAATCTTTAAAAAAATAAAATAAAATAAAATAAAGACACTCACGAAAGAGAACTTCTAGAACTGCTTCAGAAAGTGGATAGAATGATGGGATAAGTGTGTTTGAAAGGAGGAGGGGTTGATGGGGATTAATAGCACTGTCTTTTACTGTAATAATTTTTTTTTTAATTTAAGCATTCACTGTAGTTTTTTTTTTTATCACAACTCATACATGGGTCTCATTGGGCTAATAATCAAAGACTAAAATCATAGGCTAAAAGTAGGGTTGCCGTCCTTTTTTTGAGGCTCTAGGAGAGAAACAGTTTCCTTGCCTGCTCCCACTAGCTATCCGTATCCTTTGGCCAATGGCCCCCTTCCTCCTTCAAAGCCAACAACAGTGGGTTGAGTCCTTGTTACATCGTGTCATTCTAACCTTTCTTCTTCTTTTTTTAAAAGATTTATTGGGGAATTGGGGGAGGGGAACAGACAAGATGCTGTCCTTTTGTTCTTCAGTCTAGTTGTGGAGGACGTCACTTCACTGGCTCATGTTGGTATCATCATTGCGCTCTTCCCGGATGAGGCAGATCGGTCGCTGGCCTCTGGATGTCGCTCACCGCGGCTATTGGCAGCTCATGCTTGGCTGCCAGCCGCTCACGCTGACTGCGGGCCACTCACTGTAGCCTATGGCAGCCCACTGCAGCAGGGGCTGCAGCCCACACCATCACCGGGGCTCGCACAGCCCAGCTCCAGGTGGAGCTGTTGTTAGCTGTAGAGGGCAGTGTCACTGGCCCTCATTTGGGATCTGAACCGGGGCCGCTGGCATCCCAAAACCAGCGCTTAACCAATGCGCCACTCGGCTGGCCCGTCACGGCGCTTCTTGGCAGCTCACTCTGGCTGCCAGCCACTCACTGTAGCCTATGGCAGCCCACTGTAGCAGGGGCTGCAGCTATGCTGTCACGGGGACTCACAGCAGCCCAGCTCCAGGTGGAGCCGTTGTTCACCATCTTAGCTGTAGAGGGCAGTGTCACTGGCCCTCATATGTGGGATCTGAACCAGGCCTTGCTGCTCAGAGCTGGTGTCCCAAGCCAGCTTTTAACCAACGCGCCATTCAGCTGGCCCTGACCTTTATTCTTAGTCATGTCTCCCTCTGACCTTCTTCTGCTTCCCTCTTCCGCTTTTAATGACCCTTCTGATTACATTGGGCCCATTGAATAATCCAGGATAATCTCCCAATTTAGGATCATTGATTAGCAACCTTGATTTCCCTTTGCCATGTAACCAAATGTGTTTGAAGGTTTTAGGGATTAGGATGTGGGCATCTTTGAGGGTCACCATTATGTCTACCACAGCATTATTATTTATTTTGATATTCAAATTATCACAGTGGGAGCCCCTTTATGCTTTCATATCCTTTACCACATCTTCACCATTCTTGTAATATTTCCTGTTTTCTGGCTTAATAAGATATTATACAGGCTCATCTTTAACTTTCTTACTCCTCTAACTTTTCCTTGAAGGCAGCTATTTCTCTAAGGAGACATGATTCCTCCTACTGGAAAATAGTATTTTGAAGCCAAGATCTGGGCTGCAGGTAAATTCATGTTATACAGATAGCACCATTCCCAGTTCATCTCTATGTATATAGACCTATAGACCTACAAAATATGTCTATATGTGTGTACACACACACACACACACACACACATCTGCTGCCTACCTACCTATCTACCTAGCTACACCCATCTATCTATGTAAATACTGACACTAATTATAGCATTACCTCCAATTCTTATCTAATACCATAAGGTTTACTCTAGTATTTGTACCTCCTTTTTTGTGACATAGAGAAACCTATTTCCCATTTTCCTTAATATGTGTTCTTATTTGTTCAATTCCCCTGTGTGTAACCTGTCTCCCACACCTTCCCCCACTCTGCCCTCTGACTTTCTGACTTCCCATGTTGGCTCTCCCAGTGTGTGAACACTCCTCACGGTCTGCAGGCTCAGGCCTCGTAGGGTTAAGGGGACTTAACCCTGCTTGACTTGTGACTTCCCACACCAGATCACTCACTCCGTGGATGGCCTCCTGACACTGCTCAGTTTCTGCCATCCTATGGAGGGCTGTTCTGCCTCCCCTGGGTCTTTCTTTGTTCCTGCTTAGACTCTGAGACCTCATGCTGGACTGCTCTTCAGTGGGGACCCCTCATCAACCTGATTAGGTTTGGATTCCTCCAGGCTAGAGTACCATTCTGTGGACACTCTTTATCCTGTTTGGGCTCTGGCATGTCACCCCTGGCCATCTTTCTGTGGAGATGTTCTCTGCACCCCGCAGGCGCTGTGAATTTACCATGCCAGATTGCCTTTTTGTGGGTGTACCTTCTTTGCCTTTCTGGGGATCTAAACCCTATTCTCGGCCCCCCTTCTAAATGGATGACTTTCATACCCTGCTTGGGGCTGTTGATGTCCCTTTGTGTGATTCCCTTTCTGACCTTACCTTAGGACTGATGAACTGCCATCCCTCTCCTGTTTTGTAGACACTCCTTACTCTGCTCAGCTTCTGATTTCTCAGGCCAGGCAAGTCCCCGCTGCTGTATGGACACTCTCTTCAATATGCCTGGGCTCTGATTCTCTATGCCAAGCCACTTTTCCTCGTCTAGGATCCAGTAGCCCAGTACCCTGGGTTGGGCCACTGTGTTTCCCCACCACCTTGCTCTGCCCCACCTAATGGCTTTAGGACTGAATCATTTAGGAAAGGAAGGGAAATGAGTTTTTCCTTTTTAAATTTTTGTTAATTTGATTAAGTTCTTGGTTTATTTATCTTCTTAGTTTTTTTTTTATCAATTATACATTACAGATATTTTGTTCTGCACTCATCTTCAATCTGTCTTGCTATATTATGTCACCAGTATACTGTAGATATTTTAACTTAGTCTTGAGGGCCAATTAACATGTTATGCCTTAATTTTACTGAGGGCTGGCTATGGTTTTGTTGCTAATTAGTTTATTTGAATAACTTAACTATTATTTTGCTGTATTCTATTGGGCCTGTATTTGTCTGATCTTGCATCATATATGCTCTTATGTGTGTTTGTAGTTGGCCAGTTCTGATCAGCCAGTGCACCTGTAAAGACAATGCTCATGGGATTTTCTTCTTGACCATTCTCAGCTTAAATACAGCAGAATGTTTTGTTTAAACTTATACAAAGCAGTTTGTGCTCTGCCAACATTTTCTAAGCTCCACATAGGTCTTTCCCCCGCCCTTTAGTAATATAAACCATCATTGCAAGGAAGATTATTTCAGGAGAAGTATATTTTATATCAGTTGTATAACAGACTTTGGAGTTATTGGAAGGTCTAATTACATAGTCTTTGAAACATTTAAGACCAGTATCAGTCTTAGCAGTTGTGTTTTTTATAAGCAGTTTCAGTGATAACTGGCATTCGTTCACTTTTCCCCCACATTTTGAATTGAATTGTTAACTTTAACAGTTACAGTAATTATTAATTTGTCACCCTTTGCTTGGAAATCTTTGTGGCCACAAAAATATAGAGGCTTCTAGTTAACAAATCTAAGGTAGAGTGTACATTTGTATAGAATTTTGTTTTAATGTGTAGAAACATCAAATCTAAGGGGTGGTAACCTGCTTCTCTTGCAGTTTCAAAATCGGCAATTACAGATGGAGTTTAAAGTGATCTCTGTACCCTTGAAAAAAAAGAAAACTGGGCATATCTTGAATAAGAAATATAAATTTAAAAATCTGCTTTATCTAAATAATCGGTGATTAAACATTTTACTCTAGTTATTATGCTTTCAAAAGTCACTAGCTAGATTTTATGAAGTATATTCTTTGTTGTTATTCACTAGAAATCTCATATTTTTATAAATCGATCTGTTTTGTGGTATACAAAGTACAAAGATTCATCTGCCTCATCTTTAGTGGCATCGTTATAATAACAGGCAGATGAGAAACTCTCTAAAGTTTACTTGCGAGGCTTTTTTACTGTCCCTGCTGTAAGAACTGCTAATGCCCAGGGAGGGTTAAATGCCTTTGAACCAACTGTCAAAGCATGGCTTCTCCAGAGGTAATCCTGTTAAGGGGTCAAGCCCACACACATGGGTATTTTAGTATCCTGTCACCCTGTGACTTCCTGCATTTGGTTAATTTTAAAGGAGTTTTGCTAATTGTTTTACTCAATCTCCACAACAACCCAATAAAATAGACGTCGTTATTCCTGTTTTAGAGATGAGGAAACTGAGACTGATAAAAGTTAAATAATTTACCTATAGTCTCACAGCTACAGAATAAGCTATCGGGTTAGAACTTGGATCTAAATTTTAACCATATGGCCTGCTGTACTGTTTTCCCACATTGATGTGTCCCTGATTGCCCCCATGTAGTCAGCATTTGCTGTTTTAGTGTGGAATCTGGTCATCTTCAAAGGAAGCTTTTTTTCTGATTTTAACCATAGCAGAAATTCCTTAATTGTAGAGTCTCTCTTGGAGATGTTTACTGATTAACTAGAAAAAAAGAGTTATTGTCATTTTTAATAAGACTCACCATTTAGGGCCGGCCGAGTGGCGCATTGGTTAAGCGCTGGTTTTTGGATGCCAGCAGCCCCGGTTCGGATCCCACATGAGGGCCAGTGACACTGCCCTCTACAGCTAACAACAGCTCCACCTGGAGCTAGGCTGTGCGAGCCCCGGTGATGGTGTGGACTGCAGCCCCTGCTGCAGTGGGCTGCCATAGGCTACAGTGAGTGGCCCGCAGCCAGCGTGAGCGGCTGGCAGCCAGCGCGAGCTGCCAATAGCCGCGGTGAGCGACATCCAGAGGCCAGCGACCGATCTGCCTCATCCGGGAAGAGCGCAATGACGATACCAACAGTGAAGCAACATCCTCCGCAACTAAACTGAAGAACAAAAAGACAGCAATTTGTCTGTTCCCCTTCCCAGATTCCCCAACGCTGTTCCCCTCCGCCAATTCCCCAATAAAATCTTTAAAAAAAAAAAAAAAAAAAAAGACTCACCATTTAATTTTGACCAGTTTTATTAAAATGAAACTGCTTGGTTAAGAGCTGGCTTGGGAACGCCAGTGGCCCTGGTTCGGATCCCACATATGAGGGCCAGTGACACTGCTCTCATAACTAACTAACTAACTAAATAAATAAATAAATAAATAAATGAAACTGCAAAAATACGAGGTGTGATCAAACAATACTGCAAATATTTAAAAAAATATATTAAAAGACACTTTGCCATTAATCCCCCTCAAAATGCTCCCCCTCGCTTTGAACACGCGTATCTAATCGTTCTTGCCACTTTCTGAAGCAGTTCTGAAAGTCCTCTTTTATGAGTGTCTTTAGTTGCGCTATTGTGGCTGCCTCAATGTTCTGAATCCTTTTGACTTTGAGGAAGCGCCAGAAGTCTCATGGTGCCAGATCCTGTGAATAAGGTGGATGAGGACACTCTGTAATGTTTTCAATTGACAGAAATTGCTGTATCAGAAGTGGTGTGTGACACGGAGCGTAGTTATGATGGAGGTGAAACCGATGGAGGTTAACACTTCATGTTAATGTGTTTTTCATGATCCATGATTCATTGCACACTATAAAACACCTTCTCTCAACCATAGCTCACACCTGACTGACTGCACCAAACAAATTGAAACTTGTCATACTGTTACTAAGGTTCGATGTGCTGCTTTCTGTATTGAAGATCCCTGCCTTTCTGTTGCCTAGCACTAAGCAGCATCATCCACTGTATTTCTTGATCCTAATGAAACGCTCCGTGTCACACATCACTTCTGGTATATGGCAATTTCTGTCAAATAAAAACATTATAGTGTGTCCGCATCCAACTTATTTACCAAAACTGACACTGGGTGACTTCTGGCTCTTCCCCAAAATCAAAATGACCATGAAAGGTAAACGTTTTGGATCGATTCAGGACATTGAGGCAACCAAGACAGTGCAACTAAAGACACTCATGAAAGAGGACTTCCAGAACTGCTTCAGAAAGTGGAAGGAATGAAGGGATAGGTGTGTTTGAAGCAAGGGGGAGTATTTTGAGGGGGATTAATGGCAACATGTCTTTTACTGTAATAATTTTTTTTTAAAGATTTTATTGGGGAATTGGGGGAGGGGAACAGCATTGGGGAATCGGGGAAGGGGAACAGACAAGTTGCTGTCTTTTTGTTCATCAGTCTAGTTGCAGAGGATGATGCTTCACTGGCCCATCTTGGTGTCATCATTGCGTTCTTCCTGGATGAGACAGATTGGTCGCCGGCCTCTGGATGTCGCTCACCGCGGCTATTGGCAGCTCACGCTGGCTACCAGCCGCTGACGCTGGCTGCTGGCCACTCACTGTAGCCTATGGCAGCCCACTGCAGCAGGGGCTGCAGCCTACACCATCGCCAGGGCTCGCACAGCCCAGCTCCAGGTGGAGCTGTTGTTGGCTGTGGAGGGCAGTGTCACTGGCCCTCATATGTGGTATCCGAATCGGGGCCGCTGGCATCGCAAAACCAGCTCATAACCAATGTGCCACTCGGCTGGCCCTGTAATAATTTTTTTAAAATTTAAGCATTCACCATATTTTTTTATCACACCTCATATTTGGAGAACCTACGCTGTTAAAAGACTAAAGAGAGAAATGACTGTCCAGTTAGTTGCAGGGAAATAATTTTTTCACCTCAGTAGTTAATGTTAACTTGTAGCAATCCTTTTTTTTTTGTAGTTTATAATCAGCATGAAAAATACTCTCATTTTTAATTTTTAGCTGTCTTTAAAAATAAGCAATAATTATATATGTGGTGAATTGGATCTTTTTGTAAAATTGAAGGCATAAAACAGGAAGGGATTATAATCATTGCATTTTTTAGTGTTCATTGACTTTAAAAATATTTGAAACTGATGGTTGATGAATGATGCTCCTTTTGTTCATTTTCTAAGCTTTTAAAATACTTCCAAATTAAAAATACAATTTAAAAAAAGTGATTGGTTTTATCTGACAAATCTGATGTGGGGTCTTGTTTTGTTTATCAGCAATGTGAATTTTTAAAAGTAATGGTTAAGTCTTCCAAATTAGTTTCTTTCAAAATTAGACATTCTCTTAAAATTAGACATTCTCTACCATCTGTTTTATATAATCTGGAATTGTATGCTTGCACACACACCCAAACTGATGTGTCATTATTTTTACTTCACAGGAGCCATCTAGAACAGTTTCAGGCAGATACAAAAGGTAAGAATCCTTAAGTTACGACTTACAACACATCGTAGACGTGAGTGTAATGTCTGTCTCACCATGGTTAACTAACTAAGCTGCCTGTTTCAGGCAGCTTTTTGAAAAATAGTAAGAAATTACACTGTAGGCAGGAATGTAATGTCTGACTAACCATACTTATTCTGACATACCTTGCAGTGGTTGAATACTGTGCACATCATGAATTTGTATGGGCTTTATGAACTTAGCAAAATAAAATCTTAGAGTCATTTTCCCTTATGTATTTAACATTGAAAATACACCTTTATTAGCTTGGACTGTCATAACAAAATGCCATAGACAGGATGGCTTAAACAGAAATGTATTTTCTCATAATTCTAGAGGCTAGAAGTCAGAGATCAGAGTGCTGGTTTGGTCAGATTCTGGTCAGGGTGCTTTTCCAGGTTGCAGACTCACAACTTCTCACCCTATCATCACTTGGTGAAAGGGGCGGGAGCTCTGCTGCATCTTTTATAAGAGCACTAACTCCCCTCATAAGGGCTCTACCTTCCTGACCTAAGCACCTTCCAAAGACCCCACCTCCTAATACCCTCACTTTGGGGGTTTGAATTTCAACATGAATTTGGGGGTTACAAAGACATTCAGACCATAGCATGTCCATAGCACCACCTCTAGACAATGAGTAATGCTTTTTACCAGAAAAAGTGTTTGAGGGCTGGCCGAGTGGCGCGGTGGTTAAGCTCTGGCTTGGGAAGCCAGAGGCCCGGTTCGGGTCCCACATATTAGGGCCCGTGACACTGCCTTCAAAAAAAAAGAAAAAGTGTTCGAGTGTGTGCATATGTATAGGGGGAAAAAATCAGACTTATGAGAAGTTGTTTAATGGAGATGCCTAGAATACTAGCTTCCTCCTTCCCTGTTGAAGCCATAAAGGTTGCAGGAGATGTGGTTATGCTTGTGCTAGTAATCATAGAATAATTGTAAATCTTATCAAGTGTTTATAATGCCCAAGGTGCTTTACATAGCTATCTCATTCAATTCTCACGATTACCTTTATAAGGTACAAAATATTTACTTTCATAGATGAGGGAAGTGGGGTTAAAGAGGTGAAATAATTTCACTGGGGTTACAAAGCGAGTCAACAACAGGATCTAGATTTGAACTCAGGCAAACTCACTCCAGAATCTGCGTGCTTGCACAAGACCATCTACCTGTAGATTTATACATGTAAAACCTTTGTTTTCCTCTATTTGTAAAAGTTTAAAATATTGGTTAAAAGTATTGGTTATTCCATTTAAAATAAAGCATTGATTAACAGGAGCTCTAATTTTAATATTTGGTAATTTTTACATAACATGAATAGTTTAAACTGGAAAGACTCTTTTCTTTTGCAAGAACTCATTGCCAATCAAATAGCTATGATTTGGCCTATTTTCAGGTTACATTCTCAAACCAAAAAAGTTTTTATCATCAGTTTTGGTTTGGGGAATAAAGGTAAACTTCAGTAATTTGTCAAGTTTGTTGTATTAACCACAACATATTTCATTAAATGATAAACCTTAAATTATGATTGACACTTTTCAGATATGTGTTCCTTTTTAAAATTATTTTTCAGTTACAGGTGACATATAATAGTTTCAGTGTACAACATAGTAATTAGACATAGTAATTAGACAATTATATACCTTCCAAAGGGATCACCCCAAGAAGTCTAGTATCCATCTGACACACATTGTGTTCTTTAATTAGAATCATTAGGGAAATAATTTTCTTATAGATCCTCATCAGAAGCTTTCTTTATATAAAATCGTGTTAAATCACGAAGGAAATTGGTTTTAGATCATTATATTACTTGTGACCTGTTTGTATTCTTGTACTTTTTTATTCTCATAGCCTAGAGCATGTAGTTTGTGACTTTTTAGCTTTCAAAGATTTAGCCTTGTTTAATAATGTTATAAGGGAAATTTCTTTTTTAAAGTTTCTAATCTTTACTCACTGACAGCAACTCGTAGTTTGAATACCATATAAAAAGAAAAAAGGCATTTACAAAAAACATAAAACCTAGAATCTATATCTGAAATTATCAATTCCTTCCTTATCTGGAGGAATTTTTTATACTGTACATCAACTATTCATTGTTTTCATTAATCTGTCAGCAAGTTGTAGCAATGATTAAAGCATGGATGTTTCTTGACGAGGGTGTCTGCTGACTAATGGGGATCAAAACAAGGAGAAATGGGCTAAAGAATAGAAATTGGCATTTGTTAGGAAATATTTTCAGTAAACTAAATAACATACTCTTAAAAAGTCAGAGGGTTCAAGCACCCATAAGACTAGTTTGTATGTGTGCTGTTATAAATTATGAATTAAATATTTAATTTTTTCTTACAAATATCAAGAATGTACTTTTTGAGCTTTGAGTCTATTAAGAACTCATTTTAGTTATACTATACAGTGGTCCCTCCTTACCCACAGGGGTTATGTTCCAAGACCCCCAGTGAATGCGTGAAACCATGGATACTGAACCCTTTATATACTTATATATCTATGGTAAAGTTTAATTTATAAATTAGGCATGATAAGAGATTAACAATAATAGCTAATAATAGAATAGTTATAACAATATCCTGTAATAAAAGTTATACAAATGTGGTCTCTCTCAAAATATCTTATTGTATTGTACTCATCTTTCTTGAGATGAAGTGAGGTTGAATGATGTAGGTATTATGATGTTAGGCTACTGTTGGTCTGATGATTCTTAACAAGCACTTTATGGCTTCTCTATAGCTATCTGAATTGCCAGCATCACTACTTTTGTGCTGGAGCCATTATTAAATACAAAAAGGGGTACTTGAATACAACCTCAACAGTTGATCTCATAACTGAGAAGGTTACTAAATGACTAATGGGCGGGTAGTGTACATAAAGTGGTACATTGATAAAGGGATGGGTCACATCCTGGATGGCGTGAGATTTCATCACACTAATCAGAATAGTCCAAAATGTAAAGTTTATGAATTGTTTATTTCTGGAATTTTCCATTTAATATGTTCAGAACACGGTTGACCACAGGTAACTGAAATTGCAGAAAGTGAAATGACAGATAAGGGGGAAATACTTTATATTATTGAATTGACTCTTATCAAGAGCAACTGAAACATATTCACTGATTCCCTTTTTAAAACGTATTTAAATAACTTTGAGGAACTATAGTCGACCGTCAGTATACGCAAGGGATTTGTTCCAGGACTCCTCAGATACCAGCATATGGGGATATGCAAGTCCCTTATATAAACCTATGCACGTGCTCCTGTATACTTTAAATCGTCTCTAGGTTATGTATAATACCTAATATAATGTAAATGCTATGTAAGTAGTTTTTATCTGTATTTATTAGGGAATAATGACAAGTAAAAAGTCTGTTCATGTTCAGTATAGACGCAACCATCGCAGGCCTATTGTACATGTCAGCAACAACATAATATATTTTTCCCCTGAATATTTTCCGTCTGAGCTTGGTTGAATTCGTGGATGCTAAACCTTCAGACCTATAGAGTGCCAGCTGTATTTTGAGGAATGGGGGTCATGAAATTTCTGAAACTCAAAGTTGAGGAAAGATGGGTCAGTGTCATGTTTTGTTTGTTTGTTTGTTTGTTTTCAAAAATTTCCTTAATAGAATGTTCATTTGGTTAAGTTTATAGTGTGTTGGTATATATATATATATATATATATAATTTTTTTTTTTTTTTCTTTTCTTTTTTTTTTTTTTTTAAAGACAAGACAGCGTATTAGATGTTTGGCTATAAACAGGATACCCTGCGGGCCGGCCCAGTGGCGCGGTGGTTAAGCGCTGGCTTGGGAAGCCAGCGGCCCCGGTTTGGGTCCCACATATGAGGGCCAGTGACACTGCCCTCAAAAAATAAATAAAAAATAAATAAACAGGATATCCTGCTGGATGTGATATCTAAATAAAACCTTCATTCATGGGGAAAAAAAAAGAGGGGACAAGGCAGTTCTGAATGACTTGCAAAGGGCAGGATTAACCAGGGTGTATAATTTACCATTCTTATTTAAGCATATAATTTAACCATTCGGAATGGCACTGATTAAGAAACATGGGAAGCAAGTTAAGACAAATATTAAGTTTTATCTTTCTCACATACTAATTAACTGGTCCTTTTTCTGTCACAAATGTTTTTAAAACAGTATTAATTATTTTATTAAGTAACATTTATGCAAAGTCATAAGTGCTTCTAAGTCATCCCCCTCTACAGTAACATCAGTAGCTTACATTTATATAGCTTTTTGGTTTTTTTTTGAGGGTAGTGTCACTGGCCCTCATATGTGGAACCCGAATCGGGCTCGCTGGTGTCCCAAGCCAGCGCTTAACCACTGCAGCACTCGGCCGGCCCTATATAGCTTTTAATAGTATGCAAAGCACCGTCACATGCCTTACCTAACAAAAGACTCAGTCAGCCAGCCTGACAGACATCATCTTTCCAAAATGAGGAAAAAGGCTTTAGTTCTGCGAACACTTTGTTGTACCACATTCCCTGTGAGCAGAAATTTGTTAAGTTACAAGAGAGGAAATTTTTTTTAAGTTTTTGAACTTTTACATTTTTGAAGTTATAAGAGAGGGAAATTTTTGTTCTTATAAAGAGCATTGGACACATCAGGATATGAATATTAGAAAAAATTAATGTTATTTTAACTAAAACGTAGTTTCAAAATCCTAGTTCAAATCTGTAATGTTTCATGTTATTATTGTACTTCTATATAATTAATGTAGCTTTATCAGGACTTTTCTTCTGATAACTTTTTTTTTTTTTTGAAAAACGTTTGAACTTTTTTTGTTTGTTTTGTTTTATTTTGCTTTTTGAAGGCAGTGTCACTGTCCCTCATATGTATGTGGGACCTGAACCGGGGCTGCTGGCATCCCAAGCCAGCTCTCAACCACTGCGCCACTCGTCCGGCCCAAATAGGTTGCTGTTAAATATTGCCTTCTTTTTTTTTTTTTGAGGTCAGTGTCACTGGTCCTCACATGTGGGACCGAACCGGGGCCGCTGGCTTCCCAAGCCAGTGCTTAACCACTACGCCACTCAGCCGGCCCTGAACTTTTTTGAAAGTTCAAAATGATTAGGGTAGATTTTTTTTTTTTTTTTTTTTTTTTGTAGATAGTGTCACTCACCCTCATATTTGGGAACCAAACCAGGGCCACTGGCTTCCCTAGCCAACGCTTAATCACTGCGCCACTCGGCCGGCCCTGATTTTTATTTTTTTATTATTATTATTATTATTTTTTTTTTTGAGGGCAGTGCCACTTGCCCTCACATGTGGGACCGAACCAGGGCCGCTGGCTTCCCAAGCCAACGATTAACCACCACGCCACTCGGCTGGCCCAAGGTAGATTTTTTATAAAACTTAAAAATTGTTTTCTTAATTTTAAAAGCAGTTCTTAACTATTGAATATTTGGGTTAGAAAAACCCAATCATAACCCTACCACCCAAGTCAATCACTATTAACATTATTTTTATTTTTCACTTCCAGTGTATTTTTCTAAGCTTTTTATTTGTATAATTGTGAGCATCCCCGACATGCAATTTTGCCTTCTGGTTTGCTCTTTAGTTAATGCAAGATGAGTATCTTCAGCTTTTAAGTTGTATGGTGAATGTCTGATATCATCTGAGCAATCTCTGCTTTTCTCCTTTTCAATAAAATGTGGCATAAATATACCAGATACCCACACTATAATTGTTTTGGGGACCCATAATTTTTTTTGGTTTTTATTTCCCAAAATTTTTTTATGTGGATAAAATGTGACTATGACTCTTCCTTAAGGACCCATTCTCTTCCAAAGTCAGTTTTGCTCTGCCTATAATGCTTGTTTTGAAAAATTGAATTTGTCCCAATTGATATAATAGGGAACAATTTGACCAAAGCACATATTTTGCATTTGCTTATGCACAATTTTGTTCATGAAAAACACTAGGTAAATCCAGAAACCTGTCCTTGCTCAACCGAGTCATGAAGGAATACCCCAAATGTGTGCCTCAAATATCTACTGGTTTACCTCAGTATGAGCCACAGCCATTCATGTGTTGCATTAGAACTTCCCATCTAATTTCAGATAACCCTCCTGATACTTAGTGTGGCAAAAAAAAAAGAAGGATCACTTTTAAAAGATGCTATATCTTGAATTACATCAGATGGTTGTTTTTGAACTAAAATACAAAGAAGTTCAACCCTTTAGTTGTGATTTGATCTTATGCTCTTTCATAGGAGATTGAATAGACTAAAATTATTTGTTTGGAAAAGTAATTTATTGAGAAAAATACTCATGCAAAGATTTAAGACATTGTAACACAACTGTTAATTTTTTTCTACACTGAACTTGCTTTATACTCATGTAAAACCAGTAGTTCTGATTTGCACATGTGTTTGGAGAACTACTGAGTCAGTCACGAGAAAGTTCCTTGGTTTGTTGGTCATGGGTCAAACCAAAAAAATCAGCCAAATTCTTTAAAGTAAGAATTCCAGACTAAAGAAGACTAAATGTATCTCCCAGCCATTAAAGAGACACCAGTCTTCTTGAGCTATATGTGACATTTTCTAAAGAAATCTATTCCTTCTCAAGGTCTTTTATTTCTGTATTAGCACATTAGTTCAGTGTTTTACCAAACGCTATAAGGCATACAATAGCTGTGGCTCTTTTGGTTAACGGATTTTGTAAATGCACATGGAAGTCACAAAATAATAATTTAAAAGTAATTGAGATACAGGCACATTTTGTGGACTGACTTCTTCCCTTGTGGATTTGTGAACTTTTTTCTAGGTTATAAATACTGCCAAGATTTATATAGTATTTATTATGTGCCAGATACTTTTCAGAGTACCCTCCATGTATGTTAATTCAGTTAATTCTCCAGTAGCCTCATGAGGGAGATGTTTTATTATCTCCTTTTTACAGATGAGGAAACAAACTGAGGCACAGTGAAGTTTAATGACTTTTGTGAGTCAAACAGATATTAATTGGCTGACTAAGTCTAATATAATATATATTAAGTGTTCTTAACTTGAAATCTATTGATGAACTGCTAAAATTCTATGTAAAAAACTATAATGTTTATTTACCTGGTAGAAGAGCTATATTTTTCATCAGATTTTCAAAGGGATCTTTGATCCTAAAAGGTTAAGAACTACTAATATGTAGGGCCGACTGAGTGGCGCGGCGGTTAAGCACTGGCTTGGGAAGCCAGCGGCCCCGGTTCGGTCCCACATATGAGGGCCAGTGACACTGCCCTCAAAAAAAAAAAAAAAAAAGGAACTAATATGTTGTAATAAAATGTATCGGCAGTTATCTCTGGGTTGGTGGGGTTACTGGAGATATGATTTATATTTTTCATTTCCTAAAGTAGATTTGTATCACAATTTTAAACAGTCTGAGAGTTTAGTTTGATCTTTAGTTGTTGCTCTGTGTGTGTGTGTGCGCGCGTGTGTGTGTGTATTTAAAGGAAGAAGAAAGAGAAGACCTGCACAGAGTAAGGGGGAGCTGTTTTGAAGAGAGGGAATGGTGGTGGGGAATAAGGTAGAGAACCATATTCAGAATAATGGAGGCCCTGCATGTACTTGTTGGTTACTTAGGAATTTCATGATTTATCCACTACTTTTAATATTTGATATCCATTCTAAAAATAGGATTTTATTCATGAGTCTTACATTTCTTCTAATTGCTAACCTTTAAAATATCTATTTTAGTGGAAAATTCCTTTAGCTGTAATCTCATAATGCTGCCAATCTTGTTCTCATGATAATTTTAGAATAACAGTTTTTTATTCCCCCCACAAAACACCTCCTGGTCTTTCCACAGAAAATGTAAAAATTCCCAGAGGGGGAAAACTTCCAATAAATGGCTCTATTTATTTGATGATGCTGTTTATTCTTTTCACTTTTCTGAAAATTATAGTTAATAGTTTTGGGAGATTTTTTTTGGAATTGTGTTAGTTAGAGATTTGTGTTAACATTCCTGAGTAGAACGTTACAAACTTTATGGAGTTAATGAAACAATCTTTTATTCTGGGTATTTTGTACTGTGCATATCCTGCACTCAAAATAGGTTAAAAACAGTTCTGTTTTTAGAATAAACAGAGCTAAATTTGGCAGTACGATCAAGTAACACAAATTTTCACAATTATGACAGTATTCCTTACAAACCTAATACACACCGGTCTATGACGCCATCATCTCTCACCTAGATAGGTGATTATAACAGCCTCCAATCTGGCCTCCCAGTGCCAGTTTGCTCGTCTCCAGTGCATTCTGTTAAAATGATTGTTACTTTCCCTGCTTTAATGGCTTCCCATGACCTTTAAATGATGTCTGCCCTAGTCTTCAAGGTAGGGTGATGTATAAGATGATGTTAGGATGCAGGATGAAAATATTGAAACTTCTGTTTATATTTACCTTTAACTTAAAATATACATTTGTACTTAATATAGCTAGTCCTTGTGTACTAGTTATTTACTCATTACTCCCTTGCTCTGTATGTCAGATGGTCATTTGGTACTGGAGATATCCTGAGGGGAACATGCTTTGTTAGTTCATTTCCTGAATGTTGCACAATACTTTAATTAGAATGTTTAAATGGATTTATGAATTATTATCAAGTCTAACTAATACAAAATGGATAAGTCTGGGGGAGTTTGAGGAGAATATCAAACCAAGTGTATAAGTATAAAGATGATCACATGACTGTTCAGTTGGCAAGATACACAAAATCAGATCTGTTCTTATAAATTAGAAAAAAATCTTTATGCTTATTTGTGAGATGTCTTTCTGCTATGATAGCAATAAAAGTCAAATATGCAATTTGATCTCAGAACTAACTCTTTGAATTTCTATGTCAGAATGTATTAAAATAAGATCATAAAAAACGATGGAGCATTTTCAATTATACTTTTATTAAAAATATGATTGTCAGTTTTTGTGAAAACAAAATTTTATACCATAATTAAAACATGAATTTTAAATTCTTTCATCCCTTTATGTTCTATTTTTTGTTATATTTATGATTTTAATAATATAAATCACATTGATTTATATAATATATGTAATTATATCACATATTTTTATAACAATGTATATAATATATGCCTATATAATACGGTTATGTTAAATAAATCATATAAAATTGTAGGTAAATACACTAAAATGGGTATGTAATGAATAAAATTTGGATAGCATTAGTTTAAATTTTTGTAAAATAGCTCTCAGATTTCTTTCTTGCTTTTCCAGTGTCATATCTTATCACTTCTGTGTTTACATTTCATGCTTTAGGCATATTGGACTTTTCTATTTCTCTTTGTTTGTAGATATTTGCACATTCTTATTCCTCTTTTTAGTCTCAGTTTAAACTTTCTCTAGCATAACTGCCACTCAAAGTGTGGTCCATGAACTTTTGTTACTAATCCATGACTAGATAAGAACAGGACTCGAGAGTAAATATTTAGAAGCTTGAATTGCATTTTGACATTTTCATCATCGCATCCAAGTGCATGATCACTGGACCCTTTTGTGAACAGGATATTGACGAGTCCAAGTGCTACGGTGCATGTGTGATTTTTTTTTTTTTTTTAATTTTTAGGGCAGTTTAAGGCTCACAGCAAAATTGAGGGGAAAGTACAGATTTGCCATATACCCCCTGTCCCCACACATGCACAGCCTCCCCCATTATCAACATTTCCCAACAAGAGGCACTTTGTTATAATTGATGAACTTATATATTGACACATTATAAACACCCAAAGTCTGTAGTTTATAGTTCACTCTTGGTGTGGTACATTCTATGGGTTTGGACAAATGTAGAATGACATGTATCCATACATTATGGTGTCATACCAACTAGTTTCATTGCCCCAAGAATCCTCTGTGCTTCATCTGTTCCTTCCTACCCCCATCACCTCTCCCCCAACCCTCTGGCAATTACTAATCTTTCTGTTCTCTCCATAGTTTTGCCTTTTCCACTATGTCATGTAGTTGAGATCTGTGCCTTTTCTTTTTTTTAGTTGGCCTGACTAGAAGCTTGTTGATTTTATTCACCTTTTCAATGAAATAGCTTTTGGTTTAATTGATTTTCTGTATTTGCTTCCTGTTTTCAATTTCATTGATTTCTGCTTTAATTAGTATTTCATTTCTTCTGCTTACTTTGGATTTAATTTGTTCTTTTCTAGTTTGTTAAGATGGAAACTTGGAGTATTGATTTTAGATCTTTATTCATTTCTAATATATGCATTCAGTGCTAGAAGTTTCACTCTAAGCACTGCTTTCACTGCTTCCCACAAATTTTAAGTTATGGGTTCATTTTCATTTTGTTCAAAATATTTTTTAAATTTGTCTTGAGATTTCTTCTTTGATCCATATGTAATTTAGAAGTATGTTGTCTAATCTCCATGTGTTTTAAGATTTTCCAGTTATCTTTTCTGTTACTTGTTTCTAGTTTAATCCTATAGTGATCTGAGAACAGACATTGTATGATTTCTATTCTTTCAAATTTGTGAAGGTATGTTTTATGGCCCAGAATATGGTCTGTCTTGGTGAATGTACCATGTGTGCTTCAGAAGAGTATGTATTCCATTGTACATATGTTTTTATTTTTAATATCAATCATTTATAAGCCAAAATGTGTAAAAACTGATGAAAATGTAAAGATTTATTTACTTTAAAAATCTTGTGTCAGGGGCTGGCTAAGTGGCGCAGTGGATAAGAGCTGGCTTGGGATGCCAGCAGCCCCAGTTCGGATCCCACATGAGGGCCAGTGACACTGCCTTCTAAAAAAAATCTTGTGCCAAATTTAATTAGACTTATTCTTGTTCCATGAATAAAATAATTTTTAAAATAAATGTATAAAAATCAAACAAGCAAATAAATATAAAGTAAAAGTATTTTTCACTTTTTTGTTAGTATTATTAAATCCCAAGAGTAAAACGTATATTCTTAGTTTTAACTTTATTTATGATAAAATAAAGCTTTACTGACATTTTTTGAATGTGACCATAGTGGTAAACCAAATGATGATGATAGAAGTAATTTCAAAGAGATAAAGTACAATCGAGATTGTACTAGTTTGTTCAGGAAGATTATCCCTCCTATACTGAGTTTAATTTAGTCATAATTGATAGGAAAGTGCTAAAACCTCAGTGAGTTATTTGTAGTGATATATTGGCTACTAAAATGATAAAACCATCAAAATTTAAGTGGTATTTAAAATAGGCATGACATAAACATGTTTACAACTACAAATGCATTATTTGAATGAAAGAATATTATAGTTACGAAGCTGACAGAAGCAGATCTTCAGAATTTCATATGTAATCATTAGTGCTTTGAGTTTCTTTTGAAGTCCCACTCCCAGTTGCCAACATTAAAAAGCTACATACAAATGACAAGACAAAGATGTTTGCTAGAAGATGTTGGATGATTCTCTACCGAAGAAAGTAGTTCATGTAGCACTTTCCAGCAGTATCATAGCTTGATATATTTAGGAGCAGTCTAGTGATAATATCTAGGAACAGTTTAGTGATACAGAGACCAATTCTTAGGCAAATAAGGTAGCAAAGAAATTTTTCTTAAAATTTGATGCACACATTGGTTTTGCTAACGTAGCAGTGATATGAAGGAAGAATTTAATTTTTAATTTCCTTGCTGACAAACATAACTTTCTCTAAAGTATATAAAACTGTGAAACGTTAACAAACCAACAAATGTGATTTGGAGTTTTGCTTTATTTTGTAGAAGTACGTTCTGATTATATAGAGACACAGTGACCAGTAAAACATAATGGAGCTTGTCCGAGAATGTAAATTGGTGTCCTGCTCTCACTGAATATCTTGCTATATCAGCTGAACTAAACAATATACTTGTTATATCAGCTAAATTAACAGTGGTTCACTAAAAGTGTGAATTACATAAACACTAATGTATTAAACTTGAGATTAAAAAGTAAATGATAATTTGGAAGTTCAACCAATCAACTGTTATTGTATGCTGAGGTATACAGTCATTTTCAGTGGGAATTTTCAGACTGAAGTATTTGAACTCTGTTTTTTGCAAGCTAAGAAACCAGTTTGGTCCCCAGCTTTTTATTTTTTATTTATTTTTTATTTATTTATTTTTTTAAAGATTTTATTGGGGAATTGGTGGAGGGGAATAGCGTTGGGGAATCAGGGAAGGGGAACAGACAAGTTGCCGTCTTCTTGTTCTTCAGTTTAGTTGCGGAGGATGTTGCTTCGCTGTTGGTATCGTCATTGCGCTCTTCCCGGATGAGGCAGATTGGTCGCTGGCCTCTGGATGTCGCTCACCGCGGCTATTGGCAGCTCATGCTTGGCTGCCAGCCGCTCACGCTGGCCGCGGGCCACTCACTGCAGCCTATGGCAGCCCACTGCAGCAGGGGCTGCAGCCCACACCATCACCGGGGCTTGCACAGCCCAGCTCCAGGTGGAGCTGTTGTTAGCTGTAGAGGGCAGTGTCACTGGCCCTCATGTGGGATCCGAACCGGGGCCACTGGCATCCCAAAACCAGCACTTAACCAATGCGCCACTCGGTCGGCCCTGGTCCCCAGCTTTTTAAATATGTGAATTAAACTTATTTCTCTCATAGCTTTATTTTTTCTTTTTTAATGATCCCAGCCTTCCATGCAAGGAAGGAGTGTCAAATATTTTCAGTGTTATTTAAGATCAAAGAAATGACTGTTAGAAATTTGGGGGAAAAGTTCTACAAATTGTTCCACAAAATAGAAACAATTATCAAAGTTGATAGTGACTTTAGTATTGCATATTTGCAAAATGTTATCAGATACCTTACAATTTTGATAAGATGCTTCAAGTTTTATTTTCTATCAAAAGAAAACCCATGCATAGGAAATTAATAGATGAGGAATCCATTGTTATTCATCAAAAGTTATTTTACATTTAACTTTGATGATAAATGATTGAAACTGAGTACTCATGAAGGATTGAAGACAAATTTTGAAAAGTATCATTTTCTGCATTTGGGGTAAAAGTTAAAAATGAATATCCTGAGCTTGCAGAAACTGCTTTAAAATCTGTTCTGTTCCTGTCAGCATACATCTGTGAAACTAGTTTCTCTGTTATGAGTGCTGTTTAAACAAAACATAGATGTAGTTTAAATATACCTTATCCTGCCTGGGCATCATTATCATCAGTCCAACGTATTTTAGGTAAATTAGCAAGTGTGGTAGCTAGCCTCCAAGAGAGCCACCGGAAACCCTACCTCCTGTTATTTACACCTTGTGTAAATCCCCTTTCGCATTGCAACACAAGATTGATGTGATCATTTGTCACCTCTGAGATTAGGGCAGAACAGATACTGCAGCCTCTGTCTTGGTTGCTTTGTCACTTTCTCTCTGGAAACCAGCTGCCATATGGTGAAGAGCCCCATGATTAGGGCCAAATACTGAAGAACTGAGGCTCCTGGCCAGCAGCCAGTGAGACACTGGGGCCTTTTCCCATCCGACATGTGAGTGAGTTTAGTCACCAATTATTCAATCTACTCAAGCCAGACTTACCAGTTTGACAGCTGTTTTCTATAATTAATTGCCTATATGCATACTTCCAATGAAAAATACGCAGTTTTATGTAATTTTTTTCCTGTTTATTCTAATTACATTATTGAAATTTAATTTTATGAGTCTGAATCTAAGAAAACATTTGGATTTGTGTTTTGTATGGCCTTTTAAAATTTTTTCCTGTAGTTTATTTGATCTTACAAAAGTATTGAACCATGATGGATTGGAATTTAAAAAAAAAAAAACTAACAGAAAATGGTTCTTCACAGATGGTCTACATTAGGTCCCCCCACAGTACCCTACACTTTCCTTATTCTGATGGCCATCTTGCTGTATTATAATTGGTTATATTCTGTTAAACTGAAAGCTCTGTGAAGGGCTGAGTCTGTAACTGCTGTTACATCTTCAGTACCTAGAACAGTGTCTGGTACTTAACAGCTACTCAGTAGATATTGGTCAGAAGAATTAATGAGTGTTTTTCACTGTGTTGAATGAAAAATGTTTCATTGTGTTGGAATAATGATTAACTTATATAGTTATAAATAAGTTGGCTACTATAACCATGTGTCCTCACGGGAATGGTAGTTGTTGGCTGTGAATAGAAAATATTCTTGGCATTCTGGTTAAGTGTATTAGGTTTTTTAGGTGGAGTATATTAGGTTGAACATATTATATTTTTATAAAATATATATTTTTATTTCCGTAGCGCAACCACTGCCTCTGAAGAAGATGTCTCAAGTAGATATCCCCGAACAGACAGAAGTGGGTTCAGCAGATATAACAGGGATGCAAATGCTTCAGGTAATTTGGTCTCAAGTAGCACACTGGAAAAGAAAATTGAAGATCTTGAAAAGGTATGAATTACAAATTATTTAAGATTGATAAATTAATATACCATTTGGATTCCTTTTTTACTTTCATAGCAGCAGGGAGAGAATAAATTGAAATGTGTAGCGGGGAGACCTTGCCAAAAAAGGGTAAAAAACGAGCAGTAATTGACAATATCATTAGTGTTGATTGGTATTTCCATTGTAGTCCAATAGTACCTTTGAATCACTGTCTTAAAGTGCTATCTGTAATATATTGAAAATACTCTTAGCCTTTGAAACTGTTAGAAGTCTGTGTGGCAATATGTACTACCGTATGTTCATTATATTATCTGTATGGATTGTCATTTGTAGAGTTTCTTTTGGGTTCTGAATTAGAGCCTAGAGCCATCTTTGATGTTTAAAACAATTTTAAGAATATACTTGTTTAGTATTATCTCTGAGAACAACTTAAATAAATATGGGCGTAAATTTATTAATCATGCTGTCTTCAGGTTTGTCCTGTAGAATTCAACCTCTGAAATTGATAATAGTACTGAATTACTTTCTGGTTGCTGAAAATGTTTTGTTTTGCTGAACTGAAATTATTCCCTGTGATACAAAGTTTGTTTTTAGTAGAGATTTAATTTTAAAGGTTTTCTTTTTGTAACATTGTGATTATTTTTAGCTCACATCTGACCTTTAATTCTAGTTTCTGTGGGTCTCAATTAAAAACTTTAAGGAATACATAGTCCAGCAGGTTTCCAGAGGTTCTTCTAAAAGGCTTTTAAAGTTCCACAAGAGTTTAGATTGATTTGCTAGTGGTTGGCTGCTTTCTCTGAGGGTTAGTAGGAAAGAAACCAAGTTCTGGGCAAGACCTTTTCAGTTCTGCTTCTTTTTTTTTTTTTAATCCTTGTAGAATTTACTTTTTTTTTTAAAGACTTTATTGGGGAGGGAGAGCAGTGTTAGAGAATTGGGGAAGGGGAACAGCCAAATTGTTGTCCTTCAGTCTTAGTTGTGGAGGGCACAGCTAGCTCAGCTCCAAGTCCAGTTGCCATCTGGCCACCTGTCTGCAGCTCAGTTCAAGGTGCAGTGTTCAATCTTAGTTACCGGTGGGCATAGCCCACCATCCCATGCGGGATTCGAACCGGCAACCTTGTTAAGAACACGTGCTCTCACCAGCTGAGCCATCCTGCCACCTCAGCTCAGGCACAGCGTCACTGGCCCATGTGGGAATTGAACCGCCCTGTTGCTCATAACCTGGGCTCTTTACCAACTGAGCCACTCAGCCAGCCTGAGTTCTGCTTCTCTTTTGTCCCCAAGGTGGCTGACCCAGCCAAAAGTCCTGGATTCTAAATATGATTTCTTTGAAAAAGGTGTTGCACTGTTTAAACAATATAATTCAGTTCCTTCATTTTATTCATTGTGAGTTGACTAGCAGAGCCAGAAGTAAAATTGAGGACCATTACTTTTTTCTTTAGACTTTTTCATAGAGCCATCTCCTTTTCTTTTCAAAAACATTAATCTATTTAAAAATTTAGAGGGCCGGCCGAGTGGCTATCGCTGGCTTGGGAAGCCAGTGGCCCCGGTTCGGGTCCCACATATGAGGGCCTGTGACACTGCCCTCAAAAAAATAAAATAAAATAAAAATTAAAAATTTATTTTCCAGTTACAGTTGACATACAACATTAGTTTCAGGTATACAACAAAGTGCTTTTCTGAAACTTTGTGTTTTCAATAAAACATTGAATTTCCTCAAACAGGATAGTATCCATTAAAAAAAATAAGGTATTTCATTTCCAATGGTGGTGATAGGCTAAAGAGGGTAGGTAAGTCACTGAGTATTAGTATTTGTTAAAGGCATAGATTTAACAAATCTCCTGTGTATGCCTCGCATTCTCTGGTTTGTTTTGTTTCTGGGACGGGTTCCTCATTCCTCATCAAGTCACATAAGAAATTCATTGGAAATCTTCGTATATCTAAGATGCTTCACTAAACTTGGCAGATGTATATCACTTAAAATGATAAGCAGTCAATTACTTGCCAATTAATAAACTTTGTAATTATGTCTACTAGGAAGTATTAAGAGAAAGGCAAGAAAACTTAAGACTTGTGAGACTAATGCAAGATAAAGAGGAGATGATCGGAAAACTGCAAGAGGAAATCGATCTCTTAAATAGAGTGAGTGTTTATATATTTCAGTTTCATGGTTTTCTTTTTTTCTGGCAATTGGATAAAAATATATAAAGATGAAGAAATTATTTAATTTCATTGTTGAGTTCATTCTTTTGTTAATGAGATAGTAATTTGTAGTAGTAAGAACCATCATTTCATTATGTAAACTGATTTTCTCTGACCAGTTACCAGTTTATTAACTTAATCTTTGGGAGCTGGACTGATGACTGGGTTAGTTCTGTGTTTTGTTAGAGTCTGGAGGTGAGCGGACTCTTCACCCTTGCGTGCACAACGGCATTGGCAAAGGTGCCTCAGGGAAGACTTTTTGTGTAAATATATGGTTGCTACTTTCTTGCCATAGGAAACTCCAGATGCCTTTGTATTTTCACTGCATTTTTGTCTTCAATTATTCATATGTACCCCCAAGTTTAGGCTTATTACCTTTACCCCGTGGTCTCTCTTACAATTTTTATAACCGGTTTTGTTTTTTGTTTTTTTAACTTTCTGCCTTAGAATTTACTTTCTGCTTAAGAAGCAGGTATTAATGCTAGATCCTACTTAGGTAATGGTGATAAGAGATTCCATAGTTTTGCTTTTTGGAAGACTTTAATAAAATAGAGGAAAGAGGTGTTTGCTTCAGGGAAAAAAAGAAACCAGATTCCTAATCAGATTTCTAACAGTGAAAGAATAGAAAATAGAGATGTTTCATTATATGTAGAATAATAAAGCTCTAAGCCATTAACTACAGGCTATAGATGAGGACCCTAAAACTCAGAGTTTAAGTTTCTCAAGGTAATATGTAGTAATCACACAGTAATCAGCTGAGCCAGCGTTTGACCTCAGGTATTTAAGAGTCCTAATTGTAAATAAGCTCTTCCATTCCTGTAGACTGCCTTTGATCTGGGTTCAAAACCCAGGCATTCTCTGTTGGTTCTATATGGTTACTCTGTATGGTCACTATGGTATAATAAAGTCTGCAAATAGTTTGGATGTTGATGCTGTATTACACTGCCTTAGGCACTGTGTGCCTTAAAGGGAATAATAAAACATCTGTGCTTACAGAGTTGATAATCTAGTAATGAAACGTGAATGCATTTTATCATTTAATTCTAAATCTTAAGTAAGTCTCAGTTGTAGTCATTTTAGGAATCTAGTGTCTTTATTATTGTTTTCAACAGATTAGTCTTTCAGCCTTATTTAGTTTGTGAGTAAATGCAGATTCTGTTTTTGTACATTTTAAAATCATTTACCTAATTGTCCAGACAGAATACTGCTATCCAATAGCTCCAAGTTTTAGTATTTTGAATTGCAAGGATACATCTATAAATATCTGCTTTTCCAATCATCAGTAAATAGTCTGCTTTGAAGTGTTTCTTCTAACTAAAATTTAGAGTGGATTATCTTTGTATTTACCAAATGGTTATATATATGGCAGTAGGATTAATATTGAGAACAGAGCTAGAATCATATCACTTTAAAGCCAGAGAGTCTTTACCTAGTTTAGTGGCTTTCAGGTTGTTTTTTTAAGCTCTAAAGGCTTTCCCTCAAACAAAATATCACAGAGAAGGCTAACATATTAATTGAACTAGATCAGCTCTATATGCCCCAATTTTTTTTCTGTGTGCCTCAGTTCTGTCACTTCCTCATATGTTCATCCCACAACATACATACTTATAAAAAGATCATACAAGGTTATAGGAGTACTTTCAGAACTTGAACCTGGATTTTTTTGATGCCTAATTTGACGCATGGTTGCAGTTCGAGGCCTTGAACTTCATATTGCCCACATATGTATTTTGTTTAGTCCTAATTTTGGGTAAAGGAGTATTTGTTTTTGTTTGTTTGTTTGTTTAAGATTTTATTCGGGAATTGGGGGAGGGGAACAGTGTTGGGGATTTGGGGAAGGGGACCAGCCAAGTTGTTGTTCTTCAGTCTTCGTTGTGGAGGGCGCCAGTCACCATCTGACTTCCCGTTGGCAACTCATGGCCTCTAAGTTTAAGGTGCTGTGTTCAATCTTAGTTGCCGGTGGGCATACCCACCATCCCATGCAGGAGTCGAACCCGGCAACCTTGTTGTTAAGAGCCTGCGCTCTATCCACTGAGCCATTCTGGTGGCAGCTCAGCTCAAAGTGCTGAGTTCAGTCTTAGTTGTGAGTGGGCATAGCCCACCTTTGAACAGGCAGTCTTGTTACACCAGATGAGCCATCCCGCCACCTGTTGGCAGTTCAGCGACAGCTCAGCTCAGGCACAGTGTTCACTGGCCCATGTGGGAATCCAACCCTCGGCCCTGTTGCTCAGAGCTCGGGCTTTTAAGCCAATTATTAACTAACTGAGCCACTTGGCCGGCCCCAATTCATTTGTTTTTAAATAAAAACTTAAGGTATTTATATATTGGAAGATTCACAATTAACGAATTAAGGAACTCGGATTTTCTGCCTTCTCTTGAAAAACTGAAAGACTGGGCCAGAATTGGCTCATATTTTGCTAACAATGAGAGGAGTTGAGTAGTGGATGCTCCCTTTAGGTGGGACATATTCCATCTAAAGCTGTTTTCAGAACTTGCCCTCATTTCCAAATCAATTGCTTATATGAATTATCTTGGAATGTGTATTTTTGAAGTGTTTCTAATCACCTTTAGAATACTTTAAAGTATTTTAAAAACTCACATATTATTTTCCTTTTTGTTTCCTTAAGGACCTAGATGACATAGAAGATGAAAATGAACAACTAAAGCAGGAGAATAAAACACTTTTGAAAGTTGTTGGGCAGCTAACAAGGTAGAAGATTCAAGGCTCAGTGTGGGAAAAAATATTTTAAAACTACTGATTGAATGTTATGGCTAATGCTAGGACAATATTCCTATGCTGCAATACATTAAGTATGTATATTTATTTCTAGTAAACAATGGATGTTTATTTTCAAAATATTTCTTTTTCATTATTAATTTCAAAAAAGTATCTACCTGTTATTTCACAAATAAGTAACATCTTTCAGTTAATAAAATGATAGGTTATGCCTCTTTTGGCTTTTGTGTGGTATTCAAATAATATATGGTTTAAAGTCACAACCATTAGAATATATTTTATCTATGGTAGTGCATTTTCTCCCTAAAGGAATATACATAGTCTTTGTTTACATGAATTCAAATACTTTTGGGGAGTTACCTGCAAATGCCTTATTACTGATGTGTGTAACCTTTTATGTGTTGATAATTTACTTGTAAAGATCTTTGTCTACTGTCATTTGTTCTTTCAACTTATTCTAAGCAATTTAGAGTAATATAGAGTTACACTATTTTGTATAACAGTCATCTTTAAAAAGGAAAGCTATTATAAAAAGTCACTTAATATCATGTACTAGTTGGCTAAATATAAAATTTAAGAGAATACTTGAATTGTGCTATAGTAAATTAAAATGTACTATTTTGTATTTGAATATTGAAAAAATTTAAAATCACTTTAACTTCTGAAAAACATACAATTCTAATTTTAATGTAAAATTTCTGACATAGGTACTACCTTTTCTATTAGTCCAAGGTTTATAAGTGAACATGGAATATGTAAAAAGTTGTTTATTCATCAAGTCTGGAGAGTGTGTACAATTTCAGTGTATAAGAAAAAAAAATCCATATTTAATTATATGCATTAAAATCTAAACCAAAATATTTATCCACACTTAAAACATTTATATTTACATTACAAGAGTACATAAGCGGAAATCGTACTTAAATACATTGCTTAATTTCTAACTTGGAGAATAATACTGACATTGTTGTTCTCATATCAGAGAATTCTTGCCTGCCCTACCTCAAATTTAAGGGATTTTCTTCCTAACAGTGGATTTTTAAGAAACAGAATTATTTTGAAGACTTACACAACTTTTCTGTTAAATATCATTAGTGTTTAGAGTTGTTTTATATTATATTTTCATGTTGAATAAGCAAATCCCCTCCTTTTAAAATACGTTAAGGAATGTTGGTCTGATAGTTGACTTTCAAACAGTATACAGATATCCTTTTATCCAGTTAATGTACAGAGGTGGCTTGAATATACCCATTTTGAGCACCCCGCTGATTCCTTTTCCTTCATTTGCCAAGCCCCTTCATTATTCACTATTAGAAAAATCGGGAAGGTGAGACAGTTGGGAAAAAATGTAGATAAATGATAAAAATCTGATGTTGGGTTCTAAAACTCTGTGCAGTTACTTAGGTTGCCCTCCACCCCCAACGCATTTGCATTTCAGAAGTTTCAACCTTGGCTGATCATCAGAATCACTTGGGTTTCTTAAAAAGAACTTCTTAGCTGTAGTTTCTAGGTAAGTAGTTTTAGGTTGAGACCCTGGACAGAATTTTTAAAGCTCACCATCTGATGATACTTATCATAACCTAGGTTTGGAAACAGCTGCCATTGCCTTTTTCCTTCTAGACCTTCTATTGGAGACTCTGGAATTAGCATAATTTTAGCTACCAGCATTCCCCCCCCCCTTTAGTTTATTTAATAACCCACCTGGTCTCTGGGAAAGTTTTCGTGTGTGTGTGTGTGTGTGTGTGTGTGTGTGTGTAATTTTTTTTCTTTACCAAAAAATTTAATGTTAGATTACCAAACTTGATATATTTGCAGAATTACTGCATAAGGGCTTCCTTTTCATAGAATAGTACCCAGCCTGGGAACAGTGATCCACTACCCACACATCAAAAGTGGTTTGCCAGGCTCAGTCACCTTCTTTGGCTGTGAGGTACTCATCTCTCTTTAGTTACCTTTAGGTGTGTGGCAGAAATATCAGTATTGCCTAGTTTCCCATCTATACTTTGGATATTGTGAAAATGCTGTCAGTGTCCAGCCTGAAAATACATTAGTGTATTGGTTTTTCAGCAAAAGTATTTTGAATTTTCTGTTTAACCATATATAATTAAAGTAATATTCCATTTCCCTTTTTAAAATTATTCCAGTTATTAATATTTCCAAAGACTGAGCTGTTTTAAATTTTTTCCTTTCCTTCAGTTTATCAGGAAAATTTCCAACAATGATCTTTTACATAATGGTACCTAGTGCAAATACAGTGCCTCGCAACTTAGGCAAAGCTTTCACATGCAAACATGCAGTTCTTCCATCCTTAAATACACATTTATGTCACATATAGACTTTTACACTGAATGTTAAAAAATAAGTAGGATCTGCTATCGTATCTTTAAAATTTAGAAAAGGCATTGAGATTTTCAAAAGGTAAATTAAATACATGTGCACTACCTTAGAAAACTTGGCTATTGTCAATTAGTATTTGTGAAATTATTAGTCCTGTTCAGAAATAAGATTTCTTATGTTTCCTGGGAATTTGTGGCATAATAAAGCTTATCCAAAGTTCTAATGTGTTTATGATATTATTTTCAAAATATTAAGGTTATTAAGTTTAAAATGAACATGACTTGACTCCCTGATTTCTGATATGCATTACTTGTGAATTACTGAAGTAATCTCTGTTTGATTTCTCGTGAATTGTTATTTTTTTGCACTACAGTTACCTTTAGAGAGGAAAAGGAAGGCTTTTGGGTATGTATTTCTAAGGGAATTAACTAAATATAGTTAGACAGTAGATTAGCACGGTCACATTTGCTCAAGTAGTTTAAAACATGGAAAATTAAGTATCGGGGTGGGGCAGCAGATACATGAAGCAATGTATTTTTTTTTTTTAATGACTTTTTAATTGTGGTGGAAGCAATGTATTCTTATGGTCAAAAATCTACCTCAATTATGTTTTCTGGATTAATCTGGATTTTTATAACTAGATATAAAAGTGCAAGATTTTGTGTCCACTAATACTTTGTTGAATGTAATGTGAGTCAATGTATTAGATATAGTCCAATACCATAAGACAAAATAGGAAAGACCTCTGGTTTGATAATTGATCTGATGTCCAAGACAATACTCACATGTCCAGTGATAGTCATCTTTCATCTTTTCTGTAGTTTTATGATCTTGAATCAGTGCCCAGTAAGTTCCATGCAATGTTGGCACTTAATAACTTGTGTTAATATTCTGTTAAAGATTCAGGCATATATTTTCATTTTGTAATGTAAGAAACCAAATACATCAGGTTTGTTTTTTTTGTTTTTTGTTTTTGTTTTTGTTTTTTTGAGGGCAGTGTCACTGGCCCTCATATGTGGTACCGAACCGGGGCCGCTGCCTTCCCAAGCCAGCGCTTAACCACCGTGCCACTCGCCCAGCCCCAAATACATCAGTTTTTCATTGAGGGAAGATATGTTAAGTGAGAATGAACTAGCATTCAGGAATCAGAACTTTAAAATAACATGTTAGAGTTGGTGCTCTACATTCTGTTATTATATATCAACCATTCCTGACATATAACAGTAAACTTCTCTTTTACATTGGAAGTATGCTCACTCTCACTAAAGGACATCCCATTGACTAGCTTTCTAATTTATGTTACTTATCTTAGAACCCGTGACACTTTTCTTGTTCCATTAAACTGAAAGCGTAATACTAATAGACAATGAACATTCTGCTCATCAGGTGCCTCAACAAAGGCACTTTCCCCCATGCTGATAAGTTTCTCAGTGATATATCGAAGTTGGTTGTTTCATTTTCAGTGTAAAGACTTGAACCATTATCCAAGAAATCCTTAGCTTGTATTTTTAAATTTTACTTACCTGGAATCTCAAAGCATGTTAAAGTCATATATTCCCATCTCCGAAATAATTATGTGTGAGTATGTGAGAGGGATATTGATGAGGGGGTTCACATTAAATTTTCATACCCGTTCTTTCAGCAAGTATTTATTAATCAACTGGGTATACAATTCCAGAAGTTACAGAATTTAAAAAAAAAAAATGGACATGGATCAGCCCTTCCAACTACCAGTGTACAGTCTATGAGAATGTGAATCAGCAGCACAAAGTGCAGTTAAGTAGCATTAACTGGTCTAATCTGAATAGTTCATCCAAAAGTATTTTTTGGTATTAATTGTCCAGTCATTGTCTTTTAGGGCTAGTTAGTTTAATAGGTATTTGCTGCAGTCTTTACTGAATGGTGGAGTGAAAGATCTGGTGCATATTGGGAAGTATCTTAACCACATTTTTTTTAGATAATTATGCGGTATTAAAAGAACATGTTAAAGGAATTTGTAGCAGTAATGAAATAAAAAGAGTTCAATGTATGTCAAATAACCGAACTGTTGATGGTATTCAAATGTAATTTTAAGTTAAAAAACTTTATATATCATTGATTACTGTTTTTTTTTAAGGTATTTAAGTCTAATAAACTGTTCACATATGGGCAGTCACTTTGATAATCATAGAACGATTACTTGATGGACATTTATTGCCTGTTTTATTTCTCCCTCTGGACACCTAATATGTGTATATTTTCTTGGTGAACTTGTTTCTTGAAAGATTTGGCTATGCTATTCAGGGTTTATATTCTTATGTTTTTCTTCTAAATTTGAGTATCAGATGGCTGCTGCTATGAGCAAAAATGATATGAAAGCTAAAATTTAATGTTGAAAAATCAGCTAATTCAGATATCCAAATATTTGTAGACAAATATCTGGATAATTTATTGATCACATTAGTATTGTGTAATGGCTTTCATAATTCCCATTGTATAGGTTTTCATTGTGGAGTAATCAGCTCGATTTCACTTTTAATATACTTTGCATGTAAAGTAAGACTCAAAAATGTAAATTTTCATTTATTTTTTTAACACTGGTTAATTATTTCCTTGTACTATCCGTAAAACTCAGACCATGAGTTTTACTTTTGAAGTTAAGGATGATGCTAATATTCTAATTAATTTATGTGCCTTTTACTGAAACAGTATGCAGTACTTTAAAATCTTGATTTAGTATAATGTTGTAGAAAAAATAATGTTTTAAAAAATAAGTATAATGTTGATAAGATCTGAATACATTAATGGTGAGGCTTCTTGAATAAATGAGAAGTGTACACATGTTCAACCTAACTGAAAATTTTAATTGCCTCTGTGTTTTAAAGCTACATGAGTAATTTATTAACACTTTGTAAGCGGGCATAAAAAGCTATATGACGAGTTTACTCGTTTCCCGCAAAAAATGTGTTAATTCAAAATTGTAACTGTTATCAACCAAATCTGATGTTGTTCAAAGAATTTCAGTTCCTTCATAGTTTCAAAAAGATAAGTAGGGGTCTGGGAATGTAAAAATCCAGGCTTTGTTTTTTTAGTAAATGGTTTACATAACCTTTTGCTAACATGTCATTCTTCATCCACCTGCACAAGCTAATCAGTCTTCTTCTAGAACTCTAAATTAATCTTTTCAGTAATGTCATACATGTCTAACAAGTGAACAACCATCCTTCAGTTAGACTGTTCAGATAATGTCTCAAGTCCTCATATAAGGACATACTCCATTATTGGAGCAAGCCTATTGAAAATATTTGCAAGGCCTCCTAGTGTTAATTGGAACTGCTGCCATTTACCTTAGCATTCATCGAATCTCTATTTTTTTTAAAATTCCAGATTCACTCTTTGTGCACACAGTTCTATCAGTTGCTGTAAATACCCACATATTTTTTTAATCTTGTGCCTCTAGTTTTTCTTTTCACCTCTACAAGAGGTTACATTTTATTCCTGGTCTGTTTCTTAGAAAGAATTTATGTAATGTTGGGCTTTCATGTTAAAGAGATAAAGAGATATAATATCTTTTACAATCCATTTATTTTGATGTTTAACCAGATAAAGTTAAAAGGGAAGCTAGAAAGCAAAACTTCCCTCTTAATACTGAAACAAATACACAATTTTACTCTCACTTTCAAAGAACTTCTGTGACTGAATAAAGATGCTTTTAATAAAGGAAAAAGCTCTCTATTTGGTGTCAGATAGTTAAGCAAAATGAAAAAAAACTCAAGATGAGTCAATTAGCAAATGTAGATTGGACTTTGACTTTATATATGTGAAAGACAATAGTTTTGACTACTATGTATGTTTTTCACATTAAAGTGTGTAAAATTATTCTGTATAAATTAATCTTAATCCCTATGTGATCAGTTGCTATCCCTGTTTACGTATAACATGGACCATGATATGCACAATCTTGGTTACAGGCTTTTATCCATAGAAGTATTAGCATTCCTTTAAAACGTGAACTATTTACTGTGGTTAAACAAAGGTTGATGATATCATCAGTGGGCACTGTAGTTTTATGGAAGCAAATTAAGAAAAATTAATAGAAAAGTATGATTTCTTTTATTAGTCCTGTGGTACAAAAGTATAAACAAAGCTATCAGTCAAAGGCATAGGAAATCCCATTTGAAGAACTTGCAAATCACCTTTGGTAACAAGACATTCAATATAGTGTTAAGAAAAGTTGGAACATTATTAACCTTCCATAGCAGATTGAAAGTTTCATGTAAGGATGATTCAGGACAATGAAGAACATCACTGATTTAAAGTACAATTAATGCCAGTAATATCATATGAGCTGTATTGTTTACTATTTAAAATAAATCAGTGAAAATTTTAATGTGATAAATAAATGAACACTTCAGAAATGCCAGTTGATGATCATAGGAGGCCTAAAAGTGCCTCGTATTTCTTTCAACACTTTTTTTTTTTTTTAAGATTTTATTGGGTAATTGGGGGAGGGGAACAGACAAGTTGCTGTCCTTTTGTTCTTCAGTCTAGTTGTGGAGGACATTGCTTCACTGGCCCATGTTGGTATCATCATTGCACTCTTAGGTGAGACAGATGGATCCCCAGCCTCTGGATGACCGCTCACGATGGCTGCCAGCTGCTCACGATGGCTGCCGGCCACTCACTGTAGTCCATGGCAGCCCACTGCAGCAGGGGCTGCAGCTATTCCGATCTGGGGACTCACAGCAGCCCAGCTCCAGGTGGAGCTGTTGTTCCCATATTAGCTGTAGAGGACGCAGTGTCATGGCCCTCATACGTGGGATCCGAACCAGGGCCCTGCTGCTCATAGCTGGCGTCCAGAGCCAGCTATCTCCTCCTAACCAACACACCACTTGGCCGGCCCTCTTGCAACATTTTTAAGTACTGTATACCTTAAGAGGGACAGCTAAGCATAGAGACTCAGTTTACAGTGTGAACATAACTTTAACCCTAATTTAGTATAGCATAAAAACATTCAATAATTAGTAATTCAGTAGCCGTATGTGCCAAGCATTGTGTTAAGTGCCTTAAATATTGTTTTTGATTCTTTAAAACTTATGCAAGGTATAGATTGGGAAGTATATGTAATTTGCCCAAGGTCACATGAATGCTTTGTGCCTTCTGCTATGACGTACTCACTTTTGTGACATCATCATTGTCCTATTAAATATTTTGCCAGTGGTTCTCAAAGTGTGGTCCATAGACTAGTAGATTTGGCTTTACTTAGAAACCTGTTAGAAGTATGAATTCTTGGGCCCCACCCAACACCTGAATGAGGTGAGGCCCTGCAATCTATGTTTTAACAAGCCCTTCAAGTGATTCTGGTGCATGTCAAAGCTTGCAAATTTGCATTATTCATTTCTATTTTTAAGCAAAGATCTTGGTCTTTCTTTCTGGACATTGTATAAATAACATGACATGAACTTGTGAGAAAAAAAAAGATCCTTTTCATTGTTGCTTACATTGCAAAACGATTGTATCGGGAAAGGCCTCAGCATGGATATTGGCAGTTTGACATAAACCCATAGTTTAGTATTGTGTCTGGAACTGAAATGCATTCTTAAGTCCAAGAGACTGGAATGGAATCTTTGTTTTTCTGTTAAGGTTGAGTTGATCTCTGTCGTTGCCTGAAGGTTTTTGGTAACAGTGCATTCTTGTGAAATTTTAAAACTTTATTGACAACAAATAAAATGTATGTTTCATCAGAGTTAGAGTTTTGTTTTTGTTTTTATTTGCATGTATGAACACCATGAGGTGGTCCATGGGGAGACCAAATCTTTAAAGTATACTCTCTGAACTCAGAAAATCAGTAACGTTTTCCAGCTAATTGACCAAAAAGGAGAAATCCACAATATTGCATCCGAATAAGTAAAGAAAAAAAGTTAGTCAATTTTTATCAATTTGGGATCATTTTTTTCTTACATGATGAGATAGTTAAAACAAACTTTAGAGTAGTTTTAGATATTTTGAAGATAGTTTAGAGTACTGAGTAACTGGCACCCAATTTCCCATTAATATCTTAACAGTATGGTGCATCTGTCATAATTAATGAACCAATATTCATAATTATTATTTACAAAAGTCCATACTCGATTCAGATTTCCTCTGTTTTACCCTATTCACCTTTCATTGTTCCAAGATCCAATCAAAGATACCACATTACATTGAGTAGTCAGTCATGTTTCTTTACATTCCTCTTCCTTGTGAGTTTCTTAGACTTGGCTTGTTTTTGATGACCACGACAGTTCTCTCGTGGACCACGATAGCTTCTAACTATGGACATTTTCAGATACACAAAAATGTAGAGAAAGTAATTATTTTGACAGTCTTTTCCCTCGTTTTTTTCTTTTTGCTGGGACATTTTATTTTGTTTTTATTTTTTATGTTTTGCTGGGACATGTTAAAGTTCTATTTCAGCCATTCTGTCATTTAACCTGTAAATACTTGAGTATGTATTTCTAATAGATAAGGACTTAAAAAATAACCACAATATCACCATACCTAACAAATGTAATGCAGATTTTTTTATGTTGTCTGTTTAGTTTGGATTCTTCTGAGAGGCAGGCCTGCAAGGGATTTATTGGGGGAAAACACCTGGGAGGAAAAATGGGGCAGGCGCTAGGGGAGGTTGGTAGACCTCAGTACAGGTCTGACTGATGTAACAGTGGTTGAGCAGGAAGTCTTAACTGTGCATTTGGAAGAAAGTTTTAGCAAGGCTGTAAAAGTCCTCAAGGCAAGGGTGCCTTCCCACAGTAGACCCATGTCTTGCAGGAATGGGCTTGCCTTTGTATGCCTGCTCTGCTCCTGTGTTGGCAGGGAGCAGCCAGTAGGAAGCAGGGCCTCAGGTGAACACCATGGTGCAGTCAGATCACAACGGCTGCAACTGTTAGTTAAAAGACTGTAGGAGCCTGGAGACGCCCAGTTTCATAGCTGCCACATCATGTTTGTGTTCACATTTCCCTGGATACCTCAAAAATGTCCTTTTTTTGTTTGTTTATATAAATAAAGATCCAAATGAGCCATCCATTGCATTTGTGTAATATGTCTCTTTCAGCCTTTTTTTACCTATAAAATCACATTCCTAATTTTTATGCCATTTTTCAAGTTGAAGAAATTACATTATTTGCTCTGGAATTTTCTACATTTTTGCATTAGATTGATTGCATCTACCTCTCTATTTTCTTTACATTGTTAATCAAATGTAGAGGCTTTATTAGATTCAGTATTTCATAGGTGGTCTGTACTTGCAGTTGAATCACATCAGAAGTGCATAATGCCTGGTTGTCTCACTTTTAATGTTAAGATTGCTCAACAGATTCAGATGCTGTTTGCTCAATTACTGTATTGTAAAGTTCCCCATCAACATTTTATATAATGGTTTAGCAAATGTTGGTAATTAAAATGCCCAGATCCAATATATCATTAGGTATTGTAGAGTGATAGTTTTCTAATTCTATCATTCTATTTACAGTAGTTGGAATTCTTTAAAGAGAAACTTTTCTTTACCTAGTTTCTCTAAAATATAAGAAAGATCACATGGATTCTTTTTCTTTATTTTCCAATATTATAATAATGGGAGAGTCCAAACAACCTTCAAAGCTGTTTTCTTTTATATAATTTAATTTGTTTTAATCCATTGAAGTGATTATTCTTCATATCCAAATTGTTCCAGGTTTGGCCAGTGGATGCCCCTTCCGAGCTGGCCCCTGTGTCCTTTTGGTCATCAGTACCTTCGTTGTTTTCTGGCATAAGGTGTTCCAGTCTCATCTTTTATGGGTACATCTTGTTTTCAGGACCTGGAATCAAGAGCTGGTTAAGCTACCTTTATTTGTAGAAAATTAAAGACTTGACAAACCATCTAAGTGAGCAGATGCTGTAAAAACCAGAGGGCATTTGTAAAGCTCTTCTTAACTGTAAAAGTTATAAGGACATTGAAGCATTTTCCAACTCTTACTTTTACTGGAAGATTTTTTTCGGTTTTTTAAAAGATTTTATTGGGGAAGGGGAACAGGCAAGTTGCTGTCCTTTTGTTCTTCAGTCTAGTTGCGGAGGATGTTACTTCACTGGCCCATGTTGGTATCATCATTGCGCCCTTCCTGGGTGAGGCAGATAGGTTGCTGGCCTCTGGACGTCCTCTCAGAGTGGCTCTTGACAACTCATGCTGGCTGCCAGCTGCTCACGGCGGCCCAGCTCCAGTTTGAGCTTTTGTTCACCACCTTAGCTGTAGAGGGCTCAGCATCACTGGCCCTCATGTGGGATCTGAACCGGCGACCCTGCTGCTCAGAGCTGGCGTCCTAAGCCAACTCTCAAACAACGCGCCACTCAGCCGGCCCTGCTGGAAGATTTTAGAATACAGTAATAGACATCTGCTTGTTTCTTTGCCACGTCTCATTTATTTTTTCCTTTTCTGTGCAGATGGTAGGCAGAGCTTAAATATATTTTGAGTTTTTTTCTTTTTTTTGAAAATGTAAATCTATTCATGTGCCTGTTTAGAACCTCAGGAGATTGATTGTAAGTCAAGATTTCTTTTTTTTTTTTGAGTAGTTCAATTACTTAAGTGTTCAAATGAGAATGCAGTCACATAAATGTAAAAGTATATAGATATTCATTGACTTAGATGTGACAAGACATGAGAGCTCATACAATATGTTAATTAAGCTAAATTCATAATAAAAAAGTGGTGCCCAAATTATGGTCCCTGCCCCACCCCACCCCACCCCCCACCCCCACCACCATTAAATTTGACCCAAACTCACAGTGTGGATTTTGTTTTAATAGAAACTAGACACTTCCATTTCTGGTCACATCTGAAAGAAGGTCTATGCAGAGGGGCCAGCCATTGGTAAGGTTCTGCAGCTGGGTCTCAGGTAGTCCCAGACTCCTCGCAGTCCAGTTGTGAGGATGACTGTTGGATGGTGGCTACTGGCAGGTTGTGAAGTAGCCATATGACTGACAGAGCCACTAGGAGTTCTTGCAGTGGTGAGAAGAAAGTCCAGTAGCTGGCAGCCATCACGTATGGGACCACCTGATAATTAATATTGGCAAAAACATTTCCTCTATTCCTGCCAATCCCTCCATCCAGAAAGAAGAATCCACTCTTTTATTCCAGATTGTGGAAACCAGCTTGAGCCTAGCATTCTTAATTTTTCATCTTGTCTTTTTTTTTTTTTTTAACTGAGCCATCCTGCCACCTGTTGGCAGCTCAACGGCAACTCAGCTCGGGCTGGCCTCGAACAGCTGTTGCTCAGAGCTCAGCTCGCACTCTTGAGCGAGCTCTTAACCAACTGAGCCACTCGGCCGGCCCCAATTTTTCATCTTGTGTTGGTTCACCAGTATTATATATGACCCTGTGTGAGGCTGTTATAGATGCTTCGGACATAGCAATGAACGGAAAGACAACCCTGGCCAACGCCATTGTATTCTTTTTTGTCCAATAAAAGAGTAGACATAGGGTTGAGGAGGAGGAATGTCTCGGGTTGGGCCTTTCAAAAAGATGAGAGTTGAAATTCACTTTTCTTTTGAAAGATAGTAGCCTCAATACATGTCATGAGCTATCCAGTTTGTTATAAAATCATGCTGATATGTCTAATGTTTGGGGAAGACAGATTTATTCCCCAAGTCTTGAGAAATTAGGAGTGTTTGGGGATTAGAGCATAAATTCATATTTTCATTAATTTGTTACGTGAATTTTATTTTTGCCCCAAACATGTCCTTAATGGAATGCTAGTAAGGCCTCAATGCGGTGGTCAGCCTGCACATGTTCTAGTACATTCTGGTCATCAGAAGCATTTGTGATTATTCAGTTTCTATGCTTAATTTTGTAATGGATTTCCAAATGTCTGTATTCCTATACATCATGAAATTCCCAAAGTCAACCAACGTTAAATACAACAATTTCTTCTGGTGTTTTTCTTTCCTTCTGAGCTCTGCAATTGAGGTGGAACTAAGTACAGCGCGCTGACAAGCTTTTCATATCTAGTTACTTGAGAAACACTTCCCCTCTGGTGAAATCATCATCCATCTACTTTTTTCATTTTTTTGAAGTTGAGTGGTCAGGCCACTTTATCCTTTTCCTGTGATTCTTGCCTAAAGATATATTTTGTTTGGGAAGAACATACGTAAGGGAATTAGATCCAGTGGGGGAATTAGATCCAATTTTGAGGATTTACTCCTTCAAAATTTAGAGTAGCATTTTGTCTTTTATATTTAGATTTTTAAAAACTCTACATGAAGATAACAAATTGGTAAGAGTTATTTCCCTTTCGCAGGATACTGGAAAAGGTTCTCTTTCTTGGCCTAAAAATGGGTTTATACAGTCTTCCTGACTAACTTTTAAAATGCTGACTATCTCTGTAAATGGGGAAATAAGACTGAGAGGGATGTTTTATTGACTCTGAGGTCACATGGTGATAGAAACGGAATCAAATATCTTGCTAGTACCTTCCACTACTAAGATTAGTCTGCAACAGGTCTCTTTAGAGGGAAGGTTAGAGATTACCAAGTACCTTAAAACCGTAAGATATAGGAAGTTGTAAACATTTTCTGAATGGAGAGTAGAAATTGAATCCTTGCATCTTTAGAATATAGTTGCAGTTCAGCGTTAGAAACAGGCAGTTATTTATTTTTTTGTTTGATGTTTTTTTTTGAATTTGTGTAAGAGTTTATTTGAGCTAAACTGATGGGGTGCAAGATCTCAAATGCTCCCAGTTGGACACAGTGTTTCTTTAAGGGTGACAGCCCCTTTACCCCTGCATCAGAAATACCCCAAGTCTGTATGAATACCCAAATGAATCAGACTGTAATGTGCATGGGCAGAGACTGGAGAGATTAATTCCTTAAAGGACATGATATTACACGTGAGGGCTGCACAGTTTGTACACACACTCCCTAATGAAGTGGTGGCTTCCAAGTGGGACCCACTTGAGCACTAGTTTCCAAGCTGGACCTACTTGAATTCAGATCCTGGCCATAGCGCTGTATGCTGTGTGACCTTGAACAAGTTGCTCTATAATTTCCTCACCTGCAACAAGGACAAACCAGTGCCTAACTTGGTTGGATTATTGTGGAGAATAAATGAGATAATGCATGTAAAACATCTGACACAATACCTGTTTATAGCTATGATGGGAGAAGGATTAAAATGAAACACTTTTTATAGTGTGATCTGTACCAGTGAAGTTGAGAAGATTATAATGGTTGTCTTTCTGAAATTGGAAAGAAAAAAAAATGGCTATCAGGAAGCTCTGGATAAGTAATAAAACTCATTCCGTCTTCCACTTCTGCTCGTCTAGGGAGGCTGTCTGTCCTCAGAACTGTCCTAAAGAAAAATGCAGTGTGGTGTGTTGATCCAAATGTAATGCAATCCCTACAGCCCCTGGTAAAGTGTGGCTGCTCAGGGAACATTGAACCAAGTTTTGGGTAAAGGAAAATATCCTTTAGAAAAAGAGAAATTCTTGAGTTAGTTTACTTGAGAAGAAAATATTTCCCAGTTAGGTCTCTCTTCCTCTCAAATCCCCAGGCTCCACCTGGGCCTGTTTTCCTACTAAGAAATGTCCCTGCCCGAACTCCTGAACAAATATATTCCAGGGCAGTATCATTAGCCAAAGTGATACGGGAACTAAACAAACAGGATGAATCCGCTTGAACTCACGCAGGTTGGCCACAAGTCAATTTCTTTCTCTAGTTCTCCATTTGTTTTCCCAGGGTACCTGATTGCTGGTAACCGGTATGTCCTGATAGCAGAGAACAGGAAGCATATCAAAGCAAGAAGCTGTTTGTCTACTGACCTGCTCCTGTATGACAAGCAGTTCTTGTTGATTTGGATACTAGAAGGCAGTGAAACAGGATGGCGATTCTGGGCTGGTACTGTTACTGTTAACTGTGGCAGGACGCCACAGTGGTACTTGAAGGGGCTAGAAAAAAACATCTTTCCTCCTGAATTGCGCAAGTGTGAAAGTAATGTCTGATGACCTAGAAAAAGAATCTTAACTACAATGTGGATCTTGTATTTGTCCGGTTATATGAACTAATTGAAATCATACAGGCTACTTCCTTTTGTTGTGTTTTCTCAGATATTATATTGGATCTTATACTTGTCCATTCTGTCATCTGACATATCTGGTGAATATCACTTTAGTAGGATAATACTGTGCTCAGCCTAAACACAGGTGATTGACTTTATAGGTAATTGTCATTATAGGAACTTGGTGGAAGATAAGGAAGAAAGTTTAATCTCTATTTTAATTAAATTCAGAATAGTAAGCAACTTTTTCCCAAATGAGTGAGATTGATGAGAAAACTTCAACGAGGCACTTTCTTTTTAACTAAAACTATTTGGGACTTCAGTTTCAATTGGTGGGATTACCGAAGGTAACATGGATTTAAAGGAGAGAGATGGATTTTCTTAACATCTACAACTAAGCCACTAAACAGAAAAAGAGATTACAAGGGTACTGTACTTTTAAAATATATTCCCCTTCCCCATTTTCAAATATTTAATGTACAAAGAAAAAAGCTATTCCTGAAATGCTGCTATCTCTAGCTATCCTTTTCCTCTCATTTGCACCCTTTCTAATGGCTACTTCAGGACAGCACTGGTTGTGGAAAGCTTGCCAGTACTGTCAGTGAATGGTACAGAATAATAATTGGCATTTGGTGTCTGAGTGCATTTTCTTTTGAAAGCCCCTGGGAGGTTTTCAAATACCTGTTGAATAAGTGAGTATAAGAATGAATGAATGCGTGAATGAGAGACATTGGTTGCTACTTTGGCCTGACCCTGACTCTTATTTATTGTAAGTTTTGTGACCTTTAGCAAGTGACTTTACCAATGGCTGTTTCTTTGTCTATTAAGTGGTGTTAATAACACCTACCACATCAAGTACTTAATAAATATTATTGAATATCTGAATTAATCTCTAGATCCAGTTCAGATACACAGTCCGATTTTCTGGGGTCTGGGGATTTGCGTTTTTGCAAAATGTACTTACTGGTGAGTTTTATGCGCACCCCAAATTTAAAAATCACTGTTTAAAATCTGCTATGTATTGGGCAGGGCTTTATGGTACATGCCAAGGGCAGTAATAAAATGAATCAGACTGTCTCTGTCTTCAATACATTTACATATAGTTAAAGGATAGACAATGTGAATGAGTACAGAGGAAAGACAGATTAATTCCCTGAAAGAACTGGTGAAACTTCTTAAGGCTCTAGCATTTGTAAGGATTAAGCAAGAGTTTTAAACATGCCTACATCGTTATATGTTACAGGGTAAATGCCAAACTATCGGTATTTATTTCTACATAGTCTTTGTCCACCTACTCCGTACATTTCTTTCTAACCTGTAAGGACTGTTTATATTTTCCATAGATCTTGGGTGACTGGACTACCTTTTCTGAAAGGTTTTTGTGACTTTTTACTGTTTTGCTCTGGTGAGAGTTCCAACAGGTGTGTTTTTCTTTCTGTTTTTGTAAACCAGGTTATGCATTTTCTCATTTCCATTTTGTGACTCTATGAAACAAAATTTTCATGAAAATGAAATTTGATTACAAACTCATATTGTACCCTGCTGCATATCCTCCTGAGACTCATTAAATGATTTCAGAAAATTCGCTTTCTAAACTGTAGAAAAGAAACCCATTTAATTAACTCTCATTTAGTCAGGTTTTTCTTGTGGATTATTCAGATTCTTTGCTCTGCATTTACAGCTTTTCTTTTCTCTGTTTCTTTGCTTGTTAGGCATGAATAGAGAAAGAGAAAGAAGCAGGTCCAGTAAAAAGATTTAGCATGGGAACCGAAAGAAACCAAAGGTTAAAGCAAGGCTCAGCATAGAGAATTCTATTGCTATTAGACAGGGTGCCACAGGTCCTATCTTGTCAGCAGAGGTGTAACCTGATGATCCCGGCATGGTTAGGATATCGATCGGAGATTTTGACCTTTCATCCTGCCACTAACTTACTGTGTGACTTGTGCAAACCAATCAGCCTGCTCATGTAATAGGGAAAATGCCTACATAATTTTGGAGTCAGGGTCCAAAGGGATGCCAGTAAAAGGAATTTAAAGAATGCACTATCTGTGAATACAGTATTCTAGATACTAAATAAGAAACCTCAAAAAAAAAAAAAGTACCTAGTCTCTTAAGATATTACATGAGATAAAACTGGAAATGGGCTTTTTTCTCTCTTCAGAATTCATATATCAGTAGCATTATTAGATACTATATAAAATATTTTAGAATTGATGATTTTATACTGCTTATAAAATTTAAAGGACCTTTTTAATGCCCATTTACTAGTGTGTAAAACTGGCACAGAATTTAAGGGGCTTGCCCAAGGCTAACTAGCTAAACAATGCTGAAATGAGGGCTAACATAGTTTTTCTGATTTATGTTCACCAAATGACATGCTCCAAGAAGTGAACATTTTCTATTTCTAGAAGTTTGATATGTCTACAGTCTGCTGTCATGTTATCTGTTTAATTTTTGTTTTTAAAACAAATGAGGCAGATATATTATTAAAGCAGAACCAAAGATTTGGGACTAAGCAGGAATCTTCTGACTCATAAGGAGGAATTCTTCATATGTTTGTAGCATAACAAGAGTCCTACTCCCTGGCACGAAGGAGACAAAAATTTAAATTTGAAGCTAAATTTGAATTCAGGGAAAGTAGAATAGAACGCTGATCAGATAGTCTTAGATTTGTCTCTACCACCTACCGTGAGCCTGGATGTGTCATTTCCACCTTCCTGAGCCTCTATTTCCTAATCTACAAAATGGCTACAATATTATACTCTCTCTTTCTATATTGTGAAGGTGCTTTTGAGGATCAGAACCATTGTGGAAGTTTGTAACATGAGCTGTAACAGTCTTAGTGGCTTACCACTAGTATGAAACCATAGATAGCAATTATAGTATTAGTTCTTATATTGTTAGCAAAAGAAATTGACTTTAGCCTTTAGAGGTAAATTTTGTCTTTAAAAGAAGGTTAAAAAAAAAAAGTTCCAAAATCCTATGGATTAAAAGAATCCAAAAGCTATTGGTTGTCAGAATCAAAAGGGAGGTTTTTAATTTAGCTTCTAAATCACCAAAATGTGCGTATAGAAGCAGATAAAAAGTAAAGCTTATGTTCACACATTTCTCAACATACAGAAAGAATGGTGGCAGCAGGGGAGAGACAGGCTTTAGTTCAAAACAGTACCAGAAAAGCAAATACACTCCTGAATTCTCTACTGTTTAAGGTCCCTGAGCATGCCAGGTCTGATTGTATAATAGGTGCTCAGTGATTGTTGAAGGGAGGGAGGGAGAGAAGGAGGGAGGGAGGGAGGGAGGGTGGGAGGGAGGGAAAGCACAAATGCATCTGCTTCTCCATTGGCTGTTTTTCCAGTTGGAAGATTTGATCATTTATCATTTGAATTCCACAAGAAACATCTTAACGAAGTCATGTCTTTGGGCCAGTCTGTTTCCAAGCTTGTTTGTGTTTTTCACATTCTTTTTTTGACCTGCAGTATTATTCTATGACCTCTTTCATGAATTCCAGTAGGTCATTCAGTTGGGACCCAAGGAAGTCAGTAAATTAAGCTTGATTTGGAAAGGAATACATAGGGTGGGTGGCTTGGATTGGAATCAAATTAAGTCTGGTTAATCTTATTTTGGTTTAATCTATGTGGGAAAGAATAGAAATAGAGGAAAAACAAACAAAAAGTAGGGGAAAACTATTCTTGTATAATGATAAGTAGTTTCTGTAAGAAATAGTTCTGAGGGCCAAAACCTAAATTATTTTTACTAGAAGTCTGAAGACCAGACTCAGCGCACAGATTCACTTCTCCAGGCATCATAATTGCTGTTTATGGCTCTAGTTTCCCCAAGGCAGAATTTTTAGGCTTTTAAAATGTGGGTGCTCCATAGACAAGTCCTGTTACTTAATATAGTTCATGCTTTTTTATCTTCTCCAGGGCTCTGAAAATGAATAAATCAAATTGGGGTAAACCTCAGCCACTAGAGAGACAAAAACAGTTTTGGACACTGGTGTATATCAAATCACCCACATTCAGTCTTGAGTTGCTTATGTAGACCTAAGGAGAAATACTGAGAAAGTTCCTGCACTAATACTTTTCTTTAAGCTGATTGTTTTCCCCTTCAGTTATTTCCAACTTGCAACATATTGGCCACTGAAAACTGAACCTTGGTGCTCAGAGTTCAGGAAATCCCCTCTCTGAACTGTCTGAGAGCATTTGAATAAAATGGGGCATTTTTTTAAAGCTACCTGGGAAGTGGTAAGTCAGGAAGGAGCAAGTGAAGCCATTGGAGGGAGGGAGAGACCTTTAGTTTGGAGTTCTGTCTGGGGCCTGGAGGGTGGTGAAGGGGATTGTTCCTTGAAGAGAATTTCACATGATTGATTGCCTAGTAAGTTCTTACAAAGGAGACAATCAAGACTTAACCATTTAGGAGTTTCTGGAATGTGTTATTATTTGTTCCTGACAATTGAGTTTCCCCTCCCATGGAAGTATTTTGCTCATTGGATAGAGCAAATTAAGTTTTCATTTAGAAAAGGGGTAGAGTCATCATATTATTTCTAATTTCTCATATTTGACCTGTCGACTAAAGGTATGAATTACAGCACTGAAACATGAAGAGACAAGAGGTCATTTTTCCAGATCTTGCTCCAGGGTTCTAAGTACCCTGTCTTCCACTTAGTCTCCCCTGATATTGGTGAAGCCTTCACTTGCCTGAATCGAGGGGAATAAGAATGGTTTTTCATCTAAAGCAGATGACCAGACCAAATGATTTATACAGTTGTTTTCAGCACTCACATTAATGATTCCAAAGCAGCAAATGAATTTTGGTTTCAGTTAGTTTTCCGGGAGCAAATCTAGTTTGTGTCAATCTTCTAAAAGTATAGATAATTTTTGTCAGGTAATATTTTTTCTATGTATAGAATTATATATATACACACAGAAACACACATATGTAATACATAGTATACACTCTAGATATAAGTTTGAAAAATAAGAAAATGAAGATCCGAGTCCACACAGGCCAGCTCAAGAAATAATATATTCTGTAATTTTTTTTTTTTAACTAGGGTTACCAAGGTCTTAACAATGAGTGCTGCTCAAACAGAAAGGATGTCATCATTTCATTTTCTGTTGTAGAAAAAAAAACAGATGGTTACCATTTCATTTGTTCAGCTGTGATTCTCCGATGACTGGATTTTTTGTGTTCTTGGAAATGGTATCTTAAAAATGTAAATTTACTGCCTCTGGCACTACTAATAATGTTTCACCTAATTGTTGCTACAAGGAAAATGACTAGATTAAATAAGCCACATCCCAATAAGTGATCCTTTTAACGCGTTTATAACCAGGGACACGTGCAGATGCCTTACATCTTTTTTGAAACGAGATATATGTATAAATAATACACGTTTATTTACTTTTTTTTTTGAAAAATTGTTGGAAAGTGCTCTCTCAACTTGTTAAAGTTTAAAAGGCTGGATATAAAATTTCATATCTAGTATAATCACAACCACTAATCATAGTAGGAATAAAATTAAACGTTTTCCCATATCTATGGGTGATAGAACTCTCTTTGCTCTTTTTACTGTCATTGTTTCTAAACTTCATTAAGCAGATTTGTTCTTATAATGGAAAAGTTTCTTTTATTTTTATGAAAAATAAATGGATTATCCCTGCAGTTTCCTTGATGTCCAAGAGCTTATTCCAGCTTATTTGTAGTGTGCTTCTGCCACCTTGTGCTTTCTGAAACCCATTACAGTGATCACTGAAGGCAGAAAAATACTTAGGAAGGTGGTTATTCTTCTGGAGGTAGATTTTCATAATGTGGGAGAAGGGCGGGAGGGAGACACCTTTCAAATACATGAAAGATGTGTGTGTATGTGAGAGAGAGGGAGGAGAGAGAGACATCTTTCCAAAGGTTTGGAGATTATTTACTAGGTTACATCAGCATTAAAATTACATTTTATCTCCAGTCCCTGCACCCCAGTAAAGAGGAAGACTAAAGACCTTGGTTTTAGTGCTGATAACCATAAGCGCTTGAAATAATATTTTATATATTTTAAATATGTTTTAAAACGTATTTTGATAGTTTCTAGCCTGGCCTGATCTTTAAATGTGTTCTTTTCTGCATAAAAACCTCAAGCAGACACTTGTGCCTAGAAAACTGTAGGTGGCTTGTTAAATGTGTTTCTTTAAATTAAATTGCCTGCTGTGTTTACATGGCCTGTTTTTTTTTGTTTTTTTTTCTCTTTCCACATTATCATTCCAGACAACATTCCATTTGTTCAGTGCCTCGAACTATTGCTACGGTCTGCTGCCCCGGGGTTATGCTGAGCTCTAGAAAGGAGAGCCCATACCTGGAACTTTGGCATTGCTGCCTGAGCGTAAACAAGCTTGATTTGATGGCTGGTCTGAGGGGCTCTTGGATGTTTCTTTTTAGGAATGAATTTAAACATATGTGATTTTGAAATGGTATTTAAGGAGCCATGGAGCAAATGACTAGGATGATGGTGGAATCGCCTTTCCTAGCTTGCTAAATAAACTATTGACAGCACCAGGCCTGAGGCATACTTATCTACACTTGGGTGGCATGCCTGCATTGAAGAATGCAGACTGTCGGGCCGGCTGAGTGGCACATCGGTTAAGAGCTGGTTTGGGATGCCAGCGGCCCCGGTTCGGATCCCACATATGAGGCTACAACTAACAACAGCTCCACCTGGAGCTGGGCTGTGCGAGCCCCTGCGATGGTGTAGGCTGCAGCCCCTGCTGCAGTGGGCTGCCATAGGCTACAGTGAGTGGCTGGCAGCCAGCACGAGCTGCCAATAGCTGCGGTGAGTGACATCCAGAGGCCGGTGACGGATCTGGCTCATCCGGGAAGAGCACAATGACGATACCAACATGGGCCAGTGAAGCAATGTCCTCCACAACTAGACTGAAGAACAAAAAGACAGCAACTTGTCTCTTCCCCTTCCCCAATTCCCCAACGCTGTTCCCCTCCCCCAATTCCCCAATAAAATCTTTTTTTTTTTTTTTTTAAGCTGAGCCATCCTGCCACCTATTGGCAGCTCAATGGCAACTCAGCTCAGGCTGGCCTCGAGCCACTGTTGCTCAGAGCTCAGCTCACACTCTTGAGCGAGCTCTTAACCAACTGAGCCACTCAGCCGGCCCCCCAATAAAAACTTTAAAAAAAAAAAAAAAGAAGAAGAAAAGAATGCAGACTGTGTCTTTAACTGCAGGTGCAGTATCAGAGGGCTTGGATGGCACAGGAACCACATTTGTTGAGCACCCACTACAGGGCAGGCCTAGTGGAAGGCTTTTGTTACACAGGTAGTCACATAAAGCCCCCTCAGTAAGAACTGTGAGATAGTCATTTTTTTCTTCATTTCACGCTTGAGGAAAGAGACCAGAGATGAAATGGCTTCCCCTGGGTCACATAGCTTGGAAACGGCAGAATGAAAATAGGAACGCAAGTGTTTCTGACTCAATCCCATACTCTGTAAAGAATACGCTGAGTTTCCTTTGCAAATGATGATCTTTATGGTCATGTGGTCTGAAAAGGGAATCCGAGTCTAGAGGAGACAGAAAGTCCAGGCAAAAAGGAGGAGGAGGGCTTGCTGGGAGGCGTGCTGGCAGCCCAGCTGCCCCAGCACCACCTCCTCCCAAACCGCATCTTGCTTCCTGGCAGAGCCCAGTGTTGTTAGGCTTGGCAGAGCATTACAGGGAGCTTGGAAGCACTTGCAGCACCTTCCAATCTTCCCTATTTGGTCAGTTCTGACTTGCACGAGTGCGGTAACCTCCTAACTAATCTCTAGGCCTCTATTCTTGCTCCACCTCCAATCCTTTCTTCTCACTGCATTTGGAAGAACCTTTCTGAAAACAAATCATCTTATTGCTCCTGAGCATTAACTCGTTCAAGGGTTTCCTGTTATAATTAGGGTCAAGTCCAGGTTCTTCAGCTTGGCGTGGCTTGTTAGCCCCTTCTGTCCCCAGTTTCATGGTGTCCACCTCCCCTTGCAACCCTGCGCCTCAACTCAGCTGGATTAGTACTGTTCCTCTCAGTGATACCACGCATGTGTGCTCTCCCCTGGGTCCTGGGCATGCTCTGACCTCTGCCTCCTCTGTCCCTCTTACTCCTACTTGTGTTTCATGGTCTCCACTTAAAAGTCACTTCTTTCAGAAAGCTTTTCGGAGCCCTTTCCCCAGCCCCACTCCACGTATGTCAGACAGCACTCTGTTCTAAAGCATCACTTGTCACACTCTTATAAATACCTCGTTTTATTGAGATACAATTCACATACCATAAAACTCACCTCTTTAAAGTGTACAGTGCAGTGGTTTTTAGAATATTCACAAGCTTAGGCAGTCATCACCACTGTATAATTTCAAAACATTTTCGTCACCCCAGAAAGAAAACATACACCCATTTGATAACCCATTCCCCTCTCCCCCATCCACTAACAACTACTAATCTAATTTCTACCTCTATGGATTTGCCTATTCTAGGCATTTCATGTAACTGGAAGCATACAATATTTATCCTTTTGTGTGCGGCTTCTTGAACCAAACATAATGTTTTCAATGCTTATCCAGGTTGTAGCATGTATCAATACTTCACTTCTTTTTATGACTGAATAATGTTCCATGGTTTGGTGTGCCACATTTCGTTTATCCATTCATCAGTTGATGGACGTTTGGGTTGTGTCTTGTTTTGGGCTATTGTGAGTAATGCTTCTATGAACATTTGTGTATAAGGTTTTGTATGATCATATGTTTTCAGTTCTCTTGCATATGTGCCTAGGGGTGGAATTGCTGGGTCTTAACAGTAACTATTTTCCACAGCAACTATACCATTTTACATCCCATCAACAATGTATGAGGATTCTGATTTCTCCACATCCTTCTCAACACTTGTTACTTTCTGGAATTTTTATTTTATTATTATTTTTGTTTTTAGGATAGGCATCCTAGTAGGTATGAAGTTATAATTGTCCTATAACTGGCTGGTTTCCCGCATGACACTAAACTCTCTGAAGGCTAAGACAATGCTAGATCTTGTTTATGACTGCACTCCAGTACTGTACACATTGAATAGGTGCAATTCCTATCTGCAAAATGGGTGAGAAGACCTAAATCTTTCCTGTTTGCTGTCCTTCTGGAAACCCAGGAAATCCAGGGGCTGGAATGTGAAAAGATGTTCTGGCTGCCAGTCCACACACGACTCACCAGAGTGGCACAGGATTTTAATAATCACACTAAGTAGGACTCTATGGCTGTAATAGTCTTACCTGAGCAGTTCCTGCATGGAGAACGGCGTGAGTTCTCATTTAGCCAGCTCAGAATGGGGAAGACGCTCCTCAGCTCTGGTGGCGTTTTAATTTGTGATTCCAGGGAGTCTCTTTTTTTCCAAACACATTTTCTCAGGGCATGTGAACGTCGCCTAATGAGAAAGCCATTCATTCTGAGTGAAAGTGGAGAAGGAAAAAGCAGAACAAAAGTTTTTTTACTGGAAGCAGATGAGCCACATCGATTATACATTCAGAATACAGATTGCAGCCAAGCTGTCATGTTCTGAACCCACCCTGTTTAGCCAAATTACAGCTGGGATATCTCTCATCTACTCTTTATCCTTTTTTTTTTTTTAAGATTTTATCGGGGAATTGGGGGAGGGGAACAGCATTGGGGAATCGGAGAAGGGGGACAGACAAGTTGCTGACCTTTTGTTCTTCAGTCTAGTTGTGGAGGACATTGCTTCACTGGTCCATGTTGGTATCGTCGTTGCGCTCTTCTCAGGTGAGGCAGATCAGTCACCAGCCTCTGGATGGTCACTCACCGTGGCTATTGGCAGCTCACGCTGGCTGTCGGCCACTCACTGTAGCCTATGGCAGCCCACTGCAGCAGGGGCTGCAGCTATGCTGTCCAAGGGACTCACAGCCGCCCAGCTCCAGGTGGAGCTGTTGTTCACCATTTTAGCTGTAGAGGGCAGTGTCACTGGCCCTCATATGTGGGATCCGAACTGGGCCGCTGGCATCCCAAACCAGCTCTTAACCAACGCGCCTCTCAGCTGGCCCCTCTTTATCCTTTTTTAGCTATCTGTTTTTATTTGTCCCAGTGTGCCCAGATCTTGGATTTGTAAAGGTGAGCTGGAAGCAAAGAGGTGCTTGTGCCCTGATTTCTTGGGGGTCACAATCCTGTATAGAAGGTGCCTATAAAAGAAAGGGGTGCAATGCCTCCTTGGTAATGTTCCCGGGGTTGTGAGGAGGTGGGTGAGGGCCGTGAGTGCCATCTGCAAAGCTCTGTATCCACCTCCGCCTTTTGTCAACATTCCACCTAGTCAGGTTTTGCTCAGTCAGGAGTAATCTTCCATAGCATTTTCTCCTGCCTTTGTTTTTCTGTCCTTTTTTCTCCCTTCACCTGCTGTGAAACACAGTGTTGGCCCCACCTTCAGAGCCTTCTGTTGAAAGTAATCTTTAAACCTTGGGACTAATTTTCAGCTCCATCTTCTCTCGGTAAATGTGAGTTTGCCCGAGTTACAATCCGCCACCTGATTAATCTTGAAAAACGTTTCCTCTATTTTATCTTTCCCTTCAAAAACATAGTCCCAACAACAGCTCCACCTGAAGCTGGGCTGCACGAGCTCTGACGATGGTGTAGGCTGCAGCCCCTGCTGCAGTGGGCTGCCATAGGCTACAGTGAGTGGCCCGAAGCCAGTGTGAGCAGCTGGCAGCCAGAGTGAGCTGCCAATAGCCGCGGTGAGTGGCGGTCCAGAGGTCGGTGACCCATCTGCCTCACCCGGGAAGAGCGCAATGAGGATGCCAACATGGGCCAGTGAAGCAACGTCCTCCGCAACTAGACTGAAGAACAAAAGGACAGCAACTTGTCTGTTCCCCTCCCCTAACTCCCCAATAAAATCTTTGAAAAAAACAAATAAACATAGTCTTTCCCCATGATCCTTTGAGGGGAGAGGATAGGAAAGGAGAAGAGAGACCTTTTGGGAAAGTCTTAGGTAAATAGTATTAACCTTGTGTAAAGAGTGTTGATGTTATTGTATTGCACTGAAAATACAAAAGATAGGAAAAAATAACACAGCAATCTTTGTCCAAATATGGCCCACTTGAACTCTGGATGGTATTTCAGCACTGTAGGAAAATTCCAGAGATCGTTCCGGCTGCAAATGTTTCCCTCACCTTATTTGCCTCTGCTGATAAACTGAGGATGAGTTTGCTATCAGCAGGTGTCACTTGTTTGAAGGACAGCACCCATGTTGGGGCAGCAATATCCACCCCCATGTTCTATCCTTCACCCGATTTCTTTAACGCTTCCTGATTTATAATTTCACCCAGGTCTTTCATCAGTAGGCTAGTTTGCATGACTTCTTAAACTACCAATCTCAGAGAAGTCACATACTACCCTGCTACCGTGTAAGAGTGCAAGGTCTACATCTGGGGGCGCTAGCTGAGCTCACAGGAAGGGGAACTGTGCCAAAAAGGCCCACAGCCTCTAGTCACTGTGCTTTGTTTGGCACACTACCGAGGACCGAGTTTACTGGACCCCGAGTTACACTCTGAGTGCCTGTGGCGAGAGAAACGTGGCTCTTGGTCCCTGTGTTTGCCCCTGTGTTTGCATACATGACTAACCCACTGACAGCTTCTGACCAGTTGGGCAACCCCGCGTTGGAGCGAGCCAAACGCTTCTAACGTGAATATGGAAACAAAACAGAATCTTGTACAAATAGGCAGTGCTGGCTTATTTAACTCTTCATTTCTGTAAAAAGTGCCTTTTTAAAGAAAAGTCTCTTAAGGATGGCATGTGAGAGACATTCCGAAGCTCGGGCAGAAATTCAGAAAGGCAAATATGCAAGTTTAAACCCTGGATTCTGAACTGTGCTACAAAGCTGGGCAAGATCGTTACAGATACACCAGAAACTTTGGCCGGGCGGTTCGTGCTGGGCTTTGATGTGCACCTGGATGTCTCCACCCTGGGTGTGTTTATTTACAGTGATAACTGAAAGAAAAATTCTGAAACATGCTGTCACAGAATGCGGAGGGACCTGCCAGAAGAAATCAGTTTACGGGATTAGTGGCCACACTGCCCCCTAGTGGTTTGTCGGAGGCTTAAATGCATAAACCGCAGGTGTATCCCAGTTCTCCCCCAAATTTACCCAAATAAACTCCTAGATTGTGTGGGAAAGAGAAAGGGAGGAGGAGAGGAGAGGAAAAGGGTTTTTGTCAACGTAGCTAATCTCAGCGGCTCTGAGCAGCTGGTAACGGGGCTGCTGAGATCCCGTTTGGGCCTCAGTGCAAACTTTTTTTTCCAGGATTCCAGCAAGGGATGCTAGCTAAAAATCTTTACTAAGGATTTGTACCAGGTCTCTAGGTTCCTTCCCAGCCTCCAAAGCTTTGGACCAGCTTATCCGGACCCACATTTCCATGTGAAGGTAAGTCACTAGCCATGCTGAGTGCTGGAACCATCTGCGGCCAGCTGTTTCGCATAGACAGAACTCCTTTTCCAGCATCCTCCACCTTTTCTGCGTGCCTTTAAGGCCTCGCAGTTAATCTTCCCAAATACTCTTGCTGCTCTTTGCACTTCACTTCCTGCTGCCTTCCCACAGAAGAAATCTTGACCTAATTCCTCAGGTGCCTGTGGGCAAGAATGTTTAGAGAGCTGCCTCAGCCCTTATGGAATGACAGGAATGCCAAGAATCCCAGGCAGCACTTTGCAGACCTCAGGGAATGGAGGTTTGGGCCCGGAGGGAGGGGGAGGGCCTTCAAAACACCTCAAACACAATTACCTCAGACTGTGAAACTGGCTGCGAAGCCAGACTCTCTGGGGGTCCTTCCCTGTCCACTGACCTAGGAACAGAGGCCTCTGGAAAAGGTAGCGGTTGTGTAGCAAACTATAGATGTGCAAAATGTGAGTTATTTGTTGTAATATTTTAGTTGTATTCAACATAATTGGCAAACAAAGTGAGACAACTTTGTAGCTATCAGTCCTTTCAGGGATGAATTGTAGGGTACTGTTCCTGGGTTTGCTACATCCTGGAACTTCTGGAGTCTTACTTCATTACAGGCAAAGAGGGTACAATAACGAGACTTTTTCTTTTTTTCAATTTTATTGGGGAACAGCCATGGTCATTGGTTACACATTGCTTTCATGCTACAATGGCATAGTTGACTCTTTTAGGGAGGGCACAGCCAAAGCGGGGGTCAAACCAGCAACCTTGGTTTTCTCAGCACCACGCTCTAACCAACTGAGCTAACCGGTAACCCCCAGCTAACTGGTCACCCCCGAGAATTTGACTTGGTACTATCATCAGTCTCCTGGCTCTCTACATTATCGTTTTTAGTTGGATATATATATATATATATATATTGCACATAACTCACACAATTTTAATTTTAAAGATGACCACAAAAGTACTGCCTACCCCCCAACCCAATGACCTTTGTGATAATTACAAGAATCACTTGGGGAACATGATTTGGTTGATTGGGTTGTGAGGCTCCTGTTTTGAATTATTTGTTCACCTATTATCCTGAGGCATGCCTGGCTCTTGATGAAGACTTAATATTACCTTCAAACACTGTAGCCAACTCACACCACCATCCTGCTCCACTTTTGTCTCCATAAAAACCTCTTTGGAAACAAAAATGCGTTACTTAGGACAGGCAACACTTCAAGTCCTATTCAAGGAGTGCAAACATTAACATGTTTAATAATTTTTGTGAGAATCTCCTTGTTTAAGTATAAACATAAGGGCTTTATTTTCCCCATTATTGCTACTAACTGTGTTCTGTCAAAACTCGCTCCCTGCTGGGCACTAAGCTAGTAATGGCATCTCAGCCCAATTCTGTTAACTTGTGTCCCTTCCACTTAATTAAAACAGTGTCTCTAAAATCTTAAGACTGAATAGTGTTTGTTTTAGTTTAAAAATCACTTTCTGTCCAAAGATCTCCTGCCTTCTCTTGCCTATACCCAGAAAGACCAGTAGTCCCGTGCTCGAGGGTGAGGTGGGGGTCTTGATCTGTTCCCTCACATCCCAGCTCCCTTTCCCATGCTTACCGTCTGATGTAGGAACCCTGTCTCCTCTTACCTGCCTGCTTTTGGTTAGGGCATCTTGTCTTCACCTCTTCTCTCTGCAGGCCGTGGCTACTCATCTGGCCAGCACTGTCCTTTGCTTAATTCTCTGCGGAAGGAGTCTGTATTCAGTTCTTTCTTGGGGCACATGTGCTGGTTCTTCAGTGGGCTCTACAGGCTACCGGCTGCCAGGCTCTAGGTGGCGCTCTCCACGGTGCAATCCTCTTTAATACGAGGCACACATAGCTTCGTGGGACAGCATGATGGCATAAGCCCAGCCACCTTCTTTGGAGTCTGTCAGAGCCACGCGAAAGCCTTGCTACTCCAAAGAGTGGCCGTGCAGCCTGCCTTCTAGCCCTTCCTACCAGCGTCAACACCTCTCATTTGCTCTTCCCTCCACCCTCCCGTGGATCAGGTGGTGCGTGCGTGGTTTACCAACTTTCCTGCCAGCTCCGATCTCTAATCCTCAACTTGGCGGTAGTGGTGGGGAGCGCGGACGGCCCTGCTCAAATTCCAATGGAAGGCATAGTTTCCACTCTGCAGAATGCATCCCCCCACCCCAAGCAGGTAGCCCCTGTCTTTCTCCCATCCTTTCTCTTTCACCAAAGAACTGGGTCCGTTGAAATGTTGACGGTATCCAAGTCCTGCCTGAATGTGTACATCTCTTAAGTCCTCCAGACATGGAATGTTGGGTAGAGTTTTGCTCCTACAGGCCTTCCTCAACAATTCTTGATATTTGGCACCTGACAAAAGTCCCATATACAATGATATCACGGTTCTCAGCCCTGTTGTTACATTAGATTCGATCAGCCTGGAAGTGGGACCTGGGTCTTGGTAGTTGAAAAAAATAAAATCTCCTAGTGATTTTGGTATACTGTGAGGGTTAAGAACTTCACATAACTAGTGGAGGGTAGAATGCGACCCTGAAGGGACAGCATTTTGAAGTGATTTTAAAGAGAGAGACAGGTTAGGATAAGAAAAATATGGCTCTTGAGACGCAACTGAAAAGAGCAGGCTTATGTGTGAGTGGTTTGAGGGATGACGAATTTGGGGAGGGGATCCTGGAATAGTTCTATTCCCCCCACCCAATTTTTCTTTCTGATCATTTTGGTTTTGTCACCATTAGATACCCAATTTCAGTCCCTGAGAAACACTTATTGGATGGAGTTTTTGCTCTAACTTTTTCTTAACTTTGCTGGTTGGGCTGCACAAGGCCCTGTGCCTGGGGTTTGGTTTAGACATAGTTCTTGTCCTATAACAGGAGAGAGTAGGGCTAAGATGAGATTTGCAAATAGTTATCATACAAAGCAGCTTCTCTCTCTCTCTCTCTTTAAAATTTTTTAAAAAGATTTTATTGGGGAATTGGAGAAGGGGAACAGCCAAGTTGTCCTTCAGTCTTAGTTGTGGAGGGCGCAGCTAGCTCAGCTCCAAGTCCAGTTGCCATCTGGCCACCCATTAGCAGCTCGCTCAGCTCAAGGTGCCGTGTTCAATCTTAGTTGTGGGTGGGCGTAGCCCACCATCCCATGTGGGAGTTGAACCAGTAACCTTGCTGTTAAGAGCACATGGTCTCAGCAGCTGAGCCATCCTGCCACCTGTTGGCAGCTCAGCAGCAGCTCAGCTCGGGCGCAACTCACTGGCCCATGTGGGAATCAAACCAGACCCTGTTGCTCAGAGCTAGCTCCTGGCTATGAGAAGAATGATTGCTACTTCCTCCTATGGCACTTAAAGTCTTTCCACTCAGATATCTAGCTTTTTCCCCCCCAAGCCTTCTTCTTCACCTGCTAAAGTAGTGTCGAATGCTTTATAGTAAGCCCATTGGGTAGGTGGTTGACCCCAAAGTCCAAAGGAGAAGGGAAGCCTCTCTTTTTTTGTGTCTCTTTTTTAAGAGCAAGAAAACTTTTCATTTCTTTCCATGTCCTGGTGACTAAGACTTCATCATATGTCCATTTTAAAACCAATGACTCTTGAGTGGAATGGATTCTCATGGGTGGATTAGACTATTCATATAGACTAGAATTAATATTGGAGAGTCAACTGCCAAGAGCATGACACTCTGCTTACCTCTCTCATAGCACTTTTCACACCATTCTGTAGTATTCTTTTCATTTGTCTGTTTTCTCTAATATGTCAAGAGTCTTGTCTTATTTATCTTTGTCTTTCCATGTCCTCCAGGTCAGAGATATAACATTAACCCACAAGTGAAACACACAGACGTACAGACACACACATTTTAAGTAGATGCATACCTCACTCAGTGGTGCAGATGTGTTCTGAAATTTGGGTATCCTAACTAAATCAGCACAATAAAGGCCATTATAGCAAAGTCCACTGAAAATGCATTTCCACTTAGTAGATGAGCAATAGCTTTTCCAGCCTCTGTAGATCCCCTGAAGTCTAGCTGTATCTTCGATCGTTGGTCACCCTGCTCTAGATGCAGTAATGTTTATGAGGTTTTTTTTTTTATCGAGTCAGAGGACTTCTATGAGTCTCTCCTTGCCTAAGGAACTTTAGTCTCTGTTTCCTTGAAGGTGCCCAGAGCGGCAATCAAACAGACATTTAAAGGTTCCCTGTGATACTCTCTCTCGTTTCTTTTGGCAGGTACAGCACCATCATTTGAACAGCTTTTGTCAGGCATCATTGATCAGAACTGTTTACCAGAACACAAAATAAATGAAGAGAGACCACACTGGAATAAACAAGACACTTAACTCAGGGTAGCATGACAGAACTCTCAGTGGCTGGGAGTGTAGTGTAGCCTACTACACTCAGGGCATAGGGGGAAAATATGTATCTATCAATTATAGGGAACATACATGTGAACAATTATAAAATATTTTCAGAAAATTATTCAAGCAAATAGTCTTCAAAGGAATAGATGCTATTAATACATGGAATGACATTAAGTAAGGTATCTATGTGCTGATAAATGGTAGTATGGTGAACTAGTTTGACTTCTGTGCTCATATCTTTTTTTTTTTTTTTTTTTCCTCAGATGTAAACCCCCAGCCCCTGCTAAAAGAATGGGTTTAGGTGGCCAGGTTTATACTATGGAATCTTCACCCCTGTTCCCCATAGATTGTGCCAGGGATATGGAAATGGGACCTAAACTGGAGTGGTTACATTTTCTTTCTTAGTTTCCTAATGACCCAAAAAGTATGGTCAGGTGATGCTGAGTTAGGCCCGGTGCCCCAGGTAGGTGGTAGTCAGGATTGGTTTGGATTTGAGAGATATAAAGCAAAAATTGTGATGACTAAACAAGATAGAAACTTATTTTTCTTTCACATAAACCTAAGCAGTACAGGGTTTGTATGGCAAACTATTTCATCACCCCCAGGGACTCAGGCCCCTCTGTCTTATTGCTCTGCCATCTTCAACATGTGCTTTTATTCAGTGGTATGCTATCAGCTGACTCTCTGGGAGGAAAAAGACTTGATTTGTAGTATTTGCCTCATTCCTGTGGTGGAAATAGTCTCCCCATGGCCAATTTCAAGCTATCAATGGTTTACTAACCAGCTTACAAAATTCCTGAATGTTCCACAATCTGCTGTCCTGAACCGAGATGAGCCAGCTCTAGCATACTGCTGATCTCCCTCATGGTCCAAACTGGCTACCCCAGCTCCAGACGTTAGAACTGCATTTCAGCTGATAGGAAGAAAGAAGGCAGAAGAGAACAGCCAATTCCTCCTCTTTTAGGATGTCTTTCCAGAAGTTGTGCACAGCCACTTAAATCCCATTGTATAGAACTTAATCACATGACCACATCTACTTGGAAAATACATTCTTTATTCTAGGCTTCCACGTAGCCAGCTACTATTTGGGTGTTCTTTTACTAAAGAAGACGAGGGGAATACACTTGGGGGAAAATTAGCAGTCTGTCACTAATGGTGACATCCAGTTCCATGTAAATGCCCAAGTCCATGAGGAGACAGAAGCCCAATTAAAAAGAAGTTAATTTTCAGAGTGAGAAGAATTGGAGTAGATTTACAGCAGGGATGATAAATATGCAGCTTCAGATAGAGAAAGGGAGACTAGCTGCCAATTATTTAAATTTTAGGGTGACTAATGATAATGCCCCTTCGTTCTCTCCTGAGTTGGAACCAATTTATGGACAAATAAATATCAGGCAGATGGAGATAAAAGTGTCAACTTTGTTACTGATTCAACTGCTTGGAGGAAAACTACAACCCTGTAGTAACAAGGGCTCTCTAACTTCACCCCCGAAAGTTAGGAGGGTAAATTTACCCTCCTAGTCAAAGGCAGAATTAGAAAGCTGCCGTGCTGCCCACCTCCCGACCCCCACTTTTCCCTGCCATGGGCACCTGCCATTGAATGCTCCCTACAGAAGGAAATTGGTGAATTTTCTTCTTCCAAATTCACTAATCAGACAATTAATCAAAATTGATTGAGATGTACTAGGAGAGGCCAGGATATGCCCATCCATGTTGAAATATGAGGGATGAGGGTTCTTGTCTAATATTATGACCTTTCAAACCTGGTGGGGTTTAGTCTATCATCCTGTAGTTGGGTTACATGGTATCCCTTTGAATCCTTACAACTTTCTCTATTTAAATTAGCACAGATGGTTTCTGTTGCAACAAAAAGGTCCCTGACTTAGAAATGCAATTAAGGGATGTATCGTATGGGTCAGACGCTGAATGCTATTTAGGAGTTCACAAGAAAGTTTATAAGAAAGTTTATAAGAGGGTTGGAGGATTTTTCACAGGAGTGGTAACACTTGAGCTTGCTTTTAAAATCTGGGCAGGATTTTTGTTGTTGTTGTTAGCTGAGCCATTCTGCCACCTGTTGGCAGCTCAACGGCAACTCAGCTCGGGCTGGCATTGAACCGCTGTTGCTCAGAGCTCAGCTCGCTCAACTCGCACTCTTGAGCGAGCTCTTAAGCAACTGAGCCATTCAGCCGGCCCTAATCTTTCTTTTTTTTAGAGGGCAGTGTCACTGGCCCTCATGTGGGATCCGAACCGGGGCCGCTGGCTTTCCAAGCCAGCTCTTAACCACTGTGCCACTCTGCCGGCCCTGGGCAGGATTTTTGATTGGCTGGGGGAATGGAAGTGTTTCAATCAAGGGGCACTTCACAGATGTGATGAGAATGGGGAGGGGGCATGGTAGGGCAAGACACAGGGAGGAGACCACAAAGGCTAGCTGAAGTGCAGTGCATATTGGAGAACAGCTGGATGTGAAATTAGCCAAGTAGTTTGGGACCATCCTATGGACAACCCTAACAGTATGTTGAGAAGGAAATCTGTAGCTGTTGAAAAAAAGCAAAACATGGTGTTTTCCACAGATTATTTTGGAGGGAGTCTTTACTCCGTGAACTTTTTAGTCGCATGGACCAACAGATTCCCTTTTTTGTTTAATCTAGTTAAAATAAACAGTCCTGACTCATACATTCCACGTACCATGTATGGGGAAATGATTTTCAAGCATTTGCATTCATTAGAATAACCTGGAAAACTTGTTAACATATAGATAGATGGCTGGGCCCTACCCCCACAGTTTCCAAAGAACTGTGATGGGGCTGCAGAATTTTTGTTTCTAGAAAGTCCCAGGTGATGTTGCTGCTCGTCCTGGGATCACATTTTGACATTCACTGAGACAAATACTAGCCTGGGATGAATCCTGTTCAGTTTTGAATGAATGAATGAATGAATGAGAATGAATTTCCTGAATCATAAAAGGAGAGATTAGATGAGATGGTCTCTGAGGTCTTTTTGAGTCTGTTCTATAATAAACTACAGGATATCCTATTGTATTTTTTCCATGCAATAGAAATCTCGGCGTTTACAGAGATTGCTTTTATCTCTTGTCAATGCATTCACTTTACCTGAGAGCTCATACCTGGAAAACTGGACGCATGTGATTTGACTTGTTGTGTTTTCTCAAGAGGAAAGGCCCTTTCAACATGGGCCTTTCACACCTCCACACTCAAGAAAAGAAAAAAGAAAAAAAAGTGGCAACTAATTCAAATGTGGCCCATACCACGTTAGAAGGTAAAAAGGGAAGGGATGAGACTTTTCTTCTAAAGGAAAAGTGCAGCTGACCCTGCACCTGGAGCTTTGGAGAGCATTCACTTGAACTGTTTAAAATGTTTGGCTTTAAGAAAATATTTACAGTATTCATAATTGTTCAAAACAGTCAGCTGGATGTCTGGCCAAAGGGGTCAGAGGCCTCCTAGTGAGCTCAAACTCTCAACACAGAAGACCAGAGCAAGCTCATCTAGCCTCAGGTGGAGGGGTTTTTTCAGCATCCGAGCAGCAACAATGCTCTCCTTGCTCTGATTGGCTGAGTGAAGACCGGCTGAAGCAGAGACAGTGGCTGACAGCCATCTAGAGAACTGTATTCAGACTGGGGGATTTCCGAATTCCATTTTAAATGATCTTTACATGCAGTTCCACATCAAGAAGATAAAGCAGAGAGGTGATGGGTACAAGGCAGCCAGATAGGGACATGCAGCCCTTAGCAGCAGAGGCAAGATTTTAGGGGATCAGCAGGATGTTGAGGTTTCATCTTATTTTTCAAGTAAGATGGGTTTTTGTGATTAGAGCAAACAGGGACATACATAGTCACCCTTTCCGCTGAGAACTCTCCCACATCATATAAGCTGAGGGTGAATTCTCCAAGAATTCTACCATGATAAGTTAGTAGACATGGAAAATGTAAATCCTTTGAGTTTCTGTCCCAAGCTGGGAGTTAGGTTTATTCAACAAACTGGAAACATGAGTGTGAGGTAGAAAGTAGCCACTTGCACCTACCCAGTCTCTCTAAATCAGGCAGGACTGTGTAACATTGACCTCGCCACTCGATAGGATTTTAAATGATCTGTGCACCATTAATCCCAATTCGGAAGCTGGTGGCTGATTAACTTGGTGGCCAGCTCTCTTTATATCCAGTTCATGCTACATCCTCTCTTCTTCATGGTCAATCTTTATTCTCTTATGCTACATGCATATATTTCTATCTAGACCCATTATATTGTGAATTGTTTTGCAGTTGGGCTGTGTCTTACTCATCATTATATTTCACACTATGAATATCCATCAATAATATTCACAGTACATATCTTTTTCTAAAACTGAGCACTGATATTTGTGAGCAGAGTTCATAATTCCTAAGGTCGGAATCTTCTGCGGGGGCACAGAGAGGTAAATTAGAAACCACACCACTGCTAGAATGCTTTCACCCCACCTTATCTTGCTCATTTTGATCCCATTGCTTGACATGTCCTTCAACTACTGCTGACATATTCCTATTCATCCTTGAGAACCAAGCTCAGTCACTGCTTCCTCTGTGAAACTTAACCTTCTCTGTACTAATTCTGTCCTTTAAATATTCTTGTAATTGGGACCTTGAGCCGCTTTTTCTTTGTGCTTGGCCTGCTCCTAATTCTTTGGAGTATACTATCTCTTCTATAAACTTTTTCACCACTTTAAACAAACAAACAACATTCTTGTAATTATTTCATGAATGAAAATGAATTATTTACATGTTTGTGAGCTATGAAATAATGGAAGGAAGGGTCTATTTTTAAAGTTGTTAACTGAGTTAATTTAAAGACCATGTCAAGGCAGCTGCTGGGTGGTACAATTTTATGGGTCTAGGGAAAACTCCCAGTAGTCTCCCTACCTGTTCCCTTAGTCATGAAAACATAATGTAATCCAAAGCTCTGGTCCTATTTATTTCCTTAGCTCCTTGAGAAAGGTCATCCTTGAGTCTTTTAGTAAAGGTTTGTTTTAGTGCTAAGGAATTCAGATCTTTTCCTTAGAGGCTGTTTTGATAGGGGAAGAACTTAAGAGTGATAGGAGCATGGAGGAGAGTGGAGTTGAAGGGTTTATCTTGAGTCACCAAAGATAAACTTTGCCTAGTTTCTAATTTCATTAAGGCTAGAAGCCTTTTAATGAATTAGTCGCATGAAAAACCCAGTATATAGTGAAGCTCAAATTCAACTCATTGAGAGCCGGCTGAGTTGTGCGGTGGTTAAGCGCTGGCTTGGAAAGCCAGTGGCCCCGGTTCGGGTCCCACATATGAGGGTCAGTGACACTGCCCTCAAAAAAAAAAAAAAAAATGCAACTCATTGAAACTAGATTATTAATCTTCCCTTCAATCATATGTTGAAACTGAGTCTGAAATGGTTTTAAAATCATAGATGGTAGGGCCGGCTGAATGGTGCGTTGGTTAAGAATTGGCTTGGGATGCCAGCCCTGAGCAGCACGGCCCCAGTTCAGATCCCACATGAGGGCCAGTGACACTGCACCCTCTACAGCTAAGATGGTAAACAACAGCTTGACTTGGAATTGGCTTGGGATGCCAGCCCTGAGCAGCACGGCACCAGTTCAGATCCCACATGAGGGCCAGTGACACTGCACTCTCTACAGCTAAGATGGTAAACAACAGCTTGACTTGGAGCTGAGCTGCTGTGGCTGAGCTGCTGTGAGTTGCTGGCGGTGGCGTAGGCTGCAGCCCCGGCTGCAGTGGGATGCCATGAGCTATGGTGAGTGGCTGGCAGCCAGTGTGAGCAGCCAGCAGCCGCCGTGAGCAGCCATCCAATGGCCAGTGAGCAACTGCCTCATCCAGGAAGAGCGCAATGATCACAATACAACATGGGCCAGTGAAGCGACGTCTTCCACAACTAGACTGAAGAACAAAAGGACAGCATCTTGTCGGTTCCCCTTCCCCAATTCCCCAACCCTGTTCCCCTCTCCCAATTCCCCAATAAAATCTTAAAAAAAAAAAAATAAGAAATCTTAGATGGTAAAGTGATGTAGCTTTTGTGTTGAGTGTGTTGCTATGTTACTGGAAATCGGGCTGTGGTTTGAGACCCCAAGTTGCAATGTCTTAAATCCTAAGAAACGTTAAAATATTTCTGTTCTTTACTGAGAGAAATCATTAGCTGATTTCTGCACCTGATCTCCTTCCTAGAAGCTGAACCAGCTGGACAATTAATTTGGTCTTGATTCTATGTTGCTCATATCTATTGGCAGTTCCATGAAGGATCTTTTTCTGAGGCAAGGGTCAAGGTATACTAGTTAGTGCATGATGTTATTTTCATTTTAACAACAGGCAGTCTGCCTCTGCTAGTTTCCATGGCTGCATCTCTAAGCATCTAGATATAGGAAATCATTTGCTTTTCATTGTCTCATCTCTGGGGCTGACCAGAATGAACTTGTGTTTTGAGTTTGTGATTTTTATACATGTCACAGTGTCAACTGGTAGAGATGCATTACTTCAAAGAGAAAACTGCAAACAGTTTCAACCCTGCTATGAAAATAAAAGGTGGGAAGATGGGAAAGAAATCAAGTAAATCATCAAACATTAACAGGCCCATGATTTATATTTAATTTCTAGAGATTACCATATCCAATCTAAATAAGAATAAAATACATTTCATCATTCTGATATTTTGTGTATGCTTTTACATACTGTGATCTCTATTCACACATTCCCAGATTTTCTCAGTGGTCATATAGGTAACACACCTGTGTTGCATTGCCCATCTTCCCTCTTTCCACAGAGTGGAGCTGTACCTGCACTAAGATGAAGCGAATGGAATTCCCAACATTAAACATTGAGTGCATGATAGTGAGAAGGGCCAGAAGTTTCTGTTTATCAATTGACAGGAGAGAAGAAGTAACTCCTCAGGTTTAGTTTGAAGATCTTAGGGTTTGAAATCAGACTTTTAGATTTTAATCCAACAAGAATGAAAGATGAACTATCTCTAGTGTCCGTTCATGACAAGTCATTGCTTTCCTTTGGGATACAAGTCTTATCTCACAGTGGTCTGAAATATTCCTTTCAAAGTTGTTTGTTTTTCAAATGATAGTGCTTTCCAGGTGTGCTTATTCTGGCAAAACACACGCATCTGGTATGTGGAAAAGAAGATCCTTTTTTTGTGCGTGGTACTCAGTTGGTAAATGTTTATTAATGCATGCTTTGTGCCAGGGACTATCATAATCCATGAGGATGGAGCAGAGGACAAAACACAGGAGTCTCTTGTCTTTAATAAGCTTCCACTTTCATGGGAGAAAAAAAAACCCAGATAATGGAAGCCTAACCATAAAAGAAATGAAATACAGTGAAGTGTTAGAGCTTGACCTAAACTGGTCAGGATGGATCTTTCTGAGGAGTGACATCTGCACTGAGATCTGAATGCTGGGAAGAAAAAAGCCATTTGGCAATTTTGAGGGAGTAAGGGCTAAGCTCAGTGTATTGGGCAGAAACAAAGCGAGTGGGTTGGAATGTGGTGAACAAGGGAGATGAGGTGGGAGAGGGAGGCAGAGGCTGAGTCACCAAAGGCTCCCTAGGCCATGATGAGGCACTTGGTGTTTACTCATCATGAGAAGTCACTGAGTGTTTTATTCAGGAAAGTGATGTAGGCTGATGTAATTAGAAAAATTAGTTTGACTGCTATGGAGAGGATGAACAATGGGACAAGTTTGTGGTGATGGGGACCTGTTAATGGGCTTATACTAAGGTGGTAAGAATGAGGGGTGGAATGGTCAATGTAAGAGATATTTATTGTTGTCAGGGTTATCAGGACTTCCAGATGGACTGGATGCAGAATATGAGAGGGAAGAATTGGGTGGCTATTAATTTTTTGGCCTGAGCAAATGATGATGCAGGTGAGAGGAGGATCTGATAAAGAAAATGATTCTCTGTGGAGCTCTTTTCAGGTTTGTGTAAAGGAATCGGTCATCCTGTGCCAGACTACTCCATGGATGTAATTAGAAAGCTTCAATAATACTTCTAGCTAGTGATATCTATATGGGGCTTTTAGGTGATAGTTTATTTCCCAGTGCTCAGTGGCCTGTAATTTGTAGCCTGGGTGGAACGGTCAAACCAGTAACACATGATTTCTTTCGTTAGGTTTCTCCCCCAAACTACAAGGGTAATAAGGAAGTGAGTTGGGATTCTAAGGAATTCTCCAGGCAATAGAGGATCAGGTTGCAGTGTAATTTGCAATCAAATGGTTTGCTTATTGGCTCCAGGGGCTTTTGGAATGTTAAGTGTGTGATAAAAATTAGCCTTGAGGGTAAGAAAGTAAACACAAGTAAAATTCCTCACTTTCTTGGGTTCAGTAGCCCCCACTAAGGTGAGCAGCCATATCTTATCTAAAATGCCTGATTTTGTTGGGCTATCATATATGTGAGAGGTCTTTTGTTCTGTGACTATTGGCATATATGTTTAATATATATATATATACACACACACACACACACACACACACACACACACATATGTATGCCAATATTCACAGAAAAAAAAGATATCTATCTCTCTACCCCTCCCCCCATGGATATGAGATAGCAGGAATATTCACAATTTTGAATCAAAACGACTGGACAGAATCTTGAAAGAATAATATCTCATTTGTACATTTGTTTCTTCTTTTATTCATTCATTCAGTCAGTCAATAGGCATCTATTGTATTCTAAGCATTATCTTAGGCTCTGTGTATACAAGGACTTATAGTCTATTACTATTTACAAGCAATTACTATTAATTAATTAATTAATTAATTTAGATTTTATTGGGGAATTGGGGGAAGGGAACATCATTGGGGAATCAAGGAAGGGGAACAGACAAGTTGCTGTCCTTTTGTTCTTCAGTCTAGTTATGGAGGACATCGCTTCACTGGCCCATGTTGGTATCATCATTGTGCTCTTCCTGGCTGAGGCAGTCTCTTCCTGGCCATTGGATGGCTGCCCATGGCACCTCACGCTGGCTGCGGCCACTCATAGCAGCCCAGCTCCAGATGGAGCTGCTGTTCACCATCTTAGCTGTAAAGGGCAGTGTCACTGGCCCTCGTGTGGGATCTGAACAGGGGCCCTGCTGCAGAGCTGGCATCCCAAGCCAACTTTTAACCAACTGAGCCATTCGGCCGGCCTGAGAGCTCAATTTTAAATCCTTAACTTTCTTTTTTTTTAATATAGTTAACATGAGTAATAGCAACACATTTAATTTGACTGGACCCCAGATGGAGAATTTCGTGCCAGATCCTAAAAAGGGGCAGCATCGTGTTAAAGGCCATGGGAGCCATTGAAGGGTTTTATATGTGGACTGACTGGATCTAGCTTTGCATATTAGAAAGAAGCCGTAAGGAAATGAAAAGTAAATGGATAGGAGTTCCCTTCACCTGTCCCCAAGACCTGTGCCTTTCTGCCCAGGACCCTCCATGTACCTAGGCTTGTGACTTAGCCACCAACAGTGTACTCAGTGCCTCTTAGGAAAGACAGATTCATAATATGTTCCTTCTTGAAATTCCATAAACGAGTGCTTCTAGATCAGAGTAAGAAAATTACCAAACCAGTTAATACCAGTAGCCTTTTAATCTCATCATAATGTAATCACTTTATTATGTGTTATCATCCGAGTCATTTCCCAATTCAAGGACAATCCAAGGAAGTATGGGATTGCTCATAATGTAATTGCTTTACTATATGTTATCATCCAAGTCATTTTCCAATTCAAGGACAATCCAAGGAAACATGTGACTGACGTTTTATATCACAAGCATCTTCTTTTCATTCTTTTAAATCCGTTCTTATGAAGTCAAGGAATGAGGTAAGCTGGGTAGAGGTCATCTTTGCAACCATGAAGACTTGGAGTAGAGTTCAGGTGAGATTTCCTCCCATGGTTTAAGGAATCCTTTTTAATTAACTGTATCTATACTTTGGGGGTACTCTTTTTGTTTGTTTGTTTTTCTTTTCTTTTCTTCTGTTGATTCTAGAAATGTCTTGGAAGCAGCCTACCGAATTTTCTGTCCGATGGGTTGTATATCTTTCTCTTTGTAGGATATATAGACACAATGACTCAGGTAGCAGTGAGCCCAGGCAGAGAAATTAAAGGTAGATAAAAAAAGAGCAGATGTAAGTTTCCAATTTCTGTTCCACAGAACTTCTATAATGTCATGAGGAAAAAGAATGAGAATAATTTGTTGCTATAATCTAGCTTGCCATTCATTCCCTCAGTAAACATTTATCGAGGGCCTCAGGATGCCTGGTGATGCCACTTGCAGCTTCTATCCTCCTGTTATTTTGGCACAGGCTTGGAAAAGGTTTGGTGTGTTCATTAAGAAAAAAAAAAAAATTCCTTAAAACTTTAAAATCATTATTTTTATTCTCTGCTAGCTTGTTTAAAGACTTACTTATTAATTCACATAGCAAATACATTTATTGTGATTAATTATTGTAGGAAAGACTATGCTAGGTTTCAGGAGTCATGAAAGAAAATCTAATAAAGATGCAGCTTTCAAAGAGCTTTGGAGACCACTGGCTTTCCATGGTTCCTGTGGTGTCAGTAAATGCATCAGTAGAGTTACATCCAATATAATAACCAGCAGTGGTTTGAAACACTCATTTGAAATATCCTGGGGCTGGAATAAATAATGAATCATTATTATGAAGTGCGAGGTCCCTGGGGAGTATGATCTTTGGACCAGCCAGAGAGGGGATGAAAGGACTTTCTGGTCACAAACGCTGTGTGAGAATACAGAATCGGTAATGACTGGCCCCGTTTCAGGGTATAGGATAGGGGACAGAGCTACAGTTTCTCTGGTGTCTGTTATTTTTCCATTTCTTATTTACTAGGCTTCGAATTATCTAAATCCCACTGAGTTTTCCTGTTTGGCACTAATGAACATTTTCCTCTAAAAATTGTTGACCACTGTCTCTCCTACTGAGCTGCTAACAAATATTACAAATTCAAGGCCATGAACAACAAACCATGTACAAGCAGAGCTGGAAAAGGGGTTAGAGTCAAATGACCATGAGTCAACAATATTTTTGTGTTTTTTTGTTACTGTACAAAACATAAAACCATGCCTACAGGCTATTGGGATTTATGGAAAAGATCTTAGGTTTTAGAAGCTGTGAGATCCTCTTCAACAATGAAGATATCTGTTCAGGTTTCAGGTCTAGAGAAATCTAGAGAATCTGGAGACATCTCACTCAGAGAATTGTTGAAAAATAGGTTAAAGGTACAAATGGAGCTGGGAGGGTATGGCTTTGAGTAGTAGAGAACCTGGTAGCTTATGACTGACAGTTTTCTTTAGGAAGCAAGAGAGATGAATGGAAGGAGAGGGAACTGTCTCCTTTGATTCTTTTTAACAACTCTGAGAGGTCGGTTTTGAGACTCCTGTAGTATATAGTAGTCCCCTCTTATTCTCACGCGATACATTCCAAGACCCCCAGGAGACGCCCGAAACCACAGATAGTACTGAAACCTATATATACTATGTTTTTTTTCCTTTACATACATACCTATGATACAGTTTGATTTATAAATTAGGCAGTTTCATGGATAGAAACTTTGTTCTTACTGTAGATCTTAGCAAACTGCATATGGTTTTTTGTTTTTTCCTTCTTAAATCAAGAGCTTTCACCTTTTCACTTAAAGGAGGCACTTTACAGTTTCTCATGGGCATATCCAAATTGCCAGAATCAATATTCTTGTGCTTTGGGGCTGTTAAATAAAATAAGAGTTACTTGAACGCAAGCATTGTGGTACCACGACAGTCAATCTGATAACCGAGATGGCTGCTAAGTGACTAAGGGCGGGAAGACATTGGACAAAAGGGGTGATTCACATCCCCAGTTACATGAAAGAAACCACACACATATACGTATATACATACAGACTTTTGGGGAGATATATATGGAGTTATATTGTGCACATATTTCTACAATTTGCCTTTTTATATATCAATATGTCATGGATATCTTTCTATGGAAGTTCATATAATTCTATCTAGTTTTAATTTTATTTTTGTTTTAATAGCTGTATGATATTCCATAGTATGGATATGGCATTATTTGTTTCATCAGCCTCCTGCTGTTTGACTTTTAGATTGTTTACAGGTTTTCTGGTGTGTTTTTCTTTTTTTTTTTTTTTTTGCCCATAATGAGTGATGCTTCAATGCACAACCTTGTATGTTCTATTTCTGTAGGATATACTCCTAGAAATATGCATGGCTAGGTAAATGCATATTTAATATTGTAACAGGTTAGTTTTAAGAAGATTCTACTAGATCCAAGTTAGGATTTATTTTAACTGACTTCAAACCAGTATGTATGGCTTACATTACTGAAAACCTGCTAAAAAGAAATCGCCTATTAATCGTGAATTCAGTGTGAGACATAATTAAGTGAATAAGGTTGGAAATAAATATTTACTTCCCTTGGACTCTGGAAGTGATAGGATTGCTGTCTTCCTAGAATTTGTTTCAGTAACTCTGATCCCCCTGGGAACAAAATTGCGGCTTTGTAGCTTTGGGATTTGTTGAAAAGGAATGTCCTTAGCTGATTTAAAGCTATGCTGGTAAGACAAGTTAGGTGATTAGTAGCCTTTTAGTCAACAGTGTCAAAGAGATGCGGGAGGTGGCAGCTTGAAGTGTGATCTTTGTTCACGTCAAGATAACCAGGGCAATTTTCTCTCATACTTTTAAGAGTGAAATCTGCTTGGAGAAAATTTGTGTCATACTTTAGCGGGAGAAATTCGGTTTGCTTAGTTATCCAACTCATACACCTCCTGCCTATTTTAACAAAATGAAACCTGAGAGTCTGTGTCATTTGCATTGTTTGAAGGAAGAGGAAAACTGCTCGTGCTGAAGCTGGGGGATTTTTCTTTTTCTTGGCCCGCCAAGCTCCCTTATCTCCTATTTCAAACACTTTCACTGCCAAAAGCCTAAATCCGCATCTGCAGAAAGATAACATTCCTATACTGATAGCACAAGGAAAAGCATTAGGGTCCTTAGAACTCTTTCTGGGTCAAAGTGCTCCTGTTAACTTGCTGATTTGGCTCTGAGAAAAAGTCTTATTTTCTCTTTAGTGCCTCCAGAAAAAGAAATAATTTCTAGTTTTGAATTCATTTCTTTTTTTGTGTGTATATTTCAAAACTTTTATCAAAAATACTAATACATGCGTGTAGTTTAAAAACAAAATAGTGCAAATGGATTTTTAATGAAAAGTAATATTTACCCACCCCTCCACCTCCGCAGCTCTTGTCACGTTTTTGTTTTTTTTCTTCTGATGACTACTTCCAGCTCTCTAAATAGAATTCTTATGCTACTTCTTTTCTTAAAAAAAAAAAAATCAATTGTACATATGTTATCTATTAATCTGCCGTTATACATGAGAATTCCCTTCACTTATATTTCCTCCTTCCTTCTGTTTCCTTACATCCAGCACATTTAAATCATTTTTAACTCTTTAATGGGTTGTCATGTTAGGTGGCTCTCACTTCTGGTAAGAGAAAATCAATTCCAAATATTTAAGCAGTAAGGGAAATGTATTTTCCCCACAATAAGATGTTCCAAGCTAGGTTAGCTATAAGGTTAATTAATTCAGATAATGTCTAAATGAATACGAGATCCCATTCTTCCTTTATATCTCTCCCAGGAGCCCAGCACAGATTTCTCCTCATGTCTCTTTGGCTAAAAGCAATCACATACGTACTACTGACTGACAACGGATGTGGAGTTACCAGATGTAGATTAATCATATTTTACCCCTGATTGTTCCTAAGCACATGGTTCCAAAAAATAATGTGGACACATGAATACAATCTGGGCCTTGCTAACAAGAAACGGTGGGGTGGGGGGAGGGGAGAGAAAGGGAGGTGACCATAGGTCAGGCACTGGGGATGTCCACTATAATTAACTCAGTAGCTTTCATTAATTTACACCTTTCTTTATTCTTCCATAGACTCTAGAAAGTATCTCTTGATCCCCCAACCCTTCTTCTCAGCAACCTTCCCTCCCTTCCACTTCCCAACATTTGTCATCTGTGCTTTTACATCATCACTTTTGCCACCATTCACGTTCTGCTCTGTCCATTTTTAAAGAATGCCAAGTTTTATTCATAGACTGACTCTAAATGTTGAAAATCAACAACCAGTGTTTGTGTTATTGGGGTGTATAATTCTTTTTCAAAATCTAAATTCTATCTTCCTCCAGTGGTTTGGACATGCCTCGTGGATAACAGGCACGCCTGTGTCTGCTGAATGAATGAATGTGCCTGATGTATTTATAAATGGGTTCTACTTGTAATGTCAAGCCCAACAGAGTAGAGAGAGGGTGGAGAAGGGTGAGAAAATGGTGCAGGAACACACCTAAATTTAGGATTGTCCACTAAAAAACATCCAGCCTAAGAGAAAATTTATAAGAATTTATTTCAGCCAAACTGATGACAATTGCTGGGAAGCAAAATCTCAACAGACTGAGAAAATGTTCCAGAAAATGGTGGTTATGCAACTTATTTTCTACATTGGAATCAAAGGAGGAAGGTTACATGAAATCTATTGGTGGTAGATTAAGGGAGTGGGAGAAAGCAAAGCAGGGGAATCTCTGGGATTGGATAAGAAGTAAAATGGAGAGCCACACACTTCTTTTACATTGGTGGGCCACGGGACAGTTAAGAGCATTTTACAGCACAGAGATGCTAAGCAAAGGACAACAACAATGAGAGATTTTGTAGATTCCTGCTCTGGTGTGGTGGGTTGTGCCCCCTGGGATTACTCTCTCATTCCAACGGTATATTACCTTGGATGCAAAAAAGATAATAGACAGGCTCACTTATGGTAAAGATTGACCTTTGTCAAGGAAGCCACAGGCCAAGGATGTGACTGTCAGCCATGACTGGCTTTTAGTTTAGAATTTTTATGTTCAGACTGTCTTGTGTGGTTACTTTCGGTCTCTGAGTTTGTGGGGTCCACCGTGCAGGCCTCCCCAGAACTTGTCAGGTTTAGTATGTGGTCCTTTTTTCGTCCACAGAAGCAACTTTCCTATGTTGGGTTCTGATTTTAAGGTAGTTAAAGCTACTTTAGAAACTAAGCCTGTAGCGTGGGGGAAATCTCAGACTGAACGTGTAAACTGCAATACTGTATACTCTTCTCTAAGAATTGGGAGACTCTTTCTTCCAAAGACAATGATAGGACAGGTGTTACTGCCTGCTGGTAGGGCTGTGTCCAGGTCTGATCTGTGCACCTGTGTGCAGAGTGCCAAATAATCCCCTTTCCTCAGTGCTGGCATCCTGGCTCCACCCAGGAGAACACACAGGCTTTCAATCAGGAATTACCTCAACAGGCCACCTCCCTGTGATAAATGACCCATGGGGAAAGACAAATGAAGCCCTGCACTGGGCAAGCTGTTCTCAGAGAATAACTCGGCTCTCCAGGTATTGTCAGTGAGAATTCCTGGTGAGGGGAAATGGATTGCATAGCAGGGAGAAAAAAACACACAGGAGAGAGAGTTGCTGCAAGGACTGTGGGTGAGGTAGCTCCAAGGAAGCATCAATAACGGATGGATGGAGAGTTAGAAATGTGAGATTTTTATAGGAAATCTTTGTAGCTCTAATTAGAAGCAGAATATGGATTCGGATCAGAAGACAGATCCGAAACACTTGCCCCCCTGTTTCACTATTCAGGCAATTCACATAAGTTAGCATATTGGTGGGCAGAAACCCTGGTTACAGTGTCACTAATTAGAATAGCTGTACTTGCACCTAGTGGACCATTTCCTTGGCTTTGCATCTCAAGCAGTGAATGGAAGAGGGAATTTTAATGATGCCCTATTAAGGCAACTACACAGTGCAACAAGTAGTTCTCAGTTCCTCAGCTGGCATTGTTAAGAAAACAATTTGTTCTAGTGGAATTCTGGTTCCTTAACAATTGGGGGTTATTGTTGGTTCTCAAAGGACCACTGATTCAGGTACCTTTTCGGATGAATGTAGGGGAAAAGGCAGGAAATATTTCTTTGATTTGCAAGGAGGAGAGGAATTGTTTCCTCTCATTGAAATTTTTTTTTAAAATGATCATTATTTTGGAATAATTTTTTCCCACTATGGGCCAACTTAAGAGTAACTTGGATGGGCCAGCTGAGTGGCACGGTGGTTAAGTGCTGGTTTGGGAGGCCAGCTGCCCTGGTTCGGGTCTCACATGTGAGGGCCAGTGACACTGCCCTCAAAAAAAAAAAAAAAAAAAAAAAAAAGAGTAACTTGGAAATAGTATTACAGAGAAGCAGTGAGTCAAGATTCCTGCATCATGAAATTTGGTATTGCATAATAACATGGGTTCTGTTAGTGAGTAGCCATTGAAGCAGCTTACTGCCATTTATACCAAAAAGATTAGCCTAGGGGCGGCCAGTTGGCAGGCTCATAACACCAACATTGTTGGTTTGATTCCCACATGGGCCAAGGAGCTGCACCCTCCACAACTAGATTGAAAACAACTACTTGACTTGGAGCTGTTGGGTCCTGGAAAAACACACTGTTCCCCAATAAAATTTCTAAAAAGAAAACAACAAACAAACGCAAAAAGGTTGGCCCAGGTTTGAACTGACCCTTGAGGTTTGGGATCTGTTGAGTCTGGGTCTTGTAACTTCTCCAAAATGGACACAGCTTCTCTCTACTCCATTTCCCCCCTTCTCACCTTTACCTCAGGCTGACCCCATATTAACCCTCGGATTACTAACTCCAACCTGGGCCAGATCTCCTGCCTTTCCGGAACTTGAGACCTGAGACTGTAGTTAGGCTGCTTGCTGGAATCTGATTGAACTTCATGGTAGAGTGTCAGGGCTCAGGTAAGTGGTATGATCCACCTCATGCCAGATTCTATTCAGTATCAGATTTTTCACCCTGACTAGCTGTCTTGCTGGCTCTTTGTACCAGTTTCTTCACCTGCATTTGCCTCCTTTCTGTTGGTAGCCTGTGCCTTCTAGTGTCAGACCTTGCATCAAAATAGCTCCATCCCAGCTATAAAGGTTATGGCTATCACCTTCCTGAGACGAGCGGGAGCCCAAGCTGGCAAAGAGCTATAGGGTTTGCCACATCTGACATGGATTTGAAAGCAGTTCCTTATGCGTTTATTGATGGCTGCATCACCTCTCCTCCAAGGACCCATGCCTGTCATCTGTAATTTTAATCTAGCATCTCTTCTCTTTTACGTTTTAAATCTTTCTCCCTCTGCTGGCTTCTTCCTTTGGACGCACATGTGTGTTTAGATTTCCCTTATAATTCGCCAAACTATGTTTATGTCTGTATGTATGTATCTATGTAGTTATTTCTATCTTATCTCCATTGTCTCAACCTGATACTACACTGGGATATGGCCAAAATGCTTGACTCAGGCTATACTTTTCGCCTTCATATATCATCACTCATCTAGTCTTTGACCTTATTTATTTATTTATTTATTTTTAATTAATGTATTTTTAATTAGTTTTAGGCGTACAACAGTGCAATAGTTATACTTTTTATCCCTCGAAGTGACAACCCCCCTCCCCCAATTCACCACCCCGCTCCTCCCCCCCATATCATATATATCTATTACACTTCCTCTGACTCCCACAGTATAATCCACATCCCATGACTATCTCTATATATTCAATTACAGTTGGTATACAACCTCCGCTTCAGGTGTACAGTGCAGTGATCAAGCCTCTACTCCGTCCATGAAATGGTCTCCCCAACAAGACATATGACCATCTGACACCCCACAAAATATTTACAACATTATTAATTATATTCCCCAAACTGTCTTTCATATCCCTGTGGCAATATTGTGGTTGCCTATGTATGCTGTCTAATCCCTTCCCCTTCTCCCTCATCCCCACGCCTCTCCCAACTAGCAACACTGTTTTTCCTCTATATCTATGAGACAGTTTCTGTTTACATTGTTCATTCATTCAGTTTTTCAGATTCCACATATAAGTGAGATCATATGGTATTTGTCTTTCTCTGACTGACTTATTTCACTTAACATAATAGTCTCTAGGTCCATCCATATCATTGCAAATGGCACGATTTCATTCTACTTTATAGCGGAGTAATACTCCATTGTATAAATGTACCACAGTTTCTTAATCCAGTCATCTACCGATGGGCATTTCGGTTGTTTCCAAGTCTTGGCTATTGTAAATAGAGCTGCAATGAACATAGGGGTGCATCTATTTTTTTTGAATCAGTGTCTTGGGTTTTTCGGGATAAATATCTAGGAGTGGAATTGCTGGGTCAAAAGGTAGTTCCATTTCCAGTTTTTTGAGATACCTCCATACTGACTTCCATAGTGGCTGCACCAATCTGCAATCCCACCAACAGTGCAGCAGGGTCCCCTTTTCCCCACAGCCCCGCCTAGACTTTGACCTTTTGCAATCTGTCTTCTCCCCACCACATTTATCTGAAATAGCTTCCTTTAAGTCACTAGTGACTTCTTTAAATTTAAAAATTTTATTATGGAAAATGTCAGGCATGTATAAAAGTAGAGATAAGATTATTGTCATTGAATTCCTGGTGATTTCTTTCTTATAACACTTTAAAAAAATATGTAATAATGATCACTTTACCTTTGCCCCCACAGGCCACTCCCATGTAGGCCAATTGTGTAAGTTAAGGTAACTATGGACATTGAATTTCACATTGATAACAGAGAAAGACATTAAAAAAATACACAAGCACCATATCATACACAACAAAATCACACACAAGGAAATTAACAATTCCTTAATATCGTGTAATTCCCAGTACATATTCAAGTTTTTCTGATACGAGTTTATCTTTTAATTGCCAAAGCCATTGTCTTTATGTCTTTGATTTATTTTAACAGTAACTGTTGAACTTTTTAGTAGGGTAATATTAAACTCTGGCGAGAGTAATATCTGTGTCTTAACTTCACTATCTTCATTTTTCCTTTTCTTAGGTTGTAAGGGTGAAATTTGGTAAATCAAGAACGTAATTAGACCTAACTCATTTGCATTTTGCATTTAGACCTAACTCATTTGCATTCACAGCATAGCTTGCTATCTAGCCACTTGGTAGTTTGACCCACCCTGATATTCAGATTGTCTCTCTTTGTTTCTCTCCTCACTGATTAACTTCAGAATTCTGTTTTGTTCCCTTTCTCAAGGTTACCCATACCTCTTTAATCCATGTAAGCTACAGAATCCTAACCTGGAAAGGGCAATTTCTTAATCCTCAAGTACCCAGAATACATATAAAGCCTCAGGCCTCGGTGAGTCCAGAGTCCAGAGTTAACGCCTGAAAACAGACCAGACCCCAGGAAGGATGTCAGCCCTCCCACCTGTCTAATTCCCTCTTTCCTTTGTTTTTGTGTACCTATGAAACCTTCTGCCCAGTCTAGGAATGGGGAGATGGCCTTTGGACAGGAGTCCGCCATCCTCCCAGGGTGCCGACATTCTGAATAAAGCTGCTTTTCTTTCCACCAACCTTGTCTCTCAATTTTTAACTTTTCCAAGTGGCAGGCAGCCAGACCTTAGCACGGTATCAAGGTGACAGTTAAGAAGGACATAGTCTGGATGTTGTCTCGTAGTTTCCTTTCCAATTCAACTGTGTATCTGAGTATGTAAAACTTTCTCAAGGAAGCCTCCCCAGTTGCCTTTACTTTGCCAGAACCAATCTGAGTGTTCTTCCTTTCTGTTCCCATAGCATCATATATATATATATATAGATATATGATATCTATATCTATATCTATATCTATATCTATATCTATATCTATATCTATATCTATATCTATATCTATATCTATATCTATATCTATATATACCTCCACCATAAGTTCCTGGATTTGTTTTATGTGTTTCTGCTGGACTTGAACTCATATTCATTCTTGTATGCCTAATGCTTAGTTGAATAGTACTGAAATCAACTATCTAATCAATCCTTAATACTAATATTATTATTATTGAACATAACAGTTATTGAGTGCTTATTCTATACTAGATTTTAAAGTGACTAACATGCTTTATATCATTTAATCCTGATAACTTAAATAAAGCCCCATTATTATTATTATTATTGTTAATTTTACAGATGAAGAAGCTGGGGCTTAGTGAGATGGTCACTAGCCTACGGTAAGAGAGGAGAGTGACATAGAGAGGTTACATGGTTTAGAGGTTTGCGTCCCTGGTCTAATATTCCTTGACTGTGAGATGATGGGTAAGCTTTGTTAAACTATGGAAGCCTCTGCTTCTCCATTTGCAATATGGGGATTGTGATCATCTTTGCCTTACAGAATGGTGAGGACTAAATGGGATAATGTATTTGAAGTCACTTGAAAACTGTTGGGTTTGTGAGAAAGTCATGTATAACCTTTCAACTATATAATTCATTGTTCTCATTTGGATATAACTCAGCATGCATTCAATTTTATGGCTTACTTTTCCAGTTATGTATATTATGTTACTATATATCTTTTCTGTTTATTGTGAAGCATATCACATACACAGAAGAATGTATACAACAATGTATATGTACATTTTAAAGAAAAATTATAAAATGAAAAGTGTGTGAACTTACCAACTAGATCAAAACATGACTAACACTTTGGAAATGGCTCTGTCCCTCCGTGATTATACCTCCTTCTAGAGGAACTGCTCTACTTACTCACTCTGTTCATTGTGGTGTTTCCCATGGGGTCATAGCCTGGTCTCAACTTCCCTGAAAGTCTTTAGGAGCCCCTTTTGGGGAAATCAGGGGCACAGTCTGTTGTGGATCCTGGGGAGCAGGACTTACCACAGTGGGGGCATCTGAATAGATGGGGCAGTACTGGATGTTCCAGTAGGAACAGGATGAAGGGGAAAGACTGCTTTGTATTTTCCTCTTTTAAGCTTACTATGGCCTACCTCAAACTTTCAGGAATAGATGAAAGCAAAGCATTTCTCTGGAAATAAATGAATATTTTTAGCCTATTGAAGAGCCAATGTGTGGAGTGGAGAAAAGAATCCCCTGCTCATGATTCACATAAGACAAGTACATGTGAGAATCAGCCAGACTTTATTTTGGCATTCTATCCTCAGATTAAAATGATGGTAAAAAGGCAAGAGGATCCTGCTAATGGCAGTCCTTAATGTGTCAGCTTTTTACAAAACACTGTTCTGGTTCCCCTCTATACTTGTTATATAACTACCATATTGGTATCTTTTTGTACTTTTCTCCTGGGCATTCCATTTGCTCTCCTTTGTATTGGGCCTCCTATTTTCCTAAATCCCATTTGTTTCTCTCTCTTGGTTTATTTCTTCATTTTGGTAGAATACTTAAGAGTTTTAGTTAATAATGAATCAATGGGAGATAGATTTTTGTTTTTTGAGGTTATGAATATCTTAAAATGCCTATATTCCATGTTAACACTTGTTTGGTAGGTGGGTTGAGTACAGAATTCTAGATTGGAAATCATTTGAAGCCATTTCTCCATTCTCTTTCATCTTTTCTTTACCCCACTGTTTTGAAATGTCATAATAATGTTCCTTATTGTAGGTTTATTTCAATCCACTGTACTGGGCACTCAGTGGACCATTTCAATCTAGCATCTCAGTTTTGGGGAGTATTCCTCAACGATTTTGTTGGTTATTTTCTCCTCTTTGTTTCTCTGTTTCTGGCGCCCAAGCTACTTAGCCATTGGATCTCCTGAATTAGCTCTCTTGTTTTTCTTATCTTTTTCTCTTATTTCCCATATCTTTGTCATTTTTTATATGTGAGTGTGCCACCTTTGGGAAATTTCCTCAACCTTTGTAGTGTTTTTTTTTCTTTCTTTTTTCTAAAAGATTTTATTGGGGAATCGGGTAAGGGGCACAGAGAAGTTGCTGTCCTTTTGTTCTTCAGTCTAGTTGTGGAGGACGATGCTTCACTGGCCCATGTTGGTATCATCATTGTGCTTTTCCCGGCTGAGGCAGATCAGTTGCTGGCCTTTGGACGGCTGCCGGCTGCCAGCTGCTCACGCTGGCTGCTAGCCACTCATTGTAGTCTATGGCAGCCCACTGCAGCAGGGGCTCAGCCTCGGCTATGGTCAGCGACTCATGGGAGCCCAGCTCCAGGTTGAGCTGTTGTTCACCATCTTTGTTGTAGAAGGCAGTGTCATTGGCCCTCATATGTGGGATCTGAATCGGGGCCCTGCTGCTCAGAGCTGGCATCCCAAGCCAGCTTGTAACCAACGAGCCACTCTGCCAGCCTGTTTTTTGTTTTTGTTTTTTAACTTTTGTGATCACATTTTTAACTTATGAGAGTATTTTTAAAATTTTTATTTTTAAGATTTTATTGGGGAATTGGGGGAGGGGAACAGCATTGGGGAACCAGGGAAGAGGAACAGACAAGTTGCTGTCCTTTAGTCTAGTTGTGGAGAACATCGCTTTATTGGCCCATGATTGTATTATTATTGAGCTCTTCCCGGGTGAGGCAGTCGCCTGCTGGCCATTGGATGGCCGCTCATGGCGGCTCAGGGCAGCCCACAAAAGCTCTTGCCCACTTCTGGCCAGCCCCACTGCAGCCTACGCCATCCCTGACAACTCAGAGCAGCCCAGCCAGCTCCAGGTCAAGCTGTTGTTCACCATCTTAGCTGTCGAGGGCAGTGTCACTGTCCCTCGTGTGGGATCCAAAAAGGGGCCCAATGGCTCAGAGCTGGTATCCCAAGCCAACTCTTAACCAACGTGCCACTCGGCTGGCCTGAGAGCATTTTTTTTTTTTGTTCTCTGAAAATTGCTTTAAAAATAGCTTTTTTGTTTTGTTTTGTTTTATGACTGCAATATCTTCCTTGATTAGTAACATGTTGTGTGATACTTTCTCTCTTTGCATTTTCTCTATTTCTACTAAGTTGCTGTTTTCGTAATCTTTTGCTTTGAATTTCTATGTTCTTTACTAGGATTAAGCCTATATGTGTTTCCTAACATTGCCTTTCCATATCCAGTATTTTAAGATTGGTGATCATTAGTATTGTCATGAATGGAGGCAATTAGACACTCACAAAAACTCTTGGTGGAATATAAAATTATAACACTTTTTTTTTCCTTTTTTTTTTTTTAAAGACCAAGTAGTCAATATTTCTCAAAATTTTGAGAGGAAGGGACAGAGGGAGAGTGGGCAAATGAGCCATAAAGGTTCACTCCTGAGTATTTGGCCCAGTGCTGATTTAACCATGTGTTAGAGGAAAACTCTGAAAACAGAAGATCAAACATCAAAAAGTAGTTGGTAGAACAATTACCAGAACTCAGACAAGCTAGGGACTAGTTCATGTTCCCACCAGCCATGGCGGGAATATCTCATTATATAAAACAGATTGGATAGAAATCCCCAAATAATTTTTGTCCTTATAAGACTTAGACTAGAACTAAATTAACACTTGACTAACAACTGCTCTGGACACACTATAACAGAGCTGTAAAATAAGACTTGAAAACATTCAACTAACTCCAAGTAACTTATCTGTGTGCCAGGAAAATATCCAATCTTCTTTAGAAGAATACAACATGGCAATAAATATGCACCTATCAGTAATCACTTTAAATGTGAATGAGCTAAATGCTCCAATCAAAAGACACAGAGTAGCTGAGTGGATAAGAAAACAGGACCCATGCATATGCTGTCTACAAGAGACTCATCTCAGATCAAAAGACACACACAGACTGAAAGTAAAGGGATGGAATAAGATATTTCATGCAAATGGAAATGAGAAAAAAGCTGGAGACTTTAAAATGAAGACTACTGTTTAAAATAAAAAACAAAGAAGGGCACTACATAATAATAAAGGGATCAATTCAACAAGAGGACATAACCCTAGTAAACATCTATGCACCCAACATAGGATCTCCTAAATATATAAAACAGATTTTAACAGACATAAAGGCAGAAATGATCAGTAATACTATCATAGTAGGGGACTTCAACACCCCATTCTCACCAATGGACAGATCCTCCAGACAGAAAATCAACACGGACATAGGGACCTTACATGACACTTTAGACCAGCTGGATTTAATTGATATTTTTAGAGTATTTCACCCCAAAGCTACAGAATACATATTCTTCTCAAGTGCACATGGAACATTCTCCAAGATAGACCACATGTTAGGCCACAAAACAAGTCTCAACAAATTTAAGAAGATTGAAATCATATCAAGTGTCTTCTCTGACCACAATGCTATGAAACTAGAAATCAATTATAAGAAGAAATCTGGAAAGCTTACAAATACATGGAGGCTAAATAACATGCTACTAAATAGTGAGTGGGTCAAAAATGAGATCAAGGAGGAAATCAAAAGATACCTCAAGACAAACGAAAATGAAAACACCACGACCCAAAATCTCTGCGATGCAGTGAAAGCAGTCCGTCCTAAGAGGGATGTTCACAGCAGTGCAGGCCTACCTAAAGAAGGAAGAAAAATCTCAAATCAACAGACTCTCTTTACACCTAACGGAACTCGAAAAAACCCCCAGCAAAACAAGCCTAAAGGGAGCATAAGGAAGGAAATAATAAAGACCAGAGCAGAAATAAAAAAAATAGAGAACAACAAAAAAAAAATACAAAAGATGAATGAAACCAAGAGTTAGTTTTTTGAAATCATAAACAAAATCGACAAACCATTAGCCAGACTAACTAAGAAAAAGAGAGAGAGGACTCAAATTAATAAAATCAGAAATGAAAGAGGAGAAGTGACACAGATACCACAGAAATACAGAAAATCTTAAGAAAATACTATGAGCAACTATATGCTAATAAATTCGACAATCTGGAAGAAATGGATAAATTTCTAGAAGCATACAATCTACCAAGTCTGAACCAAAAAGAAACAGAAACTCTGAACAGACTGATTACTGCCAAAGGAATTGAATCAGTAATCAACAATCTTCCAACAAACAAAAGCCCTGGACCACAGATGAATTTTACAAAACATTCAGAAAAGTATTAATACCTATTCTCCTCAAACTATTCCAAAAAATACAGAAGGAGGGAAGGCTCCCAAACTCTTTCTATGAACCCACTATCACCCTGATTCCAACGTCAAAGATATTACAAAAAAGGAAAACTACAGGCCGATATCCTTAATGAACATAGATGCAAAAATCCTCAACAAAATAGTAGCAAACTGAATTCTGAATTCAGCATCTCATTAAAAAGATCATACACCATGATCAAGTGGGATTTATTCCTGGTATGCAAGGTTGGCTCAATATCCGCAAATCATTAACATAATACATCACATTAACAACATGAAAAATAAAAATTATATGATCATATCAATAGATGCAGAAAAAGCATTTGACAAAATCCAGCAGCCATTTATGATAAAAACTCTTAGCAAAGTGGGAATAGTGGGATCATATCTCAACATAATAAAGGCCATATATGATAAGCTCACAGCAAACATCGTACTCAATGGGGAAAGGCTAAAAGCTTACCCCTTAAGATCAGGAACAAGACAAGGCTGCCCACTTTCACCACTTCTATTTAACATAGTTCTGAAAGTCCTAGCCACAGCACTCAGACAAGAAAATGAAATAAAAGGCATCCAAATTGGAAAAGAGGAAGTAAAATTGTCATTATATGCAGACGACATGATACTATATAGAGAGACTCCCAAAGACTCCACGAAAAAAACTGCTAGACCTGATAAATGAATTTGGTAAAGTAGCAGGATACAAAATTAATATTCAGAAATCAGTTGCATTTGTATACACCAATAAGAAATTATCAGAAGAAGAAATCAGGAAATCAATCCCTTTTACAATTGCTTCAAAAACTATAAAATATCTAGAAATCAATTTAACTAAAGAAATAAAAGACCTGTACTCAGAAAATTATGAGACACTAAAGAGAGAAATCAAAGAAGATACAAATAAATGGAAATACATACCATGTTCATGGATAGGAAGAATTAATATAGTAAAAATGTCAATACTACCTAAGGCAATATATGGATTCAATGCAATTCCAATCAAACTGCCAAGGACATTTTTCTCAAAATTAGAACATAGGATCCTAAAATTTATATGGAACCACAAAAGACCCCGAACAGCCATGGCAATCTTGAGAAATAAGAACAAAGTGGGAGGTATCACACTACCTGACATCAAAACATACTGCAAGGCTACAATAATCAAAATAATATGGTACTGGCATAAAAACAGACACATAGACCAGTGGAACAGAATAGGGAGCCCAGGAATAAACCCATCCATATATGGTCATTTAATCTGTGACAATGGAAGCAAGAATTTACATTGGAGTAAAGATAGTCTATTTAATAAACGGTGCTGGGAAAATTGGACTGACATGTGCAAAAAAATGAAAATGGACCACCTACTTACACAATATACGAGAACAAACTCAAAATGGATTAAAGACTTAATTGTAAGACCTGAAACCATAAAACTCCTAGAAGAAAACATAGGGAGTAAGTTTGCAGACATTACCCTGAGTAATATTTTTACTGATATATCCCCTCGGGCAAGGGAACTAAAAGAAAAAAATGAACATATGGGATTACATCACACTTAAAAGTCTTTTCACAACAAAGGAAATCATCAATAAAACAAAAAGGCGGCCTACTGAAGGGGAGAAGATATTTGCCAATAATATATATAATAAGGGGTTAATATCCAAAATTTATAAAACACTCATGAAACTCAACACCAAAAAAACAAACAAATCAATTAAAAAATGGCAGAGGATATGAAGAGGCATTTCTCTAAAGAGGACATACAGATGGCCAACAGGCATATGAGAAAATGTACAACCTCACTAACCATCAGAGAAATGCAAATAAAAACCACCATGAGATACCACCTCACTCATGTCAGAATGGCTATCATCAATAAATCAACAAACAACAAGTGCTGGTGAGGGTGTGGTGAAAAGGGAACCCTGGTGCACTGTTGGTGGGACTGCAAATTGGTGCAGCCTTTATGGAAATCAGTATGGAGGTATCTCAAAAAACTGGAAATGGAACTACCATATGACCCAGCAATTCCACTCTTGGGTATCTACCCAGAAGAATCCAAGACGCTAATTCGAAAAAATGTATGCACCCCTATGTTTATTGCAGCGCTATTTACAATAGCCAAGACTTGGAAACAATGGAAATGCCCATTGGTAGATGACTGGATTAAGAAACTGGTACATTTACACAATGGAGTATTACTCCGCTGTAAAGAAGAATGAAATCGTACCATTTGCAATTATATGGATGGACCTAGAGATTATTATGTTAAGTGAAATAAGTCAATTGGAGAAAGACAAATACCATATGATCTCACTTATATGTGGAATCTGAAAAACTGAATGAATGAGCAAAGTAAACAGAAACAGTCCCAGATATAGAAGAAAAAACTGAGGGTTGCTAGTTTGGAGGGGGGTGGGGATGAGGGAGAAGGGGAAGGGATTAGACAGCATAAGTAGGTAACTACAATATTGCCACAGGGATATGAAAGACAGTTCGGGGAATATAGTAATGTTGTAAATATTTTGTGGGGTGTCAGATGGTCACATGTCTTGTTAGGGAGACCACTTCATGGATGAGTAAAGGCTTGATCACTGCACTGCACACTTGAAACTGATGTTGTGTAATATTGTATGCCAACTGTAATTGAATATATAGATAGTCATGGGATGTGGATTATACTGTGGAAGGGAATCAAAGGAATTGTAATAGATATGTATGATATGGGGAGGAGGAGTGGGGTGGTGAATTGGGGGACGGAGGTTGTCACTTTGAGGGGTAAAAAGTATAACTATTACACTGTGTTGTATACCTGAAGCTAATTAAAAAAATGTTTATTTCACAATAAAAGAATAAAATAAAGAAAATTAAAAAATAAAAGAATACAACAAATTCCAGAGATGATAGAACTAGCAAAAAAAAAAAAAAAAGAAAGAAAAAAAGAAAAAAGGACATTAAAGCACCTTCTATAAATATACTCCATACATTCATGAAAATAGAAGAAAACATGAGCATTTTGAGAAGAGAAATGGAGGGGATATATATATCCCAGAGTAACTTTTTTTTTTTTTAAATATTTTATTGGGGAATTGGCGGAGGGGAACAGCGTTGGGGAATCGGGGAAGGGGAACAGACAAGTTGCTGTCTTTTTGTTCTTCAGTTTAGTTGCGGAGGATGTTGCTTCACTGTTGGTATCGTCATTGCGCTCTTCCCGGATGAGGCAGATCGGTCGCTGGCCTCTGGATGTCGCTCACCGCGGCTATTGGCAGCTCATGCTTGGCTGCCAGCCGCTCACGCTGGCTGCGGGCCACTCACTGTAGCCTATGGCAGCCCACTGCAGCAGGGGCTGCAGCCCACACCATCACCGGGGCTCGCACAGCCCAGCTCCAGGTGGAGCTGTTGTTAGCTGTAGAGGGCAGTGTCACTGGCCCTCATGTGGGATCCGAACCGGGGCCGCTGGTATCCCAAAACCAGCGCTTAACCAATGCGCCACTCGGCCGGCCCCCAGAGTGACTTTTAAAGATAAAAAATACCATATCTGAAATGAAAAAGACTGGGTGGGATTAACAGCAGATGAGGCAGTGGAGAGAATACGATCAGCGTACTTCAGTAACAGAAGCTATCCAAAAACACAGAGAGCAAGAAGCCTAAAATACCTTAAATAGAGCATCGTGCCCTGTGGGATGTCAAGCAGTTTAAACTACATGTAATTGGACTCTCAGAGGAAGAAGGAAATAGGAGAGAAAAATGTTCAGACAGCCCAGCCATTCTCAGTCATTGGAGGAAGCTTGGAAAATTTCTGAGAGGGGCTTTTGGTTATCATGACCTGTGTTGGACCAGGTCCAGACTTAGGATACCCTGAGTGGATGACACAGCTGTCTCCAGGCAGTTCCAGGCACCAGACTGAGAAAATGTCAATGAAGATGCTCCAAAGCACAGGGATCCCTGAGGGGCATGATGCAGGATAGAGGCCACACGTGGCCTCCACTCAAAGGATGTGGCCGCATCCACCCCCTTTCTTATCCCAGGGAAATATCTAAAGCTGTAGTTTGAAGATGACAGAGTTTCAATCAGCCCTAAGGACAGATTGTAGCAGCCTTCTGCCGGAAGCTCCCACTCTGATTGCTGCTGCTGAAGGCACATGATGCAAGTGAGGGAAATTAGCTTCCATTGTGTCCAACCAGTGAGAGTTCAGGGTGGATCTGTTACTGCAGCTACCCAATAACTCCCCCAGTCAATCATCCCACCTCCTCCATGTTTTAATTACCAGAATGGCTAGCATCACTGCAGTAATTTTTTTTTCTTTTCTTTTTTTTTACTCTTTTGGGTTTGCTCCATCAATCTAGTACAGTGTGATTTTTTTCTTTTTTCTTTAAATTGGGGAATTGGGGAAGGGGAACAGACAAGTTGCTGTCCTTTTGTTCTTCAGTCTAGTTGTGGAGGACGTTGCTTCACTGGCCCATGTTGGTATTATCATTGCGCTCTTCCCAGGTGAGGCAGATTGGTTACCGGCCTCTGGACGGCAGCTCACAGTGGCTCTTGGCAGCTCACACAGGCTGCCGGCCACTGTAGCCTATGGTAGCCCACTGCAGCAGGGGCTGCAGCCTACACTGTTGCTGGGACTCACACAGCCCAGCTCCAGGTAGAGCTGTTGTTCACCATCTTAGCTGTAGAGGGCAGTGTCACTGGCCCTCATATGTGGGATCTGAACCGGGGCTGCTGGCGTCCCAAGCCAGCTCTTAACCACCATGCCACTCGGCCTGCCCCCCAGTGTGATTTTTATAGTTCAAGAATTTCACAATATTTCTAGTCTGTTGATGGCACTTTGTTCTGTTTTCTTTATATCATTTCTGTCATTTTTGGGATTTGGAGTTAAGAGAATAATTAGATTTGTGTGCTTCCTTCTCCACCATATTGAGTTTACCTTCCTCTCATTGTGTTTTAATTTGCAGTTTTTGATTCCTAGGAAGACTGAATATTTTCCCAGATGCTTGTTTACTAATTATTTCCTAATTCGTGAATTTGCTGCTCATGTCCTTTGCTTCTTTATTCATTGCAATATTCATTTTTTAAAAGTTAAGAACTAGTGCTCAACTTCATTCAAATTTATTGACTCCAAAACATGCTCTGTGCATGCCTGTTTCCTTTCATTTACTCATGTTGGTCTATGCTTTGAGTTGTTCCCTCTCCTCTGTCTTCTATTTGCTTAAATTGGATCTTTTATAACATTTTGCAAAAGACTTTCAGTTCAGGTACAGACCCAGTCTTCAGTTATTTCCCCAATAATTATTTATAATGGGTAATATTTTAGAATTCAACTTTTTTTTTTTTTTTTTTGAGGGCAGTGTCACTGGCCCTCACATGTGGGACCAAACCGGGGCTGCTGGCTTCCCAAGCCAGCGCTTAACCGCCGCGCCACTCGGCCGGCCCTATAATGGGTAATATTTTATGTATGCCTACTTTTGCTAGGCTCCATGCTAAGCGTTTTACATATGTTATCATATTTAATCCTTAAAACAAACTTGTGCAATAAGTATAATTATAAAAATCCATTTTACAGATGAGGAAACTGAGGTTTACAGATAAGGATATGTAACATGCCTAGAGTCACAAGGGTAGAGTGTGATGGCAGAGGGATTCCAGCCCTTCTGTTTATTTACAGAGACCTTAACCATGGCACTGTGTTTACTCCTTTGAATTCCTGTATTCGCTTTGGATGTGTCCCTTTGGTGTAGCATGCTTAGCCTATGTACTATTATTTATTTTGCTCTTATATATGTCATATTTCCTATTCAGTTGTAAACCTTTTTTTTTTTTTTTTAATTTATTGGGGAACAGTGTATTTCTTCCAGGACCCATCAGCTGCAAGTCAAGTCATTGTTTTCAATCTAGTTGTGGAGGGCACAGCTCACTGGCCCATGTGGGATTGAGCCAGCAACCTTGGTGCTAAGAGCCTGCGCTCTAACCATCTGAGCTAACTGGCCACCCCCAGTTGTAAACCTTTTAAGGTTACATACTTTTGCCATACAAATGCTTTTTTTTCTAAAGATTTTTTTTTTTTAATTGGGGGTTTGGAGGAGGGGAACAGCTTTGGGGAATTGGGGAAGGGGAACAGACAGGTTGCTGTCATTTTTTTTTTTTCTTTTTCAAGCTAAGCCATCCTGCCACCTGTTGGCAGCTCAATGGCAGCTCAGCTCGGGCTGGCATCAAACTGCTGCTGCTCAGAGCTCAGCTCACACTCTTGAGCGAGCTCTTAACCAACTGAGCCACTCGGCCGGCCCTAAAGGTTGCTGTCATTTTTGTTCTTCAGTCTAGTTGTGGAGGATGTCGCCTCACTGGCCCATGTTGATATTGTAATCATTGTGCTCTTCCTCGGTGAGGCAGTTGCTCGCCAGCCATTGGACTCCCGCTCACGGCAGCTCACAGCAGGTCATGAAAGCACATGCCAGCTGCTGGCCAGCCCCATTGCAGCCTACGCTGTAGCTGGCAACTTGCAGTAGCCCAGTTCCAGGTTGAGCTGTTGTACACCATCTTAGCTGTAGAGGGCGTAGTGTCACTGGTCCACATGTGGGATCTGAACTGGAGCCCTGCTGCTCAGAGCTGGCTTCCCAAGCCAACTCGTAACCAACGTTCCACTCGGCCACCCCTATAAATGCTTTTTTTATCTTCAGTATAAATCTCAGTGCTAACAAATGATAGGCCCTCGATAAAGGTTGTTAACTATATCAATTGCTCAGGATCTTTTTTGAATTAATTAATTACCTAACAGAAATTATTTTTGGATGCAAAACTGAGAGGCATTTTCTTTATAATTTATCTCAGTTAGCTCTTGCTACAGATTATCGACCCTTCTTGATATCTCTTTGTGACAGGTTATTTTGAAAATCTCTAAGTGACAACCTCAGCACTCCATAGAACCCCATTTGTAACTAATATGTATGGAAATTTCCAGAAGTGGGTTTAATTTTTTTTGGCCCTTTTTCAATCAGGTGTAACTCCCTAAATGAGCCTTGATTCTGTCTCATCACTTTTTCACAGATAAAAATGTCAAATCTCTATAGTTACCTTTGAAAATTGCAGGGCAATTTGCAACAATGGCCAAGCAGCCCATCTCCAATAGTACTTGGAGAGTGGTTTGGGTTATTGCCCTTCCATTCCTGCGTAGACTTACAGAGTTCAATTGTATCTCTCTTCCCAGGCACAGAATCTGAAGGAGAACCAAAAACTACAATGCCATCAAGATGATGATAATTCTCAGCAATTTATATCCCCTTCATTTTCCCCGCGTCTTTTAGAGCCATCCATCTCCCAGCGTTCCGGAATTCGGTTTTACAGGGAACAGGGATGAAATCAGGTTTTTTCCATGCACAGAGAACAATGAAGCTAAAGATATATATAGCCAGAACCTGGCATCCCAACCCGAGATAAAAATACTTAAGAGCATTTATAATTGTTACAAAGGATGAAATAAAATTTTTAGCACAATATTTATTTTCATTTATTTCACTTACAAGTATGAATAGGATTATATTTCAAACAGAATTTATAGGAGGCAATTGTAGGAAATTAAACAAAGCTAACGGTTTTAGAGTCTTTGATCAATATTCAGGTTTAGAAACATCTTTGCAGACCACTTCATGTCTTTATTGCTGACTCACAGAAGTTTGCAGTGCAGAGCTTGCAATAGTTATAAACAAATATGTTTTTCTTGATTCAGGTACACTATACCTACTGTCAAGAAGAGTTTGAGGTGATTTACAACAAAAGTACAAGAATCATAAATAAAAAACCAAAACAAAACTCACTGCAAGATAAACTTATGCGAATTGTGATCATCATAAATGTGACTCTTGGTTAGGAATGGGTTTAGTTAAAATTAGGGGAAAGTGTCACAGACAATGATTTAAATAAAAAAGAAGTTTATTTTTCTGAAACAAAAAGAAGTTCTGGAGCCCAGGGCAGCACACTAATGTTGTCCGGGACCCACGTTGCTCCCATGTGCCTGCTCCACTCCTCTTACTTATGAGTGTGGCTTTCAGGGCTGGCCGAGTGGCGCGTTGGAGAAGAGCTGGCTTGTGACACCAGTGGCCGTGGTTCGGATCCCACATATGAGGGCCAGTGACACTGCCCTCTACAGCTAAGATGGTGAACAACAGCTCCACCTAGAGCTGGGCTGCTGTGAGTCCCTGGGGACGATATAGCTGCAGCCCCTGCTGCAGTGGGCTGCCCACAGTGAGTGGGCAGCTGGCAGCCAGTGTGAGCTGCCCAGAGCCACCGTGAGCAGCCGTCCAGAGGCCAGTGACTGATCTGCCTCACCTGAGAAGAGCTCAATGATGATACCAAAATGGGCCAGTGAAGCAACATCTTCCACAACTAGACCGAAGAACAAAAAGGACAGCAAGTTGTCTGTTCCCCTTCCCCGATTTCCCAGTGCTGTTTCCCACCCCCAATTCCCCAATAAAATCTTAAAAAAAAAAAAAAAAGTGTGGCTTTCAGAATGGTGGTGGCAGGATGTTGGCTACATCTCAAGTACCTGTGTTCCAGGTGGGATGAAGGGACAGAGACCAAAGGTTGAATGGATGGGCACACCAGCAGAATTCATATCTCATAAGTAGCTTTTCTAGAAGCCATACCTAAGTGCTTCTGCTTAGATCTCATTTACTAAAATTTGGCCACAAGGCCACAAGGAGATGTAGGTTAGGCAGGTGTTTGTAGCTCAGCAAATTGCCACATGGAACAAAAGAGATTTGTTTTGTTTAGGTAGAAAGGAAAAATGAACATAAAATTAGCATGTTTGCTATAGTAATTGATATTAAAAATAGGTATATCTAAAATCTGTATGTTCCAGTAAGTGATTTTTTTTTTTTTTTTGAGGGCAGTGTCACTGGCCCTCATATATGGGACCCGAAGTGGAGCCCCTGGCATCACAAGCCAGCGCTTAACCACCACGCCACTCTGCCGGCCTGTGATTTTTTTTTTTTTTTAAAGATTTTATTGGGGAATTGGGGGAGGGGAACAGTGTTGGGGAATTGGGGAGAGGAACAGTCAAGTTGTTGTCCTTCAATCTTAGTTGTGGAGGGCGCAGCAAGCTCAGCTCCAAGTCCAGTTGCGCCGCTCAGCTCAAAGTGCTGTGTTCAATTAGTTGCAGGTGGGCATAGCCACCATCCCATGCGGGAGTCGAACCAGCAACCTTGTTCAGAGCGCATGCTCTATTCATTGAGCCATCCGGGCAGCAGCTCAGCTCAAGGTGCTGAGTTTCGTCTTTAGTTGCGGGCGGGCGTAGCCCACCATCTAGAGCAAGCAACCTTCTTGTTAGCAGCATGTGCTCTCACCAGCTGAGCCATCCTGCTGCCTGTTGGCAGCTCAGCCGGGGCACAGCTCACTGGCCTAAGTGGGAATAGAACCAGTGACCCTGTAGCTCAGAGTTCACACTCTTGAGGAAGCTCTTAACCAACTGAGCCACATGGCCAGCCCCCAGTAAGTGATATTAGAAAACAACTTTTAAATGACACGAGATAATAACCATTTTCATAGGTATGAGGTGATATCTCGTTGTGGTTTTTATTTGCATCTCTCTGATGATTAATGATGTTGAGCATCTTTTCATATGTCTATTGGCCATCTGTATGTCTTCTTTGGGAAAATGTGTATTCAAGTCATCTGTCCTTTTTTTTTTTTTTTTTTTTGAGGGCAGTGTCACTGGCCCTCATATGTGGGACCTGAACCAGGGCTGCTGGCTTCCCAAGTCAGCGCTTAACCACCGCGCCACTCGGCTGGCCCTCATCTGTCCATTTTTTAATCAGTTGTTTGTTTGTTTTTCATATTAGGTTTTATAAGTTATTTATATATTTTTGTTACTAACTCCTTATTGGATGTATGATTTACAAATACCTTCTCCCATTCAGTAGGTTGATTGCCTTTTCATTTTGTTCAAGGCTTCCTTCACTGTGCAAAAGCCTTTTGTTTCGATGTAGTTCCATTTGCTTATTTTTGCTTTTTTGCCCTTGCCTGAGGAGTCTGGTCCAAAAAACATATTGCTAAGATGATTTCAAACAGCTTGTTGCCTATGTTTTCATCTAGGAGTTTTAGTTTCAGGTCTTACATTCAAATGTTTAACCTGTTCTGAATTTATTTTTGTTTATGGTGCATAATAGTGGTTCAGTTTCATTCTTTGGCATGAAACTGTCCAGATTTCCCAACACCATTTGTTGAAGAAACTTTCTTTTCTCCATCGTATATTCTTTCTTGCTTTGTCATACATTCATTGACCATTAAGCATGGGTTCATTTCTGGGCTTTCAATTCTGGCTATTATCAAAAAGTCAAAAAATAAGTGTGGGCGAGGTTGTGGGAATAAGGCAACACTTGTGCACTGTTGGTGGAAATATAAAATGGGGCAGCCACTATGGAAAACAGTATGGAGATTCCTCAAAAAATTAAACATAGAACTACTATATGATCCAGCAATTCTACTTCTGGGTATTTTTCTGAAGAAAAGAAAAACCACTAATTCTATGAGCTATGTGCACCCCTATGTTCATTGCAGCATTATTTACAATAGCCAAGATATGGAAGCAACCAAAGTGTCCATCCACAGATAAATATTGAAGTTGTGGAATATACAATGAAATAGTACTCAAATGAAATTTCGCCATTTGCGACAACATGAATAGACCTACAGGGCATTGTGCTAAGTGAAATAAATGAGACTGAGAAAGACAAATACCATATGATTTCATTTATATGTTGAATCTGAAAAACAAAACAAATCAACAAACAAAACAAAACAGAAACAAAGTCATAGACACAGGAAATAAACTGGTGGTTACCAGAAGGGGTGGGGTTGGGTGAAATAGGTGAAGAAGATTAAGAAGTACAAAATTCCAGTTATAAATAAATAAGTTGTGGGGATGTAATGTAAAGCATAGAGAATATAGTTAATCATATTGTAATAACTTTGTATGGTGACAGATTGTAACTAGACATGGAGATCATTTTGTAATACATAGAAATGTGGAATCACTATGATATACATCTGAAACTAATTGGATAGTGTATGTCAATTATACATTACATCAATAAAAAATGCTTTGGGGCAGCCAGTTAGATCAGGAGCTTAGAGTGCAGGCTCATAACACCAAGGTTGCCGGTTTGATCCCCACATGGGCCAAGGAGTTGCACCCTCCACAACTAGATTGAAGACAACTTCTTGACTTGGAGCTAATGGGTCCAGGGAAAAGCACACTGTTCCCCAATAAAATTTCTAACAATATATATATATATATATGCTTTAAGGGATAATATTCTTAAGTACCAAAAAAAAAAAAAAAAAAAAAGAAAAGTGATGCATTATTTAAAAAAAAGATTTTCCAATTTTCATTCTATGAAATATAAATCTTTTTTTTTTTTTTTAAAGATTTTATTGGGGATTTGGGGGAGGGGAACAGTGTTGAGGAATCAGGGAAGGGGAACAGAAAACTTACTGTCCTTTTGTTCTTCAGTCTAGTTGTGGAGGACATTGCTTCACTGGCCCATGTTGGTATCATCATTGCACTCTTCTCGGGTGAGGCAAATCAGTTGCCGGCCTCTGGATGGCCGTTCACAGCGGCTCTTGGCAGCTCACACCAGCAGCCAGCCGCTCACACTGGCTGCCAGTCACTCACTGTAGCCTATGGCAGCCCACTGCAGCAGGGGCTGCAGCTATGCCGTCCCCGGGGACTCATAGCAGCCCAGCTGCAGGTGGAGCTGTTGTTCACCATCTTAGCTGTAGAGGGCAGTGTCACTGGCCCTCATATGTGGGATCCGAACCGGGGCCTCTGGTGTCCCAAACCAGCTCTTCACCAACGCACCACTTGGCCGGCCCCTTTGGATATTTTTTAATGAATACGTTACCAAAAGGAGTTCCAAAAATGTTTGAGCAATAGCAAAATTATTGAAGTTCTTCTCTTCTCTTCTCTTCTCTTCTCTTCTCTTCTCTTCTCTTCTCTCTCAACACAAACACACCTTGTATTTTTCCCTATCAATTTCAGCCATATCAATTTCTATCTTCTTGTTCCCTATTATTTTTTTAATAGCACATACCCCTTCATTAACTCTTTCATCGAAGATCTCTATGTATTAGTCTCCTACAGTGGTCACAGACAGAGCAACAACAATAATAATAATTCTCTCTTACTAAAGAGAAGAGGGTGATTTATAGACCCATCTAGGATTGCTCCATTTGCTCCCCTCTGCAACTCCAATTTTGCAGAGCTGTTAATGTTGTTTGTGTTTCCTTGTCTTGTGGAGCAGAGTGTCTGCAAAAGTATAGCTGAGACTGAAACACTGAATGGAAGGAGCGTGGTTGAGTACATAATACCTCAGGAGTTTGGGGAGACTAGAATAAAGGCCCTGGTGCCCAAGGCCATCGGCGATAGTCAAAGCAACATTTATCCAGTGTCCTCTTTCTTCCCTGCATTTGTGAGACCCCTGGATGGATACAAAGAAACAAAACACAATCTCTTTACCTAAAATTCTTGTTGGAACAAATTGTATCTCTTTTTTTCAGGTCATAAAAACAGAGCAAAACCCAGTGCCTGGCACTTCTAAACACTCTGTCGTGATTGCTTTTGTTGAATAAAAGAATGAATGATGGGGAAAAGGTCCCTGCTCTCAAAAAGTTCAGTTTAGAGAGTTTTTCCCCAGAACATATATTTGGTATGTGGTCTGGTGGAGATGAATATTATATCAAGAATAACTTTAATACAAGCTAAAAATATAAAAAGAGCACTTAAGTACTAGTGTGTCCACGATGGCATTTGAGTGTTTGTCACTTTTGCTTCCCCATAGATGCATCTTCTTTTTACCTTGTTACCTTTAAGTTTCAAAACATGGTAATATTTTTTTAAAAACTAAACAGGAAAAAAATGTTCTTATGATCCCACTATCTCTAAAAATTGCATCAAGTAGAAATCTGTTAATAAAAAAAAATAATGAACTGACTTTATGAAAAAGTAAAAAAAAAGTACAAATCTACTTTTTAAAAAAGTATGATTAGGGCCGGCCGAGTGGAACGGTGGTTAAGCGCTGGCTTGGGAAGCCAGCGGCCACAGTTTGGGTCCCACCTATGAGGGCCGGTGACACTGCCCTCAAAAAAAATAAAATAAATAAATAAATAAAAAAGTATGATCAGTAAAAACAGTAACTGAATGTTCTACAGTGAGAGAAGACAAAAAATTATGGGGAAGGAATTTAGGAACCAATAAGAGAAACTTATTCTCCAGTGGCTTTGGACTCTAGACCAGAAGTGGATTTTTTTTTTTTTTTTTTTTTAACGGGACTAGGCTATTACTCAAAGAAAAGGTAATCGAGAAGGTGGGTTTTTGTTCCCACACCTCATTTCTTGGTGGATATGTTAACTAGAAAACTCAGATCCCCTGGGTTTTACTTGTAGTTGCTCTTGCTTCCTTCTTGACTCCCTTTCTAAGTGGTCCTCTCACATGAGTATTTCTGGAAGGATCTATGAGTATCTTTCATGTGACACAAATCAGTCTGCTGGCTCTGCTGCCCTGAAGCAGACCTAAGTGGGATAGGTCATTTCATTTTCACCTACAGACTTTTTGTCTCCTTATCTCATACATGCACTGTCAGGGTAGCAGGGTCAATGTTTGCTGCCATTTTGGCCTTAGAATCCACTGCTTGATGTAAACTACCCTGCGATGCACATCATCATAGAAATTTCCTGGGCACTTTCCTAATTATATTGCCTATTTTCTTATGCCATATTCTTAGAAATAGAATTGTAGGGCTGGACATTATAAACAGTTTCTCAGCTGTTGACAAATGCTGCCTAATTACCCTTTCATAATAGAGCCATACACTTCCCCATTGGTGGTATATAAAGCTTTCCTTTACTCTTGTTAGTGAGACATTATTCTGTTTAATCTTCACTAATCCATTATGTGAAATAAAGTTTTGGTACTTAAATGAATTTATTTTATCATTAATGAAGCTGAAAAAAATTTTTTTTTTTTTTTTTTTTTTTTTTTTTAGGGCAGTGTCACTGGCCCTCATATGTGGGACCCAAACCGGGGCTGCTGGTTTCCCAAGCCAGCGCTTAACCACTGCACCACTCGGCTGGCCCAAAGCTGAACATTTTTATGTTTATTGGTCATCGGTGTTTTTATAAGCATTACTTTTTAAAAAGGCATCACTTTTTTCATATTAATCTCAAAAGCCTTTATATATTAATAATTCTAGTTATTTTCCATACAGGTTTCATTCCCCCCAGTTTTCTGCTTATTTTAACTCGGTTCATGAAGTGTTCTTTGCTGTTGATTCACAGGTGTTTTAAATTCATAGGTAATTAAATTTAGCAATCATTTTATTTATACTTTTACTTGCAATGTAAAGCTTGGAAATTTCCACCTGCATTTTCCTTAAGCACATTTACATTTTTCATTTTGCCTTTAAATATTTTAATAATGTCCATTTAATTTTGTTTCTACTGACTGATTTTCTCTTGGTTATGGGTCACCTTTTTCTTCCTTCTATGTCTTAGTAATTTTTGCTTATATATGAACATGATAGATGCTACTACATCATTGATCATCTGGATTTCTGTTTTCCTTCCTTAACAATGACTTTTGTTCAGAAGGGAGTTAATGTGTTTGTGAATCAGCAGGACTCTCTCCAGATTTCTTTGTCAGCTTTGATAGGGCAGGTGTAGAGTAGTCGTAATTCCAGGACCACACATTAGTCACACCTCAAGAACAGCCTCTGTGGGAGTCTCTACCAGATCCTGGGGTGTTCAGCAAAGTCTTTTCACCGTAACTGGTTGGAACTCAAATGTCTACTAGGCTCATGCAGGCTTCGGTTGCTCAGTTCTCAGAATCTTGATAGTGGTTCCTTCCCCAATAGTGCTTTGTCGCCCAGCTTTATGGAGTCTCATTTTGTACACACACAATTGATTATTTAGCTAAAGGTACAAGGGGACACCTATGTAGATTTTTGGAGCTCCTTCTCTGCACATCTCCCTTTTTTCTGGTACCCTGCCCCCCAGATTTCAGCCACCTCAGTAATTGTGTGCTTTGATCTCTGTTTCCTCAGCTCGGCAAGACCAGTGTACTTTGTGTAGGCTCCCCTTCCTTCTGCAGTCTGAACGATTCTCCAGGAAAAAAGCGGGGATGGCCATGTGGTTCACCTCATTTGTTTTCCTTTCTTAGCAAGTTTAGTCATGTTGAATGACATCTGATACTTCTCATATTTTCTCTAGTTTTATAGTTATATATTGGAGGAGGCCTAGTCCCGTAGCATTTACTCTCGTGATGCTCAGAGGTCTGTATTTGATATGCATTATGGAGGGTCTGATTGGCTACCCAATATCCATTCCAGCCCCTTTTTGCCTTGTCTACCTGCCAACTGCTGAGATTGAAAAAAACAGATACTGGCTTAACCCACATCCTCTGCAACAAGGAATGCTTCTGGACTTCACCTAGCCCAGGGGTCGGCAAATTTTTGAGAGATAAGAGCCAGTCCTGTCCCTCACAACAATTTAAAAATTATTTGAGAGCCATAAATATATTTTTACAAATAAGGAAAATTTAAAGTGGTATTATAACAAATAATAGTATTAATTATATCTTTATTAAAATAAGAAAAATTTACACATGTACATACCCAAAGAGCCGCATGTGGCTTGCGAGCCCAGTTTGCCGACCTCTGGCCTAGCCAATGAGCAGAAGAGAAATTTTTCTGGGAGGTTTCTGAAAAAACAACTTAACTTCCTGAAGAAAAGAGAAATACACTAAAGGAGAGCTCCCCTCTCTCACTAGCCTGGCCTACGTTTACCTCTTGCCTTTCAGATGTGACTACTTGATGTCTTGAGTTATGGCAGCCATCTTGGATCATGAGGCAACATGCCCAATGTCAAAAAGCCAACCCACTGAGGATGGTGAAGAGGAAGGATAAAACAGTCTGGGTACTTAAAATGATCCTTAAAATACTGAATCATGGGGCTGCCGATTAGCTCAGGTGGTTAGAGAGCAGGCTTATAACACCAAGGTTGTTGGTTTGATTACCACATGGGCCACTGAGCTGTGCCCTGCACAACTAGATTGAAACAACTACTTGACTTAAAACTGATGGGTCCTGGAAAAACACACTGTTCCCCAATAAAATTAAAAAAAAAAAAATACTGAACCAATCCTGGGACTGCCTTCCTTTGGGCTTCATGTTATGCAACATTCAACATCCTTGTGTTTTAAGCCTCTGTTAGTTTTTGTTTTTTGTTTTGTTACTTGTAGTCAGAGTATTCCTAACTGATATAGGATTTAAATGTTTTGTTTTCCAAATGTCTGGACAGTTATAAGACATTCTATTTATAAAATCTATTGAAATGACTGCTTTCTCATATACACCATATGATATATACATATCTTTATGGACTTTCTATTTTATTCCATTGGAGTATCTGTGTGGTATGGTGACCATCTAACTTTTCAATATCTGGTAGGGCAAGAGTTCCTACTGCCCTTAACTTATGAATTATGACATTTATTTTCAGCTTTGAAATACTCTTCTTAGGTCCAGTTTTCTAGTAATTTTTAAAGTGATTTAGCTGAACAACTTTTCCTACTTTTTATGTCTTTAAGTGTCATGACACTGGTAAAGACAGGGGGCAATATGGATATTGCCTCAAGGTTTTATGGTAAGAAGATGAAAGCTGTTGGCATTTTGGAAGTTTCTTTAAAACATGACAGTGTTGCACGTAGACAATTATGTCAAGTGCGGTGTGATTTTTAGAAACATAAAGCAAAGGAAAAATTTACTTCAAAGTCATTAACAGCTGCTTTCTCTATGAGTTGAGAAAAAAAATGCAATCTGTAAGTTGAGCTTAGCAGCTCCAAAAACATTAGCTAACAGGGAAATACAGTTGTACCTTAATAAAAAAATACAATGCACCTGTTCTCATTCTGCACGATAAGTGATAAGCAATTAGTTTGCTTTCTGAGACTTGTGACAAGGAGATGAGAAAAGCAGGCCCTTTCATTTCCCAACTGAAGCTGTCAGTTGGGAAGGATGTTTTGCTTGACAGTTGATTAGAGGTTAAATGAACTGAAAATATTGGTAATTTTTGCTGCTTTTCCATTTATTATAACAGCAATTATCTGCATTTTTGATTCTGTGAGTTCTAAAGTCTAAATTTGAACAATTATCCATGGAAGAAAAACTGATTTTAAATGGGAAAAGGGCAACTAGGATTTGAAACCACTTGCTCTTTGAAAGATAAGAATCTCATCTGGAAACATCTGTAATGTGGTTGATAAGTCTTTAAAGATGACTTCAAAAACCTGTAAGAACTAAATAATACAGTTCTGAAAAAATAATATTGAATACACAGTTATCTCGCTTATTCTTAATTATTCAGCCTAACATTACTAATCCTTTCTGAGTCAATTAGGTTATATATTTATTGATCAGTATTTATTGAGTGGCTGATATGTGCCAGACACTGTTCTACATGCTGGAGATACAGGAATGAACAGAGCAGGTGAAAAGCTCAGTCCTAATGGACACATTTTACTGAGGAGAAATAGCCAGTAAACAGATAAACAAGAAAATATTTACTATGTCAGATGTGATGTTTTATGAAGAAAAATACTGCAGATTAGGGGGATAGAGGGTGATAGCTTGGGAATGCTGAAAGTTGATATTTAATTAAGGCCCTAAAGAAAATGAAGGGATGAGATGTGGGGCTCTCTGGAGAATGGTGGCTGAAGTAGAGGGAATGACAGGTACAGCAGGTGCAAAGGCCCTGAGGTGGGAGCATGTTTGGCATCTTTGAGGAATAGCAAGGTGGCAAGTAGCAATGAGTGGAGTAGGCCAAGGAGAGAGTGGTACATGATTAGGCCAAGCAGTAGCTGGAGGCCAGACCATGGAGGGCCTTGGAGAACATGATAAGGAATTCAGCTTTTTTTTTTGAGGGAGATAGAAAAACTTTGGAGAATTCTAAGATGAGGAATGACATGATCTACTGTGTTTTTTTTTTTTAAAGCTTTTTTTATTGGGGAAGGGAAACAGTGTTCGGGAATTGGGGAAGGGGAATAGCCAAGTTGTTGTCCTTCGTTCTTAGTTGTGGAGGAACCAGCTAGCTCAGCTCTGAGTCCAGTTGCCATTCAGCTGCCCATGGTCAGCTCGCAGCCGCTAACCTCAAGGTGCCACGTCCAATCTTAGTTGCCAGTGGGCGTAGCCTATCATCCCATGAAGGAGTTGAACCAGCAACCTTATTGTTAGGAGCACGTGTTCTCACCAGCTGAACCATCCTATCACCTGTTGGCAGCTCAGCAGCAGCTCAGTTTGGGCACAGCTCAGTGGCCTATGTGGGAATTGAACCGGCGACCCTGTTGCTCAGAGCTCGCACTCTTAATCAACTGAGCCACTCGGCCAGCCCGATCTACATATTTTAACATGATAACTTTGGCTGCTCTACTGAAAATAAGCTGGAAGGAAGAAGGATGAAAGCATAGAGACCAATTAAGGGGCTGCATTGACGAAGGTGAAAGAAAATGGTATCTTGGACCAGATGGTAGGATATTGAGAATAATCAGATACTGGATATATTTCAGAGTGGAACTGACAGAACTTGCTGATGTATTGGAGGTGGGTCAGGAAAGAAAAAGAGTAATGAAGATGAACTCTGAGATTTTGGGTCTTACTGGGATGGGCAAAACTATATGAGCAGCAGGTTGGGATGGAGAATGGGATTGGTGTGTAGGAAAGCAAGGGTTCAGTTTGATTATTATTATTATTATTATTATTATTTTTAGCTGAGCCATCCTGCCACCTGTCTGCAGCTCAGCGGCAACAAAGCTCGGGCTGGGCATCGAACTGCTGTTGCTCAGAGCTCAGCTCACACTCTTGAGCAAGCTCTTAACCAACTGAGCCACTCGGCTGGCCCTGCAAGGGATCAGTTTGAGACATATTACATTTGAGATGCCTTTTAGACATCCAAATGGAAATACTGAGTAGGCAGGTGGATATATGAGTTCCAGGGTAAGGTCTGGGCCGGAGATAAAAAGTTTGGAGTCATCAGCACATAAATAGCATTAAGTCATTAGACAGGATGAGATCACCTAAGATGAGTGTGGAAGGAGAAGAGATCTGAGGCCTGAGGCACCACAAAGTTCTTGGCTTCATTATCAATCTATAATTTTCGACAAGTCCCTCGATCTCTGTGTTCCTCAATTTCTAGTACAGTGTTAAACAATAAAAATATAATGTGAGGGCCAGCTGAGTGGTGCATTGGTTAAGAGCTGGTTTGGGATGCCAGCGGCCCCGGTTTGGATCCCACATATGAGGACCAGTGACACTGCCCTCTACAGCTAACAACGGTGAAGCTGGGATGTACAAGTCCCGGTGACGGTGTAGGCTGCAGCCCCTGCTGCAGTGGGCTGCCATAGGCTACAGTGAATGGCCGGCAGCCAGCATGAGCTGCCAATAGCCGCGGTGAGTGATCATCCAGAGGCCAGTGACCGATCTGCCTCATCCAGGAAGAGCGCAATGACGATACCAAAATGGGCCAGTGAAACAACATCCTCCGCAACTGGACTGAAGAACAAAAAGACAGCAACTTGTCTGTTCCCCTCCCTCAATTCCCCAATACAATCATTCTATATATATATATAATGTGAACCACAAAAGAGAGCTACATATGCAACTTAAAAGTTTTTAGTAGCTACCGTAAGAAAAGTAAGAACAAGTGGAAATAATATTTATTTAACACAATAGGATAGGCAGATTAAAGGCCCCAAAGATGTCCAAGATCCCTAAAATGTGAATGTTTCTTACATGGCAAAGGGACTTTGCAGATGTGATCAAAGTTAAGGACCTCGAGATAAGGAGATTACCCAGGTAGCCCCGAATCGTCCAGGTGGGCCCAATCTTATCACATGAGTCCTGAAAAATGGAAAACCTTTCCCTTGCTGTGGCAGTGGTCAGAGAGATGTGAGGAAGGGTAAGGAGAAGATACTGAAGACTTTGAAGGTGGAGCAAGGGGCCCACTGGCCAAGGAATTTGGGAATCCTCTAGAAGCTGGAAAAGGCAATGATATAGACTCTCATCTAGACCCTCCAGAAGGAATGCAGGCTTGTGAAAACCTTGATTTTAGTCCATTGAGAATGGCATCAGTATTTTGAACTACAGAAATGTAAGATCATAAATTTGTGTTGTTTTAAGCCACTATGGTTTTTTTAAAAAAAGATTTTATTGGGGAATTGGGGGAGGGGAACAGCGTTGGGGAATCAGGGAAGGGGAACAGACAAGTTGCTGTCTTTTTGTTCTTCAGTCTAGTTGTGGCGGATGTTGCTTCATTGGCCCATGTTGGTATCGTCATTGCTCTCTCCCTGGATGAGGTTGCTGGCCTCTGGATGGTCGCTCACCGTGGCTATTGGCAGCTCACGCTGGCTGCCTGCCACTCACTGTAGCCTATGGCAGCCCACTGCAGCAGGGGCTGCAGCTACACCGTCGCCAGGACTCAGAGCAGCCCAGCTCCAGGTGGAGCTGTTGTTCACCATCTTAGCTGTAGAGGGCAGCGTCACAGGCCCTCATTTGGGATCCGAATGGGGCTGCTGGCGTCCCAAACCAGCTCTTAACCAAT